>OY740782.1:21859170-22469170 GCA_963514005.1 Raja brachyura
CCCATTTCTCAGTTCCACCCAAATAGCCTCCCTAGACGAGCTCTCTAATCTATCCTGCCAAAGCACTGCTGTAATATCTTCCCTGACAAGCAATGCAACACCTCCACCTCTTGCCCCTCCAATTCTATCACACGAATGCAACTGAAGCAACAAAATCCTGGAATATTTAGTTTCCAATCACAGCCATCCTGCAACCATGTTTCACTAATCGCCACAACATCATACTTCCAGGCGTCAATCCAGGCTCTAAGCACATCCACCTTTCTTACAATGCTCCTAGCATTAAAATATACACATTTAAGAAACTCACCACCTTTTATTCTCTGTTTATTAACGTTTTCTTCTTTCTCCCCTACATGTTGGGTCTGAGTGCTTCCCTTCTCTGCCTCCTGCCTCACACACTGTCTACTAGCTTTACTTTAGCTTTACATTATTGTCTTTACTTTACGACTCCCACCATAGAACTTTAACTATTAGCTTTACTAAAAATGCAAAATTGATAATAATCAATTAAACCTCATGCATACATAGTTTTCTGCATGGAGATTGCTTTCACCAGGATGTGTTTTTTTAGACCGGCACCAAGTGGTTCTAAAGCTCGAATTTTTGAAGTATGTCTCCTGAACTTAAGTTCTGCAGCCCTCAACTCTGACTTGACGTCTTATAGTACATTGCGCTGTAGGTACATAACCCTCTCTCACATGAACTGTGCAAAACATCGAGGAGAACTAGATACCATCTCACCATCACTTCAGGATGCAAATCATTCCACAGCTTCACTGCAATAGATTAATTAAGTTGCAAATACGTATTTTGCAAATTGGTTTCGTCACAATTAGTTCATTTCGGGCGGTATGTTGCTTCTTCATTAGATTATCCAGTAAAAAAAACCCTTCCATGGTGGATATTTGCTGAATTTGCTCATCTGTTCAACCTACTGACAATTCAAGTTTCCCAATTAACTTCACCACCGTACTGAACAGTGTGCATGCATTAAGAGATACTGCAAATTCACTTTGATGGATTGTCATTTGTGCTGCATGTGCAGCTTCAGATGAACTTCTACTGTTATGCTGGCCCTCTGCTGTTCAATTATGCCAAACCATGAAGCTGACCTCAGCATTTGGCTGCTCCTTTCATGCTCCAAAGCCACATTCATTTCCTATTAGCAAGTAGACTGAATTTCCATATCTATCAGGGACAATCAGGATTTTTTAAAATTGTGTGCCACCTAATACCACAAGTGTTTTCTGTCATGACGCCATGAAATGGACAGCAACTTCCAAGTAAGTTTCATCTGGAAATTGATTGTAGTATACCTTTGTGCCTTTCCCCTCTGCAGATAAACAGAACCAACACAAACACCAACTACTGATGAAGCAGCAGCACCTTGCAATATTTTAGTTACGGGAGTTTTTACAAAAGCATAACAAATAATTAGCAAGCTATCTGACTGCAAGAAATGATTTGTTATGTGATTTTCCAATGTGAATATTTCTATGTACACTTTCTGGGAACTGTCATCTATCTGACCAAGTTCCTGCTCCAACTTGAGTGAGTTGTGTGAGGCAGTCAGTCAGCTGAACAAGAGGAATGTAGATTGGGGTGGTGGTTGGACACTTATGCAGCAGAGAAACAAAGTAAAGAGACAATAACAACAGGAGTCCATCTTACGATAAGAAGCTGACATTTCAGGAAGAGGCCGCAGCAATGGACCTTCATCTTGCATGGTTGGCCAAAGCTCTGATAGATGCAGCAAAGCGACAAGCACAAAATGAAGAGTCCAGAGATTATTTACTGATTAACATAAACATGCAGAGATCAAGATCCATTGCTGTTGCGTCCCGCCATAGAACAATACAGAGACTGCAGTGAATGTTTGTGAGTTTGCAGACATACAAAGATTTGGTTTGTTTTCAGGTGAAGGTTTGCTTGCAGCTGATACACTTGGCTGAGTTCACCTCAAGGACATAAGGAAGACCAATGATGCATCAAGTCCAGCATCTATGTGGCAGGATTTATTCCAGATTGTCAGCCACTGATGCAGGAGATAGAGGAGGCAATCAGACAAGGTGCCATGATGCAGCCTGGGGCATTCGTTCAGGATAGGAAGGGACAAAATGATATTCAACCCGTTCTCAAGATCATTTCTCAATTCAAGAGACAATTAGAGACTTTAGATGTGAAAGAAAACACATTTTCTACCTATAAAGGTACATGAAAGGAGCTTTCTATGCGGTAGTTCCGCAGCGTTAAAGCCAGATCAGGCCAGAAATGAATGGGGAAATTGGAGTCCATGTGCAGGAATGCAAGCTCAGACCTTGAGAAAGAAGCATAAAGGGCCTGTCCTACAAGCATGCAACTCTATGCGATTAGCACGATCTAACATGGTCGCTTGAGCCGTCCGGCGTCGCGGGGCAGGTCCCACTTCGATCGCCGGAATTGTGCGGAGTTCGTCCCGACATCGCGCGGGGCTCCGAAAAACTGACTATGTTCAAAAATTCCGCGCGGCAACGGTTTGTCGGCTCGCAGTCGGCTCGACGTATTACACACCGCGTCGACATCGTGCCTCCGTGAACCTATCTGTAGGTGCCTCCGTGACCCTCTATGTGTGTGGCTCCGTGGCCCTCTGTGTGTGTGCCTCTGTGCCCCTCTCTGTGTGCCCCTCTCTGTCCTGGCGAACTTACCTTAGACTTCGCTCCACGTTCGCCTCACTTTGCGCCGCGTTGCGCCACTCACCTGACCTCCGTGCGGCCCCTGCTGCTGGTTTGGTTGCGCATGCTGGTGGGAACGGCCCTGTACAGGGGACCACCCGACCTCCGCGCGGCCCCCGCTTCTAGTTTGATCGCGCTCATCGCATGGAGTCGGATGCTGGTAGGACAGGCCCTTAAGTGTCCAACTAACACCACATCCCACATTCCTCTTGTTCAGCTGGTTCAATGGCCTCACTTCATTGTTTCTTTCCAGTCAAGACATCCTGAGCCATGGGCCGGTCAGCCAGATGGGAAGTTATCTGGTGCCAATTTTCCAGATTACTGGGAGATTGTGCCAGATATGACGTCCATCAGCACTGATTACAGACAGTTCGCCACAGTGCACAGGAGGCAATTTGTGAGGGTCGCCAAGGACCAACTAACATAGTGTGTCTATCTTAGGTTTAAACCAGCATTGCAGTTCCTTCCTACACCTACTAACATTGCATTCCTCTGCATTCCCTCTCTCTCCATCCCTCCCCCATCCAAGTCAAATCAGCTTTATTTCTCACCTAGTCACAGCTAACAATGGCCTGTTTAATTTATCATTGTCCTTTTTGCATATCTTTAATTCATTTGTTCTATATCTTTCTACATCATCATCTATATCTCTTGTTTCCCTTTCCTGTGACTTACAGTCTGAAGGGTCTCGACCCTTAAAGTCACCCATTCCTTCTCTCCAAAATTGCTGCCTGTCCCACTGAGTGACACCAGCATTTTGTGTGTACCTTGGGTTTAAACCAGCATCTGCCGTTCCTTCCTACACATAATGCATCATATCCTGGAAAAATGGCTCCATGATAACTGCAACTATTTTGGGGAACAGGAGAGGGAATACTTCAAGGGCTATTTGTCAAAGTAAATGAGACAATTGTTTTCATGTCTTATTTAAATTTTGTCTGATGCTTAAAGAAAGGATGTAACATGAATGCCATACATAAGATCGGTGCACAGATAATGATTGCTCTTCCATTCTTGTCACCCCTTTAAGGATTGTTTATTAAATGCTGCAATAAGGTTTGTGAAGGAACTGTTAATGAGGCTGCTTGAAATAAGTTACCTTTCAGACTGTATAAGTGGGTATAAAAGAACACTGAACCAAAATTCTAATCAACTACACACACTGAAATAAAATTACAATAGTTAAGCAACTTTACAGCAAACAGACGCTGGGTATTTAGATTAGTTGATTGTCAAATGCACCAGGGTCCAATGAAATACGCCCATAAATAAATTAAAAAAGTTCAAAACTGCAGATTGAACTGCAAAATCCAAGTTGCGCAAAATAATATTAAAGTGGGATAACAAAATAACCGAGGGAGGTAGTTAGGAATAAGAGAAGAGAGGCATAAAAAGCTGAAGTAACAGGCAGCAACGGAACAGGCAGCATCTCGTGAGAGAAGAAATGGGTGACATTTTGGGTCGAGACCCTTCTTCAGACTGAGATAAGTATGTGGCAACACTTCTGGGAATTACATATTCTGTTTTGCTGCAGCAAGTAAGAATTTCATTGTTCTATCTGGGACATCTGACAATAAAAAAATCTTGACTCTTGAAAGCAGTAATTAGTTCAGCGGTCTGATAGCAGTAGAGAAGAAGCTGTTCTTAAGTGTGGATGTCTGAGCTTCCGAGATCCGATTTCTTCTCCAAGAGGTAGAAGAGAGAAAAGGGAATGGACTGGGCAACAGGCATCATTGACAACATTTGCAGCCTTCCTTGCAACGCACCACGAAGACCGACTGGATGGAAGGAATTGACGAGTCTGTGATGGACTGGCCTGTGTTCATCATTCTCTGCAGGTTCAAGCAGTCAAGAGCAGAGCAGCTGCATACATAAAAAAAAGTCTGCTAATGGTTTCAAGGTACAATCTATTTACTTTTTTAATGAAAGTATGGCTGACACTCTGTTGAGGGAATACTCTGCTGTTGGATGTTCCATCTTTTACCTTCAATATTAAACCAAGGCATCACCTGCACTTCAAGGCTAAAGTAAGAGGTCCCAAGGCACAATTTTAAGTTACATGGAGCAGTTATCACTGTTATCACTGGCCAATACTTATCATTCATCAAAATTACTCAACACAGATCTTCACCTTGTTGTTTGTGGAAGCTTGCTGCTTTTCTTGCGGCAAATGCATTTCAATAGTATTTCATTTATAAAATGGTTTAGAAATTTCCCACTTTTTGAAAGGGGCTTTAGAGAAATATTGGAATATGCTTGATTTTATCCCTTACTTCTGCAAAACCATTTGTCAGAGAGTATTCATTTATTCAGACTTTTAGTACTTCATAAACCTAAACTTAATACTTCCTTTTTATTTAATGCTACCGTCCACCCTGTTCATTATGGCATCTGTCTTTGCACCTTTGTAGACTGGCCTGGATTTCCATCCCATCGTGTCAGACACTTAAAGCATGGTGAATCTTTGTCAACCCCAAAACCCACCTCCCAAGCTCTCCCCTATTAACCCTCCACCTCCCTCCCCCCCAATTCCTGCTACTTTCCTCCCTCAGGCTTGACAATTCAGAACTCTTCAAACCTGTCTCACAAGTCTGTTCTTTTCTTGCCTTTGTTCCAAACACCCCACCACCCCCCCCCCCCCCACCTATGTCAACCTACTACTTGTCAAACCTCCTCCTGCTTATCCCCTTTTCCAGCTTTGTTCATCTCCGCTACAACCAGTTTGATGGAGGGTCTCGACCAGAGGGTCACCTATCCATGTTCTTCAGAGATGCTGCCTGACCTGCTGAGTTACTCCAGCACTTTGTGTTCTTTTGTGTCTTAACCAGCTTTGGCAGTTCTTGGTTTCTATAGCTTCTGTCATACCCCATTAGCCACACACTACCTTTTATCACTAGTCTCACTTTCTTTATATTCTATCTATTTTCTCCACCAGGGCAATAAAGTGCCTTTCATCCTACACACTTTAACGTTATCTAATGGTCTCATGCAAAATACTTTTTTCAAATCTATTCTGGAAATCCATGTAAATAACATCCTGAGATGTTGTCATCTTCAAAAGGTTCTGTCCGGCTCACCAGACATGACCTCCATTTGGCAAATTCAATATTACCTATTATCCCAATCAGTGAACAGCTAATTGCAATGGCTCCATGCCCTATTAAAAATAATGGTGGTCATTAGTTTGCTGAACTAATGAAATTCCATTACCACTGGCACACCTTTAATAAGGTTGATAAGGTTGTTTGATGTAATGAACCCACCATACTACCTTATCAAAGCAAATCTGGTCAACCTCATTTAATCAGCTTTAAATAAACAATGGCCAATATGCATACAAAATACATTTCTATGTACAGTATTGATCCCAAACACTAGAATAATCAATGTGAACCTATACTAATTTAATGCCCAAATTTATGCATACATTTATTGCAAAGCCTGGATTAAATTTAAGATTTAGGATTAAGCTTTGTCATGATTTAAATAAATTAAATTAAGTAGAAACATAAATAGTTTAGTCCTTTTGGTTAAAAAAATTATTTAAAAAGTACATTTATTCAAACTTTGAGATACAAATTCCCTTTAGTGGAAAGAAATTAACCGTTGTAATACCGTGTTGCATGGAAATCAATTTCATCAGTAAAATTCTGTGGAACTGCAGATGCTGGTTTAAACCAAAGACAGACACAAAAGGCTGGACAGGGGGGGGTTAGGCAGCATATCTGGAGGCGAGGAATAGGTGGCGTTTCGGGTTAAGACCTTTCTTCAGATTGATTGTCAGTGGAAAGGGGTAGAAAGATATAGACTGTACTTAGGAAAATTTATTGGAAGATTAATTAATTGCAAAAAGCAACAATAATCAAAGAAATGTGTGGCACACAATAGGCCATTGTTGGCTGTAGGCTAGGTGATAAACGAGTATACAGACAAAGGAACTCAACAGGACAACATTAAAACTAGTACCGTGTTGCATGGAAATCAATGCAATCTGTAAAATTCTGTGGAACTGCAGGTGCTGGTTTAAACCGAAGACAGACACAAAAGGCTGGACAGGGGGGTCAGGCAGCATCTCTGGAGGTGAGGAATAGGTGGCGTTTCGGGTACGACGTAGGACGACTAGGATGGGGGAGGGATGGAGAGAGAGGAGATGCAAGGATTACTTAAAGTTAGATAAATCAATATTCATACTGCTGGGCTGGAAACTGCCCAAGCTGCCCAGGTTTAAATAATGTATTCATAGCATCAAACAACTTAAACAAAATAAGAACTTTAAAAGTGGGGTTTATCCCCCAGTGAAATTTATGTAGTGAATCCCACAATATCACTCGTCTCAGAGTAATATGATTTGATGCAGGATCCTTTATGAAAGGGAGAACAATCTACTTTCTGTACACAAAAAGCTGGAGAAAGTCAGCGGGTGCAGCAGCATCTAAGGAGCGAAGAAGATAGGTGACGTTTCGGGTCGAGACCCTTCTTCAGACTTCTACTTTCTGTACATGCTGAACACTACCTCCAGGTGGTGTTCTAGAGCAGCAACCCTCTCAGTAAACTAGGGTTACACAAAAAGCTGGAGAAACTCAGCGGGTGCAGCAGCATCTAAGGAGCGAAGGAGATAGGCGACGTTTCGGGTCGAGACCCTTCTTCAGAAGACCCTTCTGAAGAAGGGTCTCGACCCGAAACGTCGCCTATCTCCTTCGCTCCTTAGATGCTGCTGCACCCGCTGAGTTTCTCCAGCTTTTTGTGTAACCCGCGATTCTCCAGCATCTGCAGTTCCTTCTTTAACTCTCAGTAAACTAGCTTTGCTCAAATAATGTATTATTTATCAAATAATGTACTCAAATTAGCTTTGCTCAAATGTCAGCAAATCAACTTTCTATTTACTATTCTATTAATTCCTGCCTTACACCTTGTCTCAGACAATCTTATTCAGCAGTTAAATATACATTTAAAAAAGTGTTATCAATGGAAAACATTTGTTGTTAGTGGCCCATAAACTGCTTTACCCTTTGACTACAAAGCCAAGCTATCAGGTCTTTGTCCTGGCCTTGGAACTTCAAAGTCATTAAAAGTGTATGAAAGAATCAACAATAAATGTTTATATCCTGAAGCACTGAAATCTTTAAAGGTTAGAGTTCCCTGTTAAATTTAAATAATGAGTGTTAGGAAAACAATGGGAGTAAAGGATAACACAATCTCCTGTATCCAAGATGAAAGAGGTGGCTTGATTTTAATCTTCTATGATTCCTTAGATTTCAGAATGTGCTTCACCGGTGCCTATGATTCATGAAAAAAGCATGAAAGAGAGAAGGAGCAGAACAAAAGACTCGACTTGCTGACAAATTACATTTGAGGTTGGGTGGGATGAAGTCATCCTCGGGCCGTGGGGCAAAAGCTAGTCTAATATGAAAGGCTTAGTGGCAGCTACAAAAATTCAGAGTAAGATTGGGCAGCGTTTTCTGATTTATAAAAGCATAATTACATTTTGACAAAAGATACACACAAAATGCTGGAGTCACTCAGCGGGACAGGCAGCATCTCTGGAGAGAAGGAATGGGTGATCTTTTAGGTCAAGATCCTTCTTCAGACTGAAACGTCATCCATTCCCTCTCTCTAGAGATGATGCGTGTCCCACATTTAAGTTGTAGGATTTAATGGAGATATGGTGGGGTGGGGAACTGGTAGATTTATTGCATTGCATTTTGATATTCATACAGTATTCAATACAATGCTATTTAATTGAATTGAATACATTTCATTAGCCAAGTAGGTATACATACAAGGAATTTGCCTTGGTGCACCACTCGCAAGTAACAACATGATATACAGTAGATAATTAAGAATAAAACATTATAATTTAAACAGCTGTAGAATGAAATTAAAATACCAGATCAAAAGGAGGCTACAGAATTTTAGCTGTTGAGTAGAGCAACTGCTCGTGGAAAAAAACTGTTTTCATATCTGGCCAGTGGCGAGCTTTGACAGTCCGGAGTCGCCTTCCGGAGGGAAGTGCTTCATAGTGTTTGTGGCCAGGGTGAGAGGGGTCAGAAATGACCTTACCCTCTCGCTTCCTAGACCTTGCAGTGTACAGTTCATCAATGTTGGGAATCAATGTCGGCTGATCAAACGGTGAGCTGCAGCTTCCAGATGTCATGCTTGGTGGCTGAGCCAAACCAGACCATGATGGAGAAGGTGAGGTATAAAACTGGATCATCATTGCCTGTGGCAGATCGTGTTTTCTCATCTGCCGCAGGATATCCTCTGTCGTGCCTTTTTGACAGTGGAGTAGATGGTGTCCTCCCACTTAAGGTCCCTGGAGATGATGATTCCAAGGAACTTAAATGACTCCATAGATGCAACTGTAGTGTTGTTGATGGTGAGTGGGGGGGGGGAAGCTCTCCTAAAGTTTACAATCAATCCCATTGTCTTAAGAGCATTGAGCTCCAGGTTGTTGCGATGGCACCAGGACGCCAGCTGTGCCTCTTCCTGTCTGTAGGTAGATTCCTCCCCATCCTGGATCTGTCCAAACAGGGCTGTGTCGTCTGCAAACTTGAGAAGCTTGACAGAGGAGTCTATGGAGGTGCAGTCTTGATGCAGAGAGATTAAAGGAGAGGGGAGAATACGCAGCCTTGCTCCTTTGCTGAGGGTCAGCGGGTCCGAGATGTGCTTTCCCAGCCTCACATGCTGCTTCCAGTCTGTCAGGAAGTTGGTGATCCACTGACAGAGGGGTTCAGGCACTGTCAACTGGGAGAGTTTGGAGTGTAATAGCTCTGGCACAATGGTGTTGAATGCAGAGCAAAAATCAACAAACAAAATCCTTGCATAGGTCCCCTGGCGGTCTAGGTGCTGGAGAATGAAGTGCAGGCCCAGGTTGACTGCGTCATCCACTGATCTATTGGCCCGCTATGCAAACTGCAGAGGGTTTGTGATATTTCTCAGGTGGGCCAGCAAGTCTTTCAAGGCTCTTCATGATTACAAGAGACCATTATATAAAATAAGGGGGTGATATATCAGCAGGGATCAAGAGCTAGTTGGTCATAAAATAGGACGAGTCAATTGTGGATGGACGGGCTTTTGTTAGTGGCAGGTCCATATTTGCCGATTTACAATCTGATGGAAACGCCAGCATCTACAGCATTTTGCTTTTACAGTCTATCAATGATTTAGATGCTGAGAATAAGTGTAACGCATCAGAGTTTGGGGCTAATGCGAAGTTACATGCAGAGGGAGCTGGGAAGAGGCAAAGTGGTTGTAAACAGCACGGAAAAGTGAGCAGAAAAAAATGTGACAGATGGAATATGATGTGGGGAAATGTGAAGTTATTTACTCTGGTAGGAAAAGTAGTACATCATTTTTATTTTCAAACATGGAAAACTGCAAAATGTTAGTCTTTACCAAATTAACTCTCTCGATAGAAAACAAAGTAACATAGGGGAACAACAAAATGCAACCTTTATTTCTATGAAGATACACGGAACTGCAAATGTGCAAAGTATCTGGATTGTAAAAGTACATATGTACTATTACAATCATGATGGTTGGCAAGACCACACCTGCATTATTGCATACAGTTTTCAACAAAAATCCGTAATACACAAATGCATTAAAGAATTGTGCATGACAGGACCCAAATGCTATAATACAATTTAGCGCTTCTAAAGTAGGATGAAACTCTAGGGGAAAAATCTGATTTTGAAGGAAGTGCAACAAAATCCTTTGGGATAAATCAAATTTCGTTGGAGAGGGGATCAGCATTTGAAACCAACATTCTTGAGTTTAAAAGAAACATAATTGAAATGTATATTTTTTCAAACAGGCTGAATAAAATAGACAATGTCAGGATGCTTTACTTGGTTGGAGAATTTTGGATTAAGACCCAACAAAGGAGCAGAAATCTGGTTTTGAAAATGCACATATCTTCAGTCAAAAATCTTTGTAATTTTAATCACACCAGGAGCTACAAATGCTCAGCTGTGAGCATATTCAAAGTAGATTTATAGATTCTAACAGTATAAAATATATGAGTGGTGCAAACAGATGTCAAGGTAGAGTAACAGCCACAGTTTTAGAAATAACAGTCTATATGTTATGACAGAAAAATGGCCCATTCCTACTCATTTTTATCACGTGAAATAAGAATAAATCGTTGGGAATTAATTCATCAAATCCACTGGCTATAAATAAACCAGTCCCATTTTCACACTTTTTAAGCAGATCCCGTGATGTCTTCTCACTTCAGCTGTCCATTGAATTGGTTACACTGTATTGGACAGCTTTGGTGAAAAATCACTGACTTGAAGCACTAACGTTCTCTCCACAGATACCATCTGGCCTGTTGAGTGTTTCCAATAATTTACAATAATTTCTGTTTTAATTTCACATTTGCAGCGTTTGTAAGTTTTGCTTTTGAATGATTCATACCATCAGTTTCAATTTTATTTTTTGATAACTCAATTGGCACTAAACACTCTTTCATCTCTGGGATTTAAACCCTTCTCAAAACGAGTCATCTCCAAATTCATTTTAACACTTCCATAATTCAGAAATTGCTTTAAGGTGAGAGGGGCAAAATTTAAAGGTGATGTGCAAGGGCAAGTTTTTTTTTGTACCTGGAACACGTCACCAGGATTGGTGTTAGTGGCAGATAAGATCGTGGCAGTTAAAAGGCTTTTTATTAAGCATATTTGATATGAAAGAATGAATGAATGAATGGATGAATGAATGTTTTATTGTCACATGTGACAAGTCACAGTGAAATTCCTTGCTTGCATACCAAGGTATGCAATAGTCGCCCCATAAAGGGTGCCGTAAAAGTTACAAAGTATCCCGCACCGTCCACTTTTGTTCTTCCCCCCTCCTCATGGCGGTTCCTTCAAGCCAGGTCCTCCATTGTTCTAGCTCCTCCCTCACAGCGGTTGCCTCGGCGGTGGCGCCCTCAATCCCACGTGGTCCGTCCTCGTCCATCAGTCGGTGCCCTCATCGGCATCTTCACTATCGCTGCCGGGTCCCCTCCTGACACCTCTATGGTGCCAACCCAGTACCCCAGACGCATGCTCCATCGACCCAGGCCCTGCAAGAGCTGTAGGGATGTGGATATTGTTCGGCACAGACATTGTGGGCCGAAGGATCTGTTCCTGTGCTGTACTCTTCCATAGACACTAACAACTGGAGTAACATCAGCGGGTTAGACAGCACCTCTAGAGAAAAGGAATGGGTGGCATTTTGGGTTTAGACCCTCTTCAGGCTCTTCTATGTTCTATATTGACAAATAAAAGCTTCCTAAAAACATCCTTTGCCTGTGATGTCCTGACACAAGGAAATTGCCCTAACTTTTGCTTATCTGAAGTATAATTCCAGGAAGCTTCCAGAGGGATGACAAAAACTAAAGATTCCTCAGAAGTTGACTGCCATTAAGGAGCTTTGAAGGGAAAGTGAACAGTGGAGGTAACTGGCCGCATGACTAAAGCTCATTGGAAGCATAAAATGTAATACAAAGTAATATCGATCTGTCCTCGTATTGAAATGTCTATAGATTTCTATGCAGATAGGTTAACGGTTCTTACCAGTCTTTCTGAGATCTAGAACCACTAATATATTGCCTTTTATGCTTCCAATGAGCTTTAGTCATGTGGCCAGTTACCTCCACTGTTCATAGAAAATCTGTTCATAGAAAATTCACTTTCCCTTCAAAGCTCCTTAATGGCAGTCAACCTCTATTGGTTATGGGGAGAAGGCAGGAGAATGAGGTTAGGTCCCTCCATTCTCTTTCAAACAGCCAAATGCTGTGTCATCAGATTAAACAAAGCATCAAGAATCAAATAGCTTTATTTGCAAACTGATTACACGGATTACAGTAGGACACAACAACAGTAAAATATAATCCTTGAAACAGTGACTACATGATCACGACATTGGAGATTAAATCTTTATTTAAAAAAATATATATTTATCACTCAACTTGAAAAGCAGCAGACTGTCCAGGATGAAACAATCGAGTGTAGATCTTACAATCACAGAGCTTTAAATGAATACCTCATATTTCCCATAGAGTTGAGATCTCCAGATAGAATGTAAACCAGGTTAACCCAGAGACATGTTTTATTACTACTGTGAACCTTTCAAGTTGTAACACTGCCAATGACAACCTGAAAACAAAAGTGTGCTTACAGAATCACAAAAGGATGTACACAGAAGGAAGAAATTCACTTCAACAAACAGGGGCAGCTCTTTAATGAAGCTACTCATTTAGCCCCCTCTCTGATCTCCATACCTGTGCTGCCTGGTCACTACTTTCTATAATTATTTCCCCAAATATTACAGACTATTAACCGCTCTCTTCCTTGGAAAAGCCTACTTCTTGATCATGCTTCTTACCACCTGTCCGGGACTCAATGTCAAGTTGATTTCATAAGATCGCAAAATCATAAGTGATAGGAGCAGAATGAAGGAAATCAACCCATCAAGTCTACTCCGCCATTCTATCATCTCTCCCTCCTAACCTCATCCTCCTGCCTTCTCCCCAAAACCCGTAGAAATCAAGAATCTATCCGTCGCTGCCTTAAATATATCCACTGATGGCCTCCACAGACTTCTGTGGCAAAGAATTCCACAGATTCAACAGGATCTGGGGGTCCTTGTTCATCAGTCAATGAAAGTAAGCATGCAGGTGCAGCAGGCCGTGAAGAAAACGAATGGCATGTTGGCCTTTAACCATATAATAACCATATAACAATTACAGCACGGAAACAGGCCTTCTTGGCCCTTCCAGTCCGTGCCGACCATTTATTTTCCCCTAGTCCCATCTACCTGCACTCAGACCATACCCCTCCATTTCCTTCCCGTCCATATACCTATCCACTTTACTTTTAAATGTTAAAATCGATCCTGCCTCCACCACTTCTGCTGGAAGATCATTCCACACAGCCACCACTCTCTGAGTAAAGAAGTTCCCCCTCATGTTACCCCTAAACTTCTGTCCCTTAATTCTCATGTCATGCCCTCTTGTTTGAATCTTTCCTACCCTCAATGGGAAAAACTTATCCACGTCAACTCTGTCTATTCCTTTCATCATTTTAAAGAACTCAATCAAGTCCCCCCTTAAACTTCTGCGCTCCAAAGAATAAAGACCTAACTTGTTCAACCTTTCTCTGTAACTTAGTTGCTGGAACCCAGGCAACGTTCTAGTAAATCTCCTCTGTACTCTCTCTATTTTGTTGACATCCTTCCTATAATTAGGCGTTTAAAATTGTACACCATACTCTAGAATTGGTCTTACCAATGCCTTGTACAATTTTAACATTACTTCCCTACTCCTATATTCAATGCTCTGATTATAAAGGCCAGCACACCAAAAGCTTTCTTTACTACCCTATCTACATGTGATTCCACCTTCAGGAAACTATGTCCAGTTATTCCTAGATCCCTCTGTTCCACAGCATTCCTCAATTCCCTGCCATTTACCATGTACATCCTATTTTGATTTGTCCTGCCAAGATGTAGCACCTCACACTTATCAGCATTAAACCCCATCTGCCATCTTTCAGCCCACTCTTCCAAATGGCCCAAATGTCTGCAGACTTTGAAAATCTACTTCATTATCCTCAGCACCCCCTATCTTAGTATCATCTGCATACTTACTTATCCAATTTTCCACCCATCATCTTGATCATTGATGTAAATGACAAACAACAGTGGACCCAACACAGATCCCTGAGGCACCGCACTGGTCACCGGCCTCCAACCTGACAAACAGCCATCCACCATTACTCTCTGGCATCTCCCATTCAGCCACTGTTGAATCCATCTTGCTACTCCGCCATTAACAACCAAAGATTGAACCTTCTTAACCAACCTTCCATGGGGTACCTTGTCAAAGGCCTTACTGAAATCCATATAGACAACATCCACTGCTTTAGGACTTCCGGTGGCGCCATGTTCTAGGGGAGAACAGCGCCAGATCAGCTCCGTAAAAATCTGCAAAAAAAACGGGGCTAAAGGAGGGTGCTAACGCTACTTACCGCAGGAGATCGATTAAAAACGGCTCCGGTGCGATTGAAGGCTGCGTGACGTCATCAGGCGCGCGACTTTGGTAAGAAATTTAAAATGCAGCCCTCCTCCCCTCCCCCGAAGAAAACGGGCCTAAGAAGAGAGGCTGGTGCCACCAAAGCCTCGGGCTCGAGTCTGACTGCCTCCCAGGAAGAAATCTCACAGAGAAAAGTGGAAATGGAAGAGTTTAAAAATTCCATGATAGGTGAGATGAAGAAACTGGTGAAAGAAATAAAAGATCTGAAGAAGGAATATAAAGATGAATTTAAAGACATGAAGAAAGAATATAAAGATGAAATAAAAACTCTAAAAGCGGAGATTCTGGTGTCTCAGGAGAGAATTAAAGTGGAATTAACAAAAGAAGTTACCGAGACGGTAAAGATTATGATGAGCGAATGGAAAAGTAAGACGGAGGCTGAATTTCAAAACCGATTCTCTGAGATAAACGCCAAGGTTGCTGGGTTGGAACAAATGCTGAATGATAAGATAGATCCTATTACCATTACAATTGACCAACACAATGATACACTTAAAGATTTGGCTGATTTTGCTGTAAAAAGTGCCTAGGAAACTGAGAAGTTACTTGCCGAGAATAAACGCCTCTCAGAACTACTTCGCAAAATAAATGAGAAATGTATTGATTTGGAGGGCCGACAAAGACGTAAGAATTTGCGAATTGTAGGATTGACTGAAGGTTGTGAAGGAAATCAAGATCCACGAAAATTTGTTGCAAAACTCCTAAAAGACATTTTGGAATTGGATGAAGAACCACTGTTGGGCCGTGCCCACAGGGCTTTAAGACGGGTCCCTGGGAGAGGTGCACCACCCAGACAAATGATTGTAAAGGTGGTGTATGATCACGTCTTTGAAGATATGATGAAGATAATAATGAGAAAGAGAAATTTGAAATACGAAGGAAATAACATTAGTATCTTCAGAGATTACCCAGCGGAAGTTGCTAAGAGAAGATCCTTATTCACTGAAACAAGAGGCATTCTACGGAATTTAAAGAATACAGTGGATCTCAGATATGGCTTGATGTACCCAGCAACACTGAGAGTGACCTATGACAACGAGGAACACCGCTTCGTTAAGCATACTGATGCATTGAAGTTCGCAAAAGGCATACAGAAGAAGGCAGAAGAGGAGGAAACAGACGATGAATCACGGGAGGAAGAAGACGACGACTGAACATTTTGGACTTTTATCATTAACCTGCGGTTATGAATTATTCATTGAGAAAGAGGGAAAATAATGGGAATGTAGTAGTGGTTTGGTATCAATTTGTAGAATTTCAATAATTCCCCTAACATAGTATTATTTATTATAATACTAATTACAATAGAATCGTAATTAATAAATAGTTTCATGAATAATAGAAATAATTACTAAACCCTTAAAGTTAGTACCCCACCCCAATATACACAGTATTCTAGTTGGGAGCTGGAATATTTAACATCTTTTTTAAACACGGAAGTCATTAGATTAATCGCCACGTTAGTGTGGCGTTCACTAACACACACTACACAATCTATCAGTGTAGTCTTTTTTTTCTTTGGGCACCCTTTTAACACTCTTTTTTCTTTTTTCGCTTATATTTTCTATTTTTTTTAATATATTAAGTATTTGAATTTATGTTATATATTATATGAATGTAATTATGAACAATACCGTATAGTTATTTTAGATAGACATGGATATGGATTATGGAGATTGGTAATTTTCGTCGGATTGACGTTTGGGTGCCTTGTTGAGCTGGAGGGGCCGAGAGGGCTACTCCAAAAAAACCCACCCTAATACTAAAATGCAAGATATGAATTTGAAGACTGGGGATGATGGAATCACTTTTTGTAGTTGGAATGTTAAGGGAATTAATGAACCAATTAAAAGGGGTAAGGTGTTAGCGCAGCTGAATAGATTGAAATTAGACGTTATTTTCCTCCAAGAGACGCATCTCAAAAGAGATGATCAATATAGATTAACAGCTAAATGGATTTCAAAGGTATATCACTCTTCATTTATACATAAATCTAGGGGAGTCGCAATAATTATTCGTAAAGGTATACCTTTTAAACAAAGTTCTATAATAGAAGATAAAGAGGGCAGATATGTAATAATTACAGGGGAATTATACTCAAAAAAAGTAATTCTTATGAATATATATGCTCCTAATTTCGATAACCCATTATTTTTCAAGAAAATATTCAATAATATTCCTATATCCACTCAACATAATTTAATAATTGGGGGCGATTTAAATTGCACTTTGGATAACTACTTAGACAGATCCTCAACAAAAAGGAAAGCTATTTCTAATTCAAGTAAACTTATAAATTCTTTCATTAACTCAACTAACGTTAAGGATATTTGGAGATTAGAGAACCCATCCGGACGAGAATATTCTTTTTTCTCGCCCGTATTCGGAACCTACTCGAGGATAGATTACTTTTTAATAGACTCAAAACTGCTTCCCTATGCATACAATGCAAAATATCACAATATTATTATTTCAGATCATGCACCATTAACATTTAAGATAAAACTAAAAGATATATCTAATAAAACTATGACTTGGAGATTTAATCCTCAGATACTGAAGGACAAGGATTGTTGTAATCATGTGACAGAACAGATTAAATTATTCTTTGAGACAAACGACACACCTGAAATTTCACCATTGTTACTTTGGGATACATTTAAGGCATTCATGCGTGGTGCAATAATATCGGCACAAGCATATTTTAATAAAGAAAACCGAAAGAGGGAACAGAAGTTAGAAATGGAGATAAAACAACTAGACAATGAGAATATAAAACACCCCTCTAAGGAGTTAAGTAATAAAATTGCAATAGCAAAGTATAGACTAAACGAAATATACTCTAATCAAGTCATCAAACTTTATCAACAAACCAAACAAGTGCATTTTGAATTTGGAGATAAACCGCATAAATTGCTAGCACGACAATTAAGAAAATTAGACGATGAAAAAACGATACATGGAATCAGATCAATGCAAGGAAATATACTGACCATACCAAAAGATATTAATGATAGATTTTTACAATATTACCAAAATCTTTACTCATCAAAATTAACAGGACAAACAGATGGAATGGAAACATTTCTAAAAGAATGTCAAATTAAGAGTTTAGATCAGGAAGGGAGACATTTGTTAAATGCTGAAATATCAGTGAAAGATATCGCAGAATCAATTGGTTCGTTAAAGAATGGAAAAGCTGCGGGGCCTGACGGCCTGAGTGCAGAATTTTATAAAAAATTTCAAGATCTGATCTCTCCAAGACTACATACAGTGTATAGACATGCATATGAACAAGGAAAATTACCAGACTCTTTAAATGAATCCACAATTACACTTATACCTAAGGTAGATAAAGATCTGGAAGATCCCGGTTCATATAGAGCGATTGCCCTTCTAAATACAGACCAAAAAATATTAGCTAAAGTTTTATCTAGGAGACTAAGTTTGGTGATCTCTAAATTAATACATTATGATCAAACAGGTTTTATTCCAAAACGCTATTCGTCTCATAATTTAAGACGCCTGTTTAATATTATATATTCTAAAAGAATACGAGATACGGAATTAGCAGTCATATCGTTAGACGCAGAAAAAGCATTTGACCAGGTGGAATGGTTATATCTATTTAATATAATGGAAAAGTTTCAATTGGGGGATCAATTTTGTAAATGGGTAAGAATCCTATACTCAGATCCTACTGCAAGAATTCTAACTAATCAAATACTATCAGTTAAATTTAAACTCTTTTGGGGATGTAGACAAGGATGTCCGTTATCGCCTTTATTATTTGCCTTGGCGATAGAGCCTTTGGCGGAAAGAATTAGGTCAGAACCTGAAATATACGGTTATAATACTGACAGAACAACTAATAAAATATCCTTATATGCAGATGATGTTTTGATTTACATCACAAAACCTGAAATTAGTATTCCAATGTTGTTTGATGTTATAAATAAATTTAGTACATTTTCTGGATATAGGATTAATTGGAATAAAAGTGATATTATGCCAATAACTAATATAAATTTAAACATATTACAACAATATCCATTATCAATAGTTACTGACAAAATTAAATATTTAGGAATTAATGTATCTAAATCTCATAACTCATTAATTAGATCGAATTATCCTCAATTATTAGATAAACTTAAAAAAAATATTTTATATTGGAAAACACTGCCTATATCTTTGATTGGTAGAATAAATGCTATAAAGATGGTTTTTCTACCACAATTATTATATCTGTTTCAAGCTATCCCTTTTTTCCTTCCGAAAACCTTTTTAAAAAAAATTGATAATATTGTTAATAGTTTTATCTGGGATTATAAAAATCATAGAATAAGTAAAAAACATTTATGTAAGTCAAAGATAAATGGAGGATTAGCACTTCCAAATTTTTTATACTACTTCTGGGCAGTACAGATTAAGAATATGAATTTTTGGTGGGTAAATACGGACCTGGAACCAACGTGGCTAAAGATAGAAAAGGAAGATTGTTTGCCTTTCAACGTAGATTCAATTATTTTTGCCCCAAAGGAAGTTCAAAAAAAAACTTATAGGGACAATCCAATCATTTATAATAATAGACGTATTTGGAAACAAATAGTCAAGACTTTACATTTAGACAACCTTTCATTTAGATTACCAATTATGAATAACCCATTATTTAAGCCCTCCACATTGGATGGAGGGTTCAGACATTGGGATAATTTAGGAATTACAAGGGTAGAGCACCTTTATAGAAATGGAAAATTTCTTTCATTTCAGGAATTACAAGATATCTACGGATTGTCTTCACAGCATTTGTTTAGGTATTTCCAAATTAGAGATTATATTAAATCTAATACACAGGATTTTAAAAATAAGGAACCAGGATTATTAGATGAATCGTTTAACTGGCATCCAACCACAGAAAAATTAATAGCTTATATATATAACATCATTATGGATAATGAGAATCCAATAACTGAAACATATCGTCAAGCATGGGAAAATGAAATTGGATCACCTATAACCAAAGAAAATTGGGGAGAAAGTCTACAACGAATACACCGGTGCTCGTTAAATGCTAGACATATATTAATACAATTTAAAGTATTATATAGATTACATTATTCAAAAGCCAAATTAAATAGTATATTTCCTAATCTCTCCTCTATTTGTGATAAATGTAAGAATTTAGAAGCAAATTTAACACACAGTTTTGTTACATGTCCTAAATTGAATTATTATTGGACAGAAATTTTTAAAGTAATTTCTGAAGTTCTTAAGGTTAAATTAGAACCCGACCCAAAGCTAATAATACTGGGAATTCCAGAGGCTAATTTGATATTTACACCAGACCAAAGAAATTTCCTTGATTATTGTTTGATATTAGGGAAAAAAATAATATTGAAATTTTGGAAGGGAACATTATCCCCAACAATTAAAATGTGGCATCAGAGATGTTGGAGACGTTGCAGTTGGAAAGAATCAGATTTGTCCTTTTGGACGAGTATAATTCTTTTCAACAGATATGGTCTCCATATATACAGTATTTAGAGAAGTAGCTGTTCTTGGCATCACGGCTCGACTGACACCCTGCGGGATTTGATGAAAATAATGTATTGGTATACCAGGATATATGCATGTCTTTACTGATATTATTATTTGTAGTTGTTTCATTTATAATATATTTTGTGGCTTTTAATTGATATATATACATAATATGTCTTTTTTCTTTTTCTTCATTTTTTCTTTTTCTTTTATACCAAATAATTATTAAGGAATTATAATTTTATTGATTAATAATGGTATTTCTCTTTACCCACTTTTATTTTCAAAAAAAAAAAAAAAGATAATAATCATTAGAGTACAAATATTGATTTAAGTGGATGTTTATAACTCAGTTTTAAACATTGAGAATTGTTTATTGCTAATAAAAAAATTATTCAAAAAACATCCACTGCTTTACCCTCATCAATTTCCCTAGTAACCGCTTCAAAAAATTCAAGAAGGTTTGTCAAACATGACCTTCCAGGCACAAATCTATGTTGACTATTCTTGATCAGACCCTGTTTATCCAGATGCTTATATATATTATCTCTAAGTATCCTGTCCATTAATTTGCCCACCACTGACATCAAACTAACAGGTTTATAATTGCTAGGTTTATTCTTTGAAACCTTTTTAAACAATGGAACAACATGCGCAGTACGCCAATCCTCCGGCACTATTCCCGTTTCTAATGACATCTGAAATATTTCTGTCATAGCCCCTGCTATTTCTACACTAACTTCCCTCAATGTCCTAGGGAATATCCTGTCAGGACCTGGAGACTTATCCATTTTTATATTTTTCAAAAGTGTCAGTACTTCCTCCTCTTTGAATCTCACCGTTTCCATAGCTACTCTACTTTTTTCCCTTACCTCACAGAGTTCAATATCCTTCTCCTTGGTGATTACCGAAGAAAAGAAATTGTTCAATATCTCCCCCATCTCTTTTGGCTCTGCAGATAGCTGTCCATTCTGGCTCTCTAATGGTCCAATTTTATCCCTCGTTATCCTTTTGCTATTAATATAGCTGTAGAAACACTTTGGGTTTACTTTCACCTTTCTTGCCAAAGCAACCTCATACCTTCTTTTAGCTTTTCTTATTTATTTCTTAAGATTCTTTTTACATTCTTTATACTCATCTAGCACCTCTAGCACCTTGAAAACCATGGCTCTTTCCAATTTTTACTATTTCCTTTCAACCGAACAGGGACATAAAGATTCTGTACTCTTACAATTTCCCCTTTAAATGTCCTCCATTTCTCTTCTACATCCTTCCCATAAAACAAAATGTCCCAATTCACTCCTTTTAAATCATTACGCATTCCCTCAACGTTAGCCTTTCTCCAATCAAAAATCTCAACCCTGACTCTCTCCATAATTATATTGAAACTAATGGTATTGTGATCACTGGTGCCGAAGTGCTCACCAACGCATACCTCCGTCACCTAACAAGAGTTGAGTATAGGAGCAAATAGATCCTTCGGCAGTTGTGTAGGGCCCTAGTTAGACCACACCTGGAGTATTGTGTGCAGTTTTGGTCCCCTAATTTGAGGAAGGACATTCTTGCTATTGAAGGAGTGCAGCATAGGTTTACAAGGGTAATTCCCAGGATGGCAGGACTGCCATAGGCTGAGAGAATGGAGCAGCTGGGCTTGTATATTCTGGAGTTTAGAAGGATGAGAGGGGGTCTTATTGAAACATATCAGATTATTAAGGGTTTGGAAACGATAGAGGCAGGAAACATGTTCCCGATGTTGGGGAGTCCAGAACCAGGGGCCACAGTTTAAGAATAAGGGGTAAGCTATTAGGAACAGAGTCGAGGAAACACCTTTTCTCACAGAGAGTTGTGAGTCTGTGGAATTCTCTGCCTCAGAGAGCGGTGGAGGCCGGTTTTCTGGATACTTTCAAGAGAGAGCTCGATAGGGCTCTTAAAGATAGCAGAGTCGGGGGAACTGTGGTGAAGGCAGGAACGGGATACTGATTGGGGATGATCAGCCATGATCACATTGAATGGCGGTGGTGGTTCGAAGGACCGAATGGCCTACTCCTGCACCATATAACCATATAACAATTACAGCACGGAAACAGGCCATCTCGGCCCTTCAAGTCCATGCTGAACAACTTTTTTCCCTTAGTCCCACCTGCCTGCACTCATACCATAACCCTCCATACCCTTCTCATCCATATGCCTATCCAATTTATTTTTAAATGATACCAACGAACCTGCCGCCACCACTTCCACTGGAAGCTCATTCCACACCGCTACCACTCTCTGAGTAAAGAAGTTCCCCCTCATGTTACCCCTAAACCTCTGTCCCTTAATTCTAAAGTCATGTCCTCTTGTTTGAATCTTCCCTATTCTCATAGGGAAAAGCTTGTCCACATCAACTCTGTCTATCCCTCTCATCATTTTAAAGACCTCTATCAAGTCCCCCCTTAACCTTCTGCGCTCCAGAGAATAAAGACCTAACTTATTCAACCTATCTCTGTAACTTAGCTGTTGAAACCCAGGCAACATTCTAGTAAATCTCCTCTGTACCCTCTCTATTTTGTTGACATCCTTCCTATAATTGGGCGACCAAATATTGTACACCATACTCCAAATTTGGTCTCACCAATGCCTTGTACAATTTTAACATTACATCCCAGCTTCTATACTCAATGCTCTGATTTATAAAGGCTAGCATACCAAAAGCTTTCTTTACCACCCCATCTATATGAGATTCCACCTTCAAGGAACTATGCACGGTTATTCCAAGATCCCTCTGTTCAACTGTATTCTTCAATTCCCTACCGTTTACCATGTACGTCCTATTTTGATTTGTCCTGCCAAGGTGTAGCACCTCACATTTATCAGCATTAAACTCAATCTGCCATCTTTCAGCCCATTTTTCCAACTGGCCTAAATCACTCTGTAGACTTTGGAAATCCTCTTCATTATCCACAACACCCCCTATCTTGGTATCATCTGCATACTTACTAATCCAATTTACCACCCCATCATCCAGATCATTGATGTACATGACAAACAACAAAGGACCCAACACAGATCCCTAAGGCACCCCACTAGTCACCTGCCTCCAACCCGACAAACAGCCATCCACCATTACCCTCTGGCTTCTCCCATTCAGCCACTGTTGAATCCATCTTGCTATTCCTGCATTTATACCCAACAGTTGAACCTTCTTAACCAACCTTCCATGAGGAACCTTGTCAAAGGCCTTACTGAAGTCCATATAGACAACATCCACTGCTTTACCCTCGTCAATTTCCCTAGTAACCTCTTCAAAAAATTCAAGAAGATTAGTCAAACATGACCTTCCAGGCATAAATCCATGTTGACTGTTCCTAATTAGACCCTCCGGTCTATAATTGCTAGGTTTACTTTTAGAACCCTTTTTAAACAATGGAACAACATGCGCAGTACGCCAATCCTCGGGGACTATTCCCGTTTCTAATGACATTTGAAATATTTCTGTCATAGCCCCGGCTATTTCTACACTAACTTCCCTCAATGTCCTAGGGCCTGGAGACTTATCCACTTTTATATTTTTCAAAAGTGTCAGTACTTCTTTTACTTTGAAACTCATAGCATCCATAGCTACTCTAGTAGTTTCCCTTACCTCACATAATTCAATATCCTTCTCCTTGGTGAATACCGAAGAAAAGAAATTGCACCTATTGTCTATTCACCACTCTGACTAAATAAATTCCTCATCTCCTTCCTACAAGAACATCCTTTAATTCTGAAACTATGATCTCTAGTCCTAGACTCTGCCACGAGTGAAAACATCTTCTCCACATCCATTCTATCTAAGCCTTTCACTATTCTGTATGTTTCAATTAGGTCCCCCCTCATCCTTCTAAACTCCCGCGTGTACAGGCCCAGTGCCATCAAACGCTTACCATATGTTAACCTACTCATTCCTGGGATCATTCTTGTAAACCTCCTCTGGACCATCTCCAGAGCCAGCATATCCTTCCATCCATTGTCCCTTGCGCCAAGAAGGCAAGAGTATGAATTAAGGGCCTGGGGTTGATCTGGCATAAATTATTATATTAAATACCAAGGCAAACAGGATGTCTGACTAAAGAACCATTTTACATTAATTTAATTTATTGTAGATCAGCAAATGCAAATATTTATAGTTATATATGTCCAGTTCGTATTTTGAAAGTTACCACTGAATCAGTTTCCAGCTGTCCGTTTTTAACCTGCCATTTTTGGATTGTAGGGATGGTGTATTCTATTATATTTCCCAGCTGTTCCAATATTCAAAACATGCAAACATTAAAAAATATGAACTCTAGGTCTGAGCAATGTCAAAATCCGCAGCTATTAAAATTGGCTAATTGGTATGCGTGGGAACAGCCAATTCATGCACAAACATTTCAAAAACCAAAAAGAGGCAGCCTATAGCTTTGCTCAAAAATAATATTAAGTAGCCTCTTACTGCACAAAGAAATTCAGTCATCGCTTTCCTAAAAGTCTAATTGGTGAAACTCTTTGATGGTACTTAAATTCTGAAAGACATTCTGAATTGTGAAATGCGAGACCCTTCTTCAGACACATTCGCATACAGTCTGGGTATCCAGCAACAAATTTGTTTCCTAACACTTCAAAACCATAATTTTTGTCATTCTTCCAAACGCTTACCATATGTTAACCTACTCATTCCTGGGATCATTCTTGTAAACATCCTCTGGACCCTCTCCAGAGCCAGAACATCCTTCCATCCATTTTCCTATACACTAGTATGAATTAAGAGCCTGGGGTAAATCAGGCATAGATTATTATATTAAATATCAGGGCACGCAGGATGTTGGACTAAAGTCCAAGGACTTTATTCCTTGGATCCCTGGATGATGCAGGGCAATCTCACAGAGGTGTATAAGAGCATGGAATTAATAGGATATATGCACAGAGCTTTTTACCCAAAGTTGTGGAATCAAGAACCAGAGGGCATAGGTTTAAGGTGAAAAGGGAAATATTAAACTTTTCAAACAGAGGGTGGTGGGTGCGAGCTACCAGAGGATGCAGTTGAAGTCGGTACTAATAGCAACATTTAAAAGACATTTGGACACGTACATGGATATGAAAGCTTTAGAGGGATATGAGCCAAACACGGGCAGGTGGGACAAGTGGAGGCAGGGCATTTTAGTCGGTATGGGCAAGTTGGGCCGAAGTGCCCAATGACTCAATATAATATCTGATATAATCACACATCGGGCTGATGGGTGCAAAGTGAAGTCACCCAACTTTATTCCATCACTTGTGAAAAAATAAAATATTCTAGTGTGCTTAATTAGCCAAACCTTAAAATACTTTTTGCAGTGAAATCTGAATTTTGCTACAGCACTTCCTGTAATTTCTTTTCCATCGACAAAGGTACAAAGGTTACCTCCTCTTTATCCTCACCTTCTTTGAAAGCCATTTGAAAATAACTTGACCAGAAAAGCCATGCATTTATAAAATATAATTATAAACCAGTGTAGATGATTTTAACTGTCACATCCAATATACATGCGTAGGGGCAGGATATATGGGGAAAAAAGCTCGAAAGGTTACTTTCATAAATTCACAATCTCATTCTCTAGAAGGCAAATATACAGATTTTTTTTAATTCCATAAGTTTCTGCCTTTAACTCTTCTTCTGAATCAGTTAATTGTTATCCTGAATTGAAAGCGTTATACGTCGACCTACACTACACCTCTGAGCAGTCTTCACTCAAATGCATCAGACTTACTATTGCTTTCTCTGTTCATAGATTCCAACAACTCCCTCACCAAGGGTACGATGCTGAAACAAACAGTGGGAGACTGGTCCCCTACAGCAACACAACCCCAAAATATCTGTGGACAGCTGCACACAAGATATACAGATTCCTTGCCACCGAGTTGAAATTCTGAGCCATTATTCTAACTGCTTTAGTCTTCAGCGATAAAGTGCAGAAATGGGCCCTTCGGCCCACCAAGTCTCCACCGACCAGTGATCACCCCCATACACTAACACTTTCCCATACATGAGGGACAATTTACAATTTTAGTTAAGCCAATTAACTGACAAACGTATCAGAGTACATTTTTGGAGAGTGAGAGGAAAACGGAGCACCCGGACAAAACCCAAGGGGTTACAGGGAGAATATACAAACTCCATACAGACAGCAGCATTAGTCAGGATCTTGTTTATGGCCCTTGTCACAACGGCTTTATGGTTGTCAACTAGGTTGGACCCATTCCGAATTGCCATTGTAATAGGTTATAATGAAAGATAATCTCCTCTGGCACCGTGGTTCTTCTGAATATGGCAGACATTCTCAAAAACAGAATTAGCAATGAGGCGGATTTCAATTACCTGCAATAAGTCATGTAAAATAAGCTAGGTAACAATTTTGTACATTATAAATTATACATTTATGCTCGTGTGCTGCACTATTCTATGTTTCTGAATAGAAGTTGCTAAACATAGAAACATAGAAAAATAGGTGCAAGAGTTGGCCATTCGGCCTTTCGAGCCGGCACCACCATTCAATATGACCATGGTACACCGTCCCTGCTTTTTCCCCCATATCACTTGATTCCTTTAGCCCTAAGTTTGGAAAGATTTGGGGAAAAATCCTGGAAATCTGGAAAAAGATGCCTGAGTGGGATTAAAGCAGAATTACAGTGCCAGATAGCTGGGAGCTCGAGGTGATGCTGACTGACTGAATGGAGGTCTTGTGCAAAGTGGCCACTTACTGGTTTCCAGAGTGTGGGGAAAACTATATCACAAACAATGAGGAAGATATATTAAATGTCCTGGTGTAGTAGCATTGGATAGATTCATGATCAGCTGGTGGGTGGAAGGTTCCATTGATAGACAGTGATATGTAAGTGAGGTTGCAGTCATGGGGCTGAGTGCCTGACTCCTCTTCCAACTCATGTTTACAAATGGAGGTAAATCACTGTTTCACCTGGAAAGACCCTCTGAAATGCCCTCAACAAGCTTTTCTTTTTTACTTGGATGCAGAAATCAGATTCAATTTTAATTACTGCAGCTACAACTGTGAGATTATTCAGTAAAGGGTTAAGTCTCGACAGTGAACCCCTTGACCTCATGCAGTCACCTCTCAAAACCAAAGATCACATGTAGTTAAGGATAATGGTTCCGCATGAGCGCGTCGACAAAGGTTGTGACCTTGCACTCTCCTCAGCTCTCAGCATCACTGAACTTTAAAGTCATTGATTTCTGCTAATGCTTTGAGTAAATTGACCTGTGCTTCAAAATAATTTAGGGTTTGAAATCTTTGTTTAAGAATTCAAAGTTTTTGATACAGTAAGCTCTTCCAATACTTTAATACAAGGCTTTTTTTCTTTCCTCATTATATTGAATATTTATTCAGTACAACTTGGCATTCCCACAGAAAGTCTGAATGCCATTGGAATTTTTTAAAAAGTTGCCGGTCTCATTTAAAAATAACGCCACATTTCATAAAAATTACACAAGCCTCGTCTTCCGTCCACACCTCAAAACATAAGCCCAGAAACAGCATGGTGCCTATAAAGGCAATTTATAGGGGTAGTGCGAAATGGAACAACCAACATTTTTTCTGAAGGTTCGCTGTAGTAAAATTCAGTAACATGAGGCCCAAGCACTTTGTGCCACAGAAAAGCCCTTCCATTCTCAAAGGCCTCTCTTACATGTGCGGCACGCACCTTGGCTCAACAATTGTTTTCAGCAGCCCAAGAAATGCCTTCATATCTCCTGAGATGCAGTGTTGGTTTTGCAATGCAATATTATTATTATGACAAATAATCTATGGTTTTCTGTCATATTGAGATAATCAAAAGATCTAGCTAAATTAATGAAGAATGCTTAGAGAGACACTTATGTAACAAGAAGCAATGATTGGCAGTGACTGCATTAGGTAACAGCTTCTTAATTTTTTTATTTTTTTTTAATAATATATTTTTATTAGAAGTAAATAATAAATTGGCAAACACATGTTATGGTAGAAATATTTCATGTACATCAATTATACATTATTAATATTATCAATTGAATCATTCTGCCTCTAATAGTTTTTTTATATAGATTAAGAGTAATAAAAAGAGAGAAAAAGAGAGATTTTTTTTTTTAAAATCATAAGGAATGGAATAATTTACCATTAATACATCATTGGAGATAAGATCCAGGAATATAGAGTATAACTTTTCATCTGATCCTGAGTCCAAGTGTCAGTTAGGTTCCCCTGCCAAACCAATCTACCCTTTCAAGTAATCGATGAAAGAAGACCATATTCCAACAAAAAGTTCTTGTTTGTCCATTAAGGCAAATCTGATTCTTTCCAGGTGTAGGGTCTCCGACATTTCCATAATCCACATTTTAATTGTGGGGGTTATAGGGCCTTTCCAAAATTTTAATATTAATTTATTCCCGATTATTTTACTGTAATCTAGGAAATGTCTTTGGCTTGTTGTAAGTGTTAAACTTTGTTCTGATATTCCAAGTATTATTAGTTTTGAGTCCGGATCCAGTTTAGTATTAATAACTTCAGAAGTTATTCTATAAATCTCAATCCAGAAATTTTTAATTTTTATACAATTTGCAAAAGTATGTGATAAGATGCTGATATCTAGATGCTGACATTTATCGCATATTGCAGAGACATGTGGAAAGATTCTATTCAGTTTAACTTTTGAGTAATGTAATCTGTGTAATACTTTAAATTGTATTAAAACATGTCTGGCATTTAATGAGCATTGATGTATATATTGTAAACTTTTGTCCCAAATATCTTTCGTTATGGATTGGCTTAATTCATTTTCCCCATGTATGTCTATGTGATTCCGTCGATGGGACCTCACTATCTAAAAGGATATTATAAATATAAGTTGTTAATTTTTCTGTATTAGGATGCTTATTCAAACATTCATCAAGGATTTCTGGTTCCCTATTCCTATAATCTTGTGTATTTGATTTAACATAATCTCTGAGTTGTAGATATCGAAAACAAAATGTGAGTGTAATCCATAAATCTATTGTAATTCCTGAAATAAAAGAAAAGTGCCTTTCTTATAAAGATGTTCCATCTTTTTAATTCCATAATTTTTCCATTGTGTGAAACCTTTATCCAGCATGGAAGGTTTGAATAAGGGATTGTTTACAATAGGGAGACAAAGTGGTATATTATCCAATTTTAAAGCTTTTTTTAATTGTTTCCAGATTCATGTACCACTATGTATTATAGGGTTTTCCCCTATAGGTTTCTTTGTGCAGTTTTGTCGGTGCAAACATAATTGAGCCAATTTCAAAAAGTAAACAGTCCTCCTTTTCCATCCTTAACCAGTCTGGTTGTTGATCCATTTCTTCCAGCCAAAAATTCATGTTTTTAATATGGACTGCCCAAAAATAAAACAGAAAATTTGGTAGAGCTAAACCTCCATTAATCTTTGATTTACATAAATGTTTTTTACTTATTCTATGATTCTTATAATCCCAGATGAAACTTGTAACAGTAGAGTCGACTTTAAAAAAAAAGATTTTGGAATATATATCGGGATTGACTGGAATAAGTACAATAATTGCGGCAAAAAGATCATTTTTATAGCATTAATTCTACCAAACATTGAAATGGGAAGCGTTTTCCAATATTGAATATTCTTGTTTAGTTTATTCAGTAAAGGTGGGAAATTTGATTTAAATAAGGAAGTATACGTCTTAGTTACATAAACACCTAAATATTTAAATTTTTCCTCACCTATTTTAAAAGGTGATTGTTGTAGTGTATGTAAACTGAGTTCTGTTATTGGCATGATTTCGCTTTTATTCCAATTAATTCTATATCCTGAAAACTGACCAAATTGAGTTTTTAAATCTAATAACTTTGGAATACTAGTTTCTGGCTTTGTAATATATTAATACATCATCTGCATAGAAAGAGATTTTATTCATTGTGTCTTTAGTATTGTACCCATGTATTTCTGGTTGAGCTCTGACACTTTCTGCGAGTGGTTCAATTGCTAGAGCGAATAATAATGGAGATAGCGGGCATCCTTGTCAATAACCTCTAGAAAGATTAAATTTAGTTGATAACACTTGGTTTGTTAGTATTCTAGCTGTTGGGTTAGAGTATAAAAGTTTAACCCATGTACAGTACTTCTCTCCCAATTGAAATTTTTCTATCACTGAAAATAAAAGAGAACATTCTACCTGATCAAAGGCTTTTTCAACATCTAGCAATATATAATGCTAGATCTGCATTAGCAATTTTATTTTATTTTAATTAGCAATTATATAATATTAAATAATCATCTCAGATTGTAAAATGAGTGACGTTTTGGGACAAAACCTGTTTGGTCGGGGTGTATTAATTTGTTAATCACTAAGCTCAATCTATGAGATAGGATTTTAGTTAATATTTTCTGATCAGTATTTAAGAGAGCTATTGCTCTATATGAGGCCAGGTCTTCCAGATCCTTATCAGTTTTGGGTATAAGTATTATTGTCAATTTGTTTAAAGTTTCCAGGAGTTTCTGGTGAGTACAAACGTGTTTATACAGTGTTCGTAAAGCATGGAGAAATCAGATCATAATTTTTTTTTTGTAAAATTCAGAGCTTAGGCCATCAGGGCCTGCGGCGTTTCCATTTTTTTTAAAGATCTAATTGACTCTTTGATATCTTTTATCATTATTTCAGCACCTAATAGTTCTTGCTCTTGCAAATCTAAACCTTTAAGGTTACATTTCTGTAAAATGCTTCCATTCCTGTTGATTGTTCTATCACTTTAGTTGAATAACGATATTGATAGTATCGTGAAAATCTGTCATTAATATCTTTAGGGAGTGTTAATATTTCTCCCTTACCTGATCTAATCTTGTGAATCATTTTTTCCCCATCCAATTTACGAAGCTGACGTGGTAATAGTTTTTGTGGTTTATCACCAAATTCAAAATTTAATTGTTTTGTGTGTTCATAAAGTGTTATTACTTGGTTATTTTATTTAACTTATATTTCAGAGCTGCAATTTTATTATGTTTTGCCAATGAAGGTGCTCCTGCATTTTCTATGTCTAATTGCCTTATTTCCATTTCCAATGTCTCTTGATTAGCCCTATTCTCTTTATTAAGAAATGCCTGGGAGGAGATTAATGCCCCTCGTATAAATGCTTTAAATGTTTCCCAGAGAAGGGAGGCAGAAATTTCAGGCTGGTCAATGACCTCGAAAAACATATTAATCTGTTTTACAAGATATTCACAACATATCTTTTCATTTAAAATTGTGACTGTTTCTTGTCCATTCCGTTTAGTTTAATCATAAACGTTAATGGAGCATGGTCCGAAATTATAATGTTACGTAATTGCGAGTTGTAGGTGAATGGAATAAGTTTAGAATCTACTAAGAAATAGTCTTTCCTTGAATATGTTTTATGCACAGGTGAATAAAATGAATATTCTCGTTCAGATGGATTTTCAATTCTCCAGACATCCTTAATGTTGATAGTGTTAATATATGAGTTTAAAAATTCACTTGACTGAGATTTTGATTTTCTTTGAGTTGATTATCTGTCTAAATAAGAATCTAGTGTAAAATATAAGTGTCCACCAATTATTAAATTATTTTGTGTGCATTCCAGAATAGTATTAAGTATTCTCTTGAAGAACAATGGGCTATCAAAATTTGGTCCATATACATTAAGGAGAGTCACTTTTTTTGAGTATAACTCGCCTACTCCTACAATATATCTGCCGTCAATATCTTCTATAGTTGATATATGGTTGAAAGGTATACCTTTACGGATTAATATTGCAACCCCTCTAGATTTATGTGTGAATGAAGAATTATACGTTTGGGCAATCCATTTTGCTTTCAGTCTATGTTGCGCTTCCTTTTTAAGATGGGTAGCCTGGAGGAATATTATATCTGTTTTAAGCGATTTTAAATGAGCTAATACTTTGCCTCTCTTGATGGCTTCTTAATCATGGATAATAAATAGAAACAAAGAACTGCAGACGCATCATCGCTAAAGAAAAAGGATCGGTGACGTTTCGGGTCCAAGAGTTTGGAGATAAATTTGGATGGGATTAGGGTGTTGAAGGCAGAGCCACAGATTTGCCTGAATGGCTTGCAAAACAAAGTTATTCACTGCATCTTGGCGCACGTGATAATAATAAACTAATACCAATATAGAAACATAGAAACATAGAAATTAGGTGCAGGAGTAGGCCATTCGGCCCTTCGAGCCTGCACCGCCATTCAATATGATCATGGCTGATCATCCAACTCAGTATCCCGTACCTGCCTTCTCTCCATACCCTCTGATCCCCTTAGCCACAAGGGCCACATCTAACTCCCTCTTAAATACAGCCAATGAACTAGCCTCAACTACCCTCTGTGGCAGAGAGTTCCAGAGACCCACCACTCTCTGTGTGAAAAAATTCCTTCTCATCTCGGTCCTAAAGGATTTCCCCCTTATCCTTAAGCTGTGACCCCTTGTCCTGGACCTCCCCAACATCGGGAACAATCTTCCTGCATCTAGCCTGTCCAACCCCTTAAGAATCTTGTAAGTTGCTATAAGATCCCCTCTCAATCTCCTAAATTCTAGAGAGTATGAAACGAGTCTATGCAGTCTTTGTTCATAAGACAGTCCTGACATCCCAGGAATCAGTCTGGTGAACCTTCGCTGCACTCCCTCAATGGCAATAATGTCCTTCCTCAGATTTGGAGACCAGAACTGTACGCAATACTCCAGGTGTGGCCTCACCAAGACCCTATACAACTGAAGTAGAACCTCCCTGCTCCTATACTCAAATCATTTTGCTATGAAAAATATCCAAAAAAGACACAAAATGCTGGAATAATTCAGTGGGTTAGGCTGCATCTCTGGAGAAAATGAATAGGTGACTCCAGCACAGTGTCTGTTTTTATAAATCGGTATCTGAAGTTGCTTGTGTCACCAATACCCATTTTGCAGACCTGTTTGTGGGAGTGCCGCATTATGTAAAATTCTGCCCTTTAAGTTCTTAGTGTCCGTTCCTTTTATTTCCTCCTCTTTAACCTGAACCCCCATTTGGCACATCAAATTGTCATTGAATTGTAATGTTGATGGGTTCAGACTCCTCTTGATCCAATATTTGTCTAGCACACTATCAAGTTCAGGTTATCTTATTTATCTCATTGTTGTTGTAAAATCTTGCCAAAAGTTGCAATTCATTTTGGAATAATGAACAGAATTGATTACAAAAATTAAAGGCTAAAAGGTTTTGAAAATCCTCAAATCATGAAAGATTATAAAAAAGCATAATTTTTCTTTTACCGAGATGCTGCAAAGTGGTACAAGGTGATAAAAATTAAATATTGCTTTAAATACCCAAAGGTTTCACAAGGAAAGGTTCCCAAAGTCATTAAAAAATATATAGATTTTATTACCCTCACTGGCTATTCTTTCTAAATAACTCCAGCATAAAATAAAACACCATATATAATCTATCAATCTGCTGTTATATAGCTTTTCACCGAATGCATTATTTTTCTTGTAGTTTAATTTGGTTTAGAAATACAGCGCGTAAAAAGGCCCATTGGCTCGCCGAGTCCACGCCGACCAGCGATCTCGTACAATAGCACAATCCCACACTAGGGATAATTTACAATCTTTACCAATGCCATTCAACTCTCAAACCTGTACATCTTTAGAGTGTGGGAGGAAACCGGAGCAACCAGGGAAAACCCACGCTGTCAAGGGGAGAACGTAGGAACTCCATACCGCCAAACCCGTGGTTAGGATTGAACCTGAGATTCTACTGCTGCAAGGCAGCAACTCTACCGCTGCGCCATCGTGCCGCCCTTTATCTCTTATAAGCGCAAACATTAAATTTACTAGCCAGATGTTATTTTGCGCTTAGAAGAAAATTGACATTCTGTGGCCAATCCCCTGACATGTCCTCTTCACCCCAGTGGTGAGAAATAAATATGTGACCCAGCTGTGTCTCCATCGAGCTTTAGAGTGTCTGTTTTCTGTCATCCCACGGTCCTTGGTCGAGGGAAGACTGTGCAGCTTGACCAGATACTTTGCAGTGGAATTGAGTCAAGAGTACTTGCATTAAGGACAGGAGTTCTCAGTTTGTTCAATTGGGCGCTGATTGCTTCTTTGTGCTTGATAAGTTCACACCCACTCTTGCCTCTCCATGTGGTGGCCATATTCAACCTTGCCAGAGCTGAAGATTCTGCAAATATCATGGCTAGCAGCAAGCTGTTGAAGCTCCTGCCATCTTATCACTCGCATCTGTTCTTTTGGTCACAACGTTTCTGCTGGAATTCTCCCTTGAAGTGTCTGTAGAGTTGTTTCGATGTACTTAGATGCAGTGAACCTTTCGATCCAAGGACCCCTTCCACATCTTTCATACTTTTTTTTACAACATCAGAGGATATTTGGCCCATCAAGTCCTTGCCAGCTTTCAGGGTATTTACATCAATTCCATTCACTTACAACTTATTTTGTCCATTAACTCCCCCTTGGATCTCCCATCACCCGCTGACACGTGTGATGGTTCTTTTACAGCATACGAATAACCCACCAGGCAGCACATCTTTGGGCCACAAGGTTAAAGGGCAAGGCTCAATCACAGCAAGGAGATGCAAATCCCACTTCAGATCCTGACCAGTTTGTCATATACACCAGGGTGCATGAAATTCCAAGTTCATGTGAAGCTCACAGGGGAAACAGTGTAGATACATACAGCGTACACTGGAAGCTGAGGATCTAACCCAGGTCAGTGCAGATGTGTGACAGCAAGCTCTACGTGCCGTGCTGCCATGCTATTGCAAGGATGATCACGAAACACACATTTACAATTAATTCATAATTGTTTATAACACCATTAATCTTCATGGGAAGCACCAGCCCTAGTTTCTGTAACCTTTTTTTTACAGAGTCATTGAGTAATCTCTCCAGGTTTCTGCTACAATAATTGCAGTGTTGAGTCTGATATCAAGGACGAGGTTGGTACAGTGCAACAGGTGGAACAGTTGCCTCACAGGGCCAATGGGGATGTTGCCACGATGCGAGGGCCCGAGTTCTGGGAGATGATGAACAGGATAGGACTTTATTCCTTGGAGCGCAGGAGGATGAGGGGTGTATACAATCATGAGAGGAATAAATTGGGTAGATGCACAGTATATTTTACCTAAGGTAGAGGAATCAAGAAACAGAGGTTTAATTGAGGGGGGAGTGATTTAATAGGAACCTGAGGGGCAACTTTTCTTTTCACACAAAGGGTGGTGGGTATATAAAACGTGCTGTCAAAGGAGGTAGTTGAGGCAGGTTCTCTCACAACTTCTTAAAAACATTTCAACATGCACATGGATAGGGTAGGTTTACAGGAATATGGGCCAAATGCAAGCCAGTGGGACTGGGGTGGATGGGGCATATTGGTCAGCGTGGGCAAGTTGGGCTGAAGGGCCTGTTTCCACGCTGTGAGATTCTATGAATCTCTATGACTCTATAACAACTCAGCACTCCAAGAAGACAATCTGTGGAACAGCAGGACAGACCAACCTCTGCATTTCTGTCTTTAAATGTACATGCATGAAGTTGCCTTTAGATTTAAATGCTCACGTTGCTGTATTCAACATTACTATTGCACAAACCTCATCTGGAAAGGGTACAGAGCAGATTTACATGGACATCTAACCCAACAGGAATCTGGCCTATGTCTTGCAACAACAAATGTTTCATGAGTTCTGGATGAAATTATTTTTTGCAAAACTAATCTGAAATAAATCTTGCTCCAAGAAACACAAATCTTATAGGGGAATACACGTGCACTGACAATTTGCCCGAGTGCCTATGGGTTCATTTGACCTTCTTTTTAAGTTATGGCAGCTGATTGGAAAATGTGGGAGGAAACTACCAGCATGAAACTCAGTGCAAATGCAAGGCTTTTACGGCAAAACAATTTTCTCCAGAGACCTGTAACATATTATTTAAGAATTTGTCTGTCATTCCTCATCATAAGAATGAGTCATCATTTTCAACATCCTGAATATCAATAGGCATATGAAATGAATCAAATACCTTACTCTCTCAATTTAAGAAAGTATTTATATGTATTAAAAACATATTACTAAGCTAGCAAAAAACAAACTTCTGGAAGAACTAAGTGGATCATACATCATCTACAGTGGCAAGAAACAATGTTTTGGGACGAGTCTCAGCACCAAGACTGAGATGTAGAGGGGAGATAGTGTAACAGTCATACATCATGGAAACAGGCCCTTTGGCACAACTTGTCCACACCGACAACTGGTACATATACACCCAGTATGTTCCTCATATACACTAGTCCCACCTGCCTGCGTTTAGCCCATGTTCTTCTAAACCTTTCCCATCCGAGGTGACCGAGGTCGTAGGACCGAGGTAGGACCGAGATGCGAAGGAATTTTTTTCACACAGAGAGTGGTGGGTCTCTGGAACTCTCTGCCACAGAGGGTAGTTGAGGCCAGTTCATTGGCTGTATTTAAGAGGGAGTTAGATGTGGCCCTTGTGGCTAAGGGGATCAGAGGGTATGGAGAGAAGGCAGGTACGGGATACTGAGTTGGATGATCGGCCATGATCATATTCAATGGCGGTGCGGGCTCGAAGGGCCGAATGGCCTACTCCTGCACCTAATTTCTATGTTTCTATGTTTCTATCCTATGCAAATGTCTTTTGAATTTTGAGATAGTGCCTGCCTATAAGGTACCTCGACAACCTGTGCAGGGAGCAGTCCTGAACTACTATTGACCTCATTGGTGTGCTTCTAGGATTGGACCTTACTGGTTTTATCTTGCACAAAACATTATTCCCCTATCGTGTATCTGTACACTATGAATGGCTCGATTGGGATCATGTGTTGTCTTTCTGCTGAGCGGTTAGCACACAACAAAAGCTTTTCAATATACCTCATTGCACGTGACAATAAATTAAATGGAACCTCGGAAGGGCTAAGCAGCCATCTACTATTACACAGCAGCCACAAGGGGAGGGGGACCAATGATGGCAAAGAAACATACACAAGGCGGCTTTTTGCCTCCCCACAGCCTCACACATCATGGCATCAATTACATCAACCAAGGAAGACTGCCCATCTCTCTCTCAGAAAACCTTGCCGCAGTTTCCATGGTGCCTCTGGCCACAGATTTCCACTTCATCGCAGCCGCTTATTTGTTGATGTTGCAGCAGCTGCTTTGAGGGCCAAAAGCCATGCTGTTCAGCTCTCCAACTTGCAGGCAGTTGGTCTCTGTTGAAATTGTAGACCTGTTTCTTTGACTTGTTCTCCACATAAAGCAGGGTTTGCGATTTCAAACACAACAGCAGGATTTGTCAATGTTGGCAATTTAATATAATAATGGGAACGGCACTCCCAGATTTACCACACATATAACAGGTCAGGATATCTCAATGATGTTTGTTCAGCTTTATCCAATGTCCAAGTCAATAGAATCACCTAAAACTACATTCAGCTGGTATAAAGTTCATTAAAAGCAGTAAGTAAATTGAATTAAAACCAATCATTTACCTTTACAAACTGGCAGGCCACCACCTTCAAATGAATGATAAGGAGCTGGACTCGGCAACCAGGAGGCTAGATGTAAAGTACAGTGGCTTGCAAAAGTATTCATACCCCTTGAACTTTTCCACATTTTGTCACGTTACAACCACAAACATAAATTTATTTTATTGGGATTTTATGTGATACAAAGTACATGGTTTTCAAATGTTTTTACAAATAAAAAACTGAAAAGTGTGGCGTGCAAAAGTATTCAGCCCCCTTTACTCTGATGCCCCAGAATAAAATCCAGTGCAACCAATTGCCTTCAGAAGTCACCTAATTAGTAAATGGAGTCCACTTGTGTGCAATTTAATCTCAGTATAAATACAGCTGTTCTGTAAAGGCCTCAGAGGTTTGTTAGAGAACAAACAGCATCATGAAGCCCAAGGAACACACCAGACAGAACAGGGATAAAGTTGCGGAGAAGTTTAAAGCAGGGTTAGATTATAAAAAAATATCCCAAGCTTTGAACATCTCACGGAGCATTGTTCAATCCATCATTTGAAAATGGAAAGAGTATGGCACAACTGCAAACCTACCAAGGCATGGCCGTCCACCTAAACTGACTGACTGTCCACCTAAACTGACAAGGAGAGCATTGATCAGAGAAGCAGCCAAGAGGCCCATGGTAACTCTGGAGGAGCTGCAGAGATCCACAGCTCAGGTGGGAGAATCTGTCCACAGGACAACTATTAGTCGTGCACTCCACAAATTGGGCCTTTATGGAAGAGTGGCAAGAAGAAAGCCATTGTTGAAACAAAGCCATAAGAAGTCCCATTTGCAATTTGCCACAAGCCATGTGGGGGACACAGCAAACATGTGGAGGAAGGTGCTCTGGTCTAATGAGACCAAAATTGAAGTTTTTGGCCTAAATGCAAAACGCTATGCGTGGCGGAAAACTAACACTGCACATTACCCTGAACACACCATCGCCACTGTGAAACATGGTGGTGGCAGCATCATGCTGTGGGGATGCTTTTCTTCAGCAGGGACAGGGAAGTTGGTCAGAATTGATGGGAAGATGGATGGAGCCAAATACAGGGCAATCTTGGAAGAAAACCTGTTAGAGTCTGCAAAAGACTTGAGACTGGGGCGGAGGTTCACCTTCCAGCAGGACAACAACCCTAAACATACAGCCAGAGCTACAATGGAATGGTTTAGATCAAAGCATATTCATGTGTTAGAATGTTCCAGTCAAAGTCCAGACCTAAATCCAATTGAGAACCTCTGGCAAGACTTGAAAATTGCTGTTCACAGACGCTCTCCATCCAATCTGACTGAGCTTAAGCTATTTTGCAAAGAAAAATGGGCGAAAATTTCAGTCTCTAGATGTGCAAAGCTGGTAGAGACATACCCAAAAGACTTGCAGCTGTAATTGCAGCGAAAGGTGGTTCTACAAAGTATTGACTCAGGGGGGCAGAATACTTTTGCACGCCACACTTTTCAGTTTTTTATTTGTAATACAATTTGAAAACCATGTATTATTTTCCTTCCACTTCACAATTATGCACCACTTTGTGTTGGCCTATCACATAAAATCCCAATAAAATACATTTACGTTTGTGGTTGTAACATGACAAAATGTGGAAAAGTTCAAGGGGTATGAGTACTTTTGCAAGCCACTGTACATCTGTCCTTTCAGCTCAATGACCAAGCCCCATTTCTGGATGAGGTGGCATCCCCAGGAGGAACATGGCATTCTCATGGGTCTACTCACCAATGGTTCGCCATAAAAAAAAACAGCAACAAGCCACGCACGATGCAATCCAATAGAAACTAGTGCTGAAATCCAGGATTTAGGGTGAAGTACAGTCTTCCGTATTTAGAGTATAGAGATACAGAATGGAAACAGGCCAGTCAGCCCACCGAGTCCACGCCGACCATCGATCACCTGTACAATAGTTCTATTTTACCCCACCTTCGGATCCTGCACACTCAAGGCAAATAAACTACAAAGACACACGTCATTAGAATGTGGGAGGAAATGGGTGCACCCAGAGAAAATCCATGTGGTCACAGGAAATCTTACAAACATGGCACAGACAGAAGCTATAGTCAGGATCAAATTCGGGTCTGTGGCGCTGTGAGCCAGAAGCTCTATCGCTACGCCACTGTGCATCAATGACGCTTCAGTCATCAGAGTGCATTTCTGAAGCCTCTAACTTACGCAGTTCCATGAAAACTAGGTCTTGCTTTCAACCTCTCTCCTCTTGCTGAGGCCAAACATGACATCTGCGAAAGATTTTATTTATGGGAGCAAAGTTAAGGCACTCAAGAATTCAAGAATGATCTGAAAACCCCCCAAAAGCTGCAGCTGTAAAGTTCTGCGTCATTGAGCCAAACCAATTGTGCAACCGATTCCCAGACGTCCAAAATAACACGGGTGCTAGCCTCATTCCATCTGCTCAGTCTTCAGTTCCAACGTGGCCATCACTGAGTTAATTAAGTAAATAGTTAGGAGATGTGTCGAATGCACACTGCACAATGACCAAGCTTCTGATGTACTCTGCACAATTTGAGCATGTGTACAAATAACATGAGCATGAAAATACAATAGAAACTTTTCAGAGTGCATAGAGGATCTGCGCAATCCATGATCAACTTTACAATTCAGTTCCAAAGTAAGAGCTACACGATCAGGCCTACTTTATTCATTACCCTATGAAGTGCCTTGTCAATTGTCCAAGCAATTAATTTTAAATGACTGGAGACTCACTCCAATATAATCCTAGCTTGAATGGCAAAGTGCCCTAGGGAAAGAAAATATCAATGGTACAAACAAAAAAATATATATTTTTTAGAAATAGAAACATGAAAGCATCAGAGATTTGCTATGGTTTTAGATCGCTTGACAAGTCCATGCTTGTCCTACCTTTCCAGCTTTTATTTCCAGTAACCACCAATACGAAAGATACTCTGGAAATGAATGAGTCAATGGTGCAGCCAAATTGGCTTGTACATTAGAAACGGAAATTAGTCAGATTGTGTACATGAACAATTCATTTCCTTACAACAGGCTAGAATCCAGATGGGCAAATTATCTTGTAAACAGAAAATAGGATATCCTTTATGTGAATACTTTTTTTTAATGGCTTTGCGCATATCAATACTAAATTGAATAATTACAACATGAATGGACTTTTGTAGCAATGCTCAATTTCTTGTTTTTCTTCATGATAGTAGACCCAAATATATTAACGTTGAAACATGGAACTGCAGATGCTGGTTTATACAAAAGGACAGTAAGTGCTGGAGCAACTCAGCAGGTCAGGAGGCAGCAACTTTGGCAAACATGGTTAGGTGAGGTTTCGCATTGGGACTCTTCCTCCGACTGCAGACTTCCGAAGAAACAGTCTCAAGAAGGGCTCTAACCTGAAACATCACCAATCCATGTTCTCCAGAGATGCTGCCTGACCCGTTGAGTTATTCCAGCACTTTGTTCTTTTATTTTAACATAGGTTTGCTTTAAAAATCCATTCTTTAAAAATATTGTGATAGGGTTTAAAGAAAATCCACATATATATTTCATTAAATCCATCTCCCAAATATAATATTGTTACAGGCTTTTATATCTAGTACAGAGTAAAAACAAATCCCCGGGATAATTAGATTAACATATGATGAATATTTGACGGCACTGGGCCTGTACTCGCTGGAGATTAGAAGGATGAGGAGGGACATTATTGAAATTTACCAAATAGTGGAAGACCTGGATAGAGTGGATGTGGAGAGGATGTTTCCTCTAGTGGGAGAGTCTGAGGCCAGAGGCCATAGTCTTAGGGTAAAAGGACATACCTTTAGAAAGAAGATGAGGAAGGGTGATGAATCTATGGAATTCATTGCCACAGAAGTTCAGTTAAGTTTATTGTCACGTGTACCAAGGTACAGTGAAAACCTTTGTATTGGGTGCTACCAGTCAGCAGAAAGACAATACATGATTATAATAAATCTATTTACAGCGTATTGACTAATGATAAGAGAGGCCCAGGAGCGGTTGCAGTGGGAGGAGCGATGTCCGAGCTGTAAGTTTAAAAACTCGATCGTGGGACTTGTTTCCACAGAGGCCCAGGAGCGGTTGCAGTGGGAGGAACCCAAATCTGTAACGTTCCATTCGCAGCTCACAGTTCAAAACAAGTGGACTTGAGGAAGCCGCTGATTGGTGGAAGCGGACTCGAGGGAGCAGCTGATCGGCAGTCAGATCCCTGCTGATTTCTTCCAGCTATAATCCTTGCTTTGTACTGTATTGTATTGTATTGTACTTTATATTGTAGCCAGGGTAAGGGGGAGTATGAGTGCCAGGGCAGTTTACTGTTCTGAATGTCAGATATGGGAGGTCATGCAGTCAGATAGCTCTCCATACGTCCACATCTGCGCCAGGTGCATCAAGGGGACTGTATTCGGTACCTGGAGCTGCAACTCGATGACCTCCGCCTGGTCAGGGAGAGTGAGGAGGTCATAGAGAGGAGTTACAGGGAGGTAGTCTCTCCAAAACCACAGGAGGCAGACACGTGGGTCACGGTTAGGAGAGGCAAGGGGCAGAGGCAGGGACTAGAGAGTACCCCGGTGGCAGTACACCTTGGCAATAAGTACTCCTTTTTGAGTACTGTTGGGGGAGACAGTAGCAAAAGCGGCCGAGCCTCGGGTACAGAGACCAGCCTTGTTGCTCAGAAAGTTAAGGAAAAGAAGAGGAGGGCATTAGTAATTGGGGACTCTATAGTTAGGGGGTCAGATTGGCGATTCTGTGGACGCAGTCAGGAGACCCGGATGGTAGTTTGCCTCCTTGGTGCCAGGGTCCGGGATGTGACTGAACGTATCCAAGATATCCTGAAATGGGAGGGAGAGGAGCCAGAGGTCGTGGTACATGTAGGTACCAATGACATGGGTAGAAAAAGAGAAGAGGTCCGGAAAGGAGAATTTTGGCAGTTAGGAGGAGAGTTAAGGAGAAGGACCGCAAACGTAACAATCTCAGGATTACTGCTTGTGCCACGCGACAGCGAGAGTAGGAATGGAGCGAGATGGAGGATAAATGCATGGCTGAAGGACTGGTGCAGAGGGCAGGGATTCAAGTTTCTGGATCATTGGGAACTCTTTTGGGAAAGGTGTGACCTGTACAAAAAGGACGGGCTGCACTTGAACCTGAGGGGAACCAATATCCTGGTGGGGAGATTTCCAAAGGCTACTGGGCTTTAAACTAGATCGGTTGGGGGGAGGGACTCAAATAGAGAAAGCAAGTAGACAGGGTCTGAGGCAGGAGACAGAGAAGGGAAGCAATCAGACGCAACATGTAGGGGGGAAACAAGAAAAAAATAATAAACAGAGAATAAGAGGTGATGGGTTTCTTAAATGTGTGAGCAGAGAGACAGAGGGGTGTAAAATGAGGATAGAAGCAATAGGTAGCAAGTTAAAAAGTGGCAGGCAGACAAATCCAGGGCAAAAATCAAAAAGGGCCACTTTTCAACATAATTCTATAAGGGGTAAGAGTGTTGTAAAAACAAGCCTGAAAGTTTTGTATCTCAATGCGAGGAGCATTTGTAATAAGGTGGATGAGTTGAATGTGCAGATAGCTATTAATGATTATGATATAGTTGGGATCACGGAGACATGGCTCCAGGGTGACCAAGGTTCAGAGCTGAACATCCAGGGATATTCAATATTTAGGAGGGATAGACAGAAAGGAAAAGGAGGTGGGGTAGCATTGCGGGTTGGAGAGGGTTGAATCTCTGGAAATCTCTGCCACAGAGGGTAGTTGAAGCCAATTCGTTGGCTTTATTTAAGAGGGAGGTAGATGTGGTCCTTGTGGCTAAAGGGATCAGGGGGTATGGAGAGAAGGCAGGTAAGGGATACTGAGTTGGATGATCAGCCATGATAATATTGAATATAATATCAAAGGGCCGAATGGCCTACTGCACCTATTTTCTATGTTTCTATAAGGGAATAACATTTAGTGCAAGATAACGCCAGCAAAGTCCAGCCAAGGATAGTCCGAGCGACATCAAAGAGATAGATAGTCACTGCGAGGAATTTGAAGTTTTCGACCATCTCTACTTCGGCACAATCAATGCAAACTGGGGTATGTGCACCGCTTTGCTTCCTGAAGTGATCACTATCTTCTTTCTGACGTTGAGAGAGAGGTTGTTGTCTCAACACCAGGGCACAAGGTTCTCAATCTCCTTCCTGTACTCCGTCTCATCATTATTTGATATCTGGCCCACAATCGAAGTGTCATATACGACGTTGAAAATGTTATTAGATTTGTACATGGCTGCGCAGTCGTGGGTGTACAAGGAGTAAAGAAGGGGGCTGAGAATGCATCTTTTACGGAGCCCCCATGTGGAGGATTATCATGGAGGATGATTTGTCCCCTATCCTCACTAATGGGGGTCTGTTGATCAGGAAGTCAAGGATCCAGTTGCAGAGATGAGTGCTGACCCCAACTCCTGCGGGTTTGCTGATAAGCTTGGATGGTATAATGGTATTAATGGCAGAGCTGCAGTCTATGAATAGGAGTCCAACGTAAGTGTCTCTTCTCCAGGTGTTCGAGAGTTGAGTGTAGGGCTAGGGCAATGGCATCATCCGTAGACTATGTTGCAGTGGTAAGCAAACCGCAGTGGGTCAAGACCGCTGGGTAGACTGGATTTCATGTGTTCCATAACTAACCTCTCGAAACATTTCATGATGGTGGTTGTCAAGGCCACTGAACGGTAGTCTGTTTAGGCCTGAGGTCTTGCTTTTCTTCAGCAGTGGGATGATGGTGGAATACTCCCGCTACCTGGTTCGCGCAGCTACGAAGGACACGGCCAGGAATTCCATCCGGTCCAGTTGCTTTTCGTGGGTTTGCCCTCAGGAAGGCTAATCTAACCTTTGCTACAGTCACCCTGGGGAGAGGCACACTGGAGTCTGAAGGGCCAGATGTCACCGCCCTGTTGGCCTTCTGCTAAATGCGAGCATGGACAGCATTCAGTTCATCAGGTAGGGTCTTATTATCACCAATGTTGCCTGACCGTGCTTTGCTGTGGGGGCAAGTGAATTATATATTTTTAAGGTGGATATTGATTAGTCCTTGATTAATACGGATGTCAGGGGTTATGGGGAGAAGGCAGGAGAATGGGGTTGAGAAGAAAAATAGATCAGCCATGATTGAATGGCGGAGTAGACGATGGGATGAATGGCCTAATTCTGCTCCTGGAACTTATGAACAAATGTGATATCAACCAAGCAAAACAGCAAAAGAATGGGCATGTCAGTTTTTGCCAAACAAACAAGTATGAACATCTGGACCTCAAATCTGCATGACATTATGCAAAGTATGTTAAACATGCCACAATGAAGAATTTTAAATTCCAGTTTAGGCTTCTTTGAAACCACGTCATCTGTGAAATTTTAGCTCCTGAAGAGTTTTATACAGTATTTCTTCTGACTTAATCTGGTGTCAGCATGATGTGAAATTACATTAGTTTAATTAAACTATTTATGCAGCTATTTATCATTTTAAAAATAATTATTGGGATATTGTTTTCGCTGGTAAGAGAAGTATGGAGTACACTTCACTGGTTCAACTGTGGAGAAAAGTGTCAAGTCTACTAATAAAGATTACCTATCCATTTCCTACCCATGACGTTCAAGACATTGCCATCACCATTAAACATCAATACCAGAGAATCACCAATTGAGTTTAGTTTACTATTACATGTACCGAGGTAGACTGAAAAGCTTTTGTTGCATGCTATCCAGTCAGCATAGACAGACTGGAAAGACAATACATGATTACAATCATCATCCACAGTGTACATGATAAAGGGAATAACGTGAATAATGTTATTTACCAAAAAACTGTGTTTACCAAAAGGTCAACAAAACCATCCACATAAATACCATGGCTAGGTGAAAGATGGGATATGCTAGGGTGAATTACCCACCACTTGAGATAGTTAGTGTAACACTCTGAGCCCTTTCCACCATCTACAAGGCAAGTCAGAGCACAGCAGATTGATATTTATTTACCTAGATGAGTGTGGATCCAGCTAATCTAAAAAAAACTTGGACAAAGCAGTCTGCTTAACCAGCACCCCATCCACCACATTCATTCACTTCACCACCAGCATACAATGGTGGCAATGTATACCAAATTCCAAGTGCACTATGGGTTTGACAATGTTGTTGGAATAGCTTGGGCAATGGCAGCACATGTACAGGAATGCCACCACTTGCAGGCCTCCTTCCCAGTTGCACACCATCCTCGCTTGGAAACACATTTCTGGCCCTTCATAATCAGTGTGTCCAGATCCTGGGATTCCCTGCCAAATAATAATGTTGGAGTAATTTCACCAGACAAATGGCAGCAGTTCCAGGCAGCATATCTGCACTACCTTCTCAAAGCCAATTAAGGATGGGCATTCAGTCCCAGCCTTGCTGTAACTGCCAGATTTCAAGCAGTGGATAATAATTTTCAACTTGTTTGGTAATAGTTTGGACATCATGCTACATGCTCCCTTTTATGCAGAAAATACACTAAATCTAGCTTCCTTTTTTTGTGCAATTGGTTGATTCATTCTGCTGGAAAAGACCTTTGAACCACTAATGTTATCTTCTTCTTTTACTGCGAACAATATGCCTCTCCAGCTTGAGTATTTGACTGGTAAATTAATGGCTGCAAACAAACTCAAATGCATGACCTCTGATTCACTCCCTCGCTAACAATTGGGTAATAGTACAGAAATTCAAAGTGACTACTGCCCTCCCGGGAATGGTTTCCTGCTTTCATTGAACTTGCTGCAGAGGTGCTGTTTGATATACCCCATAGCATTTCGCACTAAACCTCCCACCCGCTTTCTCTGCTGAAATTATCACGTTGTTATTGATTGTCAGAAGGCCACAAGGGCAACAGTCGTGAGAGCTCACCCACTTCAGACCTTCAGTGACTGGAGACAGGCTCCCAGCCAGTTCCCTGTTGTCTAAGAGATTCCTGGTTTAATCCCATTTTTAAAAGTATAGGTTATTTTTTGCATTCAACCTTAAAGTCCTGGAGTGCAATGTTATCCTAGCTCAACTTTAAAAATTCCTCCTACATTAAATAACCAGAAATCCCAAAGCATGACAAGTAGTATATATTAATGCTAAATCCAAAAATAAAGTGCCAATTTTATGAGTATTAATTTATTGAAAAACTGATTGCCATCAAGTGAAATTACAGTCAGGTGGTCTGATGTACAGTGCACATAACACAGATATATATAGTTTTTGTTTTGCATCATGTTCGGCAAGAAAAATGCTTCATGTGGAAATTATTGGCCACAGAAAGGTAGGAAGTGGGATCTGTATAAACTTAATCCAGCAAGACAACCATGCAACTAGATCACAGGAACAAACTATCACCTGTCAAATCCTACAAATCCCTTATCCACGTTCTAGCCATCCGGAATAACCTGCCATGTTAGTGAAGTTACATAAGTCTATTTTCAACAAATATTATTTTAAGCATCCGGCAGGCTGGCAAGGAAAAGTAACACTAAGGAATGCTATTTTTTCTAAAACATATATGTTAAAAGAATATTATTTTGAAAGAATAAAAAAAGAGCTCTTCCTGAAATAGAATGTATTATATTATGTATTATATATTTGATTTGAAATATAAAGTATTTTATCAAGCCATCAGAAAAAAAAGCTGTTCAGAGATAACAAAGCATAGGTATTTGTAACTGATCCAGATGCGCAATCTGATCTGAAACCTCTCAGGATGATTTCACACAGCAGTTAACAAGAGGCTTCAAACACACACATGATTAGAAGCAATCAGTAGCAATGTCGTAACTTACAGTATGTGGCTAGAGGTAGACCAAAATAAATATCAAAGCCCATTAAAGGAAACATTGCCATATATTTTATTCTTCCTTTGTTTAAACAAAAGGTCAGATATCAGAATTGCAGAAGGGATTTGGGTGTTAGCAATCATGAAGGAACAAAACATGAAGGTAAATCACATCTCACCAACCCCCCTTCAGATTCCATTTGAATATAGTATTTTGATGATCCGACTGCATAATGCCACACTGCATTTATCCTACACAAGTAGTTACATTTCATTTATGTAATCGAGAGGCACACTAATAAAAAGCTAGTCTGTGTTTTCTCAAGGGGGGAGAATAAAATCAAGATTGTGTTAGATTTCTAAATTGTTCGAAAATTCTTCATATTCAAAACGCCAGAGGAGATGGAAGATGTTTCACATTTTAGTTTCCTGACAGAAGGGGAAAGCATGCATGTGCTGAGAGTGGACACCAATTTAACTGTGCCTTATAATGTAAGTATTTATTAACCACCTTCAACTACCACCAACCCGCCCCACCCCAGCAAAACCAATCCATTTTATATTAAGAAACTTAAAATACTTATGAACATCATAATTTCTTAATTGAAGCCAGTAAGGACAGAAGAAACAAACATTATAGGTGTTCATATCCACTAACAGTCAGTTAGATTGTTGCGGGGAGTACCTTTTGACAATATTTATTATATCTTTATTGCTGTGATTTTTGACATTGGATAGCAAATCAGTCGGGGTACTCTTATAAAAAAGTTCCCATTTTTGCTTTATCATTCTATATTGCTCTTTGGACATTGTCAAATAAATTAATGTTGTTGTCCTGGAAGCAAAATCATTGGGATCAAGTTTTTTTTAACCATAAAAGAATAAAAATAAGAACAAGTGACCTTGGTTTTGTAATGCATACTTTTACTGCTAATTTATCTCCCTCCATGCCGTTTACTTACGAATAATATATTATGGCTTCAAACACAACAAAATGGTAAAGAGACTCCACCATAAATGCATAATCAGAATTGAAGCAGACAAAAAGATGCTGCCACTCTCAAATTCACCCCCAAGTTTGAAGTTCTAACAAATCTCCATGATCAGCTGTCTGCATTCTCCAAAAAATGTATGAGGATCACTTTTAAGGAAAATTCTCTGACTGAAGACAGTAAGCAAGTAGCATTCTGGAAATGTGATCATATCAGACTTTACTGGGTTTATTTTATTCTCTTGATCATGTATCTACACACCGTGGATGGCTCAATTGTAATCACGTGTCTAGTGTAATTAAAGTGTAATTACATCAATTTAGTGTAATTGTAATTAAACTAAACTAGACTATAGGCCGAAGACTTTGTGAATGATTCAAAACCCAGCTATTTAGCTAACCAATCTGGAGGTAGCTCATTGTTGTTGGAGTCCATTAAAGTATGGGAGGCTCAGATCCTTCACATCCTGGGATGTCAGGACTGTCTTATGAACAAAGACTGCATAGACTCGGTTTATACTCTCTAGAATTTAGAAGATTGAGAGGGGATCTTATAGAAACTTACAAGATTGTTAAGGGGTTGGACAGGCTAGATGCAGGAAGATTGTTCCCGATGTTGGGGAGGTCCAGGACAAGGGGTCACAGCTTAAGGATAAGGGGGAAATCCTTTAGGACCGAGATGAGAAGGAATTTTTTCACACAGAGAGTGGTGGGTCTCTGGAACTCTCTGCCACAGAGGGTAGTTGAGGCCAGTTCATTGGCTATATTTAAGAGGGGGTTAGATGTGGCCCTTGTGGCTAAGGGGATCAGAGGGTATGGAGAGAAGGCACGTACGGGATACTGAGTTGGATGATCAGCCATGATCATATTGAATGGCGTTGCAGGCTTGAAGGGCCGAATGACCTACTCCAGCACCTAATTTCTATGTTTCTATGTTTCACCTGTTATATTGGCATAAGAACTCAATTGACTTCTCCCAATATTTTCAGTATTTATAGGACACAATTTAATAATGGAGCGAAAACAGATCTGCAGGCATTAATGTAAACCAACATGATTAACACAGTGCATGTAGATTGTTACCCCAGTAACAAGTTTGATTCTCAGTTGATATGCTGAAATAGATGCTAGATAAGACTCAGTCACCTTTTCCACTGATAGCCATAGAGTAAAGGGCCTGTCCCACCAGCATGCAACTCTATGCGATGAGCGCGACCTAACGTGGTCGCTTGAGCCGTCCGGCGTCGCGGGGCCGGTCCCACTTCGATCGCTGGAGCCGTGCGGAATTGTGCGGAGTTCGTCCCGACATCGCGCAGGGCTCCGAAAAACTGACTATATTCAAAAATTCTGCGCGGCAACGGCTTGTCGGCTCGCAGTCGCCTCGACGCATTAAACAGCGTCTCTACGCCGTGCGTCCGCGACCCTCTCTGTAGGTGCCTCCGTGACCCTCTATGTGTGTGGCTCTGTGCCCCTCCCTGTCCTGGCGAACTTACCTTGAAGACTTCGCTCCAAGTTCGCCTCGCTTTGCGCCCTGTTGCGCCACTCACCCGACCTCCGCGTGGCCCTCGCTGCCGGTTTGGTCATACTTGCCGCATGCAGGCGCATGCTGGTGGGAACGGCCCTGTGCAGGGGATCACCCGACCTCCGCGCGGCCCCCGCTTCTAGTTTGATCGCGCTCATCGCATGGAGTCGGATGCTGGTAGGACAGGCCCTTAAGTATCCCAACAATAAATCAATCCAACACATCTGAGCAGACATCGTAAGCACCAGTCCCACCTATAATATCTGTGCTGAACTTGATGCCATGACAATATCTTATTTGCCTGCACATAATCCATATCCATGCATATCCATATATCCACCCAAAAATTCCTCAAATATCTCAACCACAATACAACAACAACAACAACAACAACAACAACAATACCATTTATTGTCATTTGAAACCTCATTGAGGTTCAAACAAAATTTCGTTTCTGCAGTCATACATACAAAAAAAGAACCAAGACATAGCACATTTTACACAAACATCCATCACAGTGAATATCCTCCTCACTGTGATGGAAGGCAAAGTCGTATCTCTCCCCTGCAGCTGCTCCATTCCAAAGAAAACAATCCAAGCCTGTCCAACCTTTCCCTTTCGCTAGTGCCCCTTAATCCAGGCATCATTCTGATAAACCTCCTCTGCACACTTTCCAAAGCCTCCATATCCATCCTGTAATAGGGCAACCAAGGCTGCATGCAATACTTCAAATGTGGCCTAACTTAAGTCCTAGAAAGCTGCATCATAACTTCCTGACAAACACTCATGGCCCTGACCAATGAAGCCAAGTAGACCATATGTCTTCTTTACCGCTCTATCTACTTGTGTTGCGCTTTCAGGGAATTATGAAGAAGGGTCTCAACCCGAAGCGTCACCCATTCCTTCTCTCCAGAGATGCTGCCTGTCCCGCTGAGTTACTCCAGCTTTTCAGGGAATTATGGACTTGGGTCTCTGTACATCAATGCTGTCAAGGATCATGCATTCATTGTATATTTTCCCCTTACCTTCCTGCTTTTTAACAGTGAATTTCAGTCATGCGTTGCTCTTAATTACAGATCAATATTACTGTTCAAATATAAAAATATAATTACGCATACAGAACACGTTTAAGTGTTGAGACATTTGCTTCAGATTTTACTTTATAAAATTCTAACCACCGCAGTACCAATAAAGTACCAAATGCGGCCTAAGATCGAGGAGCTGGTGGCCTCTTGCTGGCGATCGACTTTGGGAGCTCCAACTGTGGGAGCCAGCAGGACTTAACATCGTGGAGCTTGTGGTCCCATTGCCAGGAATTGGTCTCGGAGCACCGACAGCGGGAGCCTGCGAACTTTAACATCGTGGAGCTCGCAGTCCCTTGGCTAGTGACCGACCGGGAGCTCCAGGCCGCAGGAGCTTTAACCGACCCGATCGCGGGAGCTTAGATCGCTCCGACGTGAGGGCTTCGATCACCGGCTGCGGGGAGCTTCGATTGCCTCGACTGCGGATGGTTCAACTGACCCGAGTGAAGATTAGACTTTATTGCCTTGCATCACAGTGAGGAATGTGGGGAATCCACAGTGGTGGATGTTTACGTTAACCTTTATGTAGTTATGTGTCTTGTTGCTTTTTTTAGTATGACTGTGTGGTAAATCGAGTTTCACTGTACCTTAATTGGTTTGCATGACAATAAAATACCCTTTGGAACCCTTTGAAGTCAGCAAAGAAACTGCTGGATTATCAACATTTCAGATCGACACCCTGAATTAAGACTCGAGGCATCAATCATCCCTCTGCCTCAGTGGATGTTGCTGACCCACTAAGTTTCTTCAGCAGGTTTTTTTTGCTCCAGATTCTAACATCTGCTGTCCCATGTTTGCCAATAAACTCACATCTTCAATGATGGTTACTGAGGCGTAGGACTCAGATGACTCAACAATGGTAGAAAGTCAGTGGTTTCCGTCAGCTGTATCAGCTCTAAGTTAACAGCTCACTGATTAGGATTAGTGCCAGTTTCCACATTTAAACACATCTGAAATGCAAACCTCACTTATGCAGCAACCTCATGACTGCAAATCTCAGACTGCTTGTCTTGACAGTTCTGTCAAGATTACGCTTCCTACTCAGCTTAATGGTTGGAACCAGCGAAGAATAAAATTGAGAGTCAATTCGTAAGCAAACGTTCACTGAAATGCCAATAAAACGCCCCTAAAGTAGAGTGTCAGAGATAAACTCATTTTTAAAACAAAATCCTATTTTATTTCCTTTATTATGTCTGGAGCAATGGGAACTGCTTTTGAGCTATTGCTGCTGGTGATGTGTTTGGTGGATGCCAGGTCAATGCAATTCAACCAATTTACCTTGCATCAGAAATTGGGTTACTGCTCCAAAAACCCAGCTCACTGGCACCTGGCACAGTGTCAGTTAAGCACAATTGTCAAATCAATGTCTGCCCTGGAATTTGAACTCTACATGATGCAGCTCTGCAATCCTGCAAAAATGTTACACTCGTTCAGAGGCGGAAATCCCGGGGGGGCAGAGGGGACACATCCACCCCATGTTTTGAGAGGTGGGGAACATCTCCCCCCCAAGTTTTTGTCATCCGGATTTTAAAATCTCCGCTTTCCGTGGGACAGTGGAGGTGGGACTGATGATCGAGGGCGCCCATTGGACGAGAGAGACCTCGGTCAGCAGGGGGCGGGACATGATGATTCAGCACGATGATTTGAGATGGGGAGGGGGGGTGGGACTGAGGATAGAGTGCGGTGATTGGAGGGGGGGGGAGACAGGGCACAAACCTGCGCCTCATCCACAGCCAGGATCGATCCCGGCCGGGCCTCCAGCACTGTCCCGTCCGAACCCGAGTGCCCCCCCCCCTCCTCCAAACGGGTGGCCAAAGAGGTCGGGAGTCAGATGGGCGCAGTGCCCCCATGCCCACATCCAGCGCAGAGAAGCAGCGCTAAACCCACCTCACTCTGCCTGGTTAACCTGCCTGGGCTTGCGGGAAATATGGGCAGTGCGGAGAAGCAGCGCTGGTCTCCCGTCGTCCAGTCAGGGCTGTAGTTAACCCGGCGAGACAGACAGAGTTGAGCTGCATTTAGCGCTGGATTGAGCCTCCGAAGCCTCGCGCATGTGTGTGTGAGTGTGCGCATGCGCGTGCGGCCGCCACTAAATTCTGTCCCCCGAACCCTTCATGTTTTGAGAGCGAGTTCCGTGCCTGCACTCGTTTATTTCAGACCTTGTACTATTTTATTTCTGCACTCTAACTCCCTGGGCACCTTCCATTCAGCTGCCTCGTCCAATTTCGGAATTCCCTTCCTCGCCCCATCCCCCATCACTTGCCCTCGTGTGCCTCTTCATTTTGTCATGTCCCCCTTTAAGACATTTTAAATACAACCTCTTCAACCAAGCATTTTGGCCTCTATTCTAATATCAGACGAGTGTCACATCTTGCCTGATGGAACTCTTGCAGCAAATCTACTTTGTGTCAGATTAATCCATCGCAATTTGTATGTAAATGAAACAACACCAAAACTACAACTGTTAAAATGTACCTTCAACATAGCTAAACATCTCAAAGCAGCATATCACAGAATTGCAAACAAGGTCGCGTAAGGAGATTTTTGGGTACATGACCCAGACCTAGTGGTTAAACTGATCAGTTTTTAGTAAAAGCTCAGATGAGGAAAGAAGTGGAAAGAAGAGGGAGTCAGGAAAGGAATTACAGAGCTTATGACACTGAAGACCTCGGCACCAAGGTGAATTATGATGTTTTACTTAATCATATCTTCCAGAGCTATTTTTTGTCCCTTGTTGCCCTCCTGGTTTTATTCTTACGTATGATTTTTAATCCCCTATACTCTTCCTGGCATACACTTGATCCCAGCTGCCTATACCTGACCCATCTCATTTTCTTTCTGAGCAGAACCTCGATATCTCATCATTCAGTGTCCGCTATTCCTGTCGACATTGCCCTTCAATCTAACAGGAACATGCACACCATCAACTCTATCATTTTCAAAAGCTTTCCACTTGCCGAATGCCCCTATGCCGGCAAACAACGTACACCAAACTATCATCAGTTTAGACAAGCTCTTGTCTAATACCATCAAAATTACCCTTACCTTAATTTTTTTTGTTAATAACTTGTCGACCAGTTCTATCCTTTTCCTGAATTATTTTAAAACTAATAGAACTATGGTCACTGGTTCCAAACTGCTCCCCCACCCCACTGATAAATTAGGCACTTCCTCTACCCGTTTTACTTAAAGTCAAGCTTTGCCCTCTCCGTAAGAAACTCTCCCTTTATGCCTAAGGAAACTGTTATGCACAAATTACACCTCACAGCCCATAGCAGCCCCTGTCCTTATTAGGAAACATAAAATCCCCATTTATGACTACCCTATTATTCTTGCAACTTGCTGCCATCTCCCTACGTGTTTGCTCATCTAATTCATGTTGACTACATGGGTGCCTATAGCACACTCCCTCCCAACAAGGTGATCATCCCCTTCCTATTTCTCAACTTCACTTAGAAAACCTCATTGGATAATTCTTCAGTAATTTCACCTCAGACTAATGCCGCGCTATTCTCCTTAATCAAAAATAACAACCCCCACCCTCCTCTGTTTCCTCCAACTCTATCCCTTTTTTACCAACTCTTTTACCCAGAGAGTTGTGAATTTATGGAATTCCCTGCCACAGAGGGTAGTGGAGGCCAAGTCACTGGATGGATTTAAGAGAGAGTTGGATAGAGCTCTAGGGGCTAGTGGAGTCAAGGGATATGGGGAGAAGGCAGGCACGGGTTATTGATAGCGGACGATCAGCCATGATCATAGTGAATGGCGGTGCTGGCTCAGAGGGCCAAAATGGCCTCCTCCTGCACCTATTTTCTATGTTTCTTTGTTTATCCTACCTGTAGCTCTTGTAACATTAAGTTGCCATTCTTATCCCTTCCTTAGCCACGATTCTCTAATGGCCATAAGATAACAATCTCACCGACCTTGAAATAAATGCAATCTAATCCAAAGGTTGTTGCTCGCTCCCTGCTGTGCTCCTGTCATCTTGACTACTGAACTTGCTATCCTGATCCTGCAGGCCGATTAGGAAAAGGGGAGATGCAGCGCGACCTGGGTGTCATGGTACACCAGTCATTGAAAGTAGGCATGCAGATACAGCAGGCAGTGAAGAAAGCGAATGGTATGTTAGCTTTCATAGCAAAAGGATTTGAGTATAGGAGCAGGGAGGTTCTACTTCAGTTGTATAGGGTCTTGGTGAGGCCACACCTGGAGTATTGCGTACAGTTCTGGTCTCCAAATCTGAGGAAGGACATTATTGCCATAGAGGGAGTGCAGAGAAGGTTCACCAGACTGATTCCTGGGATGTCTGGACTGTCTTATGAACAAAGACTGCATAGACTCGGTTTATACTCTCTAGAATTTAGGAGATTGAGAGGGGATCTTATAGAAACTTACAAAATTCTTAAGGGGTTGGACAGGCTAGATGCAGGAAGATTGTTCCCGATGTTGGGGAGGTCCAGGACAAGGGGTCACAGCTTAAGGTTAAGGTGGAAATCCCTTAGGACCGAGATGAGAAGGAGTTTTTTCACACAGAGAGTGGTGGGTCTCTGGAATTCTCTGCCACAGAGGGTAGTTGAGGCCAGTTCATTGGCTATATTTAAGAGGGATTTAGATGTGGCCCTTGTGGCTAAGGGGATCAGAGGGTATGGAGAGAAGGCAGGTACGGGATACTGAGTTGGATGATCAGCCATGATCATATTGAATGGCGGTGCAGGCTCGAAGGGCCGAATGGCCTACTCCTGCACCCAATTTCTATGTTTCTATGTTTCTATCTGTCATCTTCCAGCCTCTCATCCGAATATCATTCTTGAAGTAAGAAGACCAAAGCTGTACGTAATGCTTGAGATGTGGTCTCAAATTGTGACAAGGTTCCGTACTCTTGTACACAAATCATCTTGCATTAAAGGTTAACCTCATTTGCCTTCATAAATGTCAGCTGTATTTGCTTGTGAGCTTTCAGAGATATACGAACAAGAACATTCAGTTTTCCTTTGAAAATCAACTTTCCTAATGTTTCACAATTTACAAGAATGCTCAGCATTTCCGTTTTCATTTTACAGAAAATGGAATATCTCACATTTTCCCCACATTGCACTCCAACTCACATCTTCTTCCTCTTGAAGCTTCTTTGCATTCTCATCATCACTCCATTCCCATTTATTTTCATGTCATCGGCAAATTTAGAGGTTTATGGTCCCCTCAGCCAAATTATCAACTTATTGGGTGAATAGTTGAAACACTGATCTCTGCATTGTACCACTATTCTATTCTATACTTTTTTTCCCCATTTGTTAACCAACTCTCAATTCATACCAGTATTTTAGCCCAATTCCTTATCGCTTATTCTTCCCCATCTCTAATGTGGGATCTTATCAAATGTTTTATGAAAATCCAAATAGACTACAGCTACTGGTCCATCTCATGTCCCCCATTAGATATCTCCTCAAAAGAATTCCAATCAATCATGATCTTTGAATCTTTTACTATTAACGTCCTGGGCATTACCATTGACCAGAAGCTGAACTAGAGTAGCCATATATACAATGTGGCTACAACAGCAGGTGAGAAGCTAGGAATCCAAGAGCAAATAACTGACCTTGCAACTCCCAAAGCCTGTCAACTATTTACAATGTTCAAATCAAGAGTGTGATGGAATATTCTCCAATTGCCTGGATTAATTCAAGATTTGTTCTCCCCGTGACCACCTGGGTTTTCCCCAGGTGCTCTGGTTTCCTTCCACACTCCACAGGTTTGCAAGTTAATTTAGCTATAAATTGTAAATTGTCCCTAGCGTGTAGGATAGTGATAGTGTATGGGGATTGCTGGTCAGCATGGACTCAGTGGGCAGAAGGTCCTGTTCCGCAATGTATCTGTAAACAAAACTAAACTACCTCCTTAACAGCATTGTGGATATCCCTACACCTCAACGACTATAATGATTCAAGAAAGGCAGCTCATCATCACCTTCTCAAGAACAGTTTGGGATTGGCAATTAAACGCTGGCTCAGCCTGCAAAGCTCCCAAGTGGGATATTAACAGAAATTACACCCAAACAGTCTGGCATCAAGAACATCCCAAACAATCCAGGTTAGAGGAACTTTTTTGTAATAGCTTTTGGCTTTGTCATTTGCACTGAACATATGGTTTTCCAAGGGTTACACAAAAAGCTGGAGAAACTCAGCGGGTGCAGCAGCATCTAAGGAGTGAAGGAGATAGAAGAAGGGTCTCGACCCGAAACGTCGCCTATCTCCTTCGCTCCTTAGATGCTGCTGCACCCGCTGAGTTTCTCCAGCTTTTTGTGTAACCCTCGATTCTCCAGCATCTGCAGTTCCTTCTTTAACACATATGGTTTTCCAATATTTCCGGGTGTTTTTTTTTGTTTAATTCAGTGAAAAAGTAAAAAATTCATTTGCCATTTCTTGTTCCCAATTATAGATTCTTCCATCTCTATCTGCAAGAGCCTTCTATTCTCCTTCACAAGCCTTTTAGAGCAGTTAGAACTGTACGGCACAGGAACGTGCCCCACACCCCACAATATTTGTGCCGAATATGATGGGAGGTTAAACTGAACTGTACATGATCCATATCCCTCTATTCCTTGCACTGCCATGTCCCTAACCATCATTGTCCTTTTTATCTGTAGACGATCTTACAACTATTTTTTGATGCAAGTAATTAAAAGTAACATTAGCAAATTAGCAGATGAGACCAAGCTGTGTGGCAATGTGAACAGTGAAGAGGATGCAGGGTAACTTGGATAGGTTGGGTGAGTGGGCAGATGCATGGCAGATGCAGTATAATGTCAGGGCTGCCAACATTGGGTGAGAGTTGGGAGTGAGAAATTCCAAGTCCCCCTTCCCATTGGTATGGGGCTTTTGCATTTTTCAACTTAAAATTGTGCAATCTGGTGCATACTGTAGCGAGTCTTTTAACTTACACTTGAATGCAATATTTATACTTTAAATTGGATTAGCTATGAATAAGGTTAGGTTAAATTACACTGCTAATTACATTCCACAGTAGTCCAGGCTCTGATCAACAGGTGCAGCACATGAATGATCTTAATGTATTCATGTATGGAATTCAGATTATAATCAAGCATTTGGCCCATGATGACCAACCTGGGTCTCATTGCACACCTGGTACTACTCCTGACCCCAACTCCAGTTGCATACCTTCTCTCATTCCTGACCCCGAGTCCAGCCTTACACCTGCGCACCACATATAATCAATAATACAATGGATTAATAATCAGTAATATTGGGTAATCATCCTGGCATATCAGCGGAGGCCCAAGTATTAGCATTACAATTAATACCCACAGCACCGGAGACCCGGGTTCGATCCTGGTCTCGGGTGCTGTCTGTATGGAGTTAGCACGTTCTCCCTGTAACCACGTGTGTTTCCTCCGGGTGCTCCGGTTTCCCCCCACATCCCAAAGGTGCGGGTTTGTAGCTTAATTGGCCCTCTGTAAATTGTCCCTAGTGTGTAGGAAGTGAATTAGAAAGTGTGAACAGGTGATTGATGGTCGGCACGGACTTGAGCGGCCGAAGGGCTGTTTCCACGCTGTATCTTTGAACTAATTATATTATTGAACAAATCAAGACTTACCTATCGGATTTGAACATGAACAATATTATCCCAAGGTTGCAGAATATTTGAATGGTATTTTCTGCATAATCCCTGAGGTTATTCTTTGTAAAGTGAAGGGCAAAGTTCATCTCTACAAGTTTCATTTTCTGAAGTTAATTTGTGGTTTATATTTACCATCTTGCCTTTTGCTTATTTGTTCCCACGATACACTAATCCAAGACTTACATTTAGAGATGAACAAAATATTAATTTAAAGACAGATATCAACTAATTTCTCCGATTGAGTATGAATATCGATTTCTTTAACATCCCCTCTCTCTCCGTCCTTCCCCAAATGGACTACTACCTGGTGCTAGCTGCAAAGAGTCTTGTTGGGTCTCATTATGTGAGAAGGAACTGCAGATGCTGGTTTAAACCGAAGAGAGACGCGAAATGCTGGAGCAACTCAGCGGGACAGGCAGCATCTCTGGAGAGAAGGAATGGGTGATGTTTCGGGTCGAGACCCTTCTAAAGGTTTCTGGTAGAGACTCTTAGAAGGGTCACGACCAGAAACGTCACCCATTCCTTCTCTCCAGAGACGCTGCCTGATCCATGTCGGTCACCAGGGCGAATTCGGCACAGAGACTAATGGCAGTGGTGCAACGTTTCCGACGGCCCGGGACCCTTGCACTGCTCCATGGCCGGAGCTGCAGCGAGCGACTCGCCAGCCGGAAAACACTCGCCAGTTGAGTATAAATCAGGTGGGCCAAACGGCTGTTTTATGCTGCAGTGTCAGTGCAATCAGTCAAGTGTTGCAAATGAAATTTAATTTGTAATTGAACAAACAACCCAACATTTTAAATTGCAGCGTGCACATTAGTAAAGAGACAAAAGCCAAACTCTATTTCTGCAGGTCTGCTGACATTTTATGAATTAACTAGAAGCTTCTCATGTTGGCTTGGAAGCAGTTTTATCCAACTGTGACCTACAATTGTTTTTTTGTTGTAAATGCTATATTGGCAATGATATTAATACGGCTTTTTGTGGATAAAAATAGATGCTAATAATATTTCTCAGCCAATATCTTTCAATATGCTTGTTGTTATTAGATCCAGCTCGATTCTCAATGATTTGGAAGTCGAGTAATGAAAAACAAATATTGCTCCTAAAAGAAAATAATTCTGAAACAAACATTTTAAAAATTGTATTAAAATAGATCAGCAAAGATTTTAAGAATTGTCAAATTAAATCCAGATTTTGCAACTGAGGTTTAATAGATAGAACTTGGACAGATTGGGATAGTGGACAAAGAAGTGGCAGATAGAATACCATGAGTTAGATAGAGCTCTTTAAGATAGCGGAGTGAGTTAGATAGAGCTCTTAAAGATAGCGGAGTCAAGGGATATGGAGAGAAGGCAGGAACGGGGTATTGATTTTGATTGATCAGCCATGATCACAGTGAATGGTGGTGCTGGCTCGAAGGGCCGAATGGCCTACTCCTCCGCCTTTGTCTATTGTGCAGTCATACATTTCGGTAGTAGGAATAAATAAGGGAATAAAGAGGAGAAAGGATTCAGAAATTGGAGGTACAGGTTTCACAAAAGTTAATTTGCAAGTTGAATCATTAGTAAAAATGGTAAATACCATGCTAGCATTTATTTTGTGAGGACTAGACTATACAAACAGGGATGTAATGTGAGGCTTTAAGATACTGGTCAGACAGCATATGGAGCATTGTGAACAGCTTTGCGCCCCATATCCGAGAAAGGATGTGCTGGTGTTGGAGAGGGTCTAGAGGAGATTGACAAGAATGCTCCCGAGGATGATTGGGTTGATATATGAGCGTTTGACAGCACAGGGCCTGTACTCCCTTGAGTTTAGAAGGATGAGGGGACACCTGATTGAAACTTATTGAATAGTGAAAGGCCTGGATAAAGTGAATGCGGAAAGGGCGTTTCCACTAGTGAGAGATTCTAAGTCCAGAGGGCATAACCTCAAAATAAAAGGACATACCTTTAGAAAGGAAATGAGGAAGAATTTCTTTCGTCAGTGGGTGGTGAATCTGTGGATTTCACTGTCACAGACTGTTGTGGAGGCAAGTCATTGGGTAATTTTAAGGTGGAGATTGACAAATTCTTTATTAGTAAGTGTGTCATGGGGAAAAGGCAGGAGAATGGGATTGGGAGGGAAAGTTAGATCAGCTATGATTGAATGGCAGAGTAGACTCCATCGCCCGGCAGAGGCTTCAATATTGGGAGCCTCGATCGCCTCGAGGCAGCCGTTTGATTGCCTGACCGCGGAAGAAGAAGCAAGGAAAAGATAAGACTTTTTTTACCTTCCAACACAGTGAGGAGGTGCCTGGAGGAGGGTCACTGTGATGGAAGTTCACATTAAATTGATGTAATTGTTTATTTTGTTTGCTTTTTATTGTTATGACTGTATGGTAATGACATTTTGTTCAAATGTTCTGAATGACAAATAAATTCAATTCAATTCAATGAGCCGAATGGCCTGATTCTGCTCCTCTCATTTATGAACTCATTAACATGTATTTAGTTTAACCACATCATTATTTTCTATTGTTCAATTAAAACATTAGTGCTTTGAAGTTGGAGTTAGAAAATGTAAAGCACATAAACAGGCAATTTTATATTCCGAAATGTCAATTGGATCCAAACTCAACTCAAACTACATTTTTTTTAAAAGCAGGTTATAAAGCTTATCTAAAATACATATGTATTCAGTCAGGCCTTGTCACAGGGAATGCTCAAATTCAGATAAGCATTCATGAAGTGAAAATACACTAACGTGCAATTTATGCAGATTTTATTCTTCCACTTCAGTTAATAGTCAAACCTACAAGATAACCAAAATATGCTAAGCGACATATAACAATGAGATTACTGAAGCAAACTGCCCTTTGCGGCTTCTTATATTTTTTGCTGGAACACGAAACGATGAACATTTCAAAGCCGACCAACGCATACAACATTTGTTCTGTAACAATTAAATGCCAAAATACCACTGGCCAATTGCCCATCCTAACAGAGCAATTTGCAACTCCCCTTCAATGCAACTCAAACCAACTCTCAATTCAAGCAATCTTACCCAAATTAAAATCACTGCTGGTAAACCAGATTCCAACCACATTCCACGACTTTCAATGCAAGCAAAACAGGATGGTTGAACAGTTCAACAACTGACAGAGGAAGTGGGACTACAAACAATGCTATTACAAAACTGACATGCAGTGTGTTCTGGTATTCTCCCCCCCAAAAAAGGGCGTATTCAATGTGCTCTTGGTATAAACTGCCCGTGATTGACAGTCATGTTCCAAACACAGACAATTTCCTTTCTTTGAAATTGGGTGGCAAAAAACTTTCCTGTTCACTAATAAAATCCTACGGTACAAGGTCAGTAAAAAGCTTCAATGCACAAATAGTGGAATTGAAGATAACCCAAAGCACATTGATTGGAGACTAGGGTTACACAAAAAGCTGGAGAAACTCAGCGGGTGCAGCAGCATCTAAGGAGCGAAGGAGATAGGTGATGTTTCAGGTCGAGACCCTTCTTCAGACTATTTGGAGACTATTTCTCTCCATAGCTATCACGACCCTTTCCAGAAGTAATGTTGACTATATATATTTCTTCAGTAATGAGCATTCCTGTTGATGTAGCCATTTCTATCATGACCATACAATATGACTTCTAAAGTCAGGTCAGCATACATACTTTTGTGTTATTGCCTACTTAGACATTCTCTTGGGATTAAGAATGACTTGCTTCCATTCTCATTCCATTCTAGACCGATGAAACCAATATGGGGCCCACACATTTTACCACTGGTGAGTTTGGGAAGTGCTTCATAGAGTGGGCAATTGGGAGATGATGTGAACCTGCTATTGATTTAATGGATTCTTGGTGATGGGATTGGAGTTTGTTGGTGTCATCCCAAACGTTCCTACTCCACTTTGGTTGCTCACGGGTCAGAGGTTCCAACGGATTGGTGGGGGTGTTACCCTCTCGGCGGGAGGCTTTCAGAACATTCTTGAACCTCTTCCTCTGTCGACTTGATAAACCTGCTGGAACTCCAAACAGAATGCCTCTTCTGGATGTCTAGTGAATGACGTGGACTGCCCATGAAAGCCAACCGAGTTTAATTCAGCCCTGGGCATATTAAACAAAGGGGGAGGAGGGGGACTGATGTCGGTGCTTATTCTGACAAAAAATTGCTGAAATGGCATAGATATTATCTCTCAGTGACAACAGTGTGTGTGGTCCAAATCGCAGAACCATTTAGGAAGTTAGGAATTAATGCCGCCCATTACACCAGGAGTTTCACATCTTGATCTTCAGATACGTTTGTGGATGATCAGCCATGATCACATTGAATGGCGGTGCTGGCTCAAAGGGCCGAATGCCCTACTCCTGCACCTGTTGTCCACTGTTTCCCCAAAGGTGACCAGAAACAATGTGGGCCTGCTGAATGCAATAGTGAGTTATTTGCCTTCACAGAGTGGCGACTCCCAATATATGGGAAGCGGTCCAAGGTTTCCACACCAGAAATAGGCCAGAAGGCAGCATGGTGTAGAAGGAAGACAAAAAAAAGATTTTCCAGCATCTGCAGTTCCTTCTTAAACATGGTGTTGAAGGGTGCTGCTGGGTTGCGAACTTCAGTTTTCCAAGGGCCCATCTTTGCTTCAATGAATGAGTGGATAATGACTTTGTGCTAGGCCTGTAAACACCAGCATGCACACAGAGTCTGTGGGAGGGCAGGAAGAGGTCATAGGGTTGGGCAGGGAAATGGCATGGGATGCCAATACTCAAGAAAGATTCAGGTATGGGGTGGATTGAGTATTTGGGGAATCAAGGAGAAACTGGATAGGTGAAATCAATGTCAATTTTATAAAAGCATTGAGTCACAGACATGCAGCATGGAAACAGGTATCTTCAATTCTAGAACATGTCACACATCTACATAACAGTAACAATTTATAGTTGTCAATTAACCAAAGTGCAACATATATATGTAACAATATTTTTCGTATAGTTATAGCTCCACCACTGCGCAGCCCTGAGTGTCTGGTTAACATATCCAAAAATGCACCAGGAAATTTATGTCACAGGTAAATAGGGTGGTAAATACAGCGGGTTACACAAAAAGCTGGAGAAACTCAGCGGGTGCAGCAGCATCTAAGGAGCGAAGGAGATAGGCAATGTTTCGGGTCAAGACCCTTCTTCAGACTGCAGTCTGAAGAAGGGTCTCGACCCGAAACGTCGCCTATCTCCTTCGCTCCTTAGATGCTGCTGCACCCGCTGAGTTTCTCCAGCTTTTTGTGTAACCCTCGATTCTCCAGTATCTGCAGTTCCTTCTTTAACACATGGTAAATACAGCTGTTGGTTCATTGGCCTTCATCAGTCAGGGTACTGAGCATAGAAGTACTGTTGTACAAGATGTTGGTGAGGCCGCATTAGGACTACTGTGTTCCGTTTATGTCATCCTGCTATAGGAAGGATGTCTTTAAGCTGGAAAGAATACAGAGAACGTTTACAAGGATGTTGCCAGGGCTCATGGACCTGAGCTATTGGGAGAGGTTCGGCAAGCTAAGACTTTATTCCTTGGTGTGCAGAAAGCTGAGATGGATTTTATAGAGGTGTCTACAATCATGAAGGCAATAGATTGGGTAAGTGCAGAGTCCATTAGCCAGGGTTGATGAAACAAAAACAGAGAACATAGGTTAAAGATGAAAGGGACAAGTTTTAATTCGAAACTGAGGAGCAACTTCATCACTCAGAGGGCGGTGGATCCAAGAAACAAGCTGCCAGAGGAGGTAGTTGAGGCAGGTACTATAACAGCATTTAAAAGACGCTTGGACTGAAACATCAATAAGAGAGGTTTAGAGGGATATGTGCCAAATGCAGACAAGTAGCTTAGGTGGGGCATTTTGGTTGGCATGAACATGTTAAGCTGAAGGGCCTATTTCCATACTGTATGACTGTAACTATAAAGCATACACTTCAATCACAACTCCATTTAGCATCATAGACAATAGACAATAGGTGCAGGAGTAGGCCATTCGGCCCTTCGAGCCAGTACCACCATTCAATGTGATCATGGCTGATCATCCCCAATCAGTACCCTGTTCCTGCCTTCTCCCCACATCATCTGACTCTGTGTTAAAGAAGGAACTGCAGATGCTGGAGAATCGAGGGTACACAAAAAGCTGGAGAAGGAGATAGGTGACGTTTCGGGTCGAGACCCTTCTTCAGACTGGTCAGGGATCAGGGAAAGGAGAGATATAGACGGTGATGTGGAGAGATAAAGAACAATGAATGAAAGATATGCAAAAACGTATCGATGATAAAGGAAACAGGCCATTGTAAGCTGTTTGTAGTGTGAAAATGAGAAGCTAGTGCAACTTGGGTGGGGGAGAGATAGAGAGAGAAGGAATGCCAGGGCCCGAGAGCTGGGGGAGAGGTGGAAAGGGGAGGAGACAGCAAGGGTTAACAGAATTGAGAAAATTCAATGTTTAAGCCCAGAGGATGCAGACTCCCCAAGCCGAATATGAGATGCTGTTCCTCAAACTTGCGGTGTTGCTCACTCTGGCCGTGGAGGAGGCCCAGGACCGAGAGGTTGGATACGGAATTGGAGGGGGAGTTGAAGTGCTGAGCCACCGGGAGGTCGGGTTGGTTATTGTGGACCGAGCGGAGGTGTTCGGCGAAACGATCGCCCAGCCTCCGCTTGGTCTCACTGATATAGATCAGCTGGCATCTGGAGCAACGGATGCAGTAGATGAGGTTAGAGGAGGTGCAGGTGAACCTCTGTCAGACCTGGAAGGACTGCTTGGGTCCCTGAAAGGAATGGAGGGGGGAGGTGAAGGGACAAGTGTAGCATCTCTTGCGGTTGCAAGGGAAAGTGCCCGGGGAAGGGGTGGAGCAGTAGGGAAGGGAAGAATTGACAAGGGAGTTGCGGAGGGAGCGGTCTTTGCGGAAGGCAGACGGGAGGGAGGTGGGAAGATGTGGCGAGTGGAGGGGTCACGTTGGAGGTGACGAAACTGGCGGAGGACCATGTGTTGTATGCGCCGGCTGGCGGGGTGAAAGGTGAGGACCAGGGGGACTCTGCCCTTGTTGTGAGTGGGGGAATGGGGAGAGAGGGCAGTGTTGCGGGGTATGGAGGAGACCCTCACCTGACTCTGTGTACCCTCACCTGACTCTGTTATCTTTAAGAGCCCATAAAGTAGTCTGCAATTATCATTCTCAACTTTGGGTGGAGATAAACCAACAAAGCCACTCCTGACACTCGTAGAAACAAAAAACTGCAGATGCTGTTTTATACAAAAGATAGACACAAAGTGTTGGAGTAACTGAGTGGGTCAGGCAGTATCTCTGGAGAAAAACGATGGGTGCAGCTTATGTTTTATGTGCAGCTCTGGAAAGGGTGTAGCGATGATCAAGGAGGATGTTGCTGGGACTGGACAGCTCGAGTTATAAGGAAAGATGATAGACAAAGATTGTTTTTCCTGGAGTCCAGAAGGCTGAGGCGTGTAACACTGGACTCAGGAACAGATACCTCCCTTCTGATATCAGGCGTTTGAAAGGTCCTTCATAAGCTAGGGTACCGTCCAGTTCACCTCTACCCCGTTGTGGACATTGGATTTTGTCTATGGAACTGATGCTCTGCAATGTTGAGAACTATATTCTGCACTCTGTATCTTCCACTTTGTCCTACCTACTTTACCTGAGTTTCACTTGTGTTTATGTTTAGTACAATCTGATAGTGTTGGACAGCATGCAAAACAAAAGTTTTCACTCTTCTTGGAGCCAATAATAAACCCAAACCCACACTAAAACGTAAAACAAAATTCAATTGAGACTGTACGCTACAGAACAAATAAAACACACAAATATCTGGACATCCACGCAAATAAGCTGCCTGAAGAATAGAGACCATGGAGAGAATGCTTCACATTCTGCACTGAATTTTCTGCAGCTGATAAACCAGCCCAAAGGACAATTAAGCATCTTATTGGCCACATGGGGAGAATTTTGTACCATATTATAAAGCCTTCAAATTAGCCTCAGGAGAATGGATGCATTGCAAGCACACTGCAATCAGCCTAGAAATAAAACAGTTGACAATTGCCAGACCTTTGCTTACCATTAGCAGCAGGAAGAATCATTTGGTGTTTTCATAATGGAGCCAAGATAATTCCAGCTTCACATAGTTTTGGACTAATTAACAGATTAGATGATTTGTGGAAACTGAGAGTCCACTCCAATAGAACAGACGTAGTGCGATTCTATTTTAACTCCAGAAAATTACACACTGAAATGCAATCAATAGTTTGGATTTCCCACATCTCTCGATTACAATTTTAATATTTTGCGCTATTGATATCCTGAAAAAAACAAATGTAATTACTTCCATCTTCTCCAAGCTTTTTATTGACATCAAAACTTGCTGCAGGACTCACTGCCTTTCTTCTACCGAGAAGCTTTGTTCCTTGATATTAATTGAACATGGAACATTATTTCTTAAATGGACTTTTCACTTTACACGATACATTCTGCAATCAAGGTATCTTGTTCAGGGGTAAAATAATGAAATTATCTCTTTTTATTTGTTGGTACATTTGTACCAGGACACATTTGTGAAAATAAGTATAGGTTTCTGAATTGTTTCTTCAAAGTTCCCCTCTGCAAGTCAAATATTACCATCGGATTCAGATGTAAAATTATGCTTTGCGCTGAACTCCACAACCATACTCTCAGCACTCATGATACACAGGATTAGAATTGGAACCAACATAAATATCTGAGCCTTTACTTCTCTACCCCCTCCTGACTAGCTCAGTGTTAGGTAATCACAACCATGTTATCCACCGTGGGATTACAAAAGGTGAAACGTGGCTCATTTTTTATGGTACTAATGAGGACCAAATGTTGACTCAGCCACCAAAATAACTCTTTTCAGTTTTCATCAAAAGTCATATTGAAATCCTTGCTGTCCACTTGAATCAGAACAAAAAGATAAATTGAACCTTATTTAATGGTTCAGATGTTACCGCAGTTTCGACAGCAGGTACTATTAGTGTTGGCCGTACTCATTCCCTCAAACATGACATGAATCACAGGCTTGCTCACATGCTGGGTTTAACAAGGAAATCCCAAAGTTCTGTCAGTGATTCAACTTTGATTCAACAGTGATTCCACCACAAGCTGCGTTTTTTCAGCCTTCCACATGATATCAAAGGAGCTCACTTGCACTGACAATAAAACTATTCGGTTTTGATTTATGATGTTTTGAAAACTTTGTTACATCAGGTCTGAGGGTTTTTAGTGGTAAATTAAAACAGTTACCAATCACCAAATACTGACTCTGGAACACTGCATTTTTTTGCGTGCTTGTTGTAATTTCCACATTCATGTGTATCAAGATACAATTGAGTTCAATTTTATTCTTGTTTTAAGTTTATTCAAGCTATTTCAGCTTCTGAATTCACATGCAGGTTTTCCAGTTTTTCTTTACTGTGCAGTAAATTGATTGAAACGTTAACTTAAAACACATCCTCCCTGGTTTACTACCTGTGCATATTTAATACAATTGGCGTGTTCACCACAGTTGTTATTTGACTGCATCTAATATTCACGAAGAGGAAAATGCTTATCACAGAGATTGAAGGATTTCTTTTCCCTCTGGCGAGATTTCTTTGTAGTCAGCAACAAATAATATTGTTTTGCCGACTGTAACTTCCAGACAAAATGTCACGTGAAGAATAAATTAATATTGCTTTGTCAGAGGTGCTATCAGTTGATATTGTATGCTTGTCTAAATGAGAGACTTAGCAATAATGACACTCCTGCCTAATGAGACTATCAATATTTAATCGGCAATCATTGGATTAGTGGCAAGCAAGAGCACGGGTCGGCAGAAAGACTGGGCTCTGCCATTGAGCTCCACATGGATTCCAGCAATTGATAATAGAGACAAATACAGACACTCTCACCACAACCCAATCTGCCATTAACTCCTAGCTCAGAGTGCATGTGTACATGAAGGGTCTTGAACCAAAACATCGACCATCCCTCTGCCTCCTGAAATGCTGCTTAACCCACTGAGTTCCTCCAGCAGTTTTGTTTTGAATAGCTGCACATTATTGTTTTCCCTTTGGACCCACCAGTTGCAGAATGCACATTTTGGCCTGGTAATGTTGTTTGTACAGTCACTGTCACTACATATTATGAATATAATAAGCAAATAATATCTTGTATTGGCAATGGGACCTGCAAGTGCAATGTGTTGACAGCTAACAACTTTGTTGCTCAGATTTATCTCTTTTTTTAGATCAACCTAGATCATTTCCTAACTGTGCTCCAAATCACTACAGCCACCTGTAAGCTAAAATCATACAATTAAACTTTGTTTGACATAATTTGGAGGAGTGTGGTATCCAAGACAGAGGCCCAGATCTTCCAATCCCCTGTTTTCCAGTGCGAGCTCTAAAGTTACAAACACCCATGTAGTCATCCTTTCACAAACCCTCCCTGATCATGCTAAACTGGGAACTTGATAATCAATTGCATTATCAAATCCTATGCCACAATGGCACATTTAGGTGGCTTGTTCTTGAAAGCACCAATGACCAAGTTTTCCCTTTCAATTCACGAGGTTCATTAGTGTACACCAACTGATAAACTTTCATTTTATGGCATCTGAAAATATATCAACTGAAAGAAACAGCAGGTCACTTTGAAGATAAATAAATGATACTTTAGACACTCAACAGCTGTTATATTCCAGTTCTAAGATCCTTGTAATTATATTATATCGCAGTTAAATTGGGAATGCATTGTACATGTCATCACTGAGACTGACTCCCACAGCTACCTGGACTACTCTTCCTCCCACCCTGCTTCCTGTAAGGACTCCATCCCCTATTCCCAAGTCCTCCGTCTACGCCGCATCTGCTCCCAGGATGAGGTGTTCCACACCAGGGCATCACAAATGTCCTCGTTCTTCAGAGAACGGGGTTTCCCCTCCCCCACTATAGATGAGGCTCGCACCAGGGTCTCCTCCATACCCCGCAACACTGCCCTCTCTCACCATTCCCCCACTCACAACAAGGGCAGAGTCCCCCTGGTCCTCACCTTTCACCCCACCAGCTGGCGCATACAACAGATAGTCCTCTGCCACCTCCAGCGTGACCCCTCCACTTGCCACATCTTCCCATCTCCCCCCGTCTGCCTTTCGCAAAGACCGCTCCCTCCGCAACTCCCTTGTCAATTCTTCCCTTCCCTCCTGCTCCACCCCTTCCCCGGGCACTTTCCCTTGCAACCGCAAGAGATGCTACACTTGTCCTTTCACCTCCCCCATCCACTCCTTTCAGGGACCCAAGCAGTCCTTCCAAGCCCGACAGAGGTTCACCTGCACCTCCTTTAACCTCATCTGCTGCATCCGTTGTTCCAGATACCAGCTGATCTACGTTGGTGAGACCAAGCGGAGGCTGGGCGATCGTTTCGCCGAACACCTCCGCTCGATCTGCAATAACCAACCCGACCTCCCGGTGGCTCAGCACTTCAACACCCCCTCCCATTCTGTATCCGACCTCTCGGTCCTGGGCCTCCTCCACGGCCAGAGTGAGCAACACCGCAAGTTGGAGGAACAGCACCTCATATTCCGCTTGGGGAGTCTGCATCCTCTGGGCTGAAACATTGAATTTTCTCAATTCTGTTAACCCAGACTGCCTCCTCCCCCTGCCCACCTCTCCCTCAGCCCTCGGGCCCTAACATTCCTTCTCCATCTCCCCCCCCCCCCACCCAAGTCGCACTAGCTTCTCAATTGCACACTACAAACAGCTTACAATGGCCTGTTTCCTTTATCATCAATACTTTTTTGCATATCTTTCATTCATTGTTCTTTATCTCTCCACATCACTGTCTATAGCTCTCGTTTCCCTGATCCCTGACCAGTCTGAAGAAGGATCTCGACCCGAAACGTTGCCTATCTCCTTCGCTCCTTAGATGCTGCTGCACCCGCTGAGTTTCTCCAGCTTCTTGTGTAACCCCGCAACTTTAGAATGATTTGTCGCCAGGCTATTATATTACCACTGCTATAAAAAGGTTTGTGTACCATGGAGAAATAACAACACAAAACTGGCAACTAACATTATTAATATTTACTGGACAAGTACCTGGAATTGGCAGGGTGCCTTCTGGGGAAAGATTGCACAGGCTGGACTTGTATCTGACATTTTAAAAAAGAGAAGAGCCTTGATTTCAATATACAAGGATATATACTAATTCAGACCTAATGGGCCAAATCGCATCCTCCTGCAAGATAAGATAAGTTGTACTAGTTGGGTATACATGCATGTTACACATATTCTGTCTGCCAACCAATTCTTTATCCATGTCAATATCCTACCCCCAATACCATATGCTCTCATTTTGCAAACTAATCTCTTGTGTGGGACCTCGTCAAAGGCTTTTTGAAAGTCCAGATACACCACATCTTCTGGTTCTCCCTTATCCATTCTACTTGTTACATCATCAAAAAATTCCAGAAGATTAGTCAAGTATGCTTTCCCCTTCGTAAATCCATGCTGACTTTGACCGATCCTGTCACTGCTTTCCAAATGTGCTGCTATAACATCTTTAATAATCGACTCAAGCATCTTCCACACAAACAATGTAAGGCTAACTGGTCTATAATTCCCCATTTTCTCTCCCCCTCCTATCTTTAAAAAATGAGTTACATTGTCTACCCTCCAGGGCACAGAAACTGATCCAGAGTCAAGAGAACATTGGAAAATGATCAACAATGCATCTACGATTTATAGGGCCGCCTCCTTGAGTACTCTGGGATACTTTTGCGAAGGACCGGTTTGAAGGACCAACAGGGTGGCTCAGCAGGTTTAAGGATCAACGATCAGTGTGCCTCCTGACCCAAACAGCAAGCAAAGTCTGGTGGTCACATAAACCATCCCTTACAATAAAGAGTTAGAATACATGTGGAGCTAGAAAAGGTCAACAGGAAAGAAAAAAACTAAATGATATACAAAATAAATTCTGGATGGAAAAGAAAGTCAGATGTCCAAACCCTCAGCATTTTTTAATGTTTTCCGTTGTGTTCACTTCCACTCCTGAAAGCAATTGCTTATTTGAGGGAATAGGATGGCCAATGCACTAGAACCACCCAAGCAGGGCTCAGCAGAAATTATGATTTCTTGATATTATGGAGATGGAAAAATCATAAAAACATAACTGAAAATAGCGTGGGTTTCTCCTTTTTATCATATTCCTTCATATTTTTACATTTCAGGTCTAAAAACGTAAGAAATGTCTGTTGGAGAGGTATTTCACATGATGAAATATCACTTTCAGAAAGCATTTGATAAGGTCCCACATCAGAGATTAGTGGGCAACATTGGGGCACATGGTATTGGTGGTAGAGTGCTGATATGGATAGAAAATTGGTTGGCAGACAGGAAACAAAGAGTAGGGATTAATGGGTCCCTTTCAGAATGGCAGGCAGTGACTAGTGGGGTACCGCAAGGCTCAGTGCTGGGACCGCAGCTATTTACAATATACATCAATGATTTAGATGAAGCGATTCAAAGTAACATTTGCAAATTTGCAGATGACACAAAGCTGGGTGGCAGGAGGATGCTATGAGAATGCAGGGTGACTTGGACAGGTTGGGTGAGTGGGCAGATGCATGGCAGATGCAGTAAAATGTAGATAAATGTGAAGTTACCCACTTTGGTAGCAAAAACAGGAAGGTAGATTACTATCTAAATGGTGTCAAATTGGGAAAAGGGGAAGTACAACCAGATCTGGGGGTCCTTATTCATCAGTCAATGAAGGTAAGCATGCAGGTACAGCAGGCAATGAAGAAGGCGAATGGCATGTTGGCCTTTATAACAAGAGGAGTTGTGTATCGGAGTAAAGAGGTCCTTCTGCAGTTGTATAGGGCCCTAGTGAGACCACACCTGGAGTATTGTCTGCATTTTTGGTCCTCTAATTTGAGGAAGGACATTCTTGCTACTGAGGGTGTGCAGCGTAGGTTTACAAGGTTAATTCCCGGGATGGCGAGACTGTCATATGATGAGAGAATGGAGCGTCTGGGCTTGTATACTGTGGAGTTTAGAAGGATGAGAAAGGATCCTATTGAAAGATATAAGATTATGAAGGGTTTGGACAAGCTAGAGGCAGGAAACATGTTCCCAATGTTGGGGGAGTCCAGAACCAGGGGCCACAGTTTAAGAATAAGGGGTAAGCCATTTAGAACAGAGATGAGGAAACACTTTTTCTCACAGAGAATTGTGAGTCTGTGGAATTCTCTGCCTCAGAGGGCAGTGGAGGCCGGTTCTCTGGATACTTTCAAGAAAGAGCTAGATAGGGCTCTTAAAGATAGCGGAGTCAGGGGATTTGGGGAGAAGGCAGGAACGAGGTACTGATTGGGTATGATCAGCCATGATGACAGTGAATGGCGGTGCTGGCTCGAAGGGCTGAATGGCCTACTGCTGCACCTATTGTCTATTGATGAAGGTCACAGGGACACATCTAATCGATGTGTCTGCAAGCTGTGGTACCAGCTCAGTGAGCAAACTTCACCACTCAACCGCAATGGACAGGGCAACACATTACCTCCCACCAGGTACGAAGATAATTTCCTGCAAGGGTCACAGATCTGACTGACGACTCATTCCTTAAGTGCATTCAACTCAACAATTCAGCAGAATCTGTCACTCTTTTAACATGGCCTCGTTTAACTCAGTTAACATGGCCCATCCACCCAATTAGACATAGTAATCATCACCCACCTTTATAAAGCAAGGCATACTTATCCAATAAGCCACTGAAACTGAATGTTTGAAATGGTGACCTCAGTTTGACGAGTTTCTTTTGTCATGATGCGGAAATATGGAAACCAATTTTTTGACATATTTTAGCTCCTTTACAGGCTATGCGCCATTCATTAAAGCCAAACCCATGGCAATGATTTGAGATTTTCCTTCCTCTTTGCTTCCCCATCCTCCCTCACGGCCAATGTACTACAATTTCCACACAGCATGCAAAAAGACTCAAATGCACAAAGGCAGCAAAATAATTTGGCAAGACAGTGCTAAAATGTAAATCTCGTGACAGAATCGTGCATAAAGATACTTTATCACAATCATGTCCATGGGTTTCTAAGCATACAGCTCACAGTTCATGTTGGTGCATCCAGTACAAATAAAATATATTTTATGCACTGAGTTTGAATACCCCCAAAAAGGTAACATTATAAACAGCTCTATTATTTTACCACAATTTCATTTTTTCTACAAATATATCTAGTTGCCTGATTATACCATAAACCAAACAGGAATACGCAGTTCAATAAATTATCATGAAGGTCACCCTTTATTTTGCATATACACTTGCCACACCACAATAAAACAAAGTTTGAAAATGGATGGGCAACTCTCAGAACAGCTGAGTTAGTTACCAGACGAAATCCAGTCAACGTTTCTTCCAGCTTCTACATTGAAAGTGTACACACAGAACCGTCAATAATTTCCAATAACCGGCAAGAGATTTCATTCAAAATAACACACACACAAAATATAATTTTTCAAAATCTCAACAATTTTGTGGGGTATTTTTAAACTTCCTAAAGCGCATCACCTCACACTTGTCAGGATTAAAGACAACCTGGGCGAGCAGAGCACAACTTACCCTCGTGAATCCTAAGCAACATTCTTGTTGCTCCCAAGCCCCTGCCTGGTTCTCTGCTGACTCTGGATTGTATTTTGTTTGCCTTTGCTTGCTTGTGGCTAGAGACTTTCCTACTCAGGCCACAACTTTAACACACAATAGTCAGCGATTGATGGCACCAGTGGCTACACATTTAGACATGTCACATCCAGGTGGATGCCCTTAGCCTCCGACTCAGACACATAGCAGAGGATTGGGTCTGAGGCCTCAATATACATGTGGGTCAAGATATTTAAACTGCACGCTTTCTTTTAACTGGACAATGTGATGATGAAAATCCTGATTACGAACAGGACCTGATCAGCGAATGGGGAGGATCCTGCAGAATAAGAAATAAGTAATAAAGGTTACCTAAGTGGAGTTCCAGTGCAGTGCAGTATTATTAACAACTGGCTGTCCTCGTAGAACAAATGACCGGCACCATTGGGACAACATTGACCGATTGCCTAAAAGATGCCTTCACAAGAACGGATTTTTTCTTGTCTGATCTTGTGTCAGTTGTGCAATCACAGCTCATGCCTGGAAATGCACAGTGAAATTCCCTGAATGACGCAAAACAATCCAGAAATGATCATCAGTGCATTTCACTCCGGGGAAAGTCCATTTGCAAATCATGTCACTCATAACACATAATCAAATCGCTAATTCAGAATCGTTCACAGCTTCCAGAAACTCTGTTGATCTTGGAGAGGTTAATGAAAAAATGTCAACAAAAAATTAAGTATGTAGGAAGGAATTGCAGATGCTGGTTTACACCGAAGATAGACACAAAATGCTGGAGTAACTCAGGCAGCCTCTCAGGCGAGGTGACGTTTGGGTCAATCTGTAACATAACCCATTCTTTCTCCCCAGAGATGCTGCCTGTCCCGCTGAGTTACTTCAGCATTTTGTGACTACCTTCAAAAAAAAAATTAAGGCTTGTTCTCCTGCACATGAAAGCCTTCGGTAATTTCATAATCATCATCATAATATTTACATTGTACTTAATCCCATCCCTGCCTTTTCCAATTCCTCTTCAACAGTACTCAGAAATGAAACTCATTGCTTGTTTCAGATGTTCTGGGAACTGGAATCAAACACTGTGCAATGTCCTTCCAGTAAACTTGAGCAGGCATCTGTTGCAACTGGAGAAACACAACGCCACATACTTATAATGGAACTTTGAAAGGACCTGCAGAGATTTTTATCAGCTAACAAATGCAGATAATGTTAAATTAAACACAGCTGTCACAGCAGATGAGGCGAACATTCCCAGAGCTCCCTTCACTATAATCCTACTCTAAACCATTTGAGACAATACATTTCAGAGATTTGTATCAATGCTAGTCCTAACTGACAGTTGTTAACAGCTCAGGATGCATCTTTATGCTCAGTGGGAAGATAGGGACCATATTTTCATCAAGGTTGAATTGCATGCGACAAATGATATTGCTAAAAAACATTTAATCCTTATTCAGAGGTTTTATTTTACACAACTCCCATTGATCCATGACCATATCTTGCACCACTTGTCCTGGCCACCATCTTTGACAGAATAAGACCACTAGCGTCCTGGGCATCCTATCTGACCCAGGGTTGACATTCCAAACATGTAGAAATGAAGAACTGCAGATGCAGGTTTATACCATCCAGAGATGCTGCCTAAACCGCTGAGTTACTGCAGCACTTTATGTCGAACTTCCAAACATATGTCTGCTTTAAACTGGTTACTTAAACTCCCATAAGTTAAATGTAGTTTATCTGGTGGAAAATCCCTCGGCTTTGCCAATGTTAGGATGAGTCTAATCATTCTAATGCTCCTCTGGCCAACATCTTATTTCCCAGATTTCATTCACCTGAGCTCCTCAAAAACTGCTACCCCTCAAAACTGACCAAATCCCTTGTAACTACCATTACCATATCACCCATCACTAAAGATAGACACGAAATGCTGGAGTAACTCAGCGGGACAGGCAGCATCTCGGGACAGAAGGAATGGGTGACTGTGCGTCACGTTCACAAGTTATAGGAGTAGAATTAGGCCACTCGGCCCATTGAGTCTATTCCTTCATTCAATCATGGCTGATCTCTGCCTCCAAATCCCATTTTCCTGCCATAACCTTTGACACCCGTTCTAATCGCCGAATGGCTCCGTAAAATGGCAGCCTCGCTAACAGTCTGTCTCGTCCTTTTCTTTCTCTGTTGTTTTTAGTATTTTGTTAAATGTATGTTTTAGTCTATCTTTAGCTTTGTATTTTGTGGGGATTGGGGGAAACGTTTTGCTAATCTCTTTTCTCGACGGAGATGCAATTTTTGTCTCGCGTATCGTGTCTCGGTCCGCGCTGCGGCCTAACATCGAGGAGCTAGCGGCCTCTTGCTGGAGACCGACTTCGGGAGCACCAACCACGGGGAGCCTGCAGACTTAACATCGTGGAGCTCGCGCTCCCTTGATTAGGGACCGATTTCAGGAGCTCCAAACGCGGGAGCTTCGAAAGCCCCGATCGCGGGAGCTTCAATCGCCCCGACGCAGGAGCTTCGATCACCGGCTGCAGTGACGGATTTAGATGAAGAGAGGCCTTAAGCTCTTCCACTTGTGAGCCCTTTCCCAATCCCCCACCCTCACGACGAGAGGAAGATGGAAGAGTGTTTTAAATACTGTGGATGCAGTCGGGAGACCCGGATGGTAGTTTGCCTCCCTGGTGCCAGGGTCTCGGATGTGTCAGAACGTGTCAAAAAGATTCTGAAAAGGGAGGGAGAGGAGCCTGATGTTGTGGTACACATTGGTACCAATGACATAGGCAGAAAAAGAGAAGAGGTCCTGAAAGGAGAATTTAGGGAGTGGGGGGGAAAGTTAAGGAGAAGGACCAAAAGAGTAACAATTTCAGGATTACTGCCTGTGCCACGTGACAGTGAGAGTAGACATGGAATGAGGTGGAGAATAAATGCGTGGTTGAGGGACTGGTGCAGTGGGCAGGGATTCAAGTTTCTTGATCACTGGGACCTCTTTTGGGGAAGGCATGATCTGTATAAAAAGGACGGTTTGCACTTGAACCCGAGGGGAACCAATATCCTGGCGGGGAGATTTGCAAAGGAGACTTTAAACTAGAAAGACTGGGGGGAGGGACTCGGGTAGTGGGGGCTAGGGGACAGTGTGAAGGGCAAGATTTGGTGAGGGTTGAGATTTTTGATTGGTCAAAGGCTAACTTTGAGGGTATGCGTAATGATTTAAAAGGAGTGAATTGGGACATTTTGTTTTGTGGGAAGGATGTAGAAGAGAAATGGAGGACATTTAAAGGGGAAATTGTAAGAGTACAGAATCTTTATGTCCCTGTTCAGTTGAAAGGAAATGGTAAAAATCGGAAAGATCCATGGTTTTCAAGGGAAATTGGACACTTGGTTCGAAAAAAGAGAGATATCTACAATAATTAAAGGAGGCATGGAGTAAATGAGGTGCTAGATGAGTATAAAGAATGTAAAAAGAATCTTAAGAAAGAAATAAGAAAAGCTAAAAGATATGAGGTTGCTTTGGCAAGAAAGGTGAAAGTAAATCCAAAGGGTTTCTACAGCTATATTAATAGCAAAAGGATAACGAGGGATAAAATTGGACCATTAGAGAGCCAGAATGGACACTATCTGCAGAGCCAAAAGAGATGGGGGAGATATTGAACAATTTATTTTCTTCGGTATTCACCAAGGAAAAGGATATTGAACTCTGTGAGGTAAGGGAAAAAAGTTGAGTAGCTATGGAAACTATGAGATTCAAAGAGGAGGAAGTACTGACACTTTTGAAAAATATAAAAGTGGATAAGTCTCCAGGTTCTGACAGGATATTCCCTAGGACATTGAGGGAAGTTAGTGTATTTTTCACACAGAGAGTGGTGAATCTGTAGAATTCTCTGCCACAGATGGTATTTGAGGCCAGTTCATTGGCTATATTTAAGAGGGAGTTAGATATGGCCCTTGTGGCTAAAGGGATCAGGGGGAATGGAGAGAAGGCAGGTATGGGATACTGAGTTGGATGATCAGCCATGATCATATTGAATGGCGGTGCAGGCTCGAAGGGCCGAATGGCCTACTTCTGCACCTATTTTCTATGTTTCTAAGTTAGGTCTTTATTCTTTGGAGCGCAGGAGGTTAAGGGGGGACTTGATTGAGGTCTTTAAAATGATGAAAGGGATAGACAGAGTTGACGTGGATATGTTTTTCCCATTGAGGGTAGGAAAGATTCAAACAAGAGGGCATGACATGAGAATTAAGGGACAGAAGTTTAGGGGTAACATCAGGGGGAACTTCTTTACTCAGAGTGGAATGATCTTCCAGCAGAAGTGGGGGAGGCAGGATCGATTTTAACATTTAAAAGTAAAGTGGATAGGTATATGGACGGGAAGGGAATGGAGGGGTATGGTCTGGGTGCAGGTAGATGGGACTAGGGGAAAATAAATGGTCGGCACGGACTGGAAGGGCCGAGAAGGCCTGTTTCCGTGCTGTAATTGTTATATGGTTATACTTTGAGTAAAGCCAAGGATGATAACAGGTGTTTAAAATTTTACAATTCACAATTCTTTCTCTAAAGGACATAAAATTGTTCTTTACAACCCGTAGCATTTCTCCTTGCCAACTTCCTTGTTCAAATATCTTTGCACTTTCCTACTTACCCCTGAGTTTTGAGTTTCGAAGCCTGCAAGTATCCAAAGATGTTCCCTGCACCCGCCAAAGCTGCTTACTGGAGCACAAGTGCTGGACCCCGGTGCCACCAGATTGACACCGATGTGCAGCCAAGTGTGGCCAATGAGATAAAGGGCTGGAAAGCTGCACTTTAAAAAAATATATTTATTGCCAGTGCTAGTGTTGAGTTATCTGCCTAAAACAGTATTATATGTAAACATGTTTATTGGCCAAGTATTCACATACAAGGAATTTGCTTTGATGCTCCGCTCACAAGTAACATGACATACAGTGACAGTTACGAATGACTCAGAAAACACTAAGAAAACGGGTCAGAGATGATCTTGCCCGCTTGCTTCCTGGCCCTTGCAGTGTACAGTTCATCAATGGAGGGAAGGTTGCAGCCAATAATCTTCTCTGCTGATCGGACGATTCGCTGCAGCCTCCAGGTGTCGTGCTTGGTGGCTGAGCCAAACCAGACCATGATGGAGAAGGTGAGAACAGACTCTATGATGGCTGTGTAGAACAGCTTGGTTTGAAGTCAAACAGCTTGGTTTGAATGAAATTGCATTTTCTACAGATTCTACAAAAAACCCAAGACCCATACTTAACACAGTTTACACATACATCCATCACAGTGGATCTGCAACACCTCACTGTGATGGAAGGCAAAAGTCTTATCTCTTCCCTTTGTTCTTCTCCCGCGGTCCAGCAGTCCAACTGCAGCGTCGAGGTGAACTAGGGCTCCCGATGTTAAAACCCCTGGTGGGCAATGGTAAGTCCCGTGGCCGTTTAAGCCTCGCCGGGTGACATTAGGCCCCGCTCTGAGTCCTTTAAACCTCTCAATTCCAGCGGGAGAAGTTGCCGTTGTGAGAGCTCCGAAAAGCGGTCTCCCACCAGGGACCGGCGAGCTCCCTATGCTCCTGTTCACCGGGCCTGCGGCCGGAGCCTCCGAAGCTCCGAAGTCAGGTCGCAGCTGCGCGCCACCACAGCTCATCCCGCTCCGAAGACGGCCAGCTCCGCGATGGCAGGTCCGCAGGCTCCGCGACTGGAACCCTCAGGTTGGTCCCGGCCGGAGGCCGCCGGCGGCTCCACGATGTTAGGCCCAACGACACTGGAGATCCGACAGGGAAAAAAGTCAGGTCCCCGTACAGGGAAGAGACTAACGGTTTCTGCTCCGCCCCCACCCACCCTCCCCCACATATACACAGCTAAAGATAAATAATAAGACATACATTTAACAAGACAAAAATTTAAAAAGAAAGACGGACTGTAGTGGAGCCGCTGCCATTAGGCGCCACCAGACCACAGATTTAATCTTTCAGAATGATATCTGCATTCAAATAAATTTACAAGATGTCACAGATGAAAAAACTTGGTGTATATTCCTTGAAAATTAAATTAAAATAATTTGATTTAAGCATTTGAGATATAAGCGGATAGGAATTAGTTGCACTTCTCAGAAAACCTAATCAATCATTAATTTTAAATCAGAGACTGTTCAATTTATATAAAGCAAAAGTGTTAAGAAATATGGGAAAACTAGGTTTCTGGAGTTTGATCATGAAACTGCCATGATCTCATCGAAATGACAGTGCACATTTGGGGCTTAATAGGATTCTTTGTTTTTACGGCGATACATAGATTAATCTAATCAAGACTATTATCTCAATTTTCCCTATACTAAGTAGTTTACATTAGAAACATTATAACACAACATGAAATCATGGACATTTGCCCATTCAACTGAATTTTCTATAAGGCACTGAAGTAGACAGCTCTGGAAGAGGTCATTCACATCCTTATCGGTGTCAATGCAGTTATCTTTTTTTATCCATTTTTTCCTCATGACTGCAATAACTATACTTTGTTGCAATAAATACGATTTAATTAAGTTAAAGTAATTAATCAAAGACCATCCAAAGCCAAGGCAAATGCTAAAAGCAGACAAGATCCAGTTGCATGTTTTTTATGCTTTGGCCTTGCACGAGTTTGCCTGCCTGATTTTTGTTAGGTTAGTCAGTCATCTTCATCCATTCCAAATCTGACCCTTTCTGTCCTGGGCCTTCCCCATGGCCAGAGGGAGTCCCACCGTAAATCTGAGCAGCAGCACCTCATATTTCGCTAGGGTAGTTTACACCCCAGCGGTATGAACTTTGACTTTTCCAATTTCAGGTGGTCCTTGCTTTCTCCCACTTTCCCCTCCCCTTCCCAGCTAACTCTCAGCCCACTGTCTTCGCCTCTTCCTTTCTTCTTCCCACTCCCACCACCCCTAAATCAATCTGAAGAAGTGTCTCGACCTGAAACGTCACCTATTCCTTCGCTCCATAGATGCTGCCTCACCAGCTGAGTTTCTGCAGTATTTTTGTCTACTTCAGAAGAATCAACTTCATTTAGTCCATAGATTCATAGACATAGATTACTAATTTCATTAATAAATGACACGGTGGCGTAGCGGTAGAGTTGCTGCCTTATAGTGCCAGAGTCCCGGGTTCGAACCTGATTACAGGTGCTGTCTGTACGGAGTTTGTACATTCTCCCCTTGACCTGCGTGTGTTTTCCCCTGGTACTCCGGTTTCCACTCACACTCTAAAGGTGTACAGGTCTTTAGGTTAGTTGACTTGGTATAAAGGTACATTGTCCCTAGTGTATTTAGGCTTGTGTGAATGTGCAGGGATCGATGGTCGGTGCAAACTCGGTGGGCTGAAGGGCCAATTTCCGCGCTGAATCTCTAAACTAAAAACTAAACTAAATAGCGTGTGCACAACACATATTTAACAGCAATATATTTAGGACTAATTTATGGAATAACTACTTTGTGATTTAGTTCAAATAAAATATTGTTTAACGAGAAAATAAATATCTTAAGAGTGCTGTTTTGATATCAGCCTAGCTTGTCATTCTACATAGCATAGTTCTTGACATATAATTCAGCTCTATCTTAACTCCAATACCATCATCTCATGGAAATGTCATTCTATCCTGCTTTTAACATTTGCCTTAGCTTTAGATGATCTTAGTTTAATTAGTTTATTAGATGATAAATACTGCATGACATGAGAAAGGAAATATTATTTATTCTGATAAAGTATATGTCACAATTCAGAAAATGTCACCAGCAAAACTATTTTAAAAAAAACTAGATTGATATTATGAATAAATTAATTAATACTTTGTCACCTGTGACAAGTCACAGTGAAATTCTTTGCTTGCATACCCAAGGTATGCAAATAGTTGCCCATAAAGGGCTCTTAGAAGGCTACAAAGTACCCCCGCGCCCCCTCCCCCTTTGTTCTCCCTCCTTCCCCTTCCTCACGGCGGTCCCCGTACACCGGGTCATCCCACACACTCTTAAGATATTTCCTTTCTCACATCACACAGTATTTCACTCAATTTAAATACAGGCAAGGAGAACACATCAAATAACAATGTTTTAAAACCTAAATATTTTGTGCAAACTTTGGTCAAAAATGAGTGCAAGTACACAACCCATTTCAGATTCGAAAGTCAAATTAAGATGTTTATTTAATTAGATTAAAGCCATGACAATGGAATTACCATCTTTTGAGTTACAGGAAACTGCTATTTAAATCAAAGAGAACATCTGCAATTTAAATCAACAAACCAATCTGGTGTGGCATCAATGCTCTTTGAAGTTAAATTAAAGTTATGGACTACAAACTATTCAGAACCAATTAAAAAGTTGTCCAAATTTCTGTAGCTCATGAAAGCAACTGAAAACGATTCATCCCCTCAGAGTTAGTTTACTCTGCTTCTCTGTGTTTAGAGCAGAAAGATATCAAACAAATATATTCTATATTCCCTGGCTTCTGAGATATCTTCCTCCTTCATAAACTGTGAATTCACCTCTACCGTAGTTGACAAAGCCCATGACTGCATCTCATCCATCACCCACACTTCTGCTCTCGCCCAGTCTCCTCCAACATAGAGCATTGATGAAGCAGTGTGAAGAAGGGTCTCGACCTGAAATTGTTGATTTGTAGTCCTTGTAATAAGAATGGCTTCACACCATGTCAGGTTATATAGAGTTTATTAGGAATAAGCAACACAAGATCTCACTTGAGAGTTCACTTTAAAACTAACGGAATGCAGCAGACTGCGACGCTAACAAGCTAGTGGGCGTAACTACAAATGCATGACTCGCAGCATGAGCCACTAATCTATAGAGATGTCACCCATTCCTTCTCTCCAGAGAGCTGCCTGTCCCGCTGAGTTACTCCAGCTTTTCGTGTCTCTTCGAGCAAAGATAAAGCTCTTCTGATCCTCATATTGAACATAAAATGGCACCGGACAGGAAGCAGACCTGCTAGTTCTTTCTGTGCTGACCATTACACTCGGACTATCTTAAATCAGACCTTACTAGACCTTATCTTGCATTAAATATTATTCCCTTTATCATGTATCTGTACACTGTACATGGTTCGATCGTAATAATGTATAGTCTTTCCACTGACTGGTTAGCATGCAACAAAATAATTTAACTGTACCTTGGTACATGTGACAATAAACTAAACTATGATACCAAATTTAATAAATGCCTGTATCTGTATTCCTCCATTCCCTGCCTGTTCATGTAATTATCCAAATAACTCTTGAATGTTACTATTAGTGATAAGAGCAGAATTAGCCCATCATGGCTGATCTATCTTTCCCTCTCAACACCATTCTCCTGCCTTCGCCCCATACCTGACACCCGTACTATTCCAGAATCTGTCAATCTCCACCTGAGAAATATCCATTCACTTGGCCTCCACAGCCATATGTGGCAATAAATCCCTTAGATTAACCACCCTCTGGCTAAAGAAGTTATACCATTATACCTGCTTCCACTACATTCTTAAGCAATGCATTCCAGGCACCTCACTTTCTCCGGGAGGAACCCCTCCTTCAAATCCTCACGCTAAAGCTATGTCCGGTATTTCACATTCCACTATTCAAAAAAGATTATCTATCCTTCTTAGTATCTGTCAATTTTGTATACTTCTATCAGGCTCTGATGCATCACATAAAACAATCCAAATTTGCCCAATCTCCCCAATACTGGCCATACTATGGTGAATGTCTCCTGCACCATCTCCAAAGCCTCCACATCCTGTCTGTAAAGCCGTGATTAGAACTGCACGCAATTCAGTTTTATTCAATTGCAATATGACTTCAATACTTTAACACACCAATCAATAAAGGCAAGCGTGCTGTATGCTTTCTTTAATACTGTCCATTCCTTTTGCCACTTTCAGAGAACTATTGACTTGCATCCCAAGATCCCACTGTACATCAATGCTGTTAAGGGTCTTGTCATTAACTATATACTTCCCTCTAACATTTGACCTCCTAAAGTGCAACATCTCACTTATCCAAAATAAATCTGATCTGCTGTTTCTCCGCCCCATTTCCAACCGATCCATATCCTGCTGTATCCTTTGACAACCTTCCTCGCTATCCATAACTCTGCCAATTTTTTGTGTCATCTGCAAACTTTCTAATCAACCCATCAAGATTTGTAGGATAGAGGGACCTAGTACAAGTGCATAGCTCCCTGAAAGTGGTGTCGCCGGTAAACAAAGTGTGAGGGCAGTATCTGGCACACTGGCTTCATCATTCAGAGTATTGTACAGTAGTTGGACAGTTGAAGGAATGGGTGACGTTTTCAGCTCAGACATTCTTCAGATGGAAAGAGTGCAGTGAAGATTTACGGGGATATTTGCCAGGACCCAAGGGCCTGAGTAATCGGGAGAGTTTCGGCAGGCTAGGACGTTAATCCTTGGAACATTGGAGACTGAGGGGGGAAATGAAGAAAGAACATTGGCTATTCTTCAGTCCACTGGAACCTTGCCAGACACCTTCTATCCCATCAGCTTTTATATTCAGCAGATCCTTTGTTGCAATTGTCATCACATTCAATAAGATTCCACCACCAGGCAGGTCATCTACTCCCTTTACAGCATTTCCAAGAGATTGCTGCCTTCATAAAGGTCAGGACAACTTTTCTATTTCCATTTACTCCCCTTTCAGAGACTGACAGGCTCATGATTAGTACGGGTGTCAGTGGTTATAGGGAGAAGGCAGGAAAATGGGGTTGAGAGGGAAAGATAGATCAGTCATGACTGAATGGGGGAGTAGACTTGACAGGCCAAATGGCCTAATTCTATGAACTTCCCATGGTTCTTTCCCAGGCACCTGCAAGGAATGGAATACCCATCTATTTGACTCTTCCCTTTGCAGTTATGTAAACAATCCTTTCTGTGAAGCAGCAATTGACATGCATGTCTTCCAATCTAGTGTACACATCTGATATTCACAATGAGGTCCTCTGCAGTGGAGAAACCAAGTGCACATTGGGTGATTGCTTTTCAAAGCAGTGATATTCTCAGAACTTTGTTGTTTCCCCATTAATTCTCCACTCTACTCCCACTCTGACAAGTCTGATGTTGTCCTTCCTGTGATGGCAAATCCAAGAGGGTCAATACAAGCTTGAGGAACAACACCTCATCTTCATTCTGGGCACATTGCAGAACTCAGGACTCAATATTGAACACTACAACTTTAGGTAACTTGCTTTCTACATCATAATGGGCTAGTCCCCCTGCAATAATGGTTCAAGTTTATCCTTTGTCCATTAGCACAGCCCGATCTGTATATTGGAAATGTAATATGTATTTATGTTCTCACTTTAACTGCCCTCATTTTATAAATATTTATGTTCCTTTGTTTAGATTCTACCTAACTGCACCCATTCACCCAATGCATAACCGCATTGGCATCTTATCACCTCAACACCTGTGGCATTACCTCAAGATATTCCTTTTGTCTATTCACCCTGCTGTCTCTGCCATCAAATATAACAGATTTTCTCTGGTTCTCATTTCTGATGAAGGGTCTTTGACCAGAAATGTTAATCCTGTTTCCCTTACCACAATTATTACCGGAGCTGCTGTGTGTTCCCAGCGTTTTCTGATTTTTAAAAAAATATTTTACACTGCTTCATTTTGCGTACAATTCTTTTTTCCAAGAGATTAGAATCAGCATTATGATCCAACAGCTCTTTTTGTCAACAATTTCTTTTTACCAAGGCAAACAGATTTATGCAAGTATAAGTAATGGCGAAGCTGTGTTTAAAGACGGCTTCATGTCTTTATCAATGCATACTAAGCACTTTTGCCATTCATAGTAACACATGTTAATTTGGCACTCATTTGAAAGAAAATTCTGCATGAGCAATAAATCACGTTCAATTTTGAGTAATAAAACTAGGTTGAATACAGTATAAGATGCATACAAAATTGGAAACTGTATACATCATAAATCACTTTGTTGCAACGTCTGCAAAGAGCACAACATATATTTTAGGTCCCTCCTTCCCATTCTGTTTTGTTGGGGTTTTTTTGCACAATCCACAAGCATTGCCACTTTTCATTTCACTGCACATCTTGTAAGTGTATGTGATGAATAAACTTGATTTGACTTTATGCAAAGAGATTTGAAGATGACTTCCTTCCACTCTGGCTCCATGGATTCTGAGGTGACTGATGATCCCAAGGTGCATGTATAAAGAATCTCAATTAAATCATGAATGCTCCTTCTCTCCTTTGAACAGTCAGAGGCCAGATGTTCTCAACAGTGAGTGAAGATGTTATATTTCATTTAAGCCACATTCTCGATTCTTTTCCGGACTATTCTGTAATCATCTATGAAAGAGCTCTGAATACAATGCCTGTTTCAGGAACCTGGCGTTGGACTTTGAAAAGGATATGGCAGTCAAACAGGTAACAAGATTTGTAACAAATCTAGTCAGCAACTACTCAATGCCTGAAATGTTTTGCCTGGGAGAGAACATTATGCTGAAATGTTGGTGATATTTGTAGTGCTACTGGCTGTGGTCTAAATTTACCACCCAATCCAACTGCCTTTACATCCAGAGTAGAGGGCACAGATCAATGCCAGTCTGAAGAAGGGTCTCGACCCGAAACGTCGCCTATCTCCTTCGCTGCTTAGATGCTGCTGCACCCGCTGAGTTTCTCCAGCTTTTTGTGTACCCTCAATGCTACCCAGTAGACCACAAATTATATGTCAGATCTGAGGACTTGATTTTCAAATACCCATTTCCTAACTGACCAAAGGTTCTGGTGGTACATTGATGAAAAAAATCACTGTCCACTTCAATGTCTACCTTTACTGAGAGATGGCTGCTGAAATATAAGAAATCTCTGATATATCTCTGCATAAGGGGAAGGAGGGACCTAAAATATATTTTGTCAGGTTCTTGTTGTAAATTTATTGTGGGCAGACGGTGTCGTGCAGAAGGGACAAGTTGGTAGAGAACCTTCACGGTGTCGATGTTACACAACCTCCTGCACGCACGCTAAATGTATGAAACATAGAAGCATTGTGGATGTAAATATAGATGGAGGCCATTCGCCACAAGAAGAAATTGGACAAACTTGGATAGTTTTCTCTGGAACGTGGGTAGTCCTGATAGAAGTTTATAAAATTATGAGAGGCATAGGTGGGGTAGATAGTCAGAACATTTTTCCCCGGGTGTAAATGTCAAAGACAAAGCCATAGCGTGAGAGGGCTATGTTTATATCATTATGGTACTTCATTATCACAGTTCCTTGAGGAGTCGAGGAAGATTTTCTTCCACTCCGGGTCGAGGGATTCACAAGGCCTATAGGAGCCTGATAACTGTTGGCCATGGGGTTGAAATTGCTTGATGGGGACGGTAGTTGTATTTTGAGGGAAAAAATAAACTTATTTAACTATACATTGTAAAGCCTATAGCAATTCAACTCACTTTCGTCCATAATGAACTTTTAATCCACACAGATACATTAACAAAAATGATTTCAGTATAGGCTTTAAAGCTGGTCATAGCACGCAAACAAAAAGACACGTATTGCTTTTCATTACCTGATCACTGTTCAAAGATGTTTGAGGAAAATGTTCACAAGGACATAAAGTGTCTAATTTTTTAGGAGAACATTATTTCACAGTGAAAGGATGTCATTATTTTCTCATATTTACCATGTTAATTTAATTGTGATATTGATGCTCTCAGTACTTACTAAACAGGTTCTACCAGGAGGAGTAAACCCACTTTCAGTAGCTGATATAACCATATAACAATTACATCACGGAAACAGGCCATCTCGGCCCTTCAAGTCCGTGCCGAACAACTTTTTTCCCTTAGTCCCACCTGCCTGCACTCATACCATAACCCTCCATACCCTTCTCATCCATATGCCTATCCAATTTATTTTTAAATGATACCAATGAACCTGCCGCCACCACTTCCACTGGAAGCTCACTCCATACCGCTAACACTCTCTGAGTAAAGAAGTTCCTCCTCATGTTACCCCTAAACCTCTGTCCCTTAATTCTAAAGTCATGTCCTCTTGTTTGAATCTTCCCTATTCTCAAAGGGAAAAACTTGTCCACATCAACTCTGTCTATCCCTCTCATCATTTTGAAGACCTCTATCAAGTCCCCCCTTAACCTTCTGCGCTCCAGAGAATAAAGACCTAACTTATTCAACCTATCTCTGTAACTTAGCTGTTGAAACCTAGGCAACATTCTAGTAAATCTCCTCTGTAGCCTCTCTATTTTGGTGACATCCTTCCTATAATTGGGCGACCAAAATTGTACACCATACTCCAGATTTGGTCTCACCAATGCCTTGTACAATTTTAACATTACATCCCAACTTCTATACTCAATGCTCTGATTTATAAAGGCTAGCATACCAAAAGCTTTCTTTACCACCCTATCGATATGAGATTCCACCTTCAAGGAACGATGCACGGTTATTCTCAGATCCCTCTGTTCAACTGTATTCTTCAATTCCCTACCGTTTACCATGTACGTCCTATTTTGATTTGTCCTGCCAAGGTGTAGCACCTCACATTTATCAGCATTAAACTCCATCTGCCATCTTTCAGCCCATTTTTCCAACTGGCCTAAATCACTCTGTAGACTTTGGAAATCCTCTTCATTATCCACAACACCCCCTATCTTGGTATCATCTGCATACTTACTAATCCAATTTACCACCCCTTCATCCAGATCATTGATGTACATGACAAACAACAAAGGACCCAACACAGATCCCTGAGGCACCCCACTAGTCACCTGCCTCCAACCCGACAAACAGCCATCCACCATTACCCTCTGGCTTCTCCCATTCAGCCACTGTTGAATCCATCTTGCTATTCCTGCATTTATACCCAACAGTTGAACCTTCTTAACCAACCTTCCATGAGGAACCTTGTCAAAGGCCTTACTGAAGTCCATATAGACAACATCCACTGCTTTACCCTCGTCAATTTCCCTAGTAACCTCTTCAAAAAATTCAAGAAGATTAGTCAAACATGACCTTCCAGGCATAAATCCATGTTGACTGTTCCTAATTAGACCCTCTTTATCCAGATACTTATATATATTATTATCTCTAAGTATTTTTCCATTAATTTGCCCACCACTGAAGTCAAACTAACCGGTCTATAATTGCTAGGTTTACTTTTAGAACCCTTTTTAAACAATGGAACAACATGTGCAGTACGCCAATCCTTGGGAACTATTCCCGTTTCTAATGACATTTGAAATATTTCTGTCATAGCCCCGGCTATTTCTACACTAACTTCCCTCAATGTCCTAGGGAATATCCTGTCAGGACCTGGAGACTTATCCACTTTTATATTTTTCAAAAGTGTCAGTACTTCTTTTACTTTGAAACTCATAGTATCCATAGCTACTCTACTAGTTTCCCTTACCTCACATAATTCAATATCCTTCTCCTTGGTGAATACCGAAGAAAATAAATTGTTCAATATCTCCCCCATCTCTTTTAGCTCTGCAGATAGCTGTCCACTCGGTCTCTCCAATGGACCAATTTTATCCCTTGTTATCCTTTTGCTATTAATATAGCTGTAGAAACCCTTTGGATTTACTTTCACCTTACTTGCCAAAGCAACCTCATATCTTCTTTTAGCTTTTCTAATTTATTTCTTAAGATTCTTTTTACATTCCTTATACTCCTCAAGCACCTCATTTCCTTCATGCTGCTTATAATTATTGTAGATCTCCCTCTTTTTCCGAACAAGATGTCCAATTTCCCTTGAAAACCAGGGTTCTTTCCAATTTTTACTGGTTCCTTTCAACCGAACAGGAACATAAAGATTCTGCACTCTTAAAATTTCCCCTTTAAATGTCCTCCATTTCTCCTCTACATCTTTCCCATAAAACAAAATGTCCCAGTTCACTCCTTTTAAATCATCTCGCATCTCGTTAAAGTTAGCCTTTCGCCAATCAAAAATCTCAACCCTAGGCCCAGTTCTGTCCTTCTCCATAATTATATTGAAACTAATGGTATTGTGATCACTGGACCCGAAGTGCTCCCCAACGCATACCTCCGCCACCTGTCCCGTCTCATTTCCTAACAGGAGGTCCAGCACTGCCCCTCCTCTAGTAGGCACCTCTATGTATTGCTGCAAAAAACTATCCTGCACACATTTTACAAACTCCAAACCATCCAGCCCATTTACAGAATGTGTTTCCCAGTCTATGTGTGGAAAGTTGAAATCTCCCACAATCACTACCTTGTGCTTACTACTAATATCTGCTATCTCTTTACATATTTGCTCTTCCAATTCTCGTTCCCCATTTGGCGGTCTATAATATACCCCTATAAGTGTTGCTACACCTTTCCCACTTCTAAGTTCCACCCAAATAGCCTCCCTAGATGAGCCCTCCAATCTATCCTGCCAAAGCACTGCTGTAATATCTTCCCTGACTAGCAATGCAACACCTCCACCTCTTGCCCCTCCAATTCTATCACACCTGAAGCAATGAAATCCTGGAATATTTAGTTTCCAATCACAGCCCTCCTGCAACCATGTTTCACTGATCGCCACAACATCATACTTCCAGGTGTCAATCCAGACTCTAAGCTCATCCACCTTTCTTACAATGCTCCTAGCATTAAAATATGCACATTTAAGAAACCCCCCATCTCTTATTCTCTGTTTATTTCCTTTTTTTTCTTTCTCCTCTTGTGTCCGAGTGCTTCCCTTTTCTGCTTCCTGCCTCCCATCCTGTCTACTAGCTTTTGCTATTTGCATCCCTCGCCCCAACCATTCTAGTTTAAAGTCTCCCCAGTGGCCTTTGCAAATTTCCCCGCCAGGATATTGGTCCCCCTCGGGTTCAAGTGCAATCCATCCTTTCTGTACAGGTCCCACCTACCCCAAAAGAAGTCCCAATGATCCAGAAACTTGAATCCCTGCCCTCTGCACCAGTCTTTCAGCCAAGCATTTATCCTCCACCTTGCTCCATTTCTCCTCTCACTGTCATGTGGCACAGGCAGTAATCCTGAGATTGTTACCTTTTTGGTCCTTTTCCTCAACTCTCCTCCCAAGTCCTTAAATCCTCCCCTCAGGACCTCTTCCCTTTTTTTACTTATGTCATTGGTACCTATATGTACCACGACCTCAGGCTCCTCTCCCTCTGATTTGAGGATATCTTGGACACGTTTAGACACGTCCAAGACCTTGGCACCAGGGAGGCAGACCACCATCCTGGTCTCCCGACTGCGTCCACAGAATCGCCTATCCAACCCCCTAACAATAGAGTCCCCAATTACTATTGCCCTCCTCTTTTTTTCCCTGCCTTTCGGAGCAACAGGGCCAGTCTCTGTGCTGAAGGCCCGTCCGCTGTCGCTACTCCCGGGTAGGCTGTCACCCCCATCCGTACTCAAACAGGAGTACTTATTTGCCAGGTGTACTGACATTGGAATACTCACTTGTTCATGCCTCTGCCCCTTGCCCTTCCTTAGCGTGACCCACATGTCCCTCTCCTGTGGTTTTGGAGTGACCACCTCCCTATAACTCTCCCCTATCACCTCTTCACTCTCCCTGACCAGGCAGAGGTCATCGAGCTGCTGCTCCAGGATCCTAATACGGTCCCTTAGGAGCCCCATCTCTCTGAATCTGATGCAGATGTGGACGTCAAGAGGGCCATCCGACACCATGACCTCCCACATCTGACATGCTGTACAGTACACTGCTCTGGCTGACATTCTCTCGCCTTACCCTGGATCCGATACCAGTATAATATAATGGAAACTGCTGTGAGAAATCAGCAGGTATCCGACTCAAACAGCTGCTCCCTCTTGACCTTTAACCTACACCTTTATTATACAAAACAAAAGCACTGTACCTTTACTAACCCACTGTACCTTTACTAAAACACTGTACCTTTACTCACCCACTGTACCTTTACTAACCCACTGTACCTTTACTAACCCACTGTACCTTTACTAAAACACTGTACCTTTACTCACCCCCTGTACCTTTACTCACCCCCTGTACCTTTACTCACACCCTGTAACTTTACTCACCCCCTGTACCTTTACTCACCCACTGTACCTTTAACCAGAAAGCAGAAATACTAACCAGAGGCTCCCCCCAATCAGCTGCTTCCTCTAGTCTGCTTCCACCAATCAGCGGCTTCCACCAGAAACCTCCCTATTCAGTATGGAATGTTCCGGATTTAGGTAAAAACAAGCCCCTGACCCTCCTCCACTCGCTCCAACTGATCTGAATGATCATGAACGTCAACATCATTCTATCTGAGAAGTACTGCTTCTGGAGAATTCATGATTTTTACTAGTCAGAAGCAGCAACATTTCATGCAATAAAAATAAAAAATCACTTTTTTTTTAAATACTGTGCGACTGCATTAGCTAGCCAATTGCTGAAATAATCGTGCAACATTTCAACATATAGCCATTTCTTCAACCAAAAATAGCCATTGCACAGAGTCAGCCTTGTTGAAGGTACATAATGACCTACTTCTCACCATTGACTCTGGCGACTGTGCAATCCTGCTCCTTCTCGACCTCAACGCAGCATTTGATACTGTCGACCACACCATCCTAATTGACCGTCTCCGGTACGGGGTTGGCATTGATGCCACTGCCCTGAGCTGGTTCATCTCCTACCTCAAAGGTAGGAGTTTCTCTACTAACATAGGAAACTCTTTCTCCTCCCCAGCTAGCCTCTGCTGCGGGTTACACAAAAAGCTGGAGAAACTCAGCGGGTGCAGCAGCATCTAAGGAGCGAAGGAGATAGGCGACGTTTCGGGTCGAGACCCTTCTTCAGACTGGAGAAGCCCTCTGCTGCGGGGTTCCACAAGGTTCCATCCTTGGCCCCATTCTCTTCTCCCTGTATATGCTCCCCTTAGGCCAAGTCATTCAACGGCACAGCATTTCCTTCCATTGCTACACAGACGATACACAACTCTACCTCCCTGAAGCCCAACCACCAATGAAATCTACTTAACCTTATCCACTGCCTCGAGGATATAAAGTGTTGGATGGCCCAGAACCTCCTCCAACTAAACGAGAGTAGGCCTGAATAAATTTCAAGATCCTTCTTTATGTTTACAAAGCCCTTAGCGGGCTTGCCCCCACCTACATCAAGTCTGCTTACCCACCACACCACCTCTAGGTCCCTCAGATCAGTCGACTTGGTGTTACTGAACATCCCGCGGTCTAGACATGAGCTCAGGGGCGACCGCGCCTTTGCGGTTGCAGCTCCTAGACTATGGAACAGCATCCCTCTTCCCCTCAGAACTGCCCCCTCCATCGACTCTTTTCAATCGAGACTTAAAACTCATCTTTCAAGCCTTTCTTGACGTCCTCTGAGGGAGGGCTACGTGTATGTATCTATGTATGTACTTAATCTATGAACCACTGTTGTATAACGTTAGTACCTCCACCAATGTAAATCACTTTGGGCAACGAGAAATGTGCTATAGAAATAAAAGTGACTTGACTTGACTTATGTAACTTCTGGTATTAACAACACAGAAACCCATATCTAGTCCAAATAAATTATTTGTTTATAAATTGTGCACAAATCCAAAATGGTGACAACTTCAGTCAGAGTCATACTGCACAGAAACAGCCCCTACAGCTGACCGTGCCTAACGATGCCTATATACGCTAATCCACTTCTCGTCAGATCCCAGCACAATTGAAACCCCAGAAAATGGTTTTAAGTAGATCGTCCAAAGAGAAAAATCAAGCATTTGGTAATTGGGCTGTATATTACTCTATAAAGTGAAACTTTATTGTTCACTCTGCAAATACAGAGAACATCAATGTAGAGTGTAAAAACGGCAAGTCCAGCAGGGGCTAAAGCTAAAACAGAGTTGTTCCATTAATGAATTAAACATTCGGTATAAACATTGAATTCTCCAATTTTAACTAACACCCCCAATTCTCCCTTTCTCATTTGTGACACCCCTCTCCCCCACCTGTAATTAATAATTAATGTTGACGTAAATCTTAGCCAGGGCACCTGCAATTTCCCCTCTAGCATCCCACAGTGCCCTGGTCAGGCCCAGGAGAATTATCTATCTTCATTCACCTTAGGATGTTTAGCACCTCCTTGCCCATAATACTGCCCGTCATCAAAACACTTCCAGTGACTGCCCCAAGTTCCCCTATCTTCACGCTCTATCCATGGTAAAAGTTTGAATTTGAACTCTTGAATTTAAATGCCCCCCTCCCCCCCCACCTCCAAATCTCTGGACTTCCTTCCCTCAACATCCACTTTGCGTTACTACAACACCTTCATTGAAACTGCAACCACATTAAGACTAATAATGTCAAATGTGATTAGGGTCAATGTTTGTCAATTAACACTATGCAAAGTACTTCTGCCAGTGGAAGTAGCTGTAAATCTTTGGTGGAATTGTTTGCAACATGAACTCAGTTCTCAAAAACACCTGCTTTGTCTTCAAGCCACTTTGTCTTCTGCTCCAAGTCCTATATATTCTTCAGACTAACTATAATGTTACTAAATCTATTGATTAACCGTTTCTACTTGGAAAAACACACCACAAAACTACGATCAGTTTGCTTTGTCCAGAGGTTCACTGACCGTGCCAGCTAGGGGGCACATCAGCATTGAAATATGTAGGAAGGAACTGCAGATGCTGGTTTACACCGAAGACTCACACAATGCTGGAGTAACTCAACGGGACAGGCAGCATCTCTGGAGAGAAGGAATGGGTGGCATTTTGGATCGAGTCTGAAGAAAGGACTCGTCCTGAAACGTCACTCCTTCTCTCCAGAAATGCTGTCTGTCCCACTGAGTTAATCCAGCATTTTGTGTATATCGCCAGCTTTGAATGCCACTTCATTCAAAAATGAATAATAGTTCAGAGATGTCTCATTTCGATTACTAGCAGTCAAACACTGGATGCAGACAAATACCGAAAAACAGATGTTTTACATAATGCAAGTTGCAGCTGAAAAGATTTCAGACAAACTGAGAATCGTGGAAACACACAAGTACAAAAACAGCCCTTATCGGGCACCTCATCCATGCTGATTGTGATGACTATCTATGCTAATCCCATTTGTTTGCGTTAGGCCTGCATCCTAACACTCCTTTCCAATCCATAAATGTTTTATGTTGTAATTGTATCTGTTCCCCCTACCTCCTCTGGCTGCTGGTTCCAAATATTCACCACCCTCTGTGTGAAAAACGTACCCCTCGGACTTCCTTTAAATTAATTCCCTCTTACCTTAAAACAGCACTCACTATTTTAAGACTCCCCTGCCCTGGGAAAAAAAGATTCTGACCATCTACCCTGTCTATGATCCATGTTAACTCTGTTGTTAAAATTCAAAAAGTAGTCAAATATTAACACAATCGGACAATTTGCAATAATCAAGTTAGGAATTTTAACGTGGTCAAAAAAACCTACAACAAATCAAAATATTTCTGTCAACAAGCCAACGACAGGTACAATGGGAACTTTCACATCAATTTAATTTTATTGGAGCCAGCTCTCAGCTCCTAATGCCCAAACCTAACCTGACCTAATGCTTTAGAAGTTAATTGTAAATTCCACACATGTAATAAATATGCTGAGAAGTTCTCCTTACTGTGATTAACTTCTTCCTCTTCTGCTATGACATGCTCAGAGCTCCTCCCCCACCCAAAAACTCATAAATATGCACATATATACACAGTCAAACCCACACACAGTCCCCCGCTTTACATCCTCACAGACAGAAATTCTACTCTAATACCTCAGGAGACTTAACGCTCATTAAGCTTAGCATTCCAAGGATTTCCCTTGTCAACAAATACAAAGGAATGCACTAAAGCTGTAGGTATTTCAAGAAAAACCCTCGTTAGGAATTTTAGAGTTCATTTACATATCGATTCCTCACAGTTATGTTACAATAGAAAAGACTGCAGAACAATTAGATTTCCAATTGCACATTAGAACTAAACTTAATGTGTTACATTCTTTACCATTACTGAAAGTGAATGGATGCAGTCTATGAATATACTATGTTCAAATCAATGTTTTATCAAATTAATAGATCTGTCAGAGTAAAGTATTACACAAATAAATCAAAGACGATGCACTACGAAACAATCTTGTATGCATATGTTTTTTAGATTTCCCAGTATAGCAACTAAGTAAGAAAGGCCAACCTTCGCTTTTTAGCTTCATGCTGGTAATGAAACTGGATTACTTACTCATAGTACCTGCAGAATCTGCTTTATGCTTTGATTTGCAGTCAAGCTCCACGGTCACTGAAGATTCACAAGCCGTTTTTATGCTGTTGCTGTGAAATTCAGATGAAATTGCCAGAAAAAGCAAGCTGCAAGGAGGTGAATTCCTACCTCACATAACACTGCTGTTCTGTCTTTAACTGCCAACGGAGTCTCCACCTTCTGCATTTCACAACTTGACTGTGAAGCTTCTAAACCATATGAATCTGATCTCACCACTAACTGGAGTTACATTTACCCTTTTGAGTTTACACCAGAACTGCTATTGACTTACTGCACCAAACATAATTACTTACTCACATTAATAAGCACACTTAATAAAAATACTGATGTTAATAAAGATTCTATTTCAAGATACTTATGGTGAAGATACTCCTCACTAGAGATGACTAATGTTAATGAGGCAAGTCTTTTACAAAGTAAATTGATAAATATTGCTTTTCACAGGCAACTTTAGGTTCCATTCCACTTAGGAGGCCAGTCGATCTAGAAACCTTTGCATTCAAAAGTAATACCCTGTCAGTTTAGTTTAAAAGCCTGGAGAAATGAGACAGGAAGTCTCATTGGTTTTGGTTAACTTGCATTTCTGGTAATGTAGGGTCCTGTCTCATTTAAAAGTCTGAGTAAATCCATATATATATATTATATATATATTTGTGAGCTGCTCCTTTACTGAAGCAGAAATGCAGCCTCCTTGGTCAATAACTTCATCAATATATCAGTTCAAAAGTGCACATTTTTATACAGCTCATTAATAAAAATTAAAAATTATAAACAAACTATTTACATACCATCATGGAAATTCAAGAATACGGTCACGGTGGCACAGCGCTAGAGTTGCTGCCTTACAGCAAAATGCAGCGACAGAGACCTGGGTTCGATCCCGACTACGGGTGCTGTCTGTATGGAGTTTGTACGTTCTCCCCGTGACCTGCGTAGGTTTTCTCCGAGATCTTCGGTTTCCTCCCACACTCCAAAGACATACAGGTTTGTAGGTTAATTGGCTTGATAAAAATGCAAAATTGTCCAAGTTGGCGATATGCAGAGCACTGCCCTGCCGACTACAAAATTCAGAAGGTTCAGAAGGAATACTGGCTACAAATGCACATTTGATTGATTGGGTGGTTTTCTTCCAAAGTAATCGGGAACTGTTTCCCAAGTCACACAGGATCTCTCTTGACCCCTTCCCCTCTAAAATGTATTCTGACTGAAATTGCTGTTACAGACAGTGTTGTTCAGCAACCTGTTAAACAGACTTTTCATTCAATATGTCACAGTGCCCTCTTGAAAACACATTTTCTCAATGTGCTGTATCCTTGTCCAGATGATGTTATTTCATAGCACCGCAGAGAACTTTAGAGGAAACGCAAAAAAGCAGGTCCGCGAGAAAGCATTTGGTGGATTTCCTGCAGTGCTCTCCCATGGAGCACAAATTGGAGGGGGTGGAATTTGTGAGTTGAGTTCCTATATCTATTGGTTGTAAACAACTCAAAATAGGACCAGCTTCAGTTGACCAGGCTCATTAGTGCTCACCAAAGCCCTGGCCCCATCCGCAATGAAACAATTGCTGATCAAAGATAGACTCCTTAAACTACAAATCTGACAGGAAGCAGGATGACAGCACCCATTGTTGCGATGGCTTTGAGGTTGAAGCTTGAAACTCTATTTAAATCAGAATCTAGTGGGTGAGTAATTAAAGTAGAAGTCACAGGAGAGCAGTTCAGAAGTTCAGCCACACATTAATTTTGTCAAGTTGGTATTACAGATAAAGTACTACATTTCCAATAGCTTTGAGTCTCTTTGTTGCAGTGTTTGTAACATTTGTAGAAAACAATGATTTTCTTAATTGGAAGAAAAGCGAGCTGAATTATTACAACATGTTTAGTCATCAGAGGGCAATGAAGAAATGTTTCACTGCAATATTTTCCATTCATTATTAAAGTGACAAGCAATTTAGCAAAATTGTTCACATAGACCACTGCTGCACTCCACAATCAATTCAAATAAAATCATAAAGAACCAACTCCATAAGGTTGGCAAACAAAACCATAAATTATAATTTCAACAAATTGTCAGAAGAATCATTCCAATCATCAATTGCGTCAGAATATTTCAGCAAATGTTCCCAATACAGTCCAGAGGAATCAAATGGCTCATAAATATGGTATTTAACTTCCCATAAAATACTTGCGCCTTCACAGCAGATGGCTTTTCCATCTCCTTAATAGTGTCTGACTCTGTCCTTCCTTAGATCATCTGCTGATTGAAGCTTAATCAGTGTTTTATTCCGCTTCTACACTTTACAATTCCAATGCACTCTTTGCTGACCTTCTGCCTATCATCCTCCTAAACTCAAGGTCACTGACAATTCTTCCATCTGCATCCTGACTCACAACATCCCATTCATCCATCACGTGTGCTGTAAGCCATACCCACCCCTGGTTAGCAATACTTCAATGCTAAAATCCTCATCCTTGCTCCTGGATCGCTTTATGTCCTTGCCCAAAATTGCCCTGGATATCTTCCAGCTCTACAAACCTCCATGATCTCTGCAAAACTCCTTTTCCAAGGTGAGGCAAAGTAATTTCATCTGGGTACTGAGCAACATCAGTTACTACCGTAAAAGGAAGTTAGAAATAAAACATGTGCAAGTAAATGTGATACGAACAGGACATGATATTTGCCACTATGCCAAGGAGATTGGGTCCTGCTCAAATTCATTATACCCATTGGTCATTTATATTATATACGTCTTCCCCAACTAACTGTCCAGTGAATTCTGTGTGAGAAGGAACTGCAGATGCTGGTTTAAACCGAAAATAGAAACAAAAAGCTGGAGTAACTCAGTGGGACAGGCAGCATCTCTGGACATAAGGAAAGGTGATGCTTCAGGTCGAGACCCTTCTCAACCTGAAACGTCATCCATTCCTTCTCTCCAGAGATGATGCCTGTCCCGCTGAGTTACTCCAGCGTTTTGTGTCCAGGAAATTCTGCCTGATGTGCTCTAGCCTGCCAGGATCTCGCCTTTCTCTGTGAAGGAATTCCATCACACTGAGCAACCATCCTCTTTCTCGTTTACACCCCGTACAGATTCTTATTTTTTGCCAGATCTCACCATTTTGACACCGTTTTGCAATCCTACTAACAAAGTTCTTTTCAAAGCCTTAACTATTGTACACCTTTTCTCTCAAATCCATTCCCAGGGTAAGATCCAGTTGTCCTATCCCAATGCTTCGAAACCCCGAGGATCCACCTCTTGTTTCCCCACATTCAGGAACTTCCCCAGTGATGGCAGACACCATCCCACCCCTCGCAGATCCCATGCATCCACCCACGTTCCGTTATTCAGGACACCAACTCAGAACTACTTTTTCAGTTTCCTTAAGCTTACCCACAACTTTTTGTCAATCCAGCCTCACAATCCCCCCCCTTCAACCTATCTGCAAATGATCCCAAATTATTTCCATTCCCAAAGCACCAAGATCACCGTCCACTATACAAACAGTTGCACATGGATCAAAGGGACAAGTTGGTGCTGGGAATGGAGGGATATGGGTCACTTGTAGGCAGATGAGATTAGTTTACCTTGACAATATGTTCAGCACAGACATTATGGGCTGATGGGCCTGTTCCTGTACTGTACATACTTTTCTATGTTCTAACCAGAGGCTCCCATCACAAAATAACTTGCACAATGCACACTCTGCCTACGTACATCTGCACCATCATCCACCGCCATTTACTATCGCATCGGGATGGAAGATAAAATTAACACCTCAATATACGTAGCTGATAGCAGGAATCACAGAGGGGGATCAGAGGGGAGGAATCACAGATGGGGGTCAGAGGGAAGGAGGAGTCACGAGGGGAGGGGGGGTCGGAGGGAAGGTGGAATCACAGAGGGGGAAATCACTGTGGAAGGGTCTCGGCCCGAAAGGTCACCCACTCTTTGTCTCCAGAGATGCTGCCTGTCCCGCTGAGTTACTTCACCATTTAGTGTCTACCTAGCTGATAGCAGAATCATGAATTTATGATTTCCAACCATGATTAATATATATCAAGCCTAAATCTATCACTTAATCGCACTCTTGATAAAGATATTTATTCAGATTCCAGATCACTGTAGCAGTGAAAATTACTTTCTGCTTTGGCAGTGCCTTCGGATCATAAATGACTTGCTTCCGCTCCAATATCAGGTGTTTAGAGGTGGCTTGTGAAGCTGGTGTAGGGAACTGCTGACTCTCCAACAGATGGGATGCCAGTGGCTGAGAAGCAGCTTGGTGCACTCTTTCCACCATTTACTCAGGGATTTTCCATGCCTCCAGGTGCATGGCCTAAAGGAACTTATTATCATCCCAAATTTTTATTTTCCACTTTGAGTGGTCAATGGGAATGTTTCAGTTATTCAAGGAAGTTTGGAGCGCATTCTTGCATCTTTTGTTCCCTGCCTGCCTGCTGCCTGCACATGACAAAGCTCGAGATTCCAGAATCTGTAGTCTCTTGTGGCTTCTGGAATAATGTACCTGTTTTGGGAGACTGCTGACAGGCATGCAAGCTAGGTGATCAATTGAGATAACTCAAATCTCAGTGCTGGGAATGTTGGCCTGGGACAGGGCACTGAAGTTTGATTTGTTCATCGAGTGAATTTGGAGAATTTTGCAAAAACAACGTTTGTGGAATATGTCCAATGTCTCGAGAAGCCTGCAGTAGGTAGTCCACAACTCAGAAGCACTCATAGGTCTGAACAATGTACTGCATGCCGCACTACGTGTGACATTGCAGGGAAAAACAATTGTGATATATTGCTGAGACACAAGGAACTGCAGATGCTATAATCCTGATACTCTAACTCGGCTGAGTTACGCCCGATATTTCCAATATTTTGTTATTACTGTGCGCTATTTTTTGTCACTCTAGCTGTATTCAAATGTTAAAATAAAGTGCATTCCAAAGTTAAACCCCAAAAGCATTGAGCACAAAATGTAGGCCCGTGCTCCAGGTGGAGCTGCACCATTCATTCGGAGGAGCCATTAAGTGAAGCCCAGTCTGCTCTTTCAGTTTGGTGCATAGCACCCTGAGGCACCATTACAAAGAGAAGGGATCTCATTCCTGTTGTCCTGGTCGAGATTGATCCTTAATTGAGATTTCCTAAAACTGATTATCAGATCACTATTATACAGCAGCTTCTGGGAATTTGCTGCATAAGACTGGCTGTCTCATTTCCAACAGAACATCCATGTTTACATTCCAAACAAAAAATACAAGCTGCAAAGAACTGAAGGATTTTCCAAAGTGGGCATGCAAACTGATGTGTAAATGCATTTCCCTCTAATTAGTATTTGTAAAGTTTGTGAACCAAGCAACAATTTAATTCCCCATACCACAGGATTTCATCTTACAGAGATGTGGGAGGAATTTCTAGGGTGAATGTACAGTCATAGGGGAATCAAGAACATAGGTTTAAAGTGAGAGGGGTAAGATTTAATAAGAAACTGAGGGGCAACGTCTTGACTCAGTGGGTGGTGGATAAATGGAATGAGCTGTCAGCAGAGGTAGTTGAAGCAGGTACCATAACAACATTGTAATTTGTACTGTAACTGTAACCCATACTGGATATAGGAATCCTATTATCCATTCTATTATCCATTGTCTTTTTATAGATATGTATATAGTGCTGCAGAAACAGTGCACCTTATCCCCCCCCCCCCCCTTTTTGTCTTGTTTTTGCACTGAGTAGGAGCAGTTTTTAATCTCACTGTACATGTGTATAGTGACAATAAAAGGCATTCTGATTCTGAACATTTAGAAGGCACTTGGAGGTACATGTAGAGGAAAGACTTAGAGGGATTTGGGACAAATGCAGTTCAATGGGACTAGCTTAGATGGGGTATCTTCGTCGGCATGGACAAGTTGGGCCGAAGGGCCTGTTTCTGTGCTGTATGATTCTATGACTATATTTGTTCACTTAGAGATGGTTCTTCAGACTTTAAAATGGTACATTCTAGTTTACCCGCAGCTCTTTTATAAAGGCATCATGGATTATGCCTTATGAAGTGTAATACAACTGTCACAAAGAGGTACACAGCTAGATTTACTGTACAATGCAGTGCCACAGAGCATATTGACGACAGTAAATAAATCACAATGCATCCATCATAACTCAGGCATCATGCATTCACACTTGGAAATGTATGCTTCTTACATGAAAATGGATAAAGAGGAAAAGGTTATTATTATTTCAAACACAGAGAAATCACATTCCCTCAGAAGATATGTCGTCAACGTAAGAAATAACAAATGGAATTATATATTTTTTTAAGTCCGAGTCATTTGATCCAAGATAAATAGTCTTTAGCTGATCAAAAAGGAAGCACTAACTTCATTTTTTCAATGAAGTTACACACTAAATTACACTTCAGCGACAAAATACTGCTTGCATATTACATAGTATAAAGGTCCTATTATTTCAAAAACTGTTGTGAGCAGCATTACAGTTCCATACTGGCAAAATGCAATAAGTGGACTACCTTGACACTCATTTAAGATTAATGAGGAAGTGTTACAACTGCTGTTCAATTCCATAAGGACTAATATCAAAACTACTTGAGGTTGATTACACCAATATTAACTAGATCCAGAGAACTGCTCACTGTCACCAAAGGGCATGTGTGAGAGAAGACATTCAGTAGCCTATGGATGTAAGATTAGAAGCCAACACAAACACCAAACCCATGAGAATTTTTTTTAATGTAGGCATTACGGGGCAAGGAGCCAAAGTATGTTGGAAAACGCAGAGGTCATGGACGAGTACAACTTTATGTGTGTTTGGATATGTGTTGTAGTTATTGGCATGAGTTCAGAGGGAGACCAGGCAACATTTTATTGTAGCAGCCATGTCCAGAGGTAATAAAGGTATGGCTTAAGACTTCATTAGACAAGCGATAATGCATGAAGACCTGAACAATATAATGTAAATGACGAAAAACAGTGATATATCCAATATCCCCAGATTTCAGCAATTGGGATGTTATGTCCTCAAGTGACCAACACAAATATGTAAAGGCCCATTGATTAGTTTTGGATATTTTTATCTAAAGAGATTCTGATTGCACAGATCTCAAGTGATTAAATAAATGGGTGGCGTTTTTCCCTTATGTTAAGGGAAAAAGAGTAGCAAAGTCAAATGTAGGTCCCTTGAAGGCAGACACGGGGGAAATTATTATGGGCAACAACGAAATGGCAGAAGAGTTGAACAGGTACTTCATATCTGTCTTCACTAAGGAGGACACAAACAATCTCCCAGATGTACTGCAGGACAGAGGATCTAAGGGGATAGAGGAACTGCAAGAAATTTTCATTAGGTGAGAAATAGCATTGGGTAGACTAATGGGACTGATGGATGATAGTCAAGTCAGTCAAAGTCAAACAAGTCAAACAAACTTTATTGTCATTTAGAAATACATCGATATATGCAGTTCCAAACGAAATTCCGTTGCATTTGGCTCCCTGTGCAACACGATAATTAACAGAAGGATAAACATGGATAAAATGGATAAAAAGAATAAAAGAATAAATAGACAATGGTGGCAGCCCATTACATGGCATTCAGGAGTCTGATGGCTCGTGGGAAGAAGCTGTTGCAGAACCTTGATGTTCTGCTCCTTATGCCGCGATATATTTTGCCCGAGGACAGCAGAATGAACAGTCCATGATGGAGATGTGTGGGGTCTTTTATAATACTGCTGGCCTTAGACACACAACGTTTGGTTGCAATATCCCCGATTGAGGGGAGAGAGGTCCCAATGATTTTTTCCGCTGTCCTCACCACTCTCTGCACGGACTTCCAGTCAGAGGCTTTACAGTCCCCAAACCAGACAGAGATACAGCTGGTCAAAATACTCTCTATGGTGCCCCTGTAGAAAGTGGTGAGGATGGCATGGGGGAGGTGAGCTCTTCTCATCCGGCGCAGAAAGTGCAACCGCTGCTGCGCTTTCTTAACTGTTGATGAGATGTTATTCGACCAGGTCAGACTGTTAGTGATCTGCACCCCCAGGAACTTTGTGCTACTGACCACCTCCACATCGCCGTCATTGATGTGAAGTGGTATGGGACTGTGCCGGTTTTTCCTGAAGTCGACGATGACCTCCTTTGTTTTTTCGACATTCAGGATCAGATTGTTCGTATTGCACCAGTCCACCACCAGTAGTTTCACCTCCTCCTTGTAAGCCAGCTCATTGTCGTCCCTGATGAGGCCCACCACTGTTGTGTCATCTGCGTACTTCATGATGTGGTTTGTACTAAACCTGGCACAACAGTCGTGGGTCATCAGGGTGAACAGCAGTGGACTCGGGACACAACCCTGAGGGGAGCCGGTGCTCAGAGAGATGGTGTTAGAGGTGTTATTTCCAACCCTCACAGATAAATCCCCTGGGCCTGATGGTCTGCATTCCAGGGTCCTTAGGGAGGTGGCTCTAGAAATAGTGGATGCATTGGTGATCATTTTCCAATGTTCAATAGATTCAGGTTCAGTTCCTGTGGATTCGAGCATAGTAAATGTTATCCCACTTTTCAAGAAAGGAGCGAGAGAGAAAACGGGGAATTACAGACCAGTTAGCCTGACTTCGGTGGTGGGAAAGATACTGGAGTCAATTATTAAAGAGGTAATTGTGGGGCATTTGGATAGCAGTAAAAGGATTAGTCCAAGTCAACATGCATTTATGAAAGGGAAATCATGCTTGACTAATCTACTGGAATTTTTTGAGGATGTGACAAGTAAAATGGATGAAGGGGTGCCAGTGGGTGTAGTGTATCTAGACTTTCAGAAAGCCTTTGATAAAGTTCTGCACGGGAGGCTGGTGACTAAAATTAGAGCACATGGTATTGGGGGTAGGGTGTTGACATGGATAGAAAATTGGTTGGCAGACAGGAAGCAAAGAGTAGGAGTGAACGGGTCCTTTTCAGAATGGCAGGCAGTGGCGAGTGGAGTGCCGCAAGGCTCAGTGTTGGGGCCTCAACTGTTTACCATATATATTAATTTGGAAGAGGGAATTAGGAGCAACACTAGCAAGTTTGCGGATGACACAAAGCTGGGTGGAAGTGTGAACTGTGAAGAGGATGTTAGGAGGTTGCAGGGTGACCTGGACAGGTTGAGTGAGTGGGCAGATACGTGGCAGATGCAGTATAATATAGATAAATGTGAGGTTATCCACTTTGGCAGCAAAAACAAGGGGGCAGATTATTATCTCAATGGGGATAGGTTAGGTAAGGGGGAGGTGCAGTGAGACCTGGGCATCCTTGTACACCGGTCACTGAAAGTTGGTTTACAGGTACAGCAGGCAGTGAAGGAAGCTAATGGAATGTTGGCGTTCATAACAAGAGGATTTCAGTATAGGAGTAAAGAGGTTCTTCTGCAGTTGTATAGGGCTCTGGTGAAACCACACCTGGACTATTGTGTACAGTTTTGGTCTCCTAATTTGAGGAAGGACATCCTTGTGATTGAGGCAGTGCAGTGTAGGTTTACGAAATTGATCCCTGGGATGACGGGACTGTCGTATGAGGAAAGATTGAAAAGACTAAGCTTGTATTCACTGGAGTTTAGAAGGATGAGGGCGGATCATATAGAAACATATAAAATTATAAAAGGACTGGACAAGCTAGATGCAAGAAAAATGTTCCCAATGTTGGGCAAGTCCAGAACCAGGGGCCACAGCCTTAGAATAAAGGGTAAGTCATTTAAGACTGAGGTGAGAAAAAACTCTTACACCCAGAGAGTTGTGAATTTGTGGAATTCCCTGCCACAGAGGGCAGTGGAGGCCAAGTCACTGGATGGATTTAAGAGAGAGTTAGATAGAGCTCTAGGGGCTAGTGGAGTCAAGGGATATGGGGAGAAGGCAGGCATGGGTTGTTGATTGGGGACAATCAGCCATGATCACAATGAATGGCGGTGCTGGCTCGAAGGGCCGAATGGCCTCCTCCTGCACCTATTTTCTATGTTTCTAGGTTAGAGGCCCCCGACCGCAGGAGAACAAAGAAGGGAAGAGATTGAAGTTTTTTTTGCCTTCCATCACAGTGAGCAATGTGGAGGAGTCACTGTCGAGGATGTTTATGTTAAAATGTATTGTCTGTGTTCTGTTGCTTTTTATTAGTGTGACTATGGCAAATTAAATTCCTCGTATGTTGCAAAACATACTTGGCTAATAAAGTATGATTATGATGTGTTTATCTGATGTTCTTGTAACCAGGTTCCTCACAATTGTATCTGTTTTAGCTTTAGTATTTTAGTTTTAGAGATACCATGAGGGAACAGACCCTTCAGCCCAGCGAGTCCGCACCGACCCGTGATCCCAGCACATAACACAATCCTACACACCCTAGGGACAATTTACACTCATACCAAGTCAATTAACCCACAAACATGTACGCCTATGTTGTGTGTGAGGAAAGCGAAGATCTCGGAGCAAATCCACGTGGTCACAGGGAGAAGGTACAAACTCCGTACGGACACCGCCTGTAGTCGGGATCGAACCCGGGTCTCTGGCAGTGCAAGTGCTGTAAGTCAGTAACTCCACCGCAGCGCCACCATGCCACCCCAGTGCACTTTTTATAGCACAATACTTTAGTTCAAGATTTTTCTTATGGTAATGTAACCATGTAACCATCAAATCAAAAGGATATGGAATTTTGATTACATTATTTCCAACCGTTAATGACATTCCAATTTTGCTCTATAATTTGTAGAGGACATGATAGTGCACTACTTTCATGACAGATTCTGGGCAGAATTGTGCATGCAGATGATTCTGTTGCCACTTAATGACAGTAGTTACATTTAAATTTTGAGACAAACTTTTTCTAAAGAGACAAAATGGTCACAATTTAAATTATTGCTGTGAATTGCTCCTCTAGAAAATCATGTAAATTACAAGGATCATTACAAACAATTACAGAACTACCAATATAATTGGAATATCCTGGCTGGTTTTTTTTTGTCTGCACAGTACCAATTTCATTAGGTTACCATGGAGATGTCACTAAATACACCATCAGGAGGCTGCTGTACTGAAACAAACAGCAAAAGAAAACAGAATGAGGTCTGAAGCAATTACCTCTAATGCTAGAAACTGGGAACAAATTGGCACCTTACACTGGGGCACTTGAAGCTACTGTTCCATGCTCAACAGAGCAAAGTACATTGTTTAAAAAAGAACGTCATAATATACCTCAAAGCAAAACTGATATATTTGCATAAGATGGAGATAAAAAGACAATTATGGTTTAATTTGTGACAAAAGTGCACAACGTTTTTTCCAAAAAAGGTTAAACCAAGCAGCACAAGTGACAGTGACACATCATTACATGAGTTCAATGCTTTCTAGGTATATGAAGGAACTGTAGATGCTGGTTTACACGAAAGATAGAAACAAAATGCTGGAGTAACTCAGCAGGTCAGACAGCATCTCTGGAGGAAGGGGTCAGTAACATGAACCTGAAACTTGACGTTTCAGGTCAAGGTCCTTCTTCAGTCTGAAGAAGGGTCTCAACACGAAACAGTCACCTATTCCTTTCCTCCAGAGATGCTGCCTGACCAACTGAGTTATCTTCAATGCTTTTTATGTTTGTGTTGAAAGGGAGAACAACAATGCACTTTCACAAATTCCACAGCTCCCAACAACCATGTGATGTCAGACTGAGAGGGTGACGTCAACAGATCCTTTATGATGGTGACCCCTTGGAAAGTGTCCGGACCTGATCATGTACCTTGCCTCAAAACTTGTGCGGCCCATCTGGCTGGAGTTTTCACAAGTAACTACAGTCAGAGGTCCCCAGCTGCTTTAAAAATACATGATAATATATGCCTAAGAGCAAGGTGACAGGCTTCAGTGACTGCCAGTGGCATTTACATACACTGAGATAAAGTGCTTTGAGAGGTGGGTAATGGCACAAATCAGGCACTGCCTTGGTAATGACCTGGAACCACTTCCATTTGTCTATTGCCACGAAAGATCAACAGGAGATGCGATCATGTTGGTTCTCCATTGGACCATTTAGAAAATAGGAACATGTACGTCAGGCCGTTATTCCTCAACTTCAGCTCAGTGTTCAACTCCATTATCCCCTCTAAACATTATCAAACTCAGGGAACTAGGTCTCTGCTTCTCCCAATGCAACTGTATCCCTGCCTCCTCATCAGAAAATCCCAGTCACAGATTGGTAACAACACCTCTTCCTTGTCGAACATCAGCCGAAGGATATCTCGAGGCCGTATGCTCAGTCCCCTGCTCGACTCATTAACTGTAAAGTCAGATAAAGCTCCAAGACCATCTTTAACTTTGATAGCAATACCACCTTTGTTGTATGAATAACATGTGATAACGAGTCAGAATACAGGAGGGAGAGGGTGGTCGGAAGAAGGGTCACGACCCGAAACGTCACCAATTCACTCTCTCCAGAGATGCTGCTTGTCTCGCTGACTTAATCCAGGATTGTGTGTCGATCTTTGGATTCATTAAGAGCACATTGTGTTTAAGCACTTGAAGTTCCCAAGATACGTGTGGGAATTGATTGGGTTGATGGAGCAACTTTTTTTACTTCTGGAGAGAAGGAATGGGTGATGTTTCAAGTTGAAGGGTCTCGACCCGAATTGTCACCCACTCCTTCTCTTCTGAGATGCTATCTGCCCCGCTGAGTTACTCCAGTTTTTTGTGTCTATCTTCAGTATAAACCAGCATCTGCAGTTCCTTCCTACACAGGGGGAAAATGTGGTTGAGTGGTAGCAGTACAACAATCTTACTCTCAACGTTAGTAAGACCAAGGAGCTGAATGTTGACCAGGAGGCAAAATCAGAGGCATCATGCACCAGTCTTCTTCAGCAGAACAACAGTGGAGTCAACAGCTTCAAGATCCTGGGCAAATACATCTCTGATGATTGTGTCTTCGACCAAGCACAGTGATGCGATCCCAAAGAAAACTCACCAATGCCCCGATCTCAACACAAGTTTGCAGAGATTTAGCACGTCGCCGAACTTCTGTAGATGTACAGTTGGGAGAATACCAACCGGATGCAACATGGCCTGGTTCAGTAATTTGAATGCTCAAGAATATAGAAGTCTGCACAAAGCGGAGGAAAATGCCGGTCCATCGGACGGTCTGATCTCCCCACCATCAAAAGGGATCAATGGGAAGATGTACACTCAAGGAACTGCAGATGCTAGTTTATCAAAAAGGACTCACTGGAGTTTAGAAGGATGAGGAGGAGATCTTATAGAAACATATACAATTATATAAGGACTGGACAAGCTAGATGCAGGAACAATGTTCCCAATGTTGGGTGAGTCCAGAACCAGGGGCCACAGTCTTAGAATAAAGGGGAGGTCATTTAAGACTGAGCTGAGAAAAAACTTACCCAGAGTTGTGAATTTATGGAATTCCCTGCCACAGAGGGCAGTGGAGGCCAAATCACTGGATGGATTTAAGAGAGGGTTGGATAGAACTCTAGGGGCTAGTGGAGTCAAGGGATATGGGGAGAAGGCAGGCACGGGTTATTGATAGCGGACGATCAGCCATGATCACAGTGAATGGCAGTGCTGGCTCGAAGGGCCAAATGGCCTCCTCCTGCACCTATTTTCTATGTTTCTATGACAAAGTTCTGGAGTAACTCAGTGGGTCAGGCAGCATCTCTGGATAACATGAACATTTTTGGAAGATAGAACGCAGATAATTTGGATCTATAGGAAGCCCTACATAGTGAAGGCAGCTAATATCATCAAAGATCACCATCCTTACCATTTTCTCATCGTTATGCCACAATTGGGAAGAAGATACAGAAGATACCGAAGCCTGAAAACCGTAACCTCCAGATTCAAGGACTGCTTCCTCCCATCAACTCTCAAGTATTTGAACCACCCTGCACAGCATCAAACCATTACGGATGATTATGATTGCTCTGCATACTTATTAGAAATTGTTCCATTCATTGATAAGATGCATACTGTTTTCTTTTCCTCAAGTATAATAATTGTTTATTAGTTATATGGTTTTTTTTTGTTTTTCTTAAATTTTTTTAATTTTTTTATTTTTTTGTTTTTTATTTTATTTTATTTTTATTTTTTCCCCTTTTAATCAAGTATAATCATATTCTTTAAATTACTCACTATTCTTTCTTTATACTTTTTTCTTTTTCTCTTTTTCATACTATTAAAAAAGAATTGAGGCCTATATACACGGCTTGGTAATATTTATATAATTTTGGAAAGATGTAATAAGTATATCTGAAAAAAATTATTATATTATTTGTAATATGTATGGCCTCTAATAAAAATATATTAAAAAATAAATAAATAAAATACTTATGGTTTTATCAAGGTCAGAATTACTTACAATAACTGAATATTTATTTGTTATTGCATCTCATGTGCCTGGAAAGCTGCAGTAAGCAAGACTCCTCATTGTTCTGGTTCATATTCATTACATATGAATTTTGAGCTTATAGAGCTTATGAGATAATGCAATCCCTACTATAATTGGCACCTTCTTACTGTCTTGAGTGGGGGTAGGGGTAAAGACTTCATTGGGGTCATTGGGTGGGCACCCTCCTTCATTGGTGTTTCGTTGATAGGCCCACGACACCTCCAGATCAAAATTAAACACTCTTGATTGGAAGTGGCAGCAGTACCTAGAAATAGTTTGAAAGAGTCTATTCTATAGATATGTTTCTAATTTGTTCACCTACACTTTACCTTAGTGCTGAAGCTCAGTACAAACCAATAATAATCAGTTTTTCCCAGATAGTGCACATCCTTCAGTTAAGGAGAAATGTTCCCTCCAACCTCATCTACTGCATCCGTTCCTCCAACCTCATCTACTGCATCCGTTCCCTCCAACCTCATCTACTGCATCCGTTGCTCCAGATGCCAGCTGATCTACATCGGTGAGACGAAGCGGAGGCTGGGCGATCGTTTCGCCAAACACCTCCGCTCGGTCCGCAATAACCAACCCGACCTCCCGGTGGCTCAGCACTTCAACTCCCCCTCCCACTCCGTATCCGACTTCTCGGTCCTGGGCCTCCTCCACGGCCAGAGTGATCAACACCGCAAGTTGGAGGAACAGCACCTCATATTCCGCTTGGGGAGTCTGCATCCTCTGGGCTTAAACATTGAATTTTCTCAATTCTGTTAACCCAGACTGCCTCCCCCCCACCTCTTCCTCAGCCCTCTGGCCCTGACATTCCTTCTCCATCTCCCACCCCCCCCCCCCCCCCCCCCCCCCGCAGTCGCACTAGCTTCTCATTTTCACACCACAAACAGCTTACAATGGCCTGCTTCCTTTATCATCAATACTTTTTTGCATATCTTTCACTCATTGTTCCTTATCTCTCCACATCACTGTTTATATCTCTCGTTTCCCTGATCCCTGACCAGTCTGAAAAAGGGTCTCGACCCGAAACGTCGCCTATCTCCTTCGCTCCTTAGATGCTGCAGCACCCGCTGAGTTTCTCCAGCTTTTTGTGTAACCCAAGGAGAAATGTCAGGTCACTTGCTTCTTTCCATTTGATGATATAACCCACCGCACACAATAAATTATAGAGTGTTAAAGAAGGAACTGCAGATGCTGGAGAATCGAGGGTTACACAAAAAGCTGGAGAAACTCAGCGGGTGCAACAGCATCTAAGGAGCGAAGGAGATAGGCGACGTTTCGGGTCGAGACCCTTCAATTATAGAGTGCCCGTCATTGTTCAGGGGTTGAGAGTTTTTAAAAACCATCTCCAAATTCAAGGGCATCAAGGGGTACATGCGTCTTCAGCTTCCTTCCAGACAACACATTATCTTCATATTTGAGAACTCTTCCACAATGCAAATTAATGCCAATGTTGTATTATTTATTTTATTTATTTAATTAAATGCAAAGCTGCAATGGAGGATCATAGAGTCATTCAGCACAGAAACAGGCCCCTCGGCCCAACGTGCCTATGCCAACCAAGGTGCAATAAAAATGAACTGCAGATGCTGATTTAAACCAAAGATGGAGACAAAATGCCAGAGTAACTCAGCGGGTCAGACAACATCTCTGGAGAAAATGGATAGGTGACGTTTCCTGTCGGGACCCTTCTTCAGGGTGATTGTAGGGGGGAGGCACTGGAAGTACTTAAAGACCAGGACAAATCGGGGCCGGCAACAGATGACATCAGGCAGGGTGATTCCTATAGGCGGACTGTTGGCGAGGGACAGTGTGATCCCAGGAAGGATACATCATTGTGAACTGTAGAAATAGGTTAATGGTCTTCTAATGGAGGGAGTGGGCAGGTGGAGGGGAGTGTTTGTATAATTTATACTAGTTCTACCTGCCTACATTTGGCCCACATCCCTGTAAATCTTTCCTATCCTTGTCCAAATGTCTTTTAATAGTTGCTATAGAACCTGCCTCAACTACCTCCTCTGGCAGCTCGTTCCATATACCTGCCACCTTCTGTGTAAAGTAGTTGTGCTTCAGGTTCCTATTATATTTGCCCTCTCACCATTGACTTATGTCCCCTAGTTCTTGATTCCCCTGCTCTAGGTAAAATACTGCATTCACCCTATCTATTCCTATCCTGATTAAATCTATCACACGAGATCAACCTCTCTATCCTGGAGGGAATTTAATCCCATGCTACTCTACTCCATGCTATTGCCTCCCGCATCTGCAGCAAGTCCTGTTTATATAGGATTTCACCAACTTGTCACAAGAGAGAAATGTGGGGTTGCATTAATTATTATCGTTATGTGACAAATCATGGAAGAACCAGGGATGGAGATGCAGAACCTAAGACATGAGATGAGTTGTCACAGCATTCAAAGGAACTGAGAAGAACTGTGTGTACAGGAAATATGTCAGACTGGGAGGGATGGGCGTCAATGCATTGTGATTTAAATTCTGGATGCGGTAATGTTTTAGACATAATGGTACAGACATACTGTGAACGTTGATGGCAACACCAGCACTCAAGTGATTTGCAAAGCATTTCCAAGGATTTCACAGGTGAAAATGTCAACCCATACATTGCAAGTACCCATTCATGTACTTATCCCAACAATTGCTCCTTTCATAAATGCAACTCTGCAGCACAGAACACCTGGTTTAGTTTAGTTTATAATTGTCATGAGAACCGAGGTACAGTTTGTGTTCCAGTCAAAGAAGACTATGCACAGATACAATCAAATTGTCCACAGTGTAGAGATTAAGGATAAAGGCTATCACATTCAGTGCAAGATATATCATTGAAGTCAGATAAAATCTGATTGATGATAGTTCAAACGTCTCCAATGAGGTAGGTGGGAGGTCAGGAACACACCCGAGCAGATGAGAGTACCATATAATTTTAAATGGTTAGGTATCTGAAATAAGTTCTCTATTTTGTGTTGCTCTAAGGTTATTATAGGTACAACCTATAATAACCTTCTTTGCATGATGGAAATATGTGCAGATGAGAATAGATTTACTGGGCAGAAGATGAATTGGACTCACCCCAGATCCCTTAACTGCAGTTGCTGAAATAATTTAAATGCAAATAAACGGAAGCTCTTCCTTTATTTGAAATACTACTCACCAAAAATTGAAAAAACTAAGATTGAACCACAATAGATTTTTCTTTGTACATGTAACAAGGTGTCAGTTTAAAGGAAATATTTTGGGACAAATAACACGACACAGTTTAAGAAAAAAAAACACTTAACTGTTTCTGCACAATGTAGCATATTTATAACCCAATTTCAAACTAAATTTAACATTCTAACTTTGAGGTAAGCATGTATTTATATTATTCAGCCAAAGCAACACCAGTAGGGCAAGTGGTATCCATTACATTCATGTGTGTCGAGTGTTTGATTGTCATATGTCCTAAAACAGAACAATTAAATTCTTACTTGCAGAAGCACAACAGGTAAGTAAACGTAGTACTCTAAACAACAAATAATATACAAAAAAGTTACCCAATTTACAAAAAGGTTACATTTACACGCGTTTTTAAAAAACAAACAATAATAGTGTAAAGACAACAGCAATGCCCCCATGTCCATGCAGTTCAGAGCTTAATAGGACATTGTAGTGTTTAATAGCTTGATGGCTGTAGGGAAGACCTTGCTCCTGAACCTGGACGTTACACTTCTCAGGCTCCTATACCTGCTTTCTGATGGAAGGAAGAAACATAGAAATTAGGTGCAGGAGTAGGCCATTCGGCCCTTCGAGCCTGCACCCATTCAATATGATCATGGCTGATCATCCAACTCAGTATCCCGTACCTGCCTTCTCTCCATACCCTCTGATCCCCTTAGCCACAAGGGCCACACCTAACTCCCTCTTAAATATAGCCAATGAACTGGCCTCAACTACCCTCTGTGGCAGAGAGTTCCAGAGACCCACCACTCTCTGTGTGAAAAAATTCCTTCTCATCTCGGTCCTAAAGGATTTCCCCCTTATCCTTAAGCTGTGACCCCTTGTCCTGGACCTCCCCAACATCGGGAACAATCTTCCTGCATCTAACCTGTCCAACCCCTTAAGAATCTTGTAAGTTTTTATAAGATCCCCTCTCAATCTCCTAAATTCTAGAGAGTATAAACCGAGTCTATGCAGTCTTTGTTCATAAGACAGTCCTGACATCCCAGGAATCAGTCTGGTGAACCTTCGCTGCACTCCCTCTATGGCAATAATGTCCTTCCTCAGATTTGGAGACCAGAACTGTACGCAATACTCCAGGTGTGGCCTCACCAAGACCCTATACAACTGAAGTAGAACCTCCCTGCTTCTATACTCAAATCAATTTTGCTATGAAAGGAATGAGAGTGTGGCGCCAGAGTGGTGTGGGTCTATTACAATGCTGGCTGCCTTTGAGGCAGCGACACCTGTAGATCCCGTCTATGGTGGGGAGGTCAGTACCGCGGAGTATTCACCATCTTCTTCATTCCTAATCGATCGAGTTGCAGAATCAGGCCATGATGCAACCAGTCAATATGCCCTCCTGTACAAGTTCAAGGGAGTACTCATTGATATACCTAATCTCCTAAGGAAGTTGCGGTATTGATGGGCTTTCCTTAAGATTGCATCATTGTGTTGGGTCGAAATGCACTACCAGCAATTTGTACTTTTTGTCTCTCTCCACCATTGTCCCATTGATGATGACTTGAGATACAGCGTGAAAACAGGCCATACCGACCAGTGATCACCCTGTACACTAGCACTATCCTACACACTTGGGACAATTTACAATTTATAGAAGCTAATTTACCTACAAACCCAAGAGCGATAGATGGAGCGATTCTTGGTTTAGCTTTAGAGATACAGGTACTGTACATTGATGTTGCTCTGTTTCATCTATGTCCATGCACAAATAAAAGTGTTTTGAATATTTCAGACACTACACATTTGAAGAGTGTTTTTCAACCATTTTACGTTCTCCGGTTAGAGATACAACGTGGAAACACTGAGTCCGTGCTGACCAGCGCTCACCCATACACTTGTTCTATCCCCCAAACCAGTGGCTAGAGTCCACCAGTCAATCTGATTTAGTTTTTTAGTTCAGAGATACAGCGCAGAAACACCGACCAGCGATCCCCGCATATTAACACCATCCTACACAAACTTGGGACAATTTGACACATACACCAAGCCAATTAACCTTCATACATGTACTTGGGCTAGTGGAATCAAGGGGTATGGCGAGAAGGCAGGAACGGGGTACTGATTGTGGAAGATCTGCCATGATTACATTGAATGGTGGTACTGGCTCAAAGGGGCGAATGGCTTACTCCTGCACCTATTGTCTATGTGTCTATGTCTTAAGTGAGGGAGGAAGCCAAAGATCTCGGAGAAAACCCACGCAGTCACGGGTACATACTCCATACAGACAGCACCAGTAGTAGAGATCGAACCCGGGACCCCCGCACTGCAAGCGCTGCAAGGCAGCAAGTCTACCGCTATGCCACCGTGCTGCCCGCGGCCAATTGTGGCCAGACTATTTTTCCTTTATACAACTCTCTTCAAATGTGATCATCTCTATCATTAGTAAGTATCAAATGCACTGAGTCCATCACTCTTCACCCCAAACAGTGTCCCTGCCTGTAACAAACTAACATTCCACCATAAACAAGTAGCAAATCCTTTGCAGATGATCAGGAAAGAATTAAAGAATTTTTTTAAAATCCTTCCTTGAAGGACATTAATGAATCAGATCATTTACAAAAAAAAGTTATTTGAGACCATCCTAGACTTATTTAGTTTCTTGAAATAAGTTTCCCAGCTGCCAATGGTAGGTGAACTCGTCCCTCCGGATCAATGATCCATAACTCTGTCTGCTAGTCCACTAATTTAATCACTCTGCTGTCATGTACAACAGCAACATTTCACATTTTTCAACAAAGCCATGTGGGAATGCAGCAACTGTTTGGAACAGGGAGAAAACATTTCGTAACGCCCGTGACAATTACATGCGTACGCTGGATTGACTTGGCTGTATTTCACCGTCATACCTTTGGTCACCTACCTACATTATAAAGTGGAAACACGAATATCGGCGGGTCAATCAGAGCATGTAATTACAATCCGAGAAATCAGTGTTGCAGGAATGATATATCTGAACACCTACGGCAAATGGCAGAAAATAAAATGGAATTGGACTTGGTTGGATACACTATATTCAATTATAGTCAGTCCTTGTTATTGTTAATTCATCAGAAATGGTGAAATATTGTCCATTTATTGATATTCCCAAGATTTCAGTTTTTCTATCATAATGGATTTGCAGCCAACTTTAACTTCAGAGTAAAATATTTGTTGAAGTCATTGACCAAGTATGAAAGAAAACTACTTTGTGCTCTCACATAAAGCTTGGAACATATTTTAAACTTGGTTCACTTTCCAAATCTCAACAAGTTTTCTGCTTTTATTTTTCATCCAAAACATTTGTTTTACTGCTTGAATGGCTCATGGAAAATGTAGGGACAAAAGCAGAACAAAAACCCTACTTTACAGCAAACTAGGAAAACCTATGCCTATAGAGCATTATCCAAATGTAAGATAATAAAATGTAAGATGTAAAATGCTGACCAACAGTAAACAGAAGATATTTTTTACAACCACAGTGAGCAGCACTATAAAACTGTAGTGTTAAAGAAGGAACTGCAGATGCTGGAGAATCGAGGGTTACACAAAAAGCTGGAGAAACTCAGCGGGTGCAGCAGCATCTAAGGAGCGAAGGAGATAGGCGGCGTTTCAGGTCGAGACCCTTCTTCAGACTGGTCAGGGATCAGGGTAACGAGAGATATAGACGGTGATGTGGAGAGATAAAGAACAATGAATGAAAGATATGCAAAAAGGTATTGATGATAAAGGAAACAGGCCATTGTAAGCTGTTTGTAGTGTGAAAATGAGAAGCTAGTGCGACTTGGGTGGGGGGGGGGGGGGAGATAGAGAGAGAAGGAATGCCAGGGCCCGAGGGCTGAGGGAGAGGTGGGGAGGAGGAGGAGGCAGCCTAGGTTAACAGAATTGAGAAAATTCAATGTTTAAGCCCAGAGGATGCAGACTCCCCAAGCGGAATATGAGGTGCTGTTCCTCCAACTTGCGGTGTTGCTCACTCTGGCTGTGGAGGAGGCCCAGGACCGAGAGGTCGGATACGGAATGGGAGGGGGAGTTGAAGTGCTGAGCCACCGGGAGGTCGGGTTGGTTATTGCGGACCGAGCGGAGGTGTTCGGCGAAACGATCGTCCAGCCTCCGCTTGGTCTCACCGATGTAGATCAGCTGGCATCTGGAGCAACGGATGCAGTAGATGAGGTTGGGGGAGATGCAGGTGAACCTCTGTTGGACTTGGAAGGACTGCTTGGGTCCCTGAAAGGAGTGGTTGGGGGAGGTGAAGGGACAAGTGTAGCATCTCTTGAGGTTGCCCAGGGAAGGGGTGGTGCGGGAGGGAAGGGAAGAATTGACAAGGGAGTTGCGGAGGGAGCGGTCTTTGCGGAAGGCAGACGGGGGGGGGAGATGGGAAGATGTGGCGAGTGGAGGGGTCACGCTGGAGGTGGCGAAACTGGCGGAGGACTATCTGTTGTATGCGCCGGCTGGTGGGGTGAAAGGTGAGGACCAGGGGGACTCTGCCCTTGTGAGTGGGGGAATGGGGAGAGAGGGCAGTGTTGCGGGGTATGGAGGAGACCCTGGTGCGAGCCTCATCTATAGTGGGGGAGGGGAAACCCCGTTCTCTGAAGAATGAGGACATTTGTGATGACCTGGTGTGGAACACCTTATCCTGGGAGCAGATGCGGCGTAGACGGAGGAATTGGGAATAGGGGATAGAATCCTTACAGGAAGCAGGGTGGGAGGAAGAGTAGTCCAGGTAGCTGTGGGAGTCAGTTGGTTTGTAGTGGATGTCGGTCAGGAGTGTATCACCTGCAATAGAGATGGTGAGGTCAAGGAATGGTAGGGAAATGTCAGAAATGGTCCAAGTGTATTTGAGTGCCAGATGGAAGTTGGTGGTGAAATGGATGAAGTCAGTCAGTTGTGTGTGGGTGCAGGAGGTGACACCAAAGCAGTCGTCAATGTAACGGAGGTAAAGGTCGGGGGTGGGTCCCTGGTACACCGAGAACAAAGATTGTTTGACGTGCCCGACAAAGTGGCAGGCGTAGCTAGGGCCCATGCGTGTGCCCATAGCTACGCCTTGTGTTTGGAGGAAATGGGAGGAGTCAAAAGAGAAGTTATTGAGGGTAAGGACCAACTCCGCTAGGCGGAGGAGGGTGTCAGTGGATGGGTATGGGTTGCTCCTCTGGTCGAGGAAGTACCGGAGGGCTTTGAGACCATCCTGGTGGGGGATGGAGGTGTATAGTGACTGGATGTCCATGGTGAAGATGAGAGGATGGGGGCCTGGGGAATGGAATGCGTGGAGCCGACGGAGAGTGTCTGAGGTGTCTTGAACATAGGTGGGGAGGGATTTAACCAAGGGGGATAGGATGGAGTCAAGGTATGTGGAAATGTGTTTGATGGGGCACGAACAGGCAGAGACAATGCGTCTGCCGGGGCAGTTGGGGTCTGTGGATTTTGGGGAGAAGGTAAAATCGGGCCGTGCGGGGCTGGGAAACGATGATGTTGGAGGCTCGGGGGGGTAGGGAGCTGGAGTTGATGAAGTCGGTTATGGTGCTCGAGATGGTGGCCTGGTGCTCGTCAGTGGGGTCATGGTCCAGAGGTAAGTAGGAGGAGGTGTCCGAGAGTTGCCTATCTCCTTCGCTCCTTAGATGCTGCTGCACCAGTTGAGTTTCTCCAGCTTTTGCTGTAACCCACTGTAAAACTATAAACACTTCTGTCATTATTTGATCAAAGCTCATCTCAAAATGATAAGAAATTAATCCACATACACTAAGCTGGCAGATGTGAAGATGTTGACCGAATGCAAGAAGTCATATTATGTCTGTTGTATTACAAAATGCTGGCAGGCGTTATTTGTCGGAAACAAAGTCCACATCTATGAAATCAATGATTGGGCTTCATTTAAGGTGTAATCAAAATGAAATGAGAAAAGAGCTACAAAAATTGAGAACAATTCATCCTCTTACTTATCTCATAACTTAAAACTTGTCTTCCTGGCCCCATAGTTCAATATCCTAGGCAACTATTTTTAAACTGATCTTCATAGAAACATAGAAAAATAGGTGCAGGGAGTGGGCCTGCACCGCCATTCAATATGATCATGGCTGATCATCCAACTCAGTATCCCGTACCTGCCTTCTCTCCATACCTCCTGATCCCTTTAGCCACAAGAGCCATTTCCAACTCCCTCTTGAATATAGCCAATGAACTGGCCTCAACGACCTTCTGTGGCAGAGAATTCCAGAGACTCACCACTCTCTGTGTAAAGAATGTTTTCCTCATCTCGGTCCTAAAGGAATTTCCCCTTATGCTTAGACTGTGACCCCTTGTTCTGAACTTGTGTTGGTTTGACTCGCCTTGTTCTGGACCCCTTCCACAGCACCAGGTGAGACAAACCAACACAAATGATTGAAACTTAGGGAACATTTCAGGAAAATACACAACCAGAAATGACTGCAATTTCTTAACCCTGCAATTCCATCAAGTGCCTTTACTACTTGCCTTTTCTCTCCAGAACGTCTGACTTAAGGTCTTTGTCATAGTCTGGTCCTGAAAGTCACTCATTCTAATCTGCCCCTTCCCCTTTGTAAAACAGAGGATTTTTACATTCATAGTCCTTCGAGTTACATAATGGAATATTAGTCAATGTGAAATTGTCTATGTGCATCTGGAGCCCGAGTTCATGTACTGAGGGTTCTGTACATCCACAGAAAGATATGCAAGTGCGTGTATTTGCACAAAACACACCCATAGGACTGGTTTAAAAATCATTACATAAAAACAGTTTGAAAATGCTACTATCAGAATATAATTGGAGAAAAAAATTGCATTGAAGTTGATAAGAGGTAAAATCCTTATAGTCAATAATTATGGAATCTTTTATAATGCTGCCAAGTTATAATGATGTTATAACACCAGAAGGCCAAAAATATCCAATACTGATATTAAGCAAGACTGGCTGTCAGAAACTAATTAGCAATTCTTCAGGTTGAAGTCAGTGAAAGTCTTGAGCCACATAAGAAAACCGTTGCAAAAATCAAGTCAGCTTAACATTTCTAGTTTCCAGAGCAATAAGGCAATTGCCAAATCATTTTTTCTCTTGACAGCATTTTATGTGTTAATAGAATTCAATAGAATGGACTACATTGTAGAATGCAGGAGTCCCTTGCCTCCAGTCAGATGAATTATTCCACAGCATATAGAGCAGTCATGCATGGTCAGAGTATTAAGCTCAATCATCTTAAGATAACAAATAAAATGAAATGATGGTGGGATATATCTAAACCATTTTGTATAATTATGCAGTTGCCCCATACAATGAGTTCTGCACTCTTAATGATTTAGTTAATTACGTATAATTGTACAATTTTGACTGCCAGTAACAGCAGCATAAAATAAATACAGTCAAGGTGGCGGTTATGTCATTAGTGAGGCACAGGAGGTTAAGATCTATTTTTAACAAGTATATTTTTGCACAGATCAAGACGTGTCAGGATTTAATCACCATCCAATTTCATATTCTTCCACCAGATGGAAAGGATCAACACAATGGAACCACAAGAGGAAGCCATTAACATAACTCTGAGGACAATCTCCACATGACGTGTTGCATTGGTGGTTGTTCCATTTAGATCAGACTTAACTTAGACTTAGATCAAATTAAATAGATCAGAGTCTGAAGAAGGGTCTCGACCCGAAACGTCGCCTATCTCCTTCGCTCCTTAGATGCTGCTGCACCCGCTGAGTTTCTCCAGCTTTGTGTAACCCTCAGAATTAACAAAGGTTTGTCAAAAGCACTGCAGTAACAGCAGTCCGTCAGCTTTGACTCAAGGGTTGCCCCCTTATCTTTCAATCTAAAGATTGTGAGCTCAAACACTACATCAGAGGTTTGAGGCTATAATCAGTCAGTGAAGTATCAAAAGACAACTGTAGTGTTTCAGGGACTAACTTTTGGATCAAATGTAACATCCAAGCTTTGTTTGCCCTCTGAAGTCAAATAAAAAATCTTTTGGTGCCATTTAAATAATCACCGAGAAGTGCCCCTGGCTCACATTTGTCCTTCAGACAGCATCTAATCCATATGATTTGATCAATTTCATTTGTTGGCGTGAAGGTTTGCTGTGTGAAAATTAGTGGATTCAATAAAATAGAGACCATCACTAGGAAGTCTTTCAGTGCCCCTTGAGGAACGAGCTTGAACCAAGGATGCAAAAGTTACTTTTTAAATGCAACCTCCCTCTTTCGAACTGCAAAGGACTTATTTCAGAAATAAATGTGCAATGTAACAACTCTGTGCAGCTTGCACAATTCATTTAAAAAGTGTTATTTCTCCATCTAATAACTTCAGAAGACATCCATTGAGACATAATACCTGCCAGCAGCTGTAGGAAAAACATACAAATAAAAAACACAGTACAAATTATTTACTCTGAGACAAATATTGATCAGTAAAAAGAAAATTAGAAAATGCTGCAAATAATTGATAGTTCAAGCATTAAAGCAAACAGAAACAATTAATGATTCAGGTGAAAACTCTTTTCAGAACTCTTATTTCCCATTTCCTGCAGCTTTGTTTTAATTTCCAGCAGCAAGACCTGAATTTTTGAAATGGATAACACAAAATATATTTTTTAAACGATGAACTTCAGGGCATTCCTAAACCCGTGCCTCGATCGTGATTGAGGAGGCTTGGAGGCAGGCCATAGGTGGAGAGCAGTGAAATAATTGTTGAATTTTACAAAATCAATCTCATTACAGGTACCTGCAAAAAAAGATAAGATCACGTTTGCATTTCTCACATGGCCTATGCTTCAAGTTAAGCTGCAAGTTCCTGTGAACCACCAATCTTCTGCTCGGACCTCCCCACATGATGGAGGGAGGATGTGGGAAAAGGCAGGGGATGTCGTTGAAGAGAACACGGCCACGCCTATTAAATAGCTGTGATTACAAGGATAGTTATTCCCGACCCCATTTAGCTGGATGATAAAGTTGTTAAAAACACTCAATGATTATCAATTTTTCTGCCAGTTATAACATCATAAAAAATCATTAAAAAATGATCTAATTAAATAAAAATTGGAAAGTTGGAGAATTTGTGAGATTTATTTTAATGGCTATCTCTTGTGAAGTTATAAATCTAAAAATAAAAATCTAGAATATAGCTTCACCTCTGGTAACTCTTCTTCTTTACCGAAACCAAACCTGGTTGCTCAAGTAGATGGCCGACTAGGTAAAGGTGAATTGCTGACAGTTAGGCAGACTGGAAGAAGATGGGAGGATTCTACTGGAATACAGGAGGATTCAGAGTTTTTCAGAATTGTAAATCATCAGCAAGCAAACTGCCAGAAAGTGTGGGATTCTGCATTTTCACATGTTTGATCAGAAATTCAGAATTTACTTTGTGGAAGAATTGCCAGGAACCACAGCTGTTTCACAACAAAATAAGCTGCACTATAATAAGATGTAACCATTCAAGATATTAGATATTGCAAATTGTCAGTGAAATAATAAATGAACTTTAATTTGTAGCATTATGATGGCACACTGACATGAACAGGAACATCAATTACACCTCGATGATTAGAAACAGAATGAGATACGTTAAAGATTTGGGTGGTCCAATGTCATAGATCAGCAAACCAAATAAAAAGCTAACAAAGCACTGGGATTTATTTCAGTAAATGCGGAATTCAAAACCAATTCAGTTACATTATATGTTCTAGCAAGACCACATCTGCACAGTTATCAACTATATACCATAAAATGGCCACAGAAACACTGCAAAAAAGTTTTTTAAAAATTTATGTGCCGAACTGAGAATTAACAAATATCAAAAATGAACAGACTGGAGCATCATTTTACGAAAAATGTTTTTTGTTCTTTAAATAATTCATTAGACAGGTGCATGGAGAGGAAAGATTTAGAGGGATAGGGGTGATAGGCGGGCCTAGTGTAGATGTGGTCACTTGGTTAGCAAGGGCAAGCATGGCGGAAGGGCAATCTCCGATCCATAATGGGCGTCATTTGCTCATCATTTACACAACAGGCCGGTTGTGACTGACGCGCAAAGATCGTCTAGCTGTACGAAAGTCACACGCCAAGTGCCCCCGAGGGTCCTGCCTCCTTTGGGAGCCATTTGCTATGTCGTTCATACTTAGTCCGATCTCCGTGGCAATGATTTTCCCAGTGAAAATCAAGGATATTATGGTGAAAATATTTCAAAACCACTCGTGGTTTATACCCAGACGGTCACGTGATGCAGCACTCAAATGACGCGCAAATGGCGCGGTGCATGATTACGGACACTGACGCATAATTAATTAGCATAGGCAACGTTCGAGCGTCACCACGCACTACACGTACGTCGTCAGTACGTAGCATACGCCATCAGTATGTCAGCATGCACAAGGGATACGTCACGCAGGTGGCGCACGGGGATTTTGTGCCTCACAAATTCCTGGGACGCCGCGCATTACCACACATCACTGCATACGCCACCACACCTCACCACGTGCCATGCGAGCGTCACAATGCGCCAAACAATTTTTAGGATGTTGCGTAAATTACGCACAAATGACTCCCAAGTGGGACAGGCCCTTAAGTCACCTCTAAGCCTGCTTCACTGCAGGGAGTAAATATCACTGTGAAGATCATACCCTAGTTAGACTTCCCAAAATGCAGCACCTCGCACTTATCTGAATAAACCGCCAGAAATGTTCCCTTTGAAATATAAAATACAAAATGTTCTGCATTGAGGAAATATACAATAAATATAGTCTGGTTTAGTTTAGAGATATGGCATAGAAGCAGCATAAAAACAGGCCCGTCAGCCCATCGAATCCACACTGACCATAGATCACCCATTCACGCTAGTTCTATGTTATCCACCTTTTACTTCCACTTCTGACATATTCAGGCCAATTTTTAATGGCCAATTTACCTACAAACCTTTTTAGCTATTAAATGTTAAAATTCATGACAATGTAAACTTCATTTAATAGACAAGTAGAACAGTAAAATGTATTGATAAATGGGGAAAATAAGGCTACATACAATGCCCTCCATAATGTTTGGGCCAAAGGCCCATCATTTATTTATTTGCCTCTGTACTCACACAAATTGAGATTTGTAATAGAAAAAAATCACATGTGGATAAAGTGCACATTGTCAGATTTTAATAAAGGCCATTTTTATATATTTTGGTTTCACCATGTAGAAATTACAGCAGTGTTTATACATAGTCCCCCCATTTCAGTTTTGGACACAGCAATGTCTTGTAATTAAAGTAGCCATGTTTAGTATTTTGTTGCATATCCTTTGCATGCAATGACTACTTGAAGTCTGCAATTGATGGACTTCACCAGTTGCTGGGCATCTTCTCTGATGATGCTCTGCCAGGCCTGTATTGCAGCCATCTTTAGCTTATGCTTGTTTTGGGGGCTAGTCCCCTTCAGTTTTCTCTTCAGCATATAAAAGGCAAGCTCAATTGGGTTCAGATCGGGTGAATGACTTGGCCACTCAAGAATGAACCATTTTTTAGCTTTGAAAAACTCCTTTGTTGCTTTAGCAGTATATTTGGGATCATTGTCGTGCTGTAGAATGAACTGCCAGCCAATGAGTTTTGAGACATTTGTTTGAACTTGAGTAGATAGGATGTGTCTATACACATCAGAATTCATTATGCTACTACCATCAGCAGTTGTATCATCAATGAAGATAAGTGAGCCAGTACTTTCAGCAGCCATATATGCCCAGCCCATAACACCCCCACCACCGTGTTTCACAGATGAGGTGGTATGCTTTGGATCTTGGGCAGTTCCTTATCTCCTCTATACTCTGCTCTTGCCATCACTCCAATACAAGTTAAACTTAATCTTATTTGACTACAAGACCCTTTTTCCAGAACTGCGCTTGCTCTTTTAAGTACTTCTTGGCAAACTGTAACCCGGCCATCCTATTTTTGTGGCTAACCAGTGGTTTGCATCTTGCAGTCTTGCGTCTGTAATTCTGTTCATTAAGTATTCTGCGTACAATAGTCATTGGCAAATCCACATGCGACTCCTGAAGAGTGTTTCTGATCTGTTGGACATGTGTTTGGGGTTTTTCTTTAGTATATAGAGAATTCTTCTGTCATCAGCTGTGGAGGTCATCCTTGGCCTGCCAGTCCCTTTGTGATTAGTATGCTCACCAGAGGTAGACAAAAATGCTGGAGAAACTCAGCGGGTGAGGCAGCAGCTATGCAGCAAAGGAAATAGGCAACGTTTCAGGTCGAGACCGTTCTTCAGTCTGCCTCACCCGCCGAGTTTCTCCAGCATTTTTGTCCACCTTTGATTTTCTAACATCTGTAGTTCCTTCTTAAACAGTAAGCTCACCAGTTTCTTCTTAATAATGTTCCAAACAGTTGATTTTGGTAAGCCTAAGGTTTGGCTGATGTCTCCAATAGTTTTATTTTTGTTTCTCAGACTCATAATGGCTTATTTGACATTAATTGGCACAACTTTGGTCCTCATGTTAATAAACAGCAATAAAAGTTTCCAAATGTGATGGAAAGACTAGGTGCTGAGAGCTCTCTTATACCTGTATTAAGGAGGCAATTATTATGCAACTGAGCAATTACAAACACATGTGAAGCCACGTGTCCCAAACATTGGTGCCCTGAAATGGGGGGACTATGTATAAACACAGCTGTAATTTCTACATGGTGAAACCAAAATGTATAAAAATGGCCTTTATTAAAATCTGACAATGCACAGATTTTAACCACGTATTTTTTTCCATTACAAATCTCAAATTGTGGAGTACAGGGGCAAATAAATAAATGATGGGTCATTGTCCCAAACATTATGGAGGGCACTGTATCACTAAAAAAGCCACAATTATATTGTACAATTATGATTTTTTTTGGTTGGAATTCTCAGTTTTATGCTATAGTATGTAACATCTGTCATCTTGTAATCACAGCTACACATACAGATTCACTTACTATATTGTCCAGAGAAATAAAGCGCAGTCACTGAAAGAAAAATCAATACAGAAGAACTTCTGAAAATTTTGCACTGAACCATGCTCATGCCTGGCTTCCAAATGTAGTGTAATTTTCCTGACCAAAACACGCTTGCACTGATACAATGCAAAATGCATCAGTGGAGCTCAGCAATTCTTACATTACACAATGTATATAATCGGTACAAATATATTTATATTGTACAAGCTCACAAAACACTAATGAAAAATTGATTTTATAATTTACATAAATAATGAAACTGCTACAAGAATTGCTTTTAAATTTCCAACCTCTTTGTAAATAGTCATTACCAAACAAAGCAGGAAAGAATATACAGAAAAATTAAAAGACTTAATATGTCTCGGATTCCTAAGGGAACAACTTTGATGGTTGTTGATGGGGAAGAATGATATTCAAATGTATTCCTCTAGCCATAGGGTTTACTCCATCCCAGATTTTTCTTTTATTATGTATGTATCATGTCTTATCCTAGATGCATTATAATCAGAAACATGACGAATCATGAAGAAACATGAAGAACTGTGAGTACATCTAATTTATCCCATTCTCTCCAATTACTCAGAGCATGTCAAATCAAGTCAAGTTTATTGTTCTATGCACAAATACAGTGAGCTACAGGTCCAGTGCAAATCTTGCTTGCAGCAGCATCGCAGGCACATACACTGAGACACAGGAAACAAATCATACATGAATTACATAAGACAGTGAAAAGGACTGTGCAAAGAACAAAGCATAGTGCAAGACATATAATTATAAATTAAGTGCAAGAGGTGGTCCATCGTGTTCCATAACTGAAGCAGGATTAGGGTTGTTCAGGTTGTTTCAAGAAACTGGTGCTAGTAGGAAACCAACCTTTCATGAACCAGTTGGTGTGGGGACCTTAGGCCTCCTGCCCAAAGGTAGCAATGGGAAGAGGCTATGGTTTGGAAGGTTGGGATCCTTGGAGATATATGCTGCCTTCTTGGTGCAGTGCCTCCCATAGACACTATTGATGGAGGAGAGTGCTGTGCCGATGGTGGACAGGGATGAGTCCATCACTCTCTGCAGCCTCTTGCCTTCATGTGCATTTGAATTGCAACACCAGGCTATTAAAACAACCAGTCAGGATACATTACACTGGACATCTTAGGACGTATTTGGTGGCATGTCTAATTTTCTTTAAACCAGAAGGCAGTAGAGTAGGTATGTTAAAAAACTTACTTTCAGCGGCGCTGCAGTTCTGCCACTGGCCGTGTGTGCGACTTTGGCACCTTTGAGAGGGGGCGGGATAAAATGCAGTTTCCTCCTCAATAACAGCTTTTGTGTTAAGTCAATGGAAAAGCAATAGGGAACAAGATGCTAATTTCAGAGTATGAAAATGGCCATAACATTTTTAATACTGAAGATATGAAAGTGAATTAGGTGTCAAATTAAACTTTTTATGCTTTATCGGATGGGATAAATTGCAGACTTGATTTTTAAAATCTCAAAATTTTGTAACATTGCTAAGCAGAGGTGCTAACTCACCCTCTTCGTGATCACAGCTATGTATTTGACCGAGGTCAGGTCATCCAAGGTGTAAATGCCCAGGAATTTGAAGCTACAAACTCTCTTTACCACCAACCCACCAGTGTAAATGGGCAGGTCATCTCCCAACGTACCTTTTTCAAAGTCTTCGAATAGTTCCTTCATTTTGTTCATATTGAGCAAGTGGTGATTGCAACACCACACAACCAGATGTTATGGTGTCTCTCCCTTGTATGCTGACTCACCATCACCAGTGATTCTACCAACAACAGAGGTGTCATCAGTGTATTTAAAGACAGCATTGGAGTTGTACTTGGCTGCACACTTGTGGATGCAAAGAGGGTAGAGCAGGGAGTTAAGCATACCTCAGGATGCATGTGTTGAAGGGCAATTAGGAGGGGATGTCGTTACTGATCTGCACGGATTGAAGTCTGCCAATTAGGAAGTCAAGGATCCAGTTGAAAAGGGAAGCACAGATGTTCAGATATTGGAACTTGGTGATTAGTTTGGAGAAAATGATAGTGTTGAATGCAAGGCTGTAGTTGATGAACAACAGCCGACTGTATGATGTTGCTCGACTCAAATAAATAAACACAATTCTTCTACGGTTTTACTTCAATCCATTTCAATAAACCATGTACATTTATTTTTTTTGTCACATGTACTGAGGTACAGTAAAACGCTTTTTGTTGTGTGCTATCCAGTCAGTGGAAAGCTCTATATTACTTTTTTCCCCTCAATAAACTATGTACATGTGTGCTCTTTGGAAAGATCTAATTTTCTATTTCCAACTATGAAAATATATCTTTGCTGACTTATCTCTCTAATCTTGACAAATAGTGTACGTTTAGAAAAAGAAATAGTCAATCTTTTGGATCCACTACCCTATGTTAGAATTGGGAAAGAGAGAGGTCGTTCTTTCGTAGGAGATGAGAAGAAATGAGGTTAATTCCTGGGATTCCTGTCATACGATGAATGAATGGAGCAACTGGGCTTGTATTCACTTGAATTTAGAAGGATGTGAGAGGATCTTATAGAAGTATAAAAGTAAGGGATTGGACTCGCTAGTTGCAGGAAAAATGTTTCTGATTTTGGGGGTGTCCAGAACCAGGGGCCACAGTTTAAGAATTAGGGGTAGGCCATTTAGAACTGAGATGAGAATAAACTTTATCACACAGAGTTGTGAATTTGTGGAATTCTTTGCCTCAGAAGGCAGTGGAGATCAATTCACTGCATGCATTCAAAAGAGAGTTAGATAGAGCTCTTAGGGCTAGCAGAATCAAGGGGTATGGGGAGAAGGCAGGAACGGGGTACTGATTGTGGATGGACAGCCATGATCACATTGAATGGCGGTGCTGGCTCGAAGTGTCGAATTGCCTACTCCTGCAACTATTGTCTATGTAAGTATGTATCTAGAAGGTGCAAAGAACAAAAGGAATATCTAGGATAGAGCAAGTCGAAAATGGTTCAAAAGGAGCAGTTACCAGCATATTAAGTTTCTTACACAGAGGATAAACTGAGCCTACATGATATAAAAACCAAAGAAAGAAAATTCAAGAAAAGATCAACAGGTTAGATAGACCTGGAGAAACTGATAACGATGGATTTATACATTTTAGATAATCAAGGGAATTAAGAGAAATGGGGTTTCTTCAGGAAATTGATGCCAAGCGAAAGATTGATCATGATATTATTGAATGACAGAGCAGGCATAAGAGGCCAAATGATCGATTCTGGTTTTTATTTCTTATGTACAACACCAGGTACCGTCCACTTATTCTGGCTTGTCTTTACAAGAATTATTTTTTCAAATATAGCTTTTCAATATTTATGGGAAAGGTTAAGACTTTCAGTAAATTAATTTACACATGGTTTGTTAAAAATGTGACCACTGAAACAAGTGTACAAATTTTGAATTACTTCCCCATACTTTCTCAATAATATGCCTGCGTGCTTTTCAAGCATCCATGCTAAACATCCCTTTCAAATTCAGCTTCATTTCTCTTAGACAATCTTTTCCATCAATGATAGTCAATTAGTATAAGCAGCTGATCATTGTAATTCACTGAACACACTTCATCCGAATTAGACGCTCCAATTTGCTGAAATATATTTTTTACATTCACCTATTCTTCACCAGTAATACTTGGTTAAACGTATTATTCCATAATGTAAATTATTGTGCATGATGGAATAATTTACGGTCATAACAAACGCTGGTCAATTATTCATAGTTTTACCATCAAGTCATTCTGCTTTACAATAGTGCAACAGTTGATGTAAATTTCATACAAGACCAAACTTCCATTGTGCTCTAATTGTTTTGGCAAACCGTCTTGGCTGTAGATACTAAAATGCAAGAGTATTTGTCCTTTTTTTCTGAAATTCAAAATATTTTACCACTTTGAATTGATAAGGATTCAAGGGATTCCTTCCCTTACGTCCTTAACAATAACACATGTCAATCTCACCCAGGAACGCAAGATTCAAAACTGAGCCTTCACTACACCACCATCAGCAATTGTATTCGCAACATGCTTTGGACAAATTCCTTCAACATTCTTCAATGTCTCTCATAGGCATCGCAATTTTGCATGCAAGATCAAAATCGACGCAATGCGTATTTAATACATTTGAAAAAGATTGCCTGTTATTTAAAACACAACTTGCCAGCAAACTGTCCAACAAAGTGCAAAACTGCAGTATGGAGATAGGTCCATCAGACAATCACTTAATCTCACCAGATTTCTGATTTTTTTGTGTCCATTTTCTGAAGAGTTTCTGAAGATTTGGAGTTAAAATTATATTATAACTTTTGTGTTACTTCGTTAAATATAACTGCTCTCCGTAACATTTGCTAACCTACCATACATTTCTGAACCCACTTCAGTTGTGAGAGGAAAAGTTGGTCAGCCACAGCTTGTGGGGTGAATATGGAGAGGATGTTGGCCTTATTTCCCACTGGCCCACATAGCTTTGGTATTAGCCCACATCAATCATATCATTAAAACCTAGTCGATTTATCCAGAGAATCATGGTAACAGAGCTGAACAGCAAGGAAACAGGCCAGTCGGCTCACCTCATCAGATTCCAATTGAGTTGGCGTTCTGGGTTAGTCCCACTCGCCCACATTTGGCCCATATCACACTAAACTCTTCCTATCCATGTATTGATCCAAATAGCTTTAAAAAGTCAGTTTTATCAGTGTCTGGGGCTTCCTCTGGCAATTCATTCCAGAGAAGGGTTATCCTCTGGATGAAAATGTTGCTCTTAAATCCCTATCCTCTCACTGTAATCCTATGCTCTCTAGTTTTTGAGTCCCCTATCCTGGGAAAATGAGGAGGCATTCACTTTATCCAGGCCTCTCATGATCTTGTCTATTTCAATTACTCCATTTCTTGGCTGCTAACACTACAGAGAAAATAGGCCCAGGCTATCCAGCTTCTCCCTATAACTGAAACCCACAACTTTCAGTAACATCCTGGTAAATCTTTTCTGCACCCTTTCCATCTTCTTGACATCCTTTCTATAGCTGGGTGACCAGAACCACACACAATACTTCAAGGGTGGCTTCACTAACTTGTACAGCTGCATCACAATATTCCATCTTTTATAGCCAATACCATTTCCAATGAAGGCAAGCATCAAAAACGCCTTCTTCACCACCTGAAATTGCCATTTTTAGTGAACATGCTACTATTCTCCATGGCTTTACCATTTACAAGTCCTGCCCTGGTTTGACAAACAAAAGAGCAAATTCAATTTTCCAGTTAAATTCCATTTGCCATTCCTTGGCCCACCTTCCCAACTGATCTACATTCTGTCATAAACTTAGACATCCTTCCTCACTGACCACTGTACCACCCTATCAACCAGAAATTTACTAATGACATTAACTATATTGTCATCCAAATCGTTAATGATTCAGATTCACATTTATTGTCCCATGCACCAATTAAGGTACAGTGATATTTGAGTTACCATGCAGCCATACAATTAAAAGAACACAACACAATTAAAAAGAACGATAGACCTTAACATAAACGTCCACCACAGTGATCACTGCGATGGAAGGCAATAACGTTCAGTCAGTTTTCCTCTTTTTTGGGGCCTTGACCCTCCACAGTCGCCACAAACGGATGGCCCAATGTACAAGCCCTCTCATCAGGATGATCGAAGCTCCGACGTCGGGACAGATGGAACACACTCCGTGGCTTGGAGTGCCCGAATCGGCCACTTTCCTACTGGAGACCGCGGCGTCTCGATGTTATAGGCCACAGGCAGGTCAGCGGTCGGAGCTCTTCTAATGTATAAAACAAACAACAGTGGATACTTCATTCCACTGTTGCCCTGCCTCATTCCCCTCATGGAGATCCATTGTTGTGTCCTCTCTGGCAAGGTCCTCTATATATTGATTAAGGAACCTTTCTTGCACATAATTACAACCCGTTTGCACTATGGGAGACCCAGTCAATACAAGGGAAATTGAAATCTCTTGCTTCAGTTTAGGTTAGTTTAGAGATACAGCGTGGAAAACGGTCCTTCGGCCCAACGAGCCCACCCTGACCAGCGATCACCCGTACACCAGCTCTATCCTCCATACCAAGGACAACGCACAGAAGCCAATTAACTCAAGAGGAAACCAGAAGCCAATAACTTCTGAGGAAACCAGAGCACCCGGAGAGCACCCACGCAGCAACAGGGAGAATGTACAAACTCCGTACAGACAGCTCCCGCAGTCAGGATTGAACCTGGGTCTCTGGTGCTGTAAGGCAGCACCTCCATCGTTGCACCACTGTGCCACCCATTTACACTCATCCTATGCTAATGTTCATCACTTCTTTTTTTTTGTTTATTTTTGTTAGAAGCAAGTACAATAGCGTGGTACTTGAGTACCTAATACATACATATTTCCATTCTTGTACAACTTCATACTTTTGATTTAATAATAAAAGAACAGTGGAAGAAAAAATAAATAAAGATTGTCGGAATAAATAGACAAGCGAGTAGAAACAGATAGCAAAAGAAATAAAGGACATAGAAGAGAAGCTGAAAAGATTGAAATAGAAGGAGAAAGTAAAGAAAAGTGAGATTAGGAGAGATCTACCTATTTCGTATTTTTGCCCATCCGTCACCCGGTTCTAAACCATTTAATTTCTGAGGTTATGTTATGTTGCACCATATGCTTGCAAAAAGTTGATAAAAGGAGACCAAGTCTTTGAGAATTGGTCTACTTTGCCTAGTAGGATAAATCTAATTTCTTCAAGATGAAGCGTTTCAGAATGTTCATCACTTCTCATACCACAACCACATCACTCCACCCAATAAATCAATTTGGTGATCCTACATTGCATTCTCTCTATTAGTTTAGATTAGAGAGAGCATGGAAACAGGCGTTTCAGCCACAGAGTTCAGGTCTCTCATCGATTACCTGTTCACACCAGTTCTATGTTATTCTACTTTCTCATCCACTCCCAACATATTAGGGCCAATTTACAGAGCCCAGTTAACCTACAAACCCACGTGTCTTTGGGATGTAGTAGGAAACCGGTGCACCCAACTAAAACCCACCCACTTGTAAATTCCACACAGCCAGCACCCGTGATCAGGATCGAACCCGGATCTCTGGCGCTGTGAGGCGACAGCTTTACCAGCTGTGCTGCAGTGCTGTCTTTTCTGATAGTGTGGAGACCAGACCTGCCCACAACATCTCTGTACTCCAAGCCTGTCCCAAAGGGACTATTTGTCTTTTTGATTGTTTGTTGTCTTCACATTTCCACCTGTATCTTTCCAGCACATTATTTTCTATTTCAGCATTATCTGAATATTCTGTATCTGTACCGGCTAGAATTTAATAATTTTAATGCCATTTTTCACACATTGACAATCTTATCAAAATCTCCAATTCTAACCAATATCTGTAACCATGCCAACAAGAAACCAAAGATACGAGAGGAGAGTATCTATGCAAGAAACTGCAGTTCGACATGAGATTGGATTAAAAAGTAATCCTTTATTTGTGACTCTACCTGGTTAGCGGTTTTAGCAACATCAAAAGCAGGTTGACTGAAGACAATTTAATTGGTACAGTATCAATTACATTTAATTATTCCAGTAAGTCCCATCATTTCACAGCTCAATTTATTCTGATGCTGCAAGAATCAAATCAAAATATAAATTCAGTAACTATTTCCAACGTGTGAACATGTTGTCCAAGAGGAATCATGGCAAACATTTCTGCGCAACAAATATGACAGAGGCACTCTAGTACGATAAACTCCACCAAATACTAATTAAAATCCAGTCTTTGTATGTGTTTGCTTGGGCCTATACCATTCACAATAATGGAAAGAGAACTCTTCATTGTGATTAATCAACTAATGTAATTACTTTAAAGATGAATTATTTTCCTGCATTTAAGCCTGTTTATGCATGATCCTTTTAAAAAGCATGTGAAGATTCTTGATAAGTGTGGTAACATAACTCTTTGGATAGCTTGAAACTGCCCACAGAATAGAGGTGGATTGTAAATCTCAAGCTTTAAACTTGTTTTGCTACAAATCCCAGCAGCACAAAATATTCAACAAAACTGTCTTGGTGTATTGTAATGTGCATGCAAAATAGGACAGATAGATACTTTGTCACATGTACTGTGAAGGTACAGTGAAATTCTACGTTTTTACATACACAGAACACAAAAGAGTCGCCTCAATCTGGCGTCCAATGGTCAAAGGGCAACAAACACGTTTTCCCCCTTTAGCTCTATATAGTAGGTATGTTACAAAACTTACCTTTAGCGGCGCTGCACTTCTGCCGCTCCCCGTGTGCGCGACTTTAGCGCCTTTCAGAGGGGGGCGGGCTTAAAGTGCCGATTTTCACCAGACCAGGATAATCGATGAATGTCGGGCGATTTAATTGCAGAAGAAAAATCGCTCCGACATTTCATCCATTAAGGTATTTTTAAATTACTCTAAGTTATTTGTTAACTAGAGTAATTTAAAAATCACCTTCAAAAGCCGTGACCGCAGACAACCGGAAGCATTTTCCGTAGGGGAGAAAAAAAGGTAAATACTTTATTTTTTTATTAAAAGTTGGTTTTTTGGGAGGCATAAATACTATTTTAATGTTGCGAAATGGGGTCCCCAAAAAATGTATGAACCCCCAGTATTTTCCCCCCCGACTTCACCACTAACCGCAACGTTCTAATCCACCGCATTCCGCTAAAACCCACTCGCTAGTTGATTTAAATGGCCATTTATTTACAGGCATTAAACACTAAATTCCTTCCATTTGGCCCAGAAATTCATGAAAATGAGATTTAAAAATTATGTTATATTGTGGATTATTGTGTGAATGTTATTTGGACACTTAGGCAATTAAAAAAAAGTTTATCTTTTCTTAAGAAATTGATAGATGTTTAGATCTACTCATTGAATTTTGTAATTAGCTACAATTAGATAACTAACTAATTATATACTTTAATTTCAGGTAATCCAAGTAAGATTGTTTAATATTTGTTTCAGAATGCTTCAATCTATAATGACTGAAAATTTCATTGAGTTCTCTTAATTTTTAATAAAGTTATGGGCTTTTAATTTTTCCAGATCACAGCTTTTGAGTTAAGTCAATTGAAAGGCAATGGGAAGCAAGATACTCATTTCCGAGCATGAAAATGGCCATAACTTTCTTAATACTGAAGATATGAAAGTAAATTAGGTGTCAAATTAAACTTCTTGTTATGCTTTATCTGATGGGATAAATTGCAGACTTGATTTTTAAAATCTCAAAATTTTGTAACATTGCTATATATAGCAGATACATACAGTGCATTCAGAAAGTGTTCAGACCTCTTCACTTTTTCCACATTTTGTTATGTTACAGCCTTATCCTAAAATGAATTAAATTATTATTTTTTTTAAATCATCAATCTACATACAATATCCCATAATTAAAAAAAAACGAAAACAGGCGTTTAGACATTTTTGCAAAGTAATTAAAAATAAATACCTGAAATATCACAATTACATAAGTAATCAGACCCTTTACTCAGTACTTTGTTGAGGCACCTTTGGCAGGTCGCTCCAAGTTTGGCATACCTGTATTTGGGTAAATCCTCCCATTCTTCTCTGCACATCCTCGCAAGCTCTGTCAGGTTGGATGGGGAGCCTTTTGACAAACTCCAAGCAGGCTACCATGTGCCTTTTTCTGAGGAATGGCTTCCATCTGGCCACTCAACCATAAAGGCCTGATTAGTGGAGTGCTGCAGATATAGTTGTCCTTCCGGAAGGTTCTCCCATCTCCACAGAGGAACTCTGAAGCTCTGTCAGAGTGACCATCGGATTGTTGGTCACCTCCCTGACCAAGGCCCTTCTCCCCCGATTGCTCAGTTTGGCAGGGCGGCCAGCTCTATGAAGAGTCCTGGTGGTTCCAAAGTTCTTCCATTTAAGAATGATGGAGGCCACTGTGCTCTTCTGGACCTGCAATGCTGCAGAAATTATTTTATACCCTTCCCCAGATCTGTATCTCAACACAATCCTGTCTTGGAGGTCTACGGACAATTCCATCGCCTTCATGGCTTAGGTATGTTACAAAACTTACTTTTAGCAGCGCTGCAGTTCTGCCGCTCCCTGTGTGCGTGACTTTGGCGCCTTTCAGAGGGGGGGCGGGCTTCAAGTGCCGTTTTTCCACAGGCAGGGCAAATCAATCCATGTCGGGCGATTTTGTTGCGGAAGAGAAATCGCTCCGACATTTCATGAATGAAGGTATTTTTAAATTACACTAGATTATTTATTATCCAGAGTAATTTAAAAATCACCTTCAAAAGCCGTGAGCACCGACAACGGGAAGGATTTTGCGTAGGGGAGATAAAAAGGTACACAGTTTATTTTTATATTAAAAGTTGGTTTTTAGGGAGGCTTTAATAATATTTTCATGTTGCAAAATGGGGTCCAAAAAAATGTATGAACCGGCTGTATTTTTCCTCCCGACTTCACAGCAAACCACAATGTTCCAATCCACCGCATTCCACTAAAACCCACTCGCTAGTTGATTTAAATGGCCATTAATTTACAGGCATTAAACACTAAATTCCTTCCATTTGGCCCAGAAATTCATGAAAATTAGATTTAAAAATTATGTTATATTGTGGATTATTGTGTGATTGTTATTTGGACACTTAGGCAATTTTAAAAAAGTTTATCTTTTCTTAAGAAATGGATAGATGTTTAGATCTACTCATTGAATTTTGTAATTAGCTACAATTAGATAACTAATTATATGCTTTCATTTCAAGTCATCCAAGTAAGATTGTTTCATATTTGTTTCCGAATGCTTCAATCTATCATAACTGAAAATTTCATTGAGTTCTCTTAATTTTTAAGAAAGTTATGGACTTTTAACGGTTCTAGATCACAGCTTTTGAGTTAAGTCAATTGAAAGGCAATGGGGAACAAGATGCTAATTTCTGAGTATGAAAATTGTCATAACTTTCTTAATACTGAAGATATGAAAGTGAATTAGGTGCCAAATTAAACTTCTTTTTATGCTTTATCTGATGGGATAAATTGCAGACATGATTTTTAAAATCTCAAAATTTTGTAACATTGCTATATGGCTTGGTTTTTGCACTGACATGCATTGTCAACTTTGTATAACTTATATAGACAGGTGTGTGCCTTTCCAAATCATGCCCAATCAATTTAATTTACCACTGATGAACTCCAATCAAGTTGGAAAAGCATCTCGAGGATAATCAATGGAAACAGGATGAACCAAAGCACAATTTTGAGTGTCGTAGCAAAGGGTTTTTAATTACTTTGTAAACATTTCTAAACGCCTGTTTTCGCTTCTTCAGAGGGTATTTTGTGTAGATTGATGATACAAAAAATGAATTTAATCCATTTTAAAATAAGGCTGTAAGGTAACAAAATGTGGAAAAAGTGAAGGGGTCTGAATATTTTGCGAATGCACTGTAAAGAGCCAACTATGTGCATTGGCCTGTGGAGACAGAATTCAGATTTGTGGGTTTGTATTTGGAGCAGACATAAGCTTAGAGGATACAAATTGATGAAGTAACTCCACATGTCCAGCAGTATCTCTGGAGAATATGGATAGGCATTGTTTCCGGTCAAGACTCTTCGAGAAGGTCGCGACCCGAAACATTACCTACTTGTGTTCTGCTTGACCTGCTAAATTACTCCAGCACTTTGTGCCCTTTTGTGCATTAACCAACATCTGCAGTTCTGTTTCTACACAAGGTTAGAGGTTTAATCTTTTGCTTTGTGCGTAGTGAGTAATATAGTGGTGGTTGTGCACTTTATTCCATTTTGGAAATTCAGTTCCCTGGGAGTCATAGAAATATAGAAAATAGGTGCAGGAGTAGGCCATTCGGCCCTTCGAGCCTGTACCGCCATTCAATATGATCATGGCTGATCATCCAACTCAGTATCCCTTACCTGCCTTCTCTCCATACCCCCTGATCCCTTTAGGCACAAGGTCCACATCTAACTCCCTCTTAAATATAGCCAACAAACTGGCCTCAACTACCTTCTGTGGCAGAGAATTCCAGAGATTCACCACTCTGTGTGAAAAATGTTTTTCTCGTCTTGGTCCTAAAAGATTTCCCTCTTATCCTTAAACTGTGACCCCTTGTCCTGGACTTCCCCAACATCGGGAACAATCTTCCTGCATCTAGCCTGTCCAACCCCTTAAGGATTTTGTAAGTTTCTATAAGATCCCCCCTCAATCTTCTAAATTCTAGCGAGTATAAGCCGAGTCTATCCAGTCTTTCTTCATATGAAAGTCCTGACATCCCAGGAGTCCCAGTTGGAGTGTACAGCATGCATGTAGTGCAAGTATCTGAGAATAAACCTCTACCCCAATGAATTAAAGGACATTGGAATCAAGACCTTAAAGAAATAAAATATATCAATGGCACACAACTGGACAGGTGATAACATGGAACGATAGAAAGATTGAGCCTCTCCTGATGAGATTGGTAATAGGGCTAGTGTTTGCAGAACTGATGACCAATTTTCATTCTTAGGATACAAGTACAAATGCCAGAGGGCAGCACACACTCTCAAAATACTCACTACCCCCACCTCTGAGAGCAGCATTATTAACACACGCTCAGCCTTTGTTAGTAGAAGCACTTCAAGTGCATACTTGGCAGTAAAATGAGTAATTGTCATACAGGATAGCAAGAATATCTAACTGTTGATCTAAATGAACTATTTCCAAACACAGGATAAGGTTATGGTATCAGTGGAACAGTTGTTCGTAGATTTGAGACACTGCCTGCACACGCTTACACATGTTGATATTTTTTCAGATGCTGAAACAAAAGCTAATGTAAATAGAGTGTTTTTTCTTTCAGCATTCTCCACAATTGCTCCACAATTTATTGCAGTATTAAACTTCGTAGAAATGCAAACTTTCCATTAGCATTTTCATGTCTGTTAATTTTCAAAGGATGTTAAATTCTGGGTAGATTGTTCCTGAATTTCATATGGGTGCTATCAATTAGAAGACAGTGAATAAAGTTGTAACAATCAATTAAATAAAATATGTTGCATAAGCAGAGGAGAAATGAAGGTGGTAATCTCATATCAGCCAAAATTTTAAAGCACATTCCAATCCACAAAAGTCCTCGCGAACTGAAATTGACCTCGGGCATGCATTCGGTTTTCCCTTACAGTAATCGGACACAGTGGCATGAAAGGGCCAGGCTAAGGTAAACACATCTCTACCTTTGTAATAGTATTACAAGTAGAAAAAACCTCACTTCATTTAACACTCTGCGAGCAAAGCTACAGAAGATCTACAGGCACGTAACAAAATGGAAAAAATATGCTTTGAGGATCAAATATAAAGATACTGAATATTACAAAATCAATAAGGGTAGACAAATTGATTTGGTTGTGATACAGCCCTTTTTGTAAGTTAAGCTGTAAAGGCATCCAATCTTAAGGAAACATACTTGTGCTCAAAGCTGCCACAGCAAACCTACTGCTTCAAGACGACTGTTTATTTGATGCAAATTTATTTGATGCAAAACTGGTACTAAGGAGAAAAGTTTCAACCCTATCACTATCCTGATTTTTACTTGAAGAGATAAATATCAGTCCTATTACCCGATCCAACAAAAAGTCAAGTTGCTCTTCTTGAACCAAAGGATTCTTGGAAAGGTGCAGGTATATAATGTAAAATTTTACAGCAGTTTGATACGTGAATGGCAAAAGAAACAACCACATCAGAAAAAGAGCAGGATTACAATGACCAGACACAGATAGACAGCAGGATACCTCCCCAAATGACAATAGTGATCCAGTCGAGATATTATAGCCTAGTGCTCTCTAAAAGTCTAGAAAACGGTATTTCCAATACTTTAGGCGAAGTGTAATAATTCCTTTCACAATCAACACTTCTTGATAATCAGTCCTGTATCACAACCAGTCCCCCGTTGAACCCAGATTCATCAGCTGATTCATCTCCACGACTGCTTAAATTTCCAAGTTAAATCCTCTTTTTATTAATCACCAACCCTATCCATTATCTGAAGGAATTTGGGAGGTCAGAGAGAAGAGCAGAAGACTGAGAAGATTAATTGGTGGAGAGAGAGAAGATAAGTGGGAGGTGGGGGTTGGGAGGGGTGTAAAGGGAGGGGTAGAAAAGCAGGATTAGGATTTAGAGCAATCATTCATGGAGGATAGCGGGGGAGAATGGAATCTGATCAAGTGATAGGGAAAATAGATAAATTGCCACATTATTTTTGCAATTTATGTTTGGCCCAGAACTGGAGGACTAAAGAGGTTGTGGAGTAGTGTTCATGAAAGGTCTCTGAACGGAGAGATTTCAGTTCCAGGAATAAAATGAATCAACTGAGATTGCAAGATAATTTGTCAGATGTGAAAAACCACAGAGTTTAGACTGAATTTATTTGCATTGTCGTAGGTCTATGATACAAAGAGCATAGATTTAAAGTGATTGACAAGAGGCAGGAGCAATTATAAGAAAAGCATTAATTTCCATAGTGAGCAGTCCAAATCTAGAATGATTAAAAAGTCGTACAGACTGACCAAACAGTCGTTTAAAGAGTGAGATTCACGCATCCCCCACCCCGACCAAACATCCTACAACATTTAAGAATTTTCCAGGCCACATCAGTCTTTTACAATTGTGACACCCCGAATTGTTTTGGCTTCTCTGTTACTCTTCATTACATCTTCATTACATTTTAACTATCATAATCATAATAATCCTAATGGTACTTTATTAGCCAAGTATGTTTTGCAACATAATGAGGAATTTGATTTGCCATACAGTCAAACCAATAAAGAGCAACAAGACACCCAAATGCATTTTTAACATGAACATCCATCTATCCATCCAATAAAATCAGTTCCCATCAATAAATCACTCACCAACAATTCCGATCAGTTCAGTGGACTAGTACAGTCAATATGTCAAATACATTCAAACCATTTCTATAAAATTCATCTAATGTATTACAAAGTTTCTGAATTTGAGTTCTAACAATGTCAAAATGCAATTTTGGACACAAATGCACATACATTATTTTACATTAAAAAATTATACCTTTTGAAGCGCAACTCTTCTTCTGTGCAATTAGTGGCGTTACTTGCACGGGTTGTGTTTTACTCAGGGTCCCCTCACTTCCAGTCCTCTGGAGCTTTTGACCCAAGCTATTGGTCTTGGATTTGTGGCTGGAAACTTCTTTCCTTGCTGCACAGAGCTTAGAAGCTGCACTGACTGATGAAGGTCTGGCCAGTCGCGAAGGCTTGGACATTTTTCTGTTCTTTTCCTTTCTGCTGCAATATTCTCCGCACACAAACTCTACAACCAAAACAAAGCCGTCCTGCAGGCATATGCTAAATGCACATGATCGGTGCAGAGTGCATGGTTCAACTGAACTGAATTTAGTGCAACAGTAGGTAGAAACAAAAAGGCACTGTGTGATTTCACAGACAGTTTATCAGACCTGTGGAATGTGGATGTGTTGGGATGAAGTCTATGACTGGTCTGCTGCTGGTGGGTCTCACTGCGTACTGGGAACAGATGCTCTGTCAGATATTATTAAACCCCGAAACAAGCAGAGACTAGACACTGAACAGCACCAAAGCATACCAGGAATTTCACCTTCACTGGCCTCTCAGGTATGACAGGAAAAAATAAACCAGATGTAAAGACAGAAAGCAATGAATCATCATTTATTGCAACAGTCCAGCAGTCACAAATCAACTACAAAGTTGTTTTTTTTAACATCTTCTGTTTCTGCACTCAACAACATTCAACAGATTTTACCCTATAATTATCAAATACTTGCTTCTGTCAACATTAAGCTGCCCACAGCTACGGTTATATAAAATGTTACTGGATGCAATCCGGTTGATAATTTCAGGTTTACAGAGAGGATTTATTACAAAAAAAATGTGAATGTGATTTTTAAATGGCAAAAAATCCAAATTGGTCTGTTGGCCATGCTAGCATTCTGTTAATTACCTGTGACATAATGAAAATTTGATTAGGAACCTATGGCAGAAATAAGTATCATGTACTAATAGTTAGGAACTGCTCACCAAAATCAAAAAGCAAACCAGGGTTTTGATACAAGGGGGGCCAAACATTCAAAAGTAATGTTTTTTTTTTTAATTACTAAGTTTCAAGTGCATATTTTTGATACGATTCAATTTGTAATGAATGCAAATTATTGCCAACATTTGATAAATTAGAAAATAGTCAAAGGCAGCTGCAATGGTAAGGTCAGTTGCTTCATAATGTTTTAAAGAAGGAACTGCAGATGCTGGAGAATCGTGGGTACACAAAAGGCTGGAGAAACTCAGCGGGTGCAGCAGCATCTACGGAGTGAAGGAGATAGGCGACTTTTTGGGTCGAGACCCTTCTTCAGACTTCTTCATAATGTTCTTTGGATCAACATTTCTTGTTTGCAGTTTGTCTTCCCTGACACCCTCAAAGTGGCATCTAGACTGGATCAGTCTGAAGAAGGGTCTCGTTGTAGATGTAGATTTGGAGCGTTAGAGGTAACAGATGGGATGTTCAATGGCAAAGGAAGAAAACCAATAAAGTATTCCGTGCATATTTTAAATGCGCATCGAATCATAGTGCTTGGGTTTAAGACAAAATGCTCAGCATAGCAAGAAAAATGTACCAATGTTAGTGACCAGAAGGAACACAGCTTTAATGTGTTTGATGAGGACTTTATTCCTTGGGGTGCAGGATGCCAAGAGGTGATCATATAGAGGTGCGTAAAATCATGAAAGGAATAGATACGGTAAATACACAGTCTTCCTCCTAGGATCGGAGAATCAACAGCTAGAGGGTACGGGTTTAAGCTGCAAGCAGAAATATTTAATAGGAACTCAATGGCAACGTTTTACACAGAGAGTGTGTTGGGTATATGGAATGAGCTGCCAGAGAGGGTAGGTGTGCTATGTAAACATAGACATAGAAAATAGGTGCAGGAGGAGGCCATTCGGCTGATCGTCCCCTATCAATAACCCGTGCCTGCCTTCTCCCCATATCCCTTGACTCCACTAGGCGCTAGAGCTCTATCTAACTCTTTCTTAAATCCATCCAGTAACTTGGCCTCCACTGCCCTCTGTGGCAGGGAATTCCATAATTCACAGCTCTCTGGGTGAAAAAGTTTCTTCTCACCTCAGTCTTAAATGGCTTCCCCTTTATTCTAAGACTGTGTGGCCCCTGGTTCTGGACTTCCCAACATTGGGAATATTTTTCCTGCATCTAGCTTGCCTAGCCCTTTTATAATTTTATATGTTTCTATAAGATCCCCCCCTAATCCTTCTAAACTCCGGTGAATAAAAGTCTAAACTCCAGTGAATACAAGTATGTGCAATAACAACATTTAAAAAGACATTTGGACAGGTACATGGATAGGAAAGGTTCAAAGGGATATGGGTTGAGACCCTTCTTCGGACTGAGCATCAGGGGAGAGAGAGTTACAGAGATATGGAAGTGTAAGAGATCAAAAGAGATGAAGATCAAGGAGAATGTAGAATATAATATTGTTAGCTCGGAGAAGGTCAAAAGTCAAAAAGTTAAAAAAAAGTCAAAAAAGTCAAAAGAGTTTATTGTCATGTGTCCCTGACAGGACAATGAAAATCTTTCTTTGCATAGCACAACAGAACATAGATGTCATTGACTACAATTCTATACATAAATACACCCATGACTTAATAAATTAATAAAGTGCAAATAACAGATGGAGGGATATTAATGTTGAGTTCCGAGCCAAGTTTAATAGCCTGATGGCTGTGGGGAAGTAGCTATTCCTAAACCGGGTTGTTGCAGTCTTCAGGCTCCTGTACCTTCTACCCGAAGGTAGCAGGGAGATGAGCGTGTGGCTAGGGTGGTGTGGGTCCTTGATGATGCTGCCAGCCTTTTTGAGGCAGCGACTGTGATAAATCCCCTCGATGGAAGGAAGGTCAGAGCCGATGATGGACTGGGCAGTGTTTACTACTTTTTGTAGTCTTTTCCTCTCCAGGGCGCTCAAGTTGCCGAACTAAGCCACGATGTAACCAGTCAGCAAGCTCGCTACTGTACACCTGTAGAAGTTAGAGAGAGTCCTCCTTGACAGACCAACTCTCCGTAATCTTCTCAGGAAGTAGAGGCGCTGATGAGCTTTCTTAATAATTGCATCTGTGTTCTCGGACCAGGAAAGATCTTCACAGATGTGCACGCCCAGAAATTTGAAGCTCTTGACCCTTTCAACCATCGACCCGTTAATGTCACAACAAAGCAAATAGAGATACTGTAATCAGAAAAACAGTGAGACTGGTTAAAGTGTTTAGCAAGTGGGTTCCAGGTGTGGACTTTTACATATCGCGAGACCAAGTTCAGTCCTCTTCCTCTGTTCACACGTGGTCGGGACCTGGTCAATTTTGTTGCCTTCCCTCACAGTGGGAAACATTGACTCCGCTGTGGGGGAATGTTTTTATGTTTAATGTTAAATTCTAAAGTGTTGTGTTTCTCTTTTGTGTGCTGCATTGATAAGGCTAAATGATGTTAATAATAAGAAATATATTAAATGGATTTCTGGGCTAGAGTAGAAACATAGAAAATAGGTGCAGGAGGGGGCTATTTGGCCCTTCGACCCAGCACCGCCATTCATTGTGATCATGGCTGATTGTCCCCAATCAATAACCTGTATGCATGTGTTGTAAAGAATGCTGATATGAAATATGAAACATACGGTAGTCATTGTGCAACCTGCCAATTGGACGGTCAATTTAAGCTACCTCTATCGGGTTCATATGTTTGTAAATCTGGCTCTGATACCAGCCAGTGCCTCCCCAGCCATTGACCTCACCGCACGTCACTGGACTGTTCCTCTGATTACATTGTATCTCTGTTTACTTTGTTGTTACATTCGCCTCGCTAACAATGGTCTATTCCACATTTTCCTTAACCGTTATCTCTTTTGATCTCTTACACTTCCTTATCTCTGTAACTTCCTCTCCCCTGATGCTCCATCCAGAGATGCTTCCTGTCCTGCTGAGTCACTCCAGCATTTAGAGGTCGATCAATAATACTTAAATAATTACTGTTGCATGAAGATGTTGAAACTAATTTGGTTTACAGTGACTGTTTAGAGTTAAATCTTGGTATGAATTCAGGTGTGCATTCTTAAAAAGCCTATAATTTTGTTTTTGATTTTTATTGGCCAGAATAGAATGGTGGTGCAGCTCATAGTGCTGAGGTCATTTCCAGCAATCTCCAGGTTTGAACCTGATCTCTAGTGTTGCTTATATGTTTCAAAGTGTCTGTCACTGCATGGGTTCTCAAACACCGCACCTTCCCTGCCTACCACACCTCTCCTGCCATCTCACTGACGAAATAGTCATAGAGTGTGGAAACAGGTCCTTTGGTCCAATTTGCCCACACCAGCCAATGTGTGAAAGATACATCTTCTAGATGCGCTGGGACACATCCTCAGTGATGTGACCTGGGGTCATCGGGTGTTTCGGGTCTCACAACATCAGACACCCTCGCCCAGGCGACCCAGCCGGGGTTGATCAAGCCCCGACTTGCGTCCCAGCAGCAACCGCCCACGGATCAGCCCTCTTAATCCAAAGCCACCTAGTGGCTTTCTCTGCGGCTTCACTTGCGGATTGAATGGCCCTCTTCTTTGCCAGCCCCGTAAAGCCCAACTGGTTGAGCACTTTGTAGAGTGAGCGTCCTGCAAAGCCTCTACAGCCCACCTCTATCGGCTCATAGTATGTCTTCCAGCCTCTGTCCTGGCACATCTCCACCAGTTCCTGGTACTTTGCGCGCTTCCTCGCATTAGCCTCTTCAATACGCTCTTCCCAGGGCACTGTCATTTCGAGAATGATCAGCTGTTTTGTCACTTCAGAGGTGATGATCATATCTGGCCGGAGTGAACAAGTACCAGCAACACAAGTCCCACCTGCCTGCACTTGGCCAATATCCCTCCAAAATTGTCCTATCCATGTACCTGTCTAACTGCTTCTTAAACATTAGGATAGTCCCAGCCTCAACTGCTATCCCACTTTAAGTGTTATCCCACTAATGTTATTCCACTTTTTACGAAAGGCGGGAGAGAGAGAAAACAGGGAATTATTCCAAGGAATAGAGACCCAGCCTACTCAACTTCTCCCTGTAGCTCAGACTCTGCAAAATCCCCGAGTATAGGTGGGTGCCCACGGAAATGGGAGCAATTGTTGGACATATGAGAGGGAATATGTTGTTTGGAGACATGGGACGGTGGGCATTCCCTCAGAGCCATCTTAATTTAATAGGCCAAATTACCTCCTGTATTGAAAATAAATATAAGAAACAATGCTGTTACTGGAACATTTGACTAAAAAATATTCTTAGAACAGGCAGACTATGATTGTAGATTGTCTGCAATATAACTAGGTCCATGAGAAGGATGTTCTGCATTTTCCGCAATAATGTGAAGTAATCAACATTGTGAAGTACTGTCAGGATATTATAGAACCCAGAATGAAACAATAACTCTACTGATGGCCAGGAGCCATATAAGGGATTGACTGATTGAAGATCAGTCATTTATTTTATTTTAATCAGGAGGCATAAGAGGCCAGGACTAAGTCATGTGATTGCAGGTTATAATTCTTTTCAACTATGCAGTCTGATACCTCCAAATGAAATATAATTTTGGTTGAAAGGGAATATGGCTGTACATATTCAGCACCATCCATTTTACATTAAAGAATGATGTTATCTCTCCCACTTCAAGAGCTTGTTGGTTAATAGATAATGGGCAACCAGGGGCAAAACTATCCATTCAATTAAAGTAAATGACTCAAAATCTAAAACAACTGCACTATATTTACTTAAAACTAAGATTTAAACATCTTAGCACAAAGATTGTTTATTAATCCAAGATAGAAATATTGATAATTAACTCTGAGCCAACTAAAAGATAACTTCAAAACTAATATTCACTGCAAAAGGTCCATTACCACATGAGCATAATTTCTCAATGATACACAAGTTGATCTGCAAAGCAATTGTCCAAAGAAGGCAAATGTACACAGAACTCTGTACACAAATCATTTTATGGGAAAATCAACAATGCTCATTAACTTAATTTTAAATGGCTGTTAACCACATCACGGCAAAATAAAAGGAATAGAATCAATATATATTCCACAAGTTGTGCTATTATTGCTTTTGTGCAAAGTTTTAAATGCCGTTAATCTGGGATGTATAAGATAACACTTTAACTACAGCCATACTGTAAAGAACAAAACAGCAATCAAAATAACAGAGACACGTAAAGGTATACCTTTTAAACAAAGTTCTATAATAGAAGATAAAGAGGGCAGATATGTAATAATTACAGGGGAATTATACTCAAAAAAAGTAATTCTTATGAATATATATGCTCCTAATTTCGACAACCCATTATTTTTCAAGAAAATATTCAATAATATTCCTATATCCACTCAACATAATTTAATAATTGGGGGCGATTTAAATTGCACTTTGGATAACTACTTAGACAGATCCTCAACAAAAAGGAAAGCTATTTCTAATTCAAGTAAACTTATAAATTCTTTCATTAACTCAACTAACGTTAAGGATATTTGGAGATTAGAGAACCCATCCGGACGAGAATATTCTTTTTTCTCGCCCGTATTCGGAACCTACTCGAGGATAGATTACTTTTTAATAGACTCAAAACTGCTTCCCTTCACGTACAATGCAAAATATCACAATATTATTATTTCAGATCATGCACCATTAACATTTAAGATAAAACTAAAAGATATATCTAATAAAACTATGACTTGGAGATTTAATCCTCAGATACTGAAGGACAAGGATTGTTGTAATCATGTGACAGAACAGATTAAATTATTCTTTGAGACAAACGACACACCTGAAATTTCACCATTGTTACTTTGGGATACATTTAAGGCATTCATGCGTGGTGCAATAATATCGGCACAAGCATATTTTAATAAAGAAAACCGAAAGAGGGAACAGAAGTTAGAAATGGAGATAAAACAACTAGACAATGAGAATATAAAACACCCTTCTAAGGAGTTAAGTAATAAAATTGCAATAGCAAAGTATAGATTAAATAAAATATACTCTAATCAAGTCATCAAACTTTTTCAACAAACCAAACAAGTGCATTTTGAATTTGGAGATAAACCGCATAAATTGCTAGCACGACAATTAAGAAAATTAGACGATGAAAAAACGATACATGGAATCAGATCAATGCAAGGAAATATACTGACCATACCAAAAGATATTAATGATAGATTTTTACAATATTACCAAAATCTTTACTCATCAAAATTAACAGGACAAACAGATGGAATGGAAACATTTCTACAAGAATGTCAAATTAAGAGTTTAGATCAGGAAGGGAGACATTTGTAAAATGCTGAAATATCAGTGAAAGATATCGCAGAATCAATTGGTTCATGAAAGAATGGAAAAGCTGCGGGGCCTGACGGCCTGAGTGCAGAATTTTATAAAAAATTTCAAGATCTGATCTCTCCAAGACTACATACAGTGTATAGACATGCATATGAACAAGGAAAATTACCAGACTCTTTAAATGAATCCACAATTACACTCATACCTAAGGTAGATAAAGATCTGGAAGATCCTGGTTCATATAGAGCGATTGCCCTTCTAAATACAGACCAAAAAATATTAGCTAAAGTTTTATCTAGGAGACTAAGTTTGGTGATTTCTAAATTAATACATTATGATCAAACAGGTTTTATTCCAAAACGCTATTCATCTCATAATTTAAGACGCCTGTTTAATATTATATATTCTAAAAGAATACGAGATACGGAATTAGCAGTCATATCGTTAGACGCAGAAAAAGCATTTGACCAGGTGGAATGGTTATATCTATTTAATATAATGGAAAAGTTTCAATTGGGGGATCAATTTTGTAAATGGGTAAGAATCCTATACTCAGATCCTACTGCAAGAATTCTAACTAATCAAATACTATCAGTTAAATTTAAACTCTTTAGGGGATTTAGACAAGGATGTCCGTTATCGCCTTTATTATTTGCCTTGGCGATAGAGCCTTTGGCGGAAAGAATTAGATCAGAACCTGAAATATACGGTTATAATACTGACACAACAACTAATAAAATATCCTTATATGCAGATGATGTTTTGATTTACATCACAAAACCTGAAATTAGTATTCCAATGTTGTTTGATGTTATAAATAAATTTAGTACATTTTCTGGATATAGGATTAATTGGAATAAAAGTGATATTATGCCAATAACTAATATAAATTTAAACATATTACAACAATATCCATTATCAATAGTTACTGACAAAATTAAATATTTAGGAATTAATGTATCTAAATCTCATAACTCATTAATTAGATCGAATTATCCTCAATTATTAGATAAACTTAAAAAAAATATTTTATATTGGAAAACACTGCCTATATCTTTGATTGGTAGAATAAATGCTATAAAGATGGTTTTTCTACCACAATTATTATATCTGTTTCAAGCTATCCCTTTTTTCCTTCCGAAAACCTTTTTTTAAAAAATTGATAATATTGTTAATAGTTTTATCTGGGATTATAAAAATCATAGAATAAGTAAAAAACATTTATGTAAGTCAAAGATAAACGGAGGATTAGCATTTCCAAATTTTCTATACTACTTCTGGGCAGTACAGATTAAGAATATGAATTTTTGGTGGGTAAATACGGACCTGGAACCAACGTGGCTAAAGATAGAAAAGGAAGATTGTTTGCCTTTCAACGTAGATTCAATTATTTTTGCCCCAAAGGAAGTTCAAAAAAAAATTTATAGGGACAATCCAATCATTTATAATAATAGACGTATTTGGAAACAAATAGTCAAGACTTTACAATTAGACAACCTTTCATTTAGATTACCAATTATGAATAACCCATTATTTAAGCCCTCCACATTGGATGGAGGGTTCAGACATTGGGATAATTTAGGAATTACAAGGGTAGAGCACCTCTATAGAAATGGAAAATTTCTTTCATTTCAGGAATTACAAGATATCTACGGATTGTCTTCACAGCATTTGTTTAGGTATTTCCAAATTAGAGATTATATTAAATCTAATACACAGGATTTTAAAAATAAGGAACCAGGATTATTAGATGAATCGTTTAACTGGCATCCAACCACAGAAAAATTAATAGCTTATATATATAACATCATTATGGATAAGGAGAATCCAATAACTGAAACATATCGTCAAGCATGGGAAAATGAAATTGGATCACCTATAACCAAAGAAAATTGGGAAGAAAGTCTACAACGAATACACCGGTGCTCGTTAAATGCTAGACATATATTAATACAATTTAAAGTATTATACAGATTACATTATTCGAAAACCAAATTAAATAGTATATTTCCTAATCTCTCCTCTATTTGTGATAAATGTAAGAATTTAGAAGCAAATTTAACACACAGTTTTGTTACATGTCCTAAATTGAATTATTATTGGACAGAAATTTTTAAAGTTATTTCTGAAGTTCTTAAGGTTAAATTAGAACCTGACCCAAAGCTAATAATACTGGGAATTCCAGAGGCTAATTTGATATTTACACTAGATCAAAGAAATTTCCTTGATTATTGTTTGATATTAGGGAAAAAAATATTGAAATTTTGGAAGGGAACATTATCCCCAACAATTAAAATGTGGGCATCAGAGATGTTGGAGACGTTGCAGTTGGAAAGAATCAGATTTGTCCTTTTGGACGAGTATAATTCTTTTCAACAGATATGGTCTCCATATATACAGTATTTAGAGAAGTAGCTGTTCTTGGCATCACGGCTCGACTGACACCCTGCGGGATTTGATGAAAATAATGTATTGGTATACCAGGATATATGCATGTATTTACTGATATTATTATTTGTAGTTGTTTTATTTATAATATATTGTGTGGCTTTTAATTGATATATATACATAATATGTCTTTTTTCTTTTTCTTCATTTTTTCTTTTTCTTTTATACCAAATAATTATTAAGGAATTATAATTTTATTGATTAATAATGGTATTTCTCTTTACCCACTTTTATTTAAAAAAAAAAAAAAGATAATAATCATTAGAGTACAAATATTGATTTAAGTTGATGTTTATAACTCAGTTTTAAACATTGAGAATTGTTTATTGCTAATAAAAATTATTCAAAAAAAAAATAACAGAGACAAATTGTTCAGATAAGAAACATATGGCATTAAGACTGACTGGTATAAAATGGAAAAGTCATGGTATTTTACTGAAAACCTTCCTTAGGGGCTACAAAAGGGGGAAGAAAACCATGGGTTATGTTTCTTGCAATAGTCCTGCAGGCAGATTAATAGAAGAGAAAGTTTTCCCTCGCCCTCCGTCAACCTTGCAGAAGTAATTGCACATACCAAGAATATCTAATAAGTTTAGGATCATTTTGCTTCAGCAGAACATGACACAAGCCACAAAACTACTTTGAGTACAGGTACCTGTGGAAGAAGGATAGGCAAGAACAAACCAGAGGAAACAAAATAAATATTACTTCAGATCAATAAACAAGTAAATGGACTGGACGGGATTAAAGGAAATGTCTCCTTCTACTCAGTGACAATGAACAAAAAAATTCAGAAAAATATCTGAACTCAGAGCAAATATTGTAATTAATAATTTACAAATTCTATATAATCAGGCAAATTAAGAGTGCCTTAATCACGTACATAAAACAAATCAACATTAGATTCCATTGTTAATTCCCAACCTCAAACAAAATTGGGGTTGAATAATAGGAGAGTTCAAAATAAAAATATTAATTAAAATCATAATGCTACCTTGCTGTCCATGCGTTAATAGCCTGTCAGTGCAATGTTATTATCTTCATCGTGCACTGCATCAGAACGTGTTGCTCCAAATGCCACATTGCCCAGGCATTCAGCGAGCACTGTGTGAGAAGGTAATAGTCTCACTTTTTCCTTCAAGTTAAGACTGGGCACCCAGGTTACTCGACACCAAAGCCCAAGTAAAATCTAGAAATGTCATTATGTTTAAGAAGTCAACTGAAAGGCAACATAAGTCCCACTTATCGGATGAGTGCAGACAAGCACAGCCCATTATTCGTCCTACAAAGTACAGTGCAGCCTCCTGTCAGCAGTTGCTCTCAAGGTTAATACATGAAGCAAAGCTTTTTGGGTGGGGAAATATGGTATTCACCACCATACATTTCTGCAGAGCAAGAGCTTTTACAGTGAATAAACTACCAGGAAGAGAACCAGGTGATACATTTTACCTCAGCCCAATTTGCCTGTCCTTCACCGAAATTTATGGTTTCTAAAACAGAACCTCAAGATTACCATACATAATTTCTAAATAACACCATTTTATAGGCCAAAATGAAGTTCTTGCATTATGAATCCAAAATCACTATCAAGCTTTCCAAGGTCAAGAACTGCAGGAACATATAAAATAGTTTGTGATTCATTTTAATTCAACGCGCAAACCTGCTGTATTAATGCATCAATTAAAAGTCAAGATTCAAAGTCATCTTATCTACATCAAAGATGCTGGAAGCCCCAAGGCGAATGTTTCAAGTGTTTGTGCAGCTATTCTTAATCAACTTGTCAGGCAGGCTCAGAAGGACAAATTGCAGCTTTAATTACCTGGCTAGAGAAGGGTTTTGAAACTGATCTATTGGTTATTTTTATTCATACATATTTCTAATATTTTTGCTTTGACGCAATAAGCAAATTCAGGGTGTTAGATGGGTGATAAGGCCGTTTTAATTCAGAGTGAATGGTTGCGAATTCCAGATTGAGTGTTGTTAAATCCTGATCTCTGGTGCCGTCTGTATAGTTTGTATATTCTCCAGGTGGACACCTTCTTGGACAGCGACTGATCCCATCAGATATCTGTCCCCACCACCAACATCCTCGGTGTTATCCCCTACTATTTTCACAAACAACATTCATTCCTTGATTATCTCCATAAATAGGGTCCCCTTCCCACCCCTCAAATGTTCTCCCATTCACAATTCTCTCCCAGCTAGTTAGAGTCACTGTCAGCAAAATGCCAACAAATCGGATGCAAACACCCTGTGCAATTTTAACACAAATGTTCCAGCCAATAAATCTCATCAGCTGGCTGGAGAGGCACATTAACAAGTCTGAAGAAGGGTCTCGACCCGAAACGTCGCCTATCTCCTTCGCTCCTTAGATGCTGCTGCACCCGCTGAGTTTCTCCAGCTTTTTGTGTAACCCTCGATTCTCCAGCATCTGCAGTTCCTTCTTTAACAAACCTATACATCTGTTAATGAGATCGTCAGTGATACAAACTAACATTGCTCCCTCTGCTGATTTGAAATCAATCTGCAGCTTTAAACAATTATACATCTACTGGCATCCCATGAATAGTCCCAATAAAACATGTAACAGTTGAAAACAGCAATCATTAATTTCTTTATTTGCTGCAAAATGCATTGTTAAATATTGTTCTTTACCATATCAAAATACAACCTGGAATTGTACTGAAGTTATCATAATCCACAAACATATGCTAACCTCAACATGCCTTTCTTGATAAAGATGAAGGGTCTTGATCCAAAACGTCACCTATTCCTTTTCTCCAGAAATGCTGTCTGACTCACTGAGTTACCCCAGCGTTTGGTGTCCATCTTCGTGCCTTTCTGGATTTCCTTTTATGCCCACTAACAGAGCAATGCGGTGGATCATCAAATATTATTCACCCAAGGTCCCCAAAAGAGGCTATTGTCTAGGTATGTTACAATGCTTACCTTTAGCAGCGCTGCAGTTCTGCTGCTCCCCGTGTGCGCGACTTTGGCGCCTTTCGGGGGGGGGGGGGGGGGGGGTGTTTAAAATGCCGATTTTTACTAGGCAGTCCAAATCAATCCATGTCGGGCGATTTCGTTGCTAAAGAGAAATCGCTCCGACATTTCATTCATAAAGGTATTTTTAAACTACGCTAGATTATTTATTAACTAGAGTAGTTTAAAAATCATCTTCTAAAGCTCTGAACGGTGACAGCGGAACGGACCTAAGGTAGGCGATAAAAGGTACACAGTTAATTTTTACATAAAAACCTGGTTGTTAGGAAGGCTTTAATCACATTTTCATGTTGCTTAAAGGGGACAAAAAAAAATGTATGAACCGGCTGCATTTTTCATACTGACTTCACCGCAAACCACAACGTTCTAATCCACCGCATTCCACTAAAACCCACTCGCTAGTTGATTTAAATGGCCATTAATTTACAGGCATTAAACACTAAATTCCTTCCATTTGGCCTATAAATTCATGAAATGAGATTTTAAAAATGTTATATTGTGGATTATTGTGTGAATGTTATTTGGACACTTAGGCAATTTAAAAAAAGTTTATCTTTTCTTAAGAAATGGATATATGTTTAGAACTACTCATTGAATTTTGTAATTAGCTACAATTAGTTAACTAACAATTTATATGCTTTAATTTTAGGTCATCCATGTAAGATTGTTTGATATTTGTTTCAGAATGCTTCAATCTATAATAACTGAAAATTTCATTGAGTTCTCTTAATTTTTAATAAAGTTATGGGCTTTTAACTGTTCTAGATCACAGCTTTTGAGTTAAGTCAATTGAAAGGCAATGGGGAACTAATTTCCGAGAATGAAAATGGTCAAAATGTTCTTAATACGGAAGATGTGAAAGTGAATTGGGTGTCAAATTAAACTTCTTTTTATGCTTTATCTGATGGAATAAATTGCAGACTTGATTTTTAAAATCTCAAAATTTTGTAACATTGCTATAGTGTCTTACACCGCTGGCAGCATCTTGCTGTGTGAGTGTTGGCCTATATTACTACATATCCGAACTTCAAAAGTACTTCACTGACTGTAGAGCACATGCCTGCAAAACACTATACCCGAAGATTCAATAAGTTTTGTTTTCCCATCATGCTCCTCACAGCAGTTTCCAGCAGTGAATCTCGCTGTGAAAGAATAGGGGTATGGGGTAGATTTACGGGCAATACATTAGAGTACAAATCAAATGGTAGCCACATGATTGGAGATGACAGGTCTACTCCCCACACTACTGCATTATTACAGCCACATGGAAACTTTCCACCAGACTACTTTTATACAGGGTTTGTGATGGGGCATGGGAGATCAACACCTCAGTTTAATGGCATGTGGGTTCTGTAAAGGCAGCAAGAGTAAAATGAAGCAATCCATTCTATGGCTTGGCATATCTGGAGAAAGGCTGAACTACAAATTGATGTGGTAAGCAGGAAATAAATGCCCCTCTACAATCAGTGATAACTTTACTTCTATGGTTTACTTCATTGGACAAAGTCAGCATGGATTTATGAAAGGTAAATCATGTCTGACAAATCTGATAGAATTTTTTGAGGATGTAACTAGTAGAGTGGATAAGGGAGAACCAGTGGATGTGTTATATCTAGACTTTCAGAAGGCTTTCGACAAGGTCCCGCATAAGAGATTAGCATACAAACTTAAAGCACACAATATTGGGGGTTCAGTATTGATGTAGATAGAGAACTGGCTAGCAGACAGGAAGCAAAGGGTAGGAGTAAAGGGTCCTTTTCAGAATGGCAGGCGGTGACTAGTGGGGTACCACAAGGCTTAGTGCTGGGACCCCGGCTATTTACAATATACATAAATGATCTGGATGAGGGAATTGAAGGCAATATCTCCAAGTTTGCAGATGACACCAATCTGAGGGGTATAGTTAGGTGTGAGGAGGATGCTTGGAGGCTGCAGTGTGATTTGGATAGGCTGAGTGAATGGGCAGATGCAGTATAATGTGGATAAATGTGAGGTTATCCACTTTGGTGGCAAAACAGGAGGGTAGACTATTATCTGAATGGTGGCAGATTAGGAAAATGGGAGATGCAACAAGACCTGGGTGTCATGGTACACCAGTCATTGAAAGTAGGCATGCAGGTGCAGCAGGCTGTGAAGAAAGCAAATGGTATGTTAGCATTCATAGCGAAAGGATTTGAGTATAGGAGCAGGGAGGTTCTACTGCAGTTGTACAGGGTTTTGGTGAGGCCACACCTGGAGTATTGTGTACAGTTTTAGTCTCCAAATCTGAGGAAAGACATTTTTTCCATAGAGGGGGTACAGAGAAGATTCACCAGACTGATTCCTGGGATGCAAGGACTTTCATATGAGGAAAGACTGGATAGACACGGCTTGTACTCACTGGAATTTAGAAGATTGAGGGGGGATAGAAACTTACAAAATTCTTAAGGGGTTGGACAAGCTAGATGCAGGAAGATTGTTCCCGATGTTGGGGGAGTCCAGAACAAGGGGTCACAGTCTAAGGATAAGGGGGAATTCCTTTAGGACCGAGATGAGGAAAACATTCTTTGCACAGAGAGTGGAGAGTCTCTGGAATTCTCTGCCACAGAAGGTAGTTGAGGCCAGTTCACTGGCTATATTTAAGAGGGCATTAGATGTGGCACTTGTATCTAAAGGGATCAGGGGGTATGGAGAGAAGACAGGAACGGGATACCGAGTTGGATGATCAGCCATGATCATATTGAATGGCGGTGCAGGCTTGAAGGACCGAATGGCCTACTCCTGCACCTATTTTTCTATGTTTCTATGTTTGTGAACACACTGTTTAAATGTTAAGATTAAAATGGTGAAAAGACTCGATGAAATTTGCAGGCCCGAAACAGGCAAAGAAACATTTGATACTCAAAACATTTAAAATATTTTAAACACTTTAAACTTCTTATTCCAATTCCTACAGTGAGGTAACTGCTAAACACCAAATTAAGCTTAAATTGAACAGTTTGTATAAAGTAGTATTGACAAACTGCTAATGTGTAAGAAAGTACTGCAGATTCTGGTTTAAATTGAAGGTAGACACAAAATGCTGGAGTAACTCAGCATGTTAGGTGTGAAGAAAGGTCTCGACCCAAAACGTCGCCCATTCCTTTTCTCCAGAGATGCTGCCTGTCCCACTGAATTACTCCAGAATTTTGTGTCCTCAACAGTTATAACACATTTTCGTTGTAGTCATTTGATATTTAAAATTGTTTAATTGTTTCTGAATATCCATATTATTCATTACTTTTGACAGCCAGTTACACCAGGGTATAGTTTAGTTGGTTGTCAAACCTGTTACGACAAGGAACTATTAATGCTGGAATCCTATGTAGAACAAAGTGCTGGAGTAACTCAATAGGTCAGGCAGCATCTCGGAAGGACAAGGAGGAAGGGCCCAGACCCAAAACGCAAAACAGTCCTGGCCTCCAGAGATGCTGCTTGACCTGCTGAGTTACTCGAGCATTTTGTGTTCTGTTAAATGTGTCGGATAGTTTTTAATCAACAGGACTTACGCTGACCATTCCCACAAAAGCACACAAGGCCATGTCATCACACAGCCCCTTGTCTTTGAGGATTAGATCAGAACTTTCCAGGATGTTAACATCAATAGATCCCCAAAAGGCAGGTTTGGAGTATGCCTATGAACAATAGACGATAGGTGCAGGAGTAGGCCATTCGGCCCTTCGAGCAAGCACCGCCATTCAATGTGATCATACCCAATCAGTACCCCGTTCCTGCCTTCTCCCCTACAACATGGGGGCCGTTAACATAAATATCTCAACCATCAATAGATCCCCAAAAGGCAGGTTTGGAGTATGCCTATGAACAATAGACGATAGGTGCAGGAGTAGGCCATTCGGCCCTTCGAGCAAGCACCGCCATTCAATGTGATCATACCCAATCAGTACCCCGTTCCTGCCTTCTCCCCTACAACATGGGGGCTGTTAACATAAATATCTCAACCATCAGTTAGAACACTGATTCAATGCATTCAAGTAGACAGCAGGCAAAAACTGACACCATTGAAATTAGGAAAAATATTTGCTTTTATTTTTTCTATATCCCAGTTCTAATCTCTATTTCTGAATTTGTATACGTTAAAATTATAATAACGAGTGCAAATCTTTCTAAATGATCCTGAGACATGTTCGTGGGAATCTAATTATTACTATCAGTGACCTTGGCGAGAATTGCAAGTTTATTATATATTTCTTATTCTTCATTTTGATGGCCTATTCACTGGAGGAATTTTAATGATCTCAACTTTAAAGGACTGTACTGTTTTTGCATTCACTGCAGCAACCTTGCTCTGACCTTCAGTTCTCTCATTTAGGTTGGTTTGGCTTTCAAAAAAAAAAAATCCAAAAGAATGTTTCAACAAAGAGAATGTGGTGGGTATCTCCAAGGAAGGTTTAGAATATTTTATTATAATAACCTCCAAATATAACTTGCATTCCCTGTTATAAATTAGCAAGGCTTCCATCTGGGAGAGAATTACATTGTTTTTCTATTTTGCTTGAACTGTATGGTTTGTAGCTTTGAAGCTGGGTTTATTAAATAGAAAAATTCTACAGTGTAGAAAAATACTTTAGCTCTTGCGCCCATATCAACCCATATACATGAATCCCACTTAGCCTGTCTCCTTCAATACCTTGGGGACAATTCAAGACTTGGCCAGATATTTAAACCTTGCAAGAGTCTCTGCCTCCACTCATCTTTCAGGCATTGCATTTCAGACTTCAAGACCCTTCAGGTGAAAAAGTTTAGATCCTTTGTATAGCTTAAACTTATGCCTCTGGTTTTATACACCTCTACAATGGGGCATGTCCTCTGCCTTCACACATAAATTGCAGTTACAGAGTCATAGAAAATAGGTGCAGGAGCAGGCCATTCTGCCCTTTGAGCCTACACCACCATTCAATTTGATCATGGCTGACCATCCAACTCAATATTCTGTACCTGCCTTCTCTCCATGCACCCTGATCCCTTTAGCCACAAGGGCCACATCTAACTCCCTCTTAAATATAGCCAATGAACTGGCCTCAACTACCTTCTGTGGCAGAGAATTCCACAGGCTCGCCACTCTGTGTGAAAAATGATTTTCTCATCTCGGTCCTAAAAGACTTCCCCCTTATCCTTAAACTGTGACCCCTTGTTCTGGACTTCCCCAACATCAGGAACAATCTTCCTGCATCTGGCCTGTCCAACCCCTTAAGAATTTTGTAAGTCTCTATAAGATCCCCCTTCAATCTCCTAAATTCCAGTGAGTACAAGCCGGGTCTATCCAGTCTTTCTTCAAATGGAAGTCCTGCCATCCCAGGAATCAGTCTGGTGAACCTTCTCTGTACTCCCTCTATGGCAAGCATGTCTTTCCTCAGATTCGGAGACCAAAACCGGACGCAATACTCCAGGTGTGGCCTCACCAAAACCCTGTACAACTGCAGTAGAACCTCCCTGATCTTGTACTCAAATCCTTTTGCTATGAATGCCAACATACCATTCGCTTTCTTCACAGCCTGCTGCACCTGCATGCCTACTTTCAATGACTGGTGTACCATGACTCCCAGGTCTCGTTGCATCTCCCCTTTTCCTAATCGGCCACCATTCAGATAATAGTCTACCCTCCTGTTGTTGCCACCAATGTGGATAATCTCACATTTATCCACATTATACTGCATCTGCCATGCATTTGCCCACTCACCCAACCTATCCAAATCACCTTGCAGCCTCCTAGCATTCTCCTCACAGCTAACACTGCCCCCCAGCTTCGTGTCATCTGCAAACTTGGAGATGTTGCATTCAAATCCCTTATCCAGATCATTAATATATTTGTAAATAGCTGGGGTCCCAGCACTGAGACTTGTGGTACCCCACTAGTCACTGCCTGCCATTCTGAAAATGACCCGTTTACTCCTACTCTTTGCTTCCTGCCTTGGTTGAAAGATGTGTCACACATGATATGGGGGGAGTAAAAGTAGTGGAATCATGGAGAAAGTCACAGCTGCACACAGGGAGAACATACTGTAGGGATCATCCACTGACATAAACACAAAATGCTGGCGTGACTCAGTGGGGCAGGCAGCATTTATGAAGATAAGGAATGGGTTAGATGAAAGAGATGCTGCCTGTCCCGCTGAGTTACTCCAGCATTTTGTATTCATCTTCGGTTAAAACCAGCATCTGCAGTTCCTTCAGACACTTCCACTGAGATGTAGAGGTTAAAAATAAGAATGTTGCATCACCTAGATGGCATTATATTAGAAGCCACCCAATAACTACCAGGAGATACAGGAACAGGTATAGATGAAAATGTAAAAGTAACAGGATTGTCAAATAGGGTGACTTGAGCTTCATCAAAATTGATTGGAACTTTTCCTTGATGCAAGAGGCTTAGATGGGACAGAATTGTGTTAGGTACATCCAAGAGGGCTTCCTGAAACAGTATGTGGATAGTCCAACAGGAGGAGAACCCTATAGGACCTTGTACTAGAGCCTGGCCAAGTGACCGGTGCTTTCGTGGAAGAGTATTTTGGAAAATCAACTGTTTGGAACTTCATTAAGAAGAGAGCACTGGTGAACGTACTAATCACAAAGGGGCTGGCAGGCCAAGGAAGACCTCCACAGCTGATGACAGAAGAATTCTCTCTATAATAAACAAAAATCCTCAAGATGGTGAAACCAAAACGTATAAAAATGGCCTTTATTAAAATCTGACTGTGCACTTTAACCACGTGATTATTTTCTATCACAAATCTCAAATTGAGGAGTACAGAGGCAAATAAATAAATGATGGGTCTTTGTCCCAAACATTATGGAGGGCACTGTTGATCACGCGTAGGCAGAAGGGATTAGTTTAATTTGGCATCATATTCAGCACAGCCAGCAGATGCCGACAGGCCTGTTCCATTCTATTTTTTTTTTAAATGTTCCACGAAAATGTTCTCCTGTTTGCACTTGAAAAATTCCATCGCCCCTCAGCCTTTCACTCTAGCATGATTCCAATTAATATTTGAGGATATTGGAAACTACAAAATGAATTTAATGTAAATAATGCAAGAAAAAAAAATTGTGCCTGGTGATTTGATGCATTTCTGGTGGAAATGCTACCCATCAGGAAGGTGAAGCAGGAACTTAAGTTTACGCAACATGTTTGCGATTTCCACATTGTACTTTACAAATTTCCAATCTACCAACTTGCCTCTTGGCTCTCCACTCACAGCAAATCAATGAGTAAATCAGAAAAAAAACTCAGGAATAAACCATAAATTCAGGGTGCTGTGTGACTGCCAGTAACCTATCACTGAGTACTATCCGGGAGCTGCAAGATCAATTGGAGAAAACTATGATCGCAATTTCTGAGAGAGAATGATCTAATTTATGCATTAGGCCAACCTCGGCACCCATTCAGCATGCTGTAGATGGGTGAAACCCAGTCCCTATGCCTGTAGGTTCATGTACATTAAAGCTGCAACATTGGTCTCCATAATGTTATTCTTACTTAAGAAATGGACACAGATTTACATTCCGCTTGTCAAACCACAGAAAAAGAAAGATCAGCGCGTTTTAACAATGTTCAGCAAGTGATCAAACAAAACAAGATAAGTACAAAAACACTGAAATCAATCCTCTACCAAATGTTCCATGCATGGTCCAGTGGCGCTTCTGTAAATGTACCAAGTATATTTTGCAGATTGCTGTTATTACTTAATTTGATAGCTCAATATTAAATAATTGTACCATTGATATTCAATTTGGCTTAATGCAGAGACTGAAATGTACTGCCAACAGGTCAGAATTGTTATGGCTTGGCTTACACTCATTTTCAACAAGTCAAGGGTATAAATTGATCCCAAATAATTTAGAGCAAGCTTTTGAATTATCCATTGGTGGATATAATGAAAATGGGAATGTGCTCCCAGATGATTAATAAGCGTAAAAAAAACCAATCTGTTGGAGAAACCATGCAACAACCATGGGGAAAAGGCAATGTCAACGTTTAAAATCAAAACCATGCAACTGGTCCATGCAGAACCCCTTCTCTTACCCCTACCCCCACCCTTCCAGTGCTGCACAAGCCAGTGTTCCTCCATCAGATAGTTTAATGCTCCACATTCCAGCATCTGCAATCTCTTGTATCTCCCAATCTAGTAGAAGTAGCTACTTCTTTATTAGTAGTATTCCCAATTATTCATTCAAATGGAGATACTGTAACCATACAGCAGACCTCGCCTCAGCAGTACACAAATGTCAGCACATTTTGGAACCGACAAAGTTACAAAAGTTCACTGACCATTTCTATCTACTAGTTCCACCATCACCATCAATTTCACCATCAATTTGCATTGCTGCAACAACATTGAAGCCATGGCAAAGAAAGCACACCAATTCCTCTACTTCTTCAGAAGACAAGGAAGCTTTCATGTCTCCAACAAATCTAACCAACTTCTACACATGCACTGCACAAAGCATCCCTTTGAGACACATCACAACTTAGTTTGGCAACAGCTCTGCCCAAGACTGCAAGAAATTTGCAGAAAGTTGTGAAAGCAGCCTAGGGGATCACATAAACCAGCCTCATCCCTAATCAACTCCATTTACAAGTCAAATCAAGTTTATTCGTCACATACACATGCGGGATGTGCAGTGAAATGAAAAGTGGCAATGCCTGTGGACTTTGTGCAAAAAACAAACATCCAACAAACTACAAGCGGAATCACATGTTCTTTTCATGTTAAATATTGTGGGCGGTATTGTGGTACAGTAAGTTAGTAGAGTTAGTCTAGTCCCTGGTGAGATAGGAGTTTACAGTCCGAATGGCCTCTGGGAAGAAACTCCTTCTCATCCTCTCCGTTCTCACCGCATGGCAACGGAGGCGTTTGCCTGACCGTAAGAGCTGGAACAGTCTGTTGCAGGGGTGGAAGGGGTCTCCCATTATCTTATTGGCTCTGGAGTTGCACCTCCTGATGTATAGTTCCTGCAGAGGGGCGAGAGAAGTTCCCATAGTGCCTTCGGCCGAATGCACTACTCTCTGCAGAGCCTTCTTGTCCTACACTACAGTCTCTCGGAAAAGTGGCCAACATAATAATCAAGGACCATTTTCCACATGGTCATTTCTTCTTCTTCTCCCCTCTCTAGTAGGGTAGAAAATATAAAAGCAAACCCGATCACTCAACCTACCTCATTGGCCTTTGCTCTTTTATAAAATCTGTACTTGCTCTGTAATTGTAACACTATATCATGGTTATACCCTAAATTGTGTACTAGTATTTTTCTCTTAACACTACCTGTTGTACTTGTTAATGTGTAAGAAGCAACTGCAGATGCTGGTTTAAACAGAGATCGACACAAATGTGTGACAGGCAGCATCTCTGGAGAGAAGGAATGGGTTACAGAAGAAACGGGTTAAAGAAGGAACTGCAGATGCTGGAGAATCGAGGGTACACAAAAGGCTGGAGAAACTCAGTGGGTGCAGCAGCATCTAAGGAGCGAAGGAATGGGTGATGTTTCGGGTCGAGCCACTTCCTCAGACTGGTTAGGGATAAGGGAAACAAGAGATATAAACAGATATGGAGATATAAAGAACAATGAATGAAGGATATGCAAACAAGTAAAGATTATAAAGGAAACAGGACATTGTAAGCTGTTTGTCGGGTGAAAATGAGAAGTCAGTGCGACTAGGGTGGGGGAGGGATTGAGAGGGGGAATGCCGGGGCTACCTGAAGTGAGAGAAATCAACATTCATAACACAGGGCCGTAAGCTGCACAAGCGATATATGAGATGATGTTCCTCCAATTTGCGTTTAGCCTCACTGACAATGGAGGAGACCAACGACAGAAAGGTCTGTAGGAATGGGAATGAGAATTAAAATGTCCAGCAACCAGGAGATCAGGTTGGTTCACGCGGGATGAACGAAGGTGTTCCACGAAACAATCGCCCTGTCTGCATTTGGTCTCGCCAATGTATAAGAGTCCACATCTTGAACAACGGATGCAGTAAATGAGGTTGGAAAAGGTGCAAGTAAACCTCGGCCTAACCTGAAAGCAGGGCCGGCCTTAGGAGGTGCGGGGCCCATTTGGGAACAATTTTGGCAAGCCCCAGGTTCCTAGCAAAGGTCTGTAGAATCATAGGAATACAAATATAGTTTATTATAGACTTTATATCTCGATGGTAGAATGGAAAGTAATCAAAATGTGCGCTTAAAAAGTGCCTGCAAGTTAATGGACCAAACAGATCTGAGCTATATTTTAATATAAAATTGCATACATGTAAGCCTAGAAGTTACAAACAAAATGTGTGGATCACCTCTGAAAAGTACATAGTTACAATACCATTTGTTTTAGTGACTGTGAAATGAAAAACACTAATTAATTAACTAGAGCCTGAAAAACCAGACCAGGCATTATATTTTGGGCTTCTACCCAATCTAAACCCCAAGGGCACCTTCCCCTTCTCCATTCCCCCTGACACCCCCCTCCCCGTCTACCCCTTCCATCCCCCTCTATTCTCTCGCCCCCCCCCCCCCCCTCCAGTGGGGGGTAGATCTACCCGAGCCGAGAGTAGATTATTCCAAAGCAAAGCTGACAGATTAAAGGATAGACAAAAATGCAGCGGGTCGGGCGTTATTTCTGGACAAAAGGAATAGGTGACATTTCGGGTCGAGACCAGTCTTCAGACCGAGTCAGGGCAAAGAGGAACTCAAACCATCCTGCCCCTCTTCCCCCTCCCCCCGACACAGAACCGGAGCGATTGCCAACCCCACTTTTTTTTGGTAAACATCTAATTCCTTCGGGTTTTTATTAAATTTCCCCCTGACCATTTCCGTACTTTTTCGATAGCTGCCTTAACCTGTTTGATGTCATCCTTCTCCCTGCTCCTGGTCTCGGCCCGCACCGATCTGCCGGGCATGCTGTGTGTGTGTGTTTGTTTGGCGGAGTCTAATGGAAGAGGCGCCGGCATCAAGATTGAGCGAACGCGCGGACAGACGGATGAAAGCAACGACCATAGAGCAGAATAGGTGACCAAAGATCTTTGTAGGTGACATTTTGGATCGAGACCCATCTTCAGACTGAGTCAGGGGAAAGAGGAGCAAGAGATATAGACGGTACTAAGGACAAATGAATGGAAGATATGCCTATATCTCCCGTTTCCCTTGACTGTCAATCTCAAGAAGGGTCTCGAGCCGAAATGTCCACCTATGCCGCTCTATGATTGTTGCTTTCGTCCGTCTGTCCACGCTTTTGCTCTTTCTTGGTGCCTGCGCTTCTCCCCTCATGGCAGCTATCGAAGAGATGCTGCCTGATCCGTTGATTTACTCCAGCCTTTTGTGTCGGTCTTCGGTTTAAACCAGCATTTGCAGTTCTTCCCTGTACAAGGTATGTGGCGTTCAAAAAGAAAATTTAAAAAAACCATTTAAAAACACATAAACTGTTCCCACGCAACACTGCGAGAGGTATAACTGAAGTCGGGTCAGGGTTACTGAAAAGACGGAAGTTACACCCCGGTGCATACTACACGTCAGTCCATTGTATTTCGTAGGAGTGGACCATCTTGCAGGCTATAAGATCTTTGCTCCAACTGATCCTAGAGCGGAGCTCTCGGATCTTTTAATTATTCTAGCGCGAGGCCCCCTTGGGTGCGGGGCCCAATTGGGAGCAATCGGTTCAATCGGCTTAAGGCCGGCCCTGCCTGAAAGGACCGTCGGGGTCCCTGGACAGTCGAGGGAGGAGGTATAGGGACAGGTGTTGCATCTTCTCCAGTTGCAGGGGAAGGTACCTGGGGAGGGAGTGGTTTGGATGGGAAAGGATGAGTTAACCAGGGAATTGCGGAGGGAACAGTCTCTGCGGAAGACGGAAAGGGGTGGAGATGGGAAAATGTGGCTAGTGGTGGGATCTCTTTGGAGATGGGGGAAATTCCGGAGGATTATGTGATGTATGCGACGGCAGATGGGGTGGAAGGTAAGGACCAGGGGGACTCGGTCTCTGTTGCGACTTGGGGAGGGGGAGCAACGGCGGAGCTGCGGGGTACCAAGGAGAAATGAGTGAGGGCCTCATTTATGATGGGAGAGGGGAATACCCGTTCCCTAAAGAATGAGGACATCTCGGATGTTCTAGTATGGAACACCTCACCTTGGGCGCAGATGCCACGTAGACGGAGGAATTGGGAGTAGGGGATAGAGTCTTTGCAGGGAACGAGGTGGGAAGAAGTGTAGTTGGGATTATTGACTGATGTGCATTACAAACACACTGACTACCACAACAATTGGGGTAGTCAGTGGGTTTGTAATACACATCAGTCAATAATCTATATTGAGATCAAGAAAGGGGAGGGATGTGTTGGAGATGATCCTAGTAAATTTGAGTGCAGGATAAAAATTGGTGGAGAAGTTGATGAAGTACATGAGTTCTGCACGGATGCAAGTGGTAGTACTTGTTAATGGCTTGATTATACTCATACATGGTATGATTTGACTGGATAGCTACAAGCAATTTTTTTCCACTGTATCTCGTGACAATAATAAACCAATACTGATAAGAATAGTTTCCCAGACCTTTGCTGAAACTGTTCTCTCAAAAATTATGTTGCAAAAGACAGTCATACTTTCATTTTTCTTGCTCCAGAGATCACAATGGCATCCTTACCTTGCTACTTTTCTGTTGAAACCTCTTAATAGATCCATATGGAGCATTCTTTCCAGTGGAATCAGCCATATTCCATGACAAACAGGGACATTCATGTATCCAATGATAATTTCAGACACATTGCACAACATTCTAAGATGGGCAAATATAACTTATACATTTTTAAGAAGGAACTGCAGATGCTGGAAAATCAAAGATAGACAAAAATGCTGGAGAAACTCAGCAAGTGAGGCAGCATCTATGGAGTGAAGGTAATAGGCAACGTTAGGCCAAGCGTAGGCTTGGCAATCGCTTCGCCGAACACCTCCACTCGGCTCGCAATCACCAATCTGATCTCCTGGTGGCTCAGAACTTCAACTCCCCCCATTCCGAATCCGACCTTTCTGTCCTGAGCCTCCTCCATGGCCAGAGTGAGGACCACTGTAAATTGGAGGAGCAGCACCTCATAAGGATCATATTTGGCTTGGGCAGTTTGCACCCCAGCGGTATGAACATTGACTTCTCTAAAGTCAGGTAGTCCCTACTTTCTCCTCCCCTTCTCAGCTCTCCCTCAGCTACTGGCTCCACCTCTTCCTTTCTTCTTCCCGCCCCCACATCAGTCTGAAGAAGGGTTTCAACCCGAACGCTGCCTCACCCGCTGAGTTTCTCCAGCATTTTTGTCTATCTTAAATATCTTATTAAATTACTTTGATAATGGAAAGAATGGAGGATGTGTAGCCCGACATCAGACTAACTGCAGACTATGTAAATATTATATTTCCAAAGAAACTACCATTAAACAACAAATTCCACATTCTGTATTAATAAAACATTTATGAAATAAACGATTAATTAGCGGACTTCAAAACGTTTTCTCTATTAAAGTGAATCATGGCTTCCAAGGCTAATTGGGCCAATGACGATGATCTAGAGTTCAATAGTTGCTTTGAGCCAAGGCGATTTTGATGTACTACTCTCTCGTCAGTGGAATGACGCTGCGCTTATGATATAGATGTTGACATCAAAATACAAACACAGCAATGCTGGAATTCATGGGTTTATTATGTTTAATGTTAAACCATGTCATTCAATAGGATGGCTCTGCACATAAGTTATGTCTGTTCTTGTCAGACATACTGCCTGACAAGTGAATGGCACAAGTTTTCATTGTTGCAGGTTATTTATTGGAAGTAACAATTCTGTTCGAACCTCAAGGTAATATCTTCAAAAATGAAGAGATAAATTTCATCTTTCTTATTATCCACTGAACTGACAAGAATTCATTTATCCTTTAAATGTTTACATGCAGCCTGTCTTCAGCAAAGCTGTAACTGTTACCAGGTCATTCTAAGAACCCCATCTCTCTCTGGGTTACCCCATTGTGCATGCTCATCAACCCACAGATCTAATGTCCCTACTTGATCACATCTAACTGCAAAGCATAGAATAATTAGCATTAAGTGATTACCAGAGATTCACCAGCTTTTGAATAAAAGACAACATTAAAACTAAGTTTTGAATAGAAACAATATTCTGCAGTTATAAATTCTGCAACAAGCATTTTATGACTTCATAGAGCTGTACAGCACAGAAACAAGGCCAACAGCCTTATCCATCCATGCCAACCACCTTCCCTAACTAAGCTAGCCCCATCTGCCTGCACCTGACCCATATCCCTCCATGCATCTGTCTAAGTTTCAGGTGCAGGCACTGAAGAAAGCTAATGGCATGTTGGCCTTCATTGCGAGAGAATTTGAGTTTAGGTGCAAGGAGGTCCTACTGCAGTTGCACAGGGCCCTGGTGAGATAGTTCCTGGAGTATTGTGCACAATTTCGGTCTCCTAATTTGAGGAAGGACATTATTGCCACTGAGGGGGTGCAGCGTAGGTTCACCAGGTTAATTCCTGGGATGGCGGGACTGACATGATGAAAGAGGGTCGACTGGGCTTGTACTCACTGGAATGAGAGGGGATCTTATCGAAACATAAAATTCTTAAAGGATTGGATAGGCTAGATGCAGGAAAAATGTTCCCAATGTTGAGGGAGTCTAGAGCCAGGGGTCACAGTTTAAGAATAGGAGTGAGATGAGGAAAACCTTTTTCACCCAGAGAGTTGTTGTAAATCTGTGGAATTCTCTGCCACAGAAGGCAGTGGAGCCCAATTTAACTGGATGAATTCAAGAGAGTGCCCTGGGCGGTCATGGACCCAAGGACCCGAGCGAGGCCGTGCGTGGACCCGAGCAAGACCGCGGGCAGGCGTTTGTGAAACAGGCGCCAACACGAGCCATGGTGCCTGCCCACCTCGTTGTGACGTCGTTAGTCGAAGCTGGTCAAATAATCTGTGTGTGAAAGGTGGTTAAAAAGGCCGTTGTTTAGAAAAATTTATTCACCAACATCTTGTGAAATATAGGATCAATTCTAAGTGAACCTGATCATTACATGGAGGGGAAAAATTATACTTGGGTTTCTTTTAAATCTTTCATCTCTCACCTGAAACCGTTTCCTTCAAGATTGACGCTTCGCTTTTATTATGCTCCAATGATTTTATACAACTCTGTAAGGTCACCCATCCGCCTCCTACGCGACAGGAAAAAGATCCAGCTTATCCAGCCTCTCTGTATAACTCAACCCCTCCAGACCCAATTACATACTCAAATTTTTATTGTACCCTTTCCATGGAACTATGTACCTCACCTCAAGTTCTCTGTCCTTCAACACTCCCCAGCACCCTACCATTTAGGATGGATGACCCAGAGAATAATATAGGTTTGTGACTTCAACATTTTGCTTTAAGATACACTACCCTCCAGTAATTGATCTTAACTATTTATACATCATTGCACTTCAGATTTCCTCATCAGCTTTTGTTGGTGCTGAAGGAAACACTTCCATAGCCTGAAACTAATTTATTCAATTTTATGTCATGTGTTGAGGAATGCAAATCAAATCAAAAGGCCAGAAGATATAATACAGAATCCTAGCAGGGCCTACAGAGATCACCAAAACCATTGCATTTGTGAAAAATCAATTACAAAGCCTTTGTGCACGACTTACTGGCCTTAGAATCACAACACGAGAACCTGGTAATGAATTTGAGGAAGCAAAGAGTGGGCTATTGTATCAGACAATTTTAAATAAGAATTGGTTTAAACCAAACAAGCTTTCTCCATCTTTCAATGAGATTGCAACTGATCCTTGACCTCTTTTGCTCATTTGCATAGAAACAAAGAGAGAGAAACTGTTTCTCCATTACAAACAGGATCTTCGACCAACATTGCCCAAGCCAACCAAGTTGGTATTCTGGGTTAGATCAATTGGCCTGAAACTGACCCATATATCATAATTCTCTTACAAAATTAATAATCTCAATAAACATTCACTTTTCAGGATCTGAAAGTCATTGGCAAGAATAACAATAATTGACCATTATTGAAACTCTTGAGGGATGGGGAACAGAATAATTTTGAACCTTGCAATCTTTCAGGTTAGATAGACTAACAATGCAGTTTGGCAAAGAATATTTGGAATTAGACTTAGGAACAATAGGTTTTAAGTTTGGATCATGTACAACTTGGATGATAATCTGCAGTGTGCTGCTGGGATAACCTAGTCACTGCATTTTGCAGATGGTACATCAGACCAGTAGAATATGTAAGATTGTAGGTGAGGTCCCAATCGCTTGGTCCTAGATAGATTAAAGATTTTTTTTTTTTTTTTTTAAAGATCTTGGAGCTACACTCATCCAGTCTACAATATCCGTTTAAACTCCTGACTTGTGGACAGTGAATGTCAGGAAGCAAATTGTTCAATGCAGAATAACTTTCCACAAACTGGCTTTTGCAGACATGGTATGGCGGTGCAGGCTCAAAGGGTTGAATGGCCTTCTCCTGCATCTATCTTTCTATGTGAGCTCTTCATGTTCCACATATTTCACGGAACCCCCACAAAATCCTATCTGGTTAGATTCCATGTAGATAGGATGTTCCTGATAGCTGGGAAGTCCAAATTAAAAATTTAGTCGAGGAGAAATTTCTCCCAGCGAGTGATGGACCAGTGGGTTTTTAACTACGGAAGGCAGTCAAAGCCAAATCAAAATATTTATTGAAAAGTTGATGTTTTTTTGTAAGAATCAGAAAGATCAAGGGATGTAGAGGGAAATCATAGAAAATAGGTGAAGGAGTAGGTCATTCGGCCCTTCGAGCATTCAATATAATCAGCTGGAACATGGTAAAGATCTTGTATGCCAGATCTGAAAATGAATATGAATTACTCCTGTTCTACTTTTCTAAGTTTCCTTTGTGAGAAGGATATGATCAGACACGTCTGTTACTTTTATAAATGTGACAAAATTGGTTCATGCCTGAATGTTGTCTATTGTTGCGGGAGCTTGCAGGTGTGGGCAACTCAGTTGCAAATGAAATTGAAAATTGTGGCATCATTAATTTCAGTTCCACCAGGTCTCTTTGACCAAATATCACACTTGATCCCCACCTTCATGTTGAGAGCAGCACAGTGGTAACATTGTTGCCTAACAGCGGCAGAGAGAAATCCTGCCTACAGATGCTGTCTGTCCAGAGTTTGTACGTTCTCCCTGTGGCTACATGGGCTTTCTCTGGTTTCCTCCCACGTTCCAAACAGGTGCAGGTTTGTAGGTTAATTAGCTGTTGTAATCTGTCCCTACTGTGTAGGATAGAACTAGAGTGCGGGTGACAATGGTCAGCACACACCCAATTCCCCACTGTATCTCCAAACGCAAGTTACTCGCACTTTGCTTCTGAAATCCACTTTGATGGTTTATCTTTAGGGCACAATTGTGTGGAGATCATGACTCAAAGAGTGAAATGTAAGATATCAGTTTGTCTACCATGCAATTTTGCTCAAATAAATCTGTTTTGTAAAACCCTCCTAGCTCCAAAGTGTATTCCTCTTCTTGGAAGCATTACAAGCCTCTTCCTTTCATGTACTTAATCTCCAGATCAAACTTATTTTACATGTACATTTTTACTTGCACACTGATTAAGAAATACATATTAATTCATCCTACATCTACTCTTATACCTTCTCCCAATGTGCTCCATGCAATAAAGTTTACAACTTTGGTTGTCACTTAAATATGTCACTCCCAATTTCAATTCTATGTGATTCCTCTTTCCATGAAGATATCTTACAAGGAGACTTCCAAATAATCTTCTCCCATTGCACAAAATGGTATTGATGCCTGTAATGTATTATTTGAGGATACCATGTCTCTCTAGAGACCTGCCAGAGCACGTGCAGTAGTTTTGAAAACCTTAAGGCCATGCATCAATAGAAGCTCTGCTTAAACAGCAGGAGTGTACCACCCACCTCTTGTGACAGACTCATTGTTGCCATAGCTGTTTCATTTCATGGGTTCCAAGACAGATGAAGTGGATGAGAATAATTCTTAACCTCGGAACAAAAGAGAAAAAACTCAAAGCTAAGGTGAGCTGTCTTTAGAATACAATATTAAGGTTTCCAACTTTTGTTCTGTAAAAAGCTCTTCAATATCAGATGGTTACATTACTGGCAATGCTGAGCCTAATTGTAAGATTTGCCTGAATAAGTCGAAGTATCCCACAAGTGATTTACATGCAATCAAATATAAAAAGTCACTGATATAATTACACATGCATGGATGATATGTTCTGTCATAGTTCACCAATTTTTCAGTTGCTTTCCAACCAAAATGTTTTGCCATTGTTCCAAAGAGAGTAGTTCCATCATTATTTTTCAGTTCCCAAGACTAGTGTATAAACAGTGCCTGCCAATACACAGTTCTCCCCCCTCATTGGCCAGCTGGGCCATGAACTGAAGAGCAGCAGTTATCATCCAGTTTAACTTTCTCTTGGCAGCCTTTTAAAAAAAAATTTAAAAAAATAGAATTCACATTATCAGCATAATGATAATTAATGCATTACACCAAATAGAATAATTCAGACCAACTTGGTTAGGTTCAATGCAGAAAAGTGAAATTCCAAAATGTATATACTTTTAATTATAATCACTTCATGCTTTCATCAGTATGTTACATTACAGCTCCCCTGGTTAGGTTCAAACTTGTATTTTTGACATTTGTTTGCTTCACAGTATTAACAATTATTAATTGAAAGGTCAATCTTGGCCCAGTGACTTTGCAGCTCTTAATCAGTCTTTGATCACAATCTCTACATATCTGGCAATTTTCTTAAATGTCATGTTGAATCACAATTTTCAATTAACTTTAAAGCAATTTGTTCATTGCCAGATTAAGCAAAGAAAATTCCACAAAAAAGAGCAAGCAGCACCTCAGGATCAGGGATGTTTAGGAAGAACTGCAGATGCTGGAAAAATCAAAGGTAGACAAAAATGTTGGAGAAACTACACAGGTGAGGCAGCATATTTGGAGCAAAGGAATAGGTGACGTTTCGGGATGAGACCCTTCTTTAGGCAGATTCTTCAGTCTGAAGAAGGGTCTCGACCCTATTCCTTCGCTCCATAGATGCTGCCTCACCCTCTGAGTTTCTCCAGCATTTTTGTCTACCTTGGGATCAGGGATGACAAGTCTCCACTTGGATTTTGCGTATTCCGAGGTGGCAATGTGGCCAGTATGTGAACTGCAGATTCCTCCACACATGAAGTAACAAGAGGCTGGTAGAGTTGACAGGCATGTTGTTTGAGGAAGTGCGCTCCGACCACTGCGTACGCAAGGCTTTGAGTACTTCCAATGCATGGTCTTGAGGTGTTCAGTACTATTCTGAATGATTCATCTCAACTTTGAGCAATAATGGACTAGAGGGGATGTTGCACTTCCTGAAGGTGTTTACACGTTAAAAGCATAAGACCACTACTTGGAAGTTGCCCTCAAAGCCACATGGAATCCTAACTTATAAACATATTGTTCACAGATATTGGGTCAACATCCTGAAACACCATCATGGGTATACGCACATCTTAAAAAACTGCAATGGTTCAAGGTGGCAGTTCACCACCACATGGGTAATTCGGGATAGGGAATTAAATGTTGGTTCAGCCTATGAAGACTACATCCCTTGAATGATACTTTTTTTATTAATGTGTTATTATCAAACAAACATAACCATGAAGTTTTAATAAATTGTCACAATTTCTTTGAGAATGTATATGTTGATCCCACCTAAACATGCTAATCATATGGTAATACTGTTGAATTATAATATTCATCATTTGCCTACAGACAATATCAGAATAAGGATCAAATCGTAAACGTGTGCCAGAAGTTCTTTATCCAGTCTATTTTAGCTTAATTCAGCCATAAAATTAGAAAATCCAGGAAATACTCACATCAGGCTATAGTCGGAAAGGAAACAGTTAATGCTTCAGGTTGAGGGCCCTTCATCAGGAAAAGTCAACAAAGGGTCTTTGACCTTGAACATTAGTTCCTTTTCTCTTCCCACAGATGCAGCCTGATCTGCTGAGTATTTCCAACATTTGGTTTTTATTTCAGATTTCCAGCATTTGCATTATTTTTTTATTTGCAGCAATCTAGTAATCTAGATCAGTGCTTGGGGGAATGCCTTTGTCCTCGAGCTGGAAAATATAGTCCACAGATTTACAACAGCAAATATTTGACATATTTCGGCCACATGTCCTTGTGTGATCATTTCACCATCAAAAGATAGTCAAAATGACCAGCTGTATAGCATACAATGCTAGACAATGTGGTAACCAGTAAATATAGGCAATGGTGCACATAGCTAAAGGTAACCATACCTTCCTGGAAAATCTGTGGTTAGTTTGCCACATGAAGATGAGCTTTCAAGGTATGACAGTATTTGGATTCAATGTCTGTATAGTATCATTGCCAAAAGGCAAAGCATAATCAATACCATTTATCAAAATATATACTTTGTAAAATCTTTCTTTGGTGGGATGTGAAAACATTAAGTCACTCGGAATCTGGAATTCCCTCACTTTAAGAACTTATGGGGAAATTACCTCCAAGTCTTCCTTCAAATCAAATCACAAGTTGTGGCTTCAAATTGAACCCAAAGTATTTCACACAGTTCTTTCTATCCTAACTGAACAATATAAATATTAGTTAAAACCAATACAAGTATGAAGAAAGGTCCTGACCCAAAAGGTTCCCTATTCATGTTCTGCCGAGATGCTGTCTGATCCAGAGTTACTCTTGCACTGTACTTCTGTGCAAATCAGCATATGCAGTTCCTTGTTTCCAAATCAGTTTACACATTTTAAATATTTGAAGTGAAAAATATTGCAATGCAGCTTAAATTGGTCTCTAATGTTCCATGCTCATCATTACTATGTACACAGATATCAGTAAATGGTTTTGTATAAACTAAATTCTGCCCTGTTCAAACAATTGTTTTTAAATGCATTCGTGTTGGTTTATGTACACGTTGTCGCTCAAAAGGTCACACTCCACTGAACCAATTCAGTGGTTTTCTTTGCAGACATGAACAGAATGACTTATCTGCAATTTAGTGATAAGAGGTAGAAAAGAAACGCACCGAAAGCAAACACAATTGTTTTTCAAGAATGATTGTATAGGGCTCTGCTTTTTCTTTTTAAGCATATTTTTAAGCAAAGCATGATGAATATACTGGTTAACAATTATGTCATACTCTGGACTTCCAGTGCAGACTTGGAAGGAATTCAGATCATGTTTATTACCTGCAGAGGAGGCAAAGACTCCATTCTGGAAATGCAGCTCCATCTAGTGTAGCAAGAAGAAAACAGTCTTTGTTGTTAGACATCACTGCATTCAAGCTTCAGATTACCTGCGGGTACAAATCATCTTCCTAAAGAATCTCAAAGTTTAATTTTAAGCTAACCCAAAAGAGAATTCAGGGGACTAAATTTTGCTTTGGCATACGTACAAAATCAATTTCCTCATGAAAATAGTCCAAATAAAAGCTGATGTATTGAGACTGATGCATAAAGAATTCTGTCAATGGTTAAATACAATTGTGCACTTGCAACTTAAGCTTTAATTCATGTTATTTTTTAAATGGCACATTTATAAAATGTTTTGCCACAATTAAAACTACAGATCAGTGCAGGACTGCTGATATTAGCATTTAAAAATTGCCTCAAATTATTAACACTAGTTCTCTGGCCCTATGACAAGATCACGGATCTCTGGTTATTGCTTGTATTACTATAGATTTCCTTCACTGTCCCCAACCCCTTAAAGTTCATCACTATAACTGGAAAAGCAATCTGTATACCCACATGGTCTGCAATTTGGTGAGCCATTAAATCTAAAAGTTCTCTCTACTCAGCCAAAACGTATATCAATTCCAAAAGTACACTATTGCAAGTGCTGGAAAGAGAAAACAAATTAAAATGCTGGAAATGTCCAGATTGCAGTTAGGCAGAATCCGAGGAGGGAGAAAACCTAAAACTCAGTTTCTCCATAGATACTTTACTATTTGCAGTTAAGATGATTTGTACAATGTGCTGAAGCATCAACTTCATTTGATAACAAATTGCTTGGCCAGCAATGACAGTAAAAATTATTTTTTCAGCGAAATGCTTCAGTTGATCAGTTACTATTCAAGTTCAATGATCCTCTACTGGTGAGGTTTATATTTCAAATTTACTGAAGATTTTCTAAACCAAACTGCTGTTAAATAAAAACAGGAAAATTGCAGCTGTACCACATTTTTGGAAGAAAATGTCTCAAGCCAACTAGATTTCATTTACATGAATTGTAATTGTTTATGAAAAAAAACCTACCAGGGACAGAATATACCAAGTTCAAAGATCTGCAGGAACCAACTCAGATTACCATTACATTCCATCTGATGATATATTAGAAGTGTAAAGCAGGAAACCAATGTTGGTTGACCGAAAAAGCTGGAGTAACTCAGCGGGACAGGCAGCATCTCTGGAGAGAAGGAATGGGTGACATTCCGGGTCAAGACGCTTCAAATCTCAACCCTAAATGTCACCCATTCCTTCTCTCCAGAGATGCTGCCTGCCTGCTGAGTTACGCCAGCTTTTTGTGTCTAGCTTCAGTTTAAACCAGCATCTGCAGTTACTTCCTACACGTAACCAATGTTGGTTTCCGCATTTGTTTAGCTTGGTGCCCAACACGCATATTGACATGCTGCCTGTTGTTACAACTTGAACGAGGAAATATTTTATATTGAATTCAGCCTGGGAGGGGTAAAAAAACAAAAATAGTTAAGCTGAGGAAATCAGTTGACGATATTCCAGCACAAGTTTGAGCTCATCTGAATTGCTAAAATTAGATGACACCAATGAAACCATTTCCTCTGTTAAGAGAACATCTCTCTGGCTTTGGTTCCAACTCCACAAATTGAACACTATACTATTTTAAAATCTATGATGTAGTTCTCCACCTGACCTACCAAAATTTTGCATTTAAGAACCTAATTTCTTTGCAGAGGAAACAAGATAAGGATCTTTTTTTCTTCTGGTACCCATTAACTACTTTGTTCAGTTATTTGATGTGGAAAGCAATACACCATGAAGGTCACCATTCATCCAGATTAATGTTTAATTTGTGTAATAGTTTTGGAATGTTTTGTTCTTCCAGATCAGTGGCATTACCAAACATTAAATTCAATTGTTCATTAAATACCATTTTCTATACCAGAGGACCCCTTTGATCAGTCACGTAACTTCCTAATTATATTGCATATCCTTTACATCTTCATGAGGTAAGCTCCAACTGTAAAACAAAATGAAAACTTGGGATTCAAAAGTAACAATGATCTAGTGTGCTTAGCCAGTCACTGGAAAGGCTTTTAATGGGCAAATGAATACAAATGCCTCTGGTCAGTACCATCAAATTATGTGGGTAGAGGGGAAGTGTGTTGCTGATGATGATGTATTTGCAGCATAGCATGAAATTATGCTGGATTCTGCTGCCCGACGACTCGAGTAACCGGTCCTTTTCTGCCACAATGTCTATTATTTAAAACAAAGACCACACATGATTCCTGTTCTAGGCAGCAAACTTTGGAAGATGGCTGTTAATTTCTGCCACATGGTTAAATAAAATGATGGGATAACGAATGTACCAATAAAATTAAACATGCTCCTGCTTTTTATTCCCATTTCCAGTTCTTATAATTACTTGGACATCAGTGTAAGAGAAATAAAATTATCAAATATTAAATTGAGCATGGCAGTAATTTCAGGCTGGTGGGACCTGGGTTGCCGATGCATTTCCTTGTAGACAAACACAATAGTGTATTTAGTGCCATTTCCAGTGCAGATGATATTTGGTGGTCTCTTAATATTTCAAATAACTATTGCTTAACTGCAACAACTGCAAGGGTCTCGACCCGAAATGTCACCCATTCCTTCTCTCCAGAGATGCTGCCTGACCCACTGAGTTACTCCAGCATTTTGTGTCTACCTTCCATTTAAACCAGCATCTACAGTTCTTTCCTACACAAACACAATTAAACTGTTTTCCTCCTCTAGAAACAAAATGGTAATTTAGTTTAGAGATACAGTGGGAAAACAGGCCCTTCAGCCCACGCCGACCAGTAGTCCCTGCATAACAACACAATCCTGCACACACTAGGGACAACTTTTACATTTACCAAACTGCCAGTATGTCGAGTGTGGGAAGAAACCGAAGACCTCGGAGAAAACCCACGCAGGTCACGAGGAGAATGTACAATCTTCGTACAGACTCAGTGCTGACAACTCTCACGCATTGAGCATGAGAATCACGCATTTCGCCAAACTCTCACGCTCTCATGCTGATCACAGAATTTCTCACGCTCGTGGGAAATTCTGTGATCAATGAGAATTTCAAAAACTAATATCAACTGCATGGGCCGCGGGTGTTGGAGAGCCGGGGCGGAGGGAGAGATGGAGCGGCCGGGGCAGATGCGTACGGGGAGCCGGGGCTGGCGAGTGTTTGCGGGGCTGGCGAGTCGCTTGCTGCAGCTTTGGCCATGGACCAGCCCAGTGCAAGACTCCCGGGCTGTCAGAGGCGTTGCGCCGCTGCCTTGTGAGTTCGCCCTGGTGACCGGCATGGAACAGGCTGTGGCTCGGTGCATCCTGGAGGACAACCAGTGGCTGCTGGAAGTAGGTACCACGCACTGGGTAGAAGCGATGGAAGATAGTGGCCTTCAAGTGGGGGTAGTTGGAGAAAGCATTCTGCTAGATTGTCACTTAGTGTAACTGCAGGAAAAATGTTCCCCATGTTGGGGGATCCAGAACCAGGGGTCACACAGCTTAAGAATAAGGGGTAGGCCATTTAGGACTGAGATGAGGATAAACTTTCTTCACCCAGAAAATTGTGAATCTGTGGAATTCTCTGCCACAGAAGGCAGTGGAGGTCAATTCACTGGATGTTTTCAAGAGAGTTACATTTAGCTCTTGGGGCTAGCAAAATCAAGGGATATGGGGAAAAACAGGAAAGAGGTACTGATTTTAGATGAACAGCCATGATCATATTGAATGGCAGTGCTGGCTCGAAGGGCCGAATCACCTATGCCTGCACCTATTTTCTATGTCTCTATGCTTGAGTATATGGCAATAAAACTCAACCACTTGATTTTGAAGCATTATGGCTGGTGGAGGTATAATGTAGTCAGAGTGATACAGTGTGAAAACAGGCCCTTCGGCCCAACTTGCCCACACCCGCCAACATGTCCCAGCTACACTACCTGTTTTTGGTCCATATCCCTCCAAACCTGTCCCATCCATGTATCAGTCTAACTGTTTCTTAAATGTTGGGATAGTCCCTGCCTCAACCACCTCCTCTAGCAGCTTGTTCCATACACCCACCACTCTTTGTGTGGAAAAAGTTACCTCTTGAAAATACTTCAAACAAAAATATTAAAATCATACTTCTACAATGCACTAAAAGCATGATTTTAATACATTCAAAATGTCCCTACCGTGGGAGATGGGTGTCCTCCCCCCCACTCCCTCGCCGGGTATCCCCAAGGCCAGCGATCAGTGATCGCTCAGCCTCCCCACTTTCAAAAACACTCCGCAGCCCCTGGTTCAGACGGAGAACACTGCCAGATGGGAGCGGGGAACTAAGGCCAGTTGTCCATGATGTCTGGATCCCAATGTTTCGTGTTTCAGAGTTGGCTAATGTTATTAATTTGTAATTAGCCTGACTTGTAATTAGTTGACAAAACCTTAATTTATTAATCTGGAATATCCAGGGGGATGGGAGAAGTGTAATATTAAAATGACATGCAAGGTGTCAGGCTGTCTGTCACAACATACAGCCCCGATAACCCATTATTTCCTTCAGTTAAATATTGGGAAGGTAACACTATTGTCATTTGCCACTCAACTGTTATGTTTGTTTACCTCACTGACTATTTCTAAAACCCCCCTAAATTCCTTTGATAGGTTGAATAGAAATGTCCCTAATCTCATTGTTTTATTAATTGAACACGTAGATGAACATCCTCAAGGAGCGTAATCAGATGGAAACTGATTCAGATGCGACGTTTAAGAGCTTGTTCAAAGAAGGGGCTATATTTTAAAGGAGTGACAGAGATACTTGCAGGGGAATGTGTGAGGAGGTTATTATTTATCTTTAGTTTTAGCTTGAACCAGGACATCTGAGGATTCAAAGTTTAATATAGTAATTGTGCTGATACAGAATCCAACTAACCATGTAATGAATATCATCCATTCCGGAGATTTTATTTTTCTGATGCCATTTAAACTTCACTTGGATTTCAATCACTTCAATGTAAAAGTAATTGGGAACAGGGAGCATTGGAACAAAAATTTGCCCTAGGTACATATTAACTGTAATATAATGAATGCAAGTTGGTAGGTGCAATCAAAACAAATATTTTTATCATTGTAGTGTTATGCATACCACAGAAAATATGATGCACTCTCAACATCACATTAGATAGGATATTATGGCTTATACATGTAGTTATTGGACTTTGCATTTAGGAAAAGTCCCAGCTGAGAGGAAGACAGCAAATTACTGAAAATATTGAGGGTGAAAATGACTTCAGGACAGTTTGTTTACAGAATACTTATACAGAATACTTGCACAGCTGAGTGAGTATAATTTTATGGATCAGAAATTGTGTTCAACCAATTGATGACTTCTTTGACAAAGTAACTAGCATGTTAGATAATAAGGAAGCCAATGGATGTAACAAATTTTGTTATACAAATTTGGTCCATGAAGTGCCCCATAAAAGACACTGCATTAGAAAAGCACCTGTGGACTTGAATGTAATAGGTTAAGTCCAAGGGGTCAGATATGGGGCTTTATGTGTGGGCCAGATATATTGTCAGTGCAGAGGGGCTAGGAGCAAGGCCAAGTGTGCATCCAAAATCAAAAGAACTACACCACCACAGCCACAAAATCATTTCATTAGTATCATTGGGAAAGGTGGTATAGGAGCACGAAAAGAACAGACCAGCAGGTACAAGAAAAGCTTCTTCCTAGCAACCATCAATGTTTTGAAAACAGTACAACACTAACCTTCTGGAAGAGAACGTGGTCTTGAAAGATGCTATTGCGGTAGAACTAATTGCTACAGTACATTTTGTAGATAACTATTACAATCACTGTGCTCTAGTAAAGGGCAGAACACATGTTTAGTTGGTGATTATGTCATCAATTTACAGGCTGCTTTGACCTGATGGTGTCAAGATTCTCAAGTTGAAGGTGCACTCATCCAGTGGAGTATAGTCAACCACACTTGTGCTTTAGGTCGTTGCTAACAACTTGTGCTTTATGGATTGTGGAAAGACATCAGGCTATCAGGAAGCAAGTTGCACTCTGCAGAGCTCCTAACCTCCAAGCTCCTAAATACAATACATCTTGTTGGGCAGTTGAGAGTTTGGATGCAGATATTGCCATTAAATATCGCAGGGTTAAAATATCTCCTTCTTGGAGAATGAATGTTATGGATCACTTATCAGCCATGCTCAAAATGACATCTAAGTCTTGTGGCTTGTCAGCATTAACTCGTTCAGTTGTTAAGGAGTTGTGAATGGGATTGAACATTGTGCAATTACCACCAATAAACCCTTTTTTTGTCTTTGGGTGGAAGGAGGATCATTGCTGGAGAAGCTGGTTGGGCTATGGACACTGTCAGATATTTCCTTCAGGGATGTCCTATGACTGGGCGGGCTGCCCATGCTGGAGATTGATAATGTTCCCTAGGTACCATCAGGAAATACTTTGATCTTTGCAAATGTACTGGAGGCTTGGATTTTTCTTGGAACAGAGGTTGTGAGGGCTGTTATAAAGGTGGTATTTAAACATGACAGATTACACGAAACTTCCAAATGGCATCAGAGTTAAAGGGGAAAAAAAGGTGATTGCTAACAACAACAAATTCACAAGTACTTTAAAAGAAAATGTTTGCAAGGTTACAGGAAAGAAAATAAACATGATTAGCTCACGCCTGGGGCAGACACAGACTCTGGTCTTTCTAACATAAATAGGCATTCTGTGGTGTGGAGTCCGACAGTTCCATCAAAGAATAACTGAGTTTACTAGAGTTGGGGGAAAGCTAGATAAAATATGGAAGGAAAAGGGTTTGAAATTTGAAGAGGAGGATGATAAACACCTGAACAGACATGCTAGATGGAGCAAATTGTTTCGATGCTGCAAGGACTCTAATAACTCGTTAACTATTTATAGATCAGGGATTTAACAGATTTCTTTACAGTATCAAAACCACTGGAATGCAACTATTGTTTTAACATCAAGAATATGCATAGAAGTTTTAAAATAAAAAAACAATATTAAATATTATAACCCATGTTTAAATGCAGCTCGCTGCTATTCTTAGAGATGTTAAGCAGTTGGTTATCATCCAAATTATTTTTGTTGAGACCGTTCTAAGCAAAAACAATGCTGCAGGACCAATTCATTCTCACTGGGCAGTCTTTACCTTCACCAGTCAACACCTTTCTTCTGAAGCAGTCTGAAGAAGGGTTTCGGCCCGAAACGTTGCCCATCTCCTTCGCTCCATAAATGCTGCTGCACTCGCTGAGTTTCTCCAGCATTTTGTGTACCCTCGATTTTCCAGCATCTGCAGTTCCTTCTTTAATATCTTTCTTCTATTCATCTCCAATGTTCCCTCGTGCCCTTTCTAGCATCCACTGATGTTTTCTAATGATTGGAAATTTACGCTTGCATTGACTGATTTTTATTCATAATTTCATTGCTTAATAAACAAGCTTTAAAATGAAATGAAACAATCAAAAAGCAAGTTAATTTGGAGAAATAAAGGATGAGGTGATTTTTGTTTGCTTTTAATGGTGTACTCGCAGTTTCTCTTTTCAGTTTTATTTTTCGTGCAGGATGTTCAGTTACATAGATTTATTGAATCCATCCTCACAACCCAAGGAGTTTTAGAAAGAACTGTGATTCTCCCCATTTTAACTGGCAAAATGCCTCATGGTGAGTATTATGAACATTTGAATTTATAGAAACAAACACAAATCTCAGCATTTAATAAGCCACTATATTATGGATGCCATTTATTATACAAACCACATGTAGCTTCTATAACAACAGCTAGATTTTACTATGATTTATTCATATTGTGATTTATTTTCTAACAAATGCTTACAAGATCATAAAGCAGCAGCATGTCCCAAAAGGATAGTAAAAATGTAAATTGCTTCAGTGTGAATATGCCATTGCCATGCAATAATTGTTCCTAAGGATTGCTCAGCGAATGAAACATTTGCGTCATTTAATATTTAGCCCGGCTTTAAACAAATTGTAGCATTCTAATATTAATTTGACTTCTTGCTTTACATAAGCTCTGAATATTTTTTTTTAAATCATAATGGATTGTTGATATTTACCTAAAGATTCCCAAAATAGGCAATTTCTCCTCGGACTGCAGAGTAATGGAAGGAAAAATGTAATCACTGCACATTTTTGTCAGCAGAGATCCATAGCAATTCCTGATCCCACTTGCAGACAAATGTGAAGAGAATCAAAGCTAAGTAATGGAATCCACATCTAAAAGGTTGGACATTTTGTCAAAGTCAAAGCATACATTGCCATCTAGGAGCTTAAACGGCATTAATACCATTTTGAAAAGTTGGTTTAATACAACCTGTACTCCAAAATTAATGTGCAATCAACACTGCATATGTGAAACCGGTTGACATGATCAACTGAAGTGCTCCTGAGGAAACATTAAAAACAATTCAGTCCTCAAAGCAAACCACCCGCCTCATTGAGGAAGGCTGATGTTCCAAGAGATCAGCTCACAGCTAATAAACCGTACTAAATTGTATGCATTAAAGACAAGCCTTCCCATTAACATTTAATTTCTACAAATAAAACAAAAATCACAATTTTATCTCATTAATACACTCAGACTCATAGTGTGGAAACGGGCCCTTCGGCCCAACTTGCACACACCGCCCAACATGTCCCAGCTATACTGGTCCCACCAGCCTGCGCTTGGTCCATATCCCTCCAAACCTGGCCTGTCCATGTACCTGTCTAACTGTTTCTTAAACAATGGGATAGTTCCAGCCTCGACTACCTCCTGTGGCAGCTTGTTCTATTCACCCACCACTCTTTGTGTAAAAAGGTTACCCCTCAGATTCCTATTAAATCTTTTCCCCTTCACATTGAACCTATGTTCTCTGGTCCCAGATTCCCCTACTCTGGGCAAGAGACTGTGCATCTACCCAATCTATTCCTCTCACGATGGTTTACACCTCTGTAAGATCACACATCCTCTTCCTGTGCTCCAAGGAATAGAGAGCCAGCCTACTTAACCTCTCCCTATACACACCCTCTAGTCCTGGCAACATCCTCATGAAACTTTTCTGAACCCTTTCAAGCTTGACAATCTTTCCTATAACATGGTGCACAGAACTGAACACAATATTCTAAATGCAGTCTCACCAACGTCTTGTGTAAATACAACATGACCTCCCAACGTCTACACTCAGAGCACAAGTAACCTCAGGAGTTTAACAGAAAATATACGATTAATGTCAAGCCACTTAACAGCATTGAGGTATGGAGGGAACTTTGGGTCCAATCCATAATTCCCTAGAAGTGCCAAACGCGGCATATGGTATCATTTTTTTAAAATGTTGGAATAACTCAGCGAGTCAGGCAACATACCTGGAGAACATGGATAGGTAATGTCTTCGGTTAGGACCCTTCTGGCTGATCGTGGGGGGGGGGGGGGGGGGGGGGGGGGAGGGGGAAAGGTGGTAAAAAGAAAGTCGAAAGAGGGGGATCCTACACAGCCAGGCAAGTGAAAGGAGAAAACAAGTGGGGGGAATGGTTGATAGGAAGATGGTTGATCAAAGATCAGAGATGTAGCGGCAAAAAGGTGCGTTAGTGATGGAAGAGGTGTGAATTGTGAAGCCAGAGGAAGGAATATAATTTGAGAGGAGAGGGGGAAAAAGAAGAAACAGGTGCAAGTCCAGGTGGGACACAGGGAAAGAAGGTAGGGTTCTTTGTAGATTATTTAACCAAAATTGGAGAATTCAATGTTTAAACCGTTAGGTCATAAGCTAACCAAGTTGAACAAGGCGCTGCTCCTTCAGTTTGCAAGTGGTTTTACTCTGGCATTGGAGGAACACCTGGAGAAAACGTCCGTATGGGAATGGGAAGGAGAGTTCAACTGGTTACCAATCAGGAGATGCAACAGGTCTTTGTGGACAGAAGGCAACTATCAGTGAAACAGTCGCTGAGTCTAACCGATGTAAAAGGGACAACAACAGGAACCCTGAATGCAATAGAGGTTAAAAGGAGGTACATGTGAATCTCGTCCCTGGATGGAGGTGAGGGAGAAGGTAGAGGAACAAGTGTTACAGCATGGATTTATGAAAGGAAAATCATGCTCGACTAATCTTCTGGAATATTTTGAGGATGTGACAAGTAAAATGGATGAATGGGTGCCAGTGGATGTAGTGTATCTAGACTTCCAGAAAGCCTGTGATAAGGTCCCACACGGAAGACTGGTGCACATGGTATTAGGGGTAGGGTGTTGACGTGGATAGAAAATTGGTTAGCAGACAATGATTAATGATTTGGAAGAGGGAATTAGGAGCAACACTAGCAAGTTTGCAGATCATATAAAGCTGGGTGGTAGTGTGAACTGTGAAGAGGATGTTAGTAGGGTGCAGGGTGACCTGGACAGGCTGAGTGGGCAGATGCAGTATAACATAGATAAATGTGAAGTTATCCACTTTGGTGGCAAAAACAAGGGGGCAGATTATTATCTCAATGGGGTTAGGTAAGGGGGAGGTACAGCAAGACCTGGGTGCCACTGTACACCGGTCACTGAAAGTTGGTGTGCAGGTACAGCTGGCAGTGAAGAAAGCTAATGGAATGTTGGCCTTCATAACAAGAGATTTCAGTATTGGGAGTAGAGAGGTTCTTCTGCAGTTGTATAGGGCTCTGGTAAGACCACACATGGAGTATTGTGTACAGTTTTGGTCTCTTAATTTGAGGAAGGACATCCTTGTTGAGGCAGTGCAGCGTAGGTTCACGAGATTGATCCCTGGGATGGCGGGACTGGGAGGAAAGATTGAAAAGACTAGGCTTGTATTCACTGGAGTTTAGAAGGATGAGGATCTTATAGAAACATAAAATTATAAAAGGACTGGACAAGCTAATGCAGGAAAAATGTTCCCAATGTTGGTTGAGGGTGGGGGGGGGGGGGGGGGGGGGGGGTAGTCACCCTGTCTGGTGGAGAGGGGGCGAGGCAAAGAGCAGAATGCAGGACACAGAAGAAATATGAGCCAGGGATCCATCTATGACAGAAGGTGGGTGGGGAAAAAAAACATTTACTCTGGAAAGAGGACATCTCGGAAGACCTAGATTAAAAAGCCTTATCACGTCATGGGAAACGTGAAACTGAGAGCAGGGGATAGCTCCTTTGCAAGAGGAAGGGGGGCGGGGGGGGGGGGGATGAGGTGGTGTAGTGCAGATAACTGCAGGAGTCAATAGTCTGACAGGGAACAGATCAAAGAAGGCAAGAGAAGTGACCAAGGAGGTCAAAGTGAATCTAAGGTTGAAAGAGGCTGGATGGGAGGTGGCGTCATCCAGATAACTATGGAATGCTGACCAATTATTGCGTGCAGTTCTAGTTGCCCCCAATATAGGAAGGATGTGGAGGCTTTGGAAGGATGAAGAGATGGTTTGCCAGAATGATGCCTGGATTAGAGGGTATTAGCTATAAGGCAAGGCTGGACAGACTTGGGATTGTTTTGTCTGGAAAGCTATAGGTCGAGAAATTGAATATAAAATTACAAGAGGTGCAGAGAGGATAGATGGTCCGATCAGTTTACCCAGCATGGAAGTATCAAATACTCAAGGGCATAACTTTAACGTGAGAAGGGCAAAGTTTAAAAGGAGGTACGAGTTCCTCCAGCATTGTGTTTTAAACCAATAGCAAGTTTGCAGAAGACGCAAAACTGCGTAGTATTGTAGATAGTGAAGTTTGTGTCAAAAAATGCAGCAGAATCTTGACCAGTTGGGCAGAGGAATGGTTGATAGAATTTAATACAGAAATAAGAGGTGTTGAATTTTTGGAAATCTAACATGGGCAGGACCAACACAGTGGACAATAGGGCTATTGAGAGCGTTGTAGGGCAGAGGGATCTAAGAGTACAGGTACATAGTTTGTTGAAAGTGGCATCATTGGTCGACAGGGTGGTCAAAAAAGGCTTTTAGCACATTGGCCTTCATTACAGCATTAAGTGTAGAAGTTGAGCGTGTGTGTAGGAAGGAACTGCAGATGCTGGTTTAAACCAAAGATGGACATTAAAAAAGTGTAACTCAGCGGGACAGGCAGCATCTCTGGAGAGAAGGAATGCGGATGCTGCCCGTCCCGCTGACTTCCTCCAGCTCTATGTCTATAGAGTTGAGGGGTCTTGTTACAGTTGAAACGGACATTGGTGAGGACGCATTTACAGTATTGTGCTCAGTTCTGGGCAACATGTTGCAGGAAAGACATCGTCAAGCAGGAAAGGGTGCAGAGAAGATTCACGAGGATGTTGCCAAGACTCATGGCCTGATCTAGAGAGAGAGATTGAACAGGCTAGGATTCTGATCCTTAGCGTATGAGGATGAGGGGCATATCCTATTGGAGGTGTGCAAAATAATGAGAGGAATAGATCGGGTAGACACACCATCTCATGGCTGGAGTGGGGGAAATCAAGAATCAGAGGACATAGGCGAGGGAGGACAGATTTAATAGGAACCAGACGGGTACGTTTTTCAACACAAAGAGTTATGGGTGTATGGAACAAGCTGCAGGAGGAGGTAGTTGAGCAGGTCACAATGTTTAATAAACATTTAGACAATTACATGGATAGGACACAGGGATATGGGACAAATGCAGGCAGGTGGGACTAATGTAGATGGGGCAAGTGGCCAGTGTGGGCGAGTTGGGCCTATTTCCACACTGTAAGACTATAAATAAACACAACTTAAATGTGTGCGCTTGTATACTGTAGAAGCATTCTGGCAAGATAAAGAATGACCAATTGTACTTTGCAATTATTACAAACTGTATAACGGCTCATATTTTATATCAGCATTTAAAATTACTATGTTTTTGCTTCCTTTATTTGGAAGCCTTTTAATACTTGAAAATGCATGTTTCTTATTAAAGTACAGAAATAAGAACACTTCAAAGTTATCACACATACAAAATACCAAGTTCACCATTTAATGCTGAGGGCCACAAGAGGAGCCTTGGCAATAATTTCATTGGAACAATCCAGCAGAAGTTTAAGCTGGAACAGAGATCGTGTCAATTGATGGATCTTGCGGGAATAGGATAATTATAGTAATTAATGGAACCAAGTGTGGCTGATGAAAGCAATGACCTCCGTGCCCTTGTTTATCATCTGCTTCTAAAAGGATCACAAAATTAAATTTAAAATGTAATTATAGGGATGCAATTACAATAGATTCAGAAAATGGAACAGCTGAATTAGAAGATATAATTAAAAGTCTAATTTAGAATTCTCTAAAGCTGTAATAATATTTCAACACTCTTAATTTACCAAGTAGCTAAATATCCAAAGCATGTTCTTGATATGTTGGCCCAAAGCCTCATGAATAGCTGCAGAACACAGACTCTGCTGGGACTGGAGAGTCTGCTTGTTTAATGCTCAATGAATCATGATTACATTCTCTCACCCACACTTTTCTTCACCATATTCCTGCAACTCAACTGATCCGCTGTTCTTCTTGAATTATAAATTATTTGATGCATTTTTGCACAACCTCCTTTAAGACTTCAAAGAGACAGCATTTCAATTTCCAACTATGTTCAAAGCCTATTATTTCTGCGAGTGCATGTGAACAATTGTCACAGTTTTTCATATACCATTAAAAATGTAAGCAATTTTCAACGATTTCTTTGACATGAACTCTCCAAACTTGATTAAAAAAAAATTAAGATATAAATCACAGTACTGAATTGCTGCCATAAATTTAAATGTCTGGAGCTGGAAAGTTCAATGAAAAAGTGAACTTTATTGCAAAACTAAAGTTTAACAAGGCAGTTGAGAAAGTGTATAATATTTTAAAGTTCAAATTTCTTTTTCGTTCATTTAAAATCCTTTTCTAAGGTACGAGACAAATATGGCATACATGTGGCTATATATTCAGAAAGTAGTATGACACTTGTATTTACTTAGAACAGAAAATAACAAGAGCATCATTAGTAAAATTAAAATTACATCACTAGTACTTTTTTTCGGACTATAACTGCAATGAAAAGTTATCACAGTGGATGGTGAAAACCTGCCGCAAACTGGTTTCTCCATATTATAGTATCCCTCCAGTTCCCATAGGAAAACAACATTTGGAAATGGGCTCAGGCATTATTTCCCAGTTAACTAGGTGCAGTATAGAAAGAGTGGCAAGACCGTGATGGAGCAACCAGTTTTTTAGAAACAAACCCCAAATGGAATGATAATTTCCATTGGTGGACAAATGGGGATCCCAGAACAGTAAATTAAGTATTCCCAATGGAGGAAGAGAAAAGGGAGGAAGAATGTTCTTGAAGTGAAGACCTTGAGACTGCAGTGGGTCACCATGCAGAACTACCAAGATGAAAGCTAGTGTTTGTTTAAGATGAACTAGAGAACATTTATATAAAATCTCTACCCTGAGTTTCGAAAACAGTACTGTTTACAAAGCTAATTCCATGATGTTGTGCAGAGCATCCAGCCACTGGAGTCAAAAGTAATACACTGCATTGATCACAGGAAGATGCTAGAGTGCTGGAACCGCAGTCTATAGTAAGGTTGCAGCTGTCAGGAACAACTGCTAAACAGAGTTTATTTTCACACCAAGTGAAAAGCTGTTGCCTTAACACCTACTATGAAGATGGTCATTTATGAGTACCAGTGATACTCTCAATAATCCCTTCAGTCAAACAGGCGTGCCTTCAATACCAAGCTTCCCCCAGCTCTACCAAGAGACTGCTACTAATACCATGCACCACAATTTTAGCCACAGTTGGGTAAGCATTAAACATATCAAATGCTTTCAATGTCCAAAAATAACTCGGCCATTTACCTTCCGTCCATTAACTCTGCATCTATCAAATTCCTTGTGGTGTTTTAAAATATATAAATACACTCTACAAACCTTTTACAAATTCACCCTCCCTGATAACCTCATACTTTCCAAATAGTTAAAGGAAGAATTTATTCAACTTTGTTAATATTCCCAATATTAAATAAATAATTTTTAAAATTTGTTTCAGCTGGGATCCATATTCTTATAACTCTGATCAGAGTTTCCATTCTTGCATATCAATATGTATAACCTTATTCACAGCTAATCCAATTTAAAGCATAAATATTGCATTCAAGTGTAAGTTAAAAGACTCGCTATAGTATGCACCAGATTGCACAATTTCGACCTCGGAGCTGGGTGCTTGCGGACTTTAACATCACAGAGCCCGCGATCTCTGGTGAGAGTATGACTTCGGGAACACCAAGCCACGGGAGCTTCGACCGCCTCGACGTGGGAGCTTCAACCACCCAGAGGAGGGAGCTTCGATCGCCCTGATGGATGGTTCGACTGCTCCAACCGCGGGAGAAAAAAAGAGGAAGAAGATTGGACTTTTTCGCCTTCCATCAGTGAGGAATGTGGGGAATCCACTGCTGTGGATGTTTATGTTAACTTTTATGTAGTGTGGGTCCTGTCCTGTTTTTCTCCCGTATGGCTGTAAGGCAATTCGCATATCACTGTACCTTAATTGCTCCATGAAAGATCATTGAAACCTTTGAAAAGTGTTTGAAACATTATAATTGCCTCCACCGTCACCCCTGGCGGTGCATTCCAGACACCCACTCTTAAAAAACCTGCACAATAAACTCAGTACCTGCAACAATAACCCCAATAGCACTAGCTTCTGTACTTCAAATTGCCCCAGCATATTAGTGCTCCCCACATTGATCTCACTATCTTTCATGTCTACGAAAGAACTGCAGACGCTGGTTTAAATCGAAGATAGGCACAGCGAAACAGGCAGCATCTCTGGAGAAAAGGAAAGGGTGACATTTTGTGTCAAGAACCTTCTTCAGATTGATCAGTCTGATGAAGGATCTCGATCTGAAACGTCACCCATTCCTTCTCTAGTGAGTCACCTTTCCCTGGTGCCTCTGGTTGTTATTATAAATAAAAAGCTTTATACATACAATTATCATTTGTATATTCTAATCACCCTTCTCAGGTCCAACACCTATGATCCGACAGAACTTTACCTTCCACAGATTTACCAATTCACTTTGTACATTTAGATTTCTTTTGTAATTATCTCTCCAACACAAATATCCTTCCCCAGGTTCCAGCGCCAATCTTCTGCTTCACTGTTGGATCATTCATTCACATCCTTCAGGTTGGCCCTGGGTCCTGAAACTCTGCTCTTCTCTTTCACTTGGACTATGTGCACATTCTTGTGCAGGAGAAATAGACCAGCAGCAACACCATAGAACTGTAAGCAATGGCCATCTGCAGGGGTGGAAATCGCTGTAAAAACATGGTGGGGGGGGGAGGGGGGGGGGGGAGAGACACGATTTCTTGTCGCCATGGGTCCTGTGGATGACAACATTGGGAGCCGACCTGGTTGGTGACCGACTCCAAACTTCAGCAACAGCGGCTTTGCCCGCCCCGAATCATGGGGCTTCAATCGGCCCGTTCGCAGGGGGTTTCATCGCCTAAAATCTGGAGTTGGGGGGCAAAATTGTCCCCCATCACTCAAAACATGAAGGGGACATGTCCTCCTGTCCAGTCCCGCCCCCCCCAGGATTTCCGCCCATGGCCATCTGTGCTGCACATGCTCATGACTGTTATTCATGCCTTGTCTGCCAAGCCAACATTTATCCATTGGGATTGTATACCATTATCTGCAAAGTCACCATGTCTCCAGTTGTCTGGATGGCAGACAAATAAATTATTTCTATTGCATTTCCAGTAATATTTCCAACCCAATGTGATGTCATCCCCTAAACTGCTGCCAAGTTTAGATTCTTGGGCTGTTCCAGAACCTTAACTAACCAGCTTTCAAACTCCCAATCTACTTTATTGCCATATCAAATGGAGGGGGGGGGGGGGGGGGAATAAAATAAAAAGGGACAGTAATATGGTCATAGGTCTTCGTTAACATGCAGGGGAAAATACCTTGATTTTTTTTAATGCCAATCAGAAGGCATGATAGAGTTGCTGCATTACAGCACCAGAGACCTACATTTAGAAACATAGAAATTAGGTGCAGGAGTAGGCCATTCGGCCTTCGAGCCTGCACCGCCATTCATTATGATCATGGCTGATCACCCAACTCAGTATCCCGTACCTGCCTTCTCTCCATACCCTCTGATCCCCTTAGCCACAAGGGCCACATCTAACTCCCTTTTAAATATAGCCAATGAACTGGCCTCAACTACCCTCTGTGGCAGAAAGTTCCAGAGACCCACCACTCTCTGTGTGAAAAAATTCCTTCTCATCTCGGTCCTAAAGGATTTCCCCCTTACCCTTAAGCTGTGACCGCTTGTCCAGGACCTCCCCAACATCGGGAACAATCTTCCTGCATCTAGCCTGTCCAACCCCTTAAGAATCTTGTAAGTTTCTATAAGATCCCCTCTCAATCTCCTAAATTCTAGAGAGTATAAACCGAGTCTATGCAGTCTTTGTTCATAAGACAGTCCTGACATCCCAGGAATCAGTCTGGTGAACCTCCGCTGCACTCCTCTATGGCAATAATGTCCTTCCTCAGATTTGGAGACCAGAACTGTACGCAATACTCCAGGTGTGGCCTCACCAAGACCCTATACAACTGAAGTAGAACCTCCCTGCTTCTGTACTCAAATCCTTTTGCTATGAAAGCTAACATACCATTCGCTTTCTTCACTGCCTGCTGTACCTGCATGCCTACTTTCAATGACTGGTGTACCATGACACCCAGGTCGCGCTGCATCTCCCCTTTTCCTAATCGGCCACCATTTAGATAATAGTCTGTTTTCCTATTTTTGCCACCAAAGTGGATAACCTCACATTTATCCACATTATACTGCATCTGCCAAACATTTGCCCACTCACCCAGCCTATCCAAGTCACCTTGCAGCCTCCTAGCATCCTCCTCACAGCTAACACTGCCCCCCCAGCTTAGTGTCATCCGCAAACTTGGAGATATTGCCTTCAATTCCCTCATCCAGATCATTCATGTATATTGTAAATAACTGGGGTCCCAGCACTGAGCCTTGCGGTACCCCACTAGTCACTGCCTGCCATTGTGAAAACGACCAGTTTACTCCTACTCTTTGCTTCCTGTTTGCCAGCCAGTTCTCTATCCACATCAATACTGAACCCCCAATGCCATATGCTTTAAGTTTATATACTAAACTCTTATGTGGGACCTGATCACAGGTTTGACCTGGGTATAAATCCCAACACATGCAGATGGATCAAGGACTTCTTAACAGACCGCCCACAGACTGTCAGGATGGGGTCCAATCACTCCCCAGTCCTGACGCTCAGCACAGGAGCGCCACAAGGCTGTGTGCTGAGTCCTATTCTCTACACAATATACACTCATGACTGCACACAATCATTAAATTTGCAGATGACACAACTGTGGTAGGGCTGATAAATAACAACGACGAGTCTGCCTACAGAGATTGTCCAAAATCTGACCGTCTGGTGCACTAACAATAACCTGGTACTCAACCCAACCAAAACAAAACTGGTTATTGACTTCAGGAGGAGGAGAGAGGAACCTGCTCCTCTTTACATCAAAGGAGACATGGTGGAGAGTCACTTACTTTAAGTTCCTAGGCACATACATCTCCCAGGACCTTACATGGACAGTGAACACCATCACTCACGTAAAGTAGTCACAGCAGCGGCTATATTTCCTGAGGACTCTGCGGAGAGCAAACGTCTCACAGCAGCTGCTGCTGTCCTTCTACCGGTGCGCTGTGGAAAGCATCCTCTCCTATGGCATCCTGGTGTGGTTTGCTAGCTGTACTGTGGCTGGAAGGAAGGCACTACAGAGCGTTATTAAAACAGCACAGAGCATCACAAACGCTCAACTACCCTCCCTGGAAGACATTTACAAGGCCCGATGTTTACGCCTGGCGACAAACATCACACAGGACTCATCCCACCCCGCGGGAGAATAAAGAGGAAGAAGATTGGACTTTTTCGCCTTCCATCAGTGAGGAATGTGGGGAATCCACTGCTGTGGATGTTTATGTTAACTTTTATGTAGTGTGGGTCCTGTCCTGTTTTTCTCCCGTATGGCTGGAAGGCAATTCGCATATCACTGTACCTTAATTGCTCCATGAAAGATCATTGAAACCTTTGAAAAGGTTTGAAACATTATATCTGCCTCCACCGTCACCCCTGGCGGTGCATTCCAGACACCCACTCTTAAAAAAACCTGCACAATAAAATCAGTACCTGCAACATCCCACCTTTTCACTCTGCTGCCCTCTGGGAGGCGATACAGGTCTTTGAAGGCCCGCATTTGCAAACTAACTAATAGTTTCTACCCATGTGCCATTAAAGAACTTAACTCAAACAGATAACACTACGGGCAACACAATTCGGGGTGCATTATAAAAAATGTCTGCTGGAGTGTGCAATATAATGTGCATCATTTTTTGATCTATTAGTTATTTTATGCATTGATCTTGCGGTAAATGCGAGTGTAAATGGTTGATTGTGTTATTGTGTTTTGTTTTTCTTAAATCTTTTTATCCTGTGTCTTTTATTGTATACAACTGACGGAGATGCCCATGAAATTTCATTGTACAGTTGATGTGCAATGACAATAAAACATATTTGATTTGATCGTACAGAGTTTGTACATTCTCCCAGTGAACTGCGTGGGTTTTCTCTGGGTTCTCCAGTTTCCTCTCACACTCGTACAGGTTAGTAGGCTAATTAGATTGGTATAATTGTTCCTTGTATGTAGGATAGAGTTAGTGAGCAGGTATCGCTGGTCGGCGTGGATCCAGTGGGCCAATGGCCCTGTTTCCGTGCTGTATCTCCAAACTAAAAGCTATTACTGCAGTGGAACAAATAATGCATAAATATAAATAATCCTTCACAAAAAATACCTCTAATCAAATAAGAAGGAAAGAACTACAGATGCTGGTTTAAATCGAAGGTAGACACAAAATGCTGGAGTAACTCAGCATGACAGGCAGCATTCCTGGAGAGAAAGAATGGGTGACATTTCGGGTCGAGACCCTACATCAAATAAGGTTTTGCTTGACTGAAATAAGGCAAATCAACATTAACTTTTAGAAATTGGAACCAAAAGCAGAGAATTCTGAGAGGAAAAAAAAAACGATCTAGCTAAATTCTGCAGAGCATAAACTAAAGAATGGAATATCCTTCACTCAGCTCAAGTTGTCTGTTCTTCCACACATCAATACAAACAATCTGATCCTGAATGTCGAAAAAACAAAGGAGGTCATCGTCGACTTCAGGAAAAACCGGCACAGTCACACACCACTTCACATCAATGACAGTGATGTGGAGTTGGTCAGTAGCACTATGTTCCTGGAGGTGCAGATCACCTACAGTCTGACCTGGTCAAATAACAGTCTGACCTGGTCAAATAACAGTCTGACCTGGTCAAATAAGTTAAGAGGGCGCAGCAGCGGTTGCACTTTCTGCGCCGGATGAGAAGAGCTCACCTCCCCCATCCCATCCTCACCACTTTCTACAGGGGCACCATAGAGAGTATTTTGACCAGCTGTATCTCTGTCTGGTTTGGGGACTGTAAAGCCTCCGACTGGAAGTCCGTGCAGAGAGTGGTGCGGACAGCTGAAAAAAAAAAAATCAGGACTTCTCTCCCCTCAATCGGGGACATTGCGAGCAAACGTTGCTTGTCCAAGGCCAGCAGGGACCCCTGGAGGGGAGCTTCGACTGCCGGCCCTGCGGTGCTTCTGGCTGCGGCGGGAACTTTAAATCTTCGACCGCCGGCCTACACCAACCTGAAGCCGCGGTCTCCGGTGGGGAAGAGCCGATTCTGGAATTAACTGGACTTTTACCTGTCTGTATATCTGGACGCCCGCAGCAGCGGCTGCGGAGGGTTGAGGTCCCGACCACGGGGGAAAATGGAAGACTGGCCAAAATTTGTGCCTTCCACCACAGTGATGAATGCTGTGGTGGACGTTTGTGTTCAATTTTTATTGTGTTTTTGTGTGTTCTTTATCATTGTACCGCTGCTGGCAAATTCATTTCACTTGCACGTTATGTGCAATGTGACGAATAAAACTGATTGTTGTTGTTGTACTATATAGGACCCCACACATCTCCATCATGGACTGTTCACTCTGCTGCCCTCGGGCAAAAGATATCGCAGCATATGGAACAGAACGTCAAGGTTTTACAACAGCTTTTTCCCACGAGCCATTAGACTCTTGAATGCCATGTTGAGTTCCAGGGGGCGCCGTCCAGTTGGTATGGCTGCCCAGCCTGCAGCCGTCTGTTTTTTAACTTCTTTCTTTTATTTTTAGTGAGTTTTAGTGTTTGTTTTTGGAGCCCTAGCCTTTTTTATGTGGGGGGGGTGGTGGGGGGGGAAAGGGGGAAACTACTTTTCCTGGTCCCTACCTTGTCGGAGAGGCAGCTTTTCTCCGGGCTGCACCATCGACCCGTCCTCGCGGCCTACCAGCGGGCCTGGAGCGGCGTTTCCTGAGGGGGCCGCCCAGAACCTCGGCTTCGGAATTAGCTGAGCGCTGGAGCACCATCGGGGAGCGGAGCGGGCGATGCCTTGCCTGGGACGCCGCGCTGGAGCTGCAGAATGCTGAGACCGCAGGTGAACATCGCGGAGCTGCGGGACTGTGGGGCGGCCGGCAGCGCTGAACTTTTACATCGGGAGCCTGGGATCTCTCGGCGAGATCGCCAGTTGTGGAGCTCCATCCAGCGCGGCCTTGTCGGCTTCGGAAGCCACGGACTCCGGTAGGGAAGCGGCCGTTCCAGGTGTCCCAAGCCGCTGTGATGACTCTCCCAACGCCGGAACACCAACACCCGGCGAGAAAGCCTAAAACATCGGGCCGCCATAGCGCCGACTGCGGAGGCCTCAATAGGCCTGACTATGGGTGGACCTGGGGATGGGACTGGACTTTGCCTTCCCCCACAGTGGGAACCATTGTGGGGGGGGGGGGGGGGGGGATGTTTTTATGTTCATTGTTAATTCTTTAGTGTTGTGTCTTATCTTTATTTGTGTGCTGCATGGCAAGCCAAATTTCACTACACCAATTGGTGTATGTGACAATAAATGTCCTTTGTCTTTGTAATGGGCTGCCACCATTATCTATCTTTTTATCCATTTTATCTTTTTATCCATTTTGTCCTTCTGTTTATTATTGTGTTGCACGGGGAGCCAAATGCAACGGAATTTAGTTTAGAATTGCATATATCGATGTATTACTAAATGACAATAAAGTTTTGATTGATTGATTGATTTACATACAAGTTACCACAAGCACCTGCCCCACCTGAGATTTCCATCAGTTCTATTTGACTTAATTGGATTCAAATCTTCCTTCATAGCCAGCCAATAGATCTAAAGGAATTCACCTCCCACTGCAGTAGGACAGGAACTCTCATTACAACTAACATTGTGTGCCATTATTATTGTAAAATTAATAGCAAATATAAAAAAGCTTATTTTTAAATTCCTAAAGTTGGAATAACCCTCCAGACTATATTGCTCTATAGTGTTCTCTAGTGCAGAATCAAATTGCTGACATTACAGATATTTATACACTAGTCTCATCATTAGCTACACTTACAATATTTTATTGCATAAGATAATACGGTCATAATTATTACTTAATCAAAAGAATGGCTTTAAAAGGAAAAAAACTTGTTTTACATAGATGCAAGGAATTGCAGATGCTGAAATCTTACTATAAACAAAGCACTGGGAAAACTTGGGCAAACTGTGTAGGAACTGCAGATGCTGGTTTACACTGAAGACAGACAAAATGCTGGAGTAAAGGGCCTGTCCCACTTTGCCGTCATTTGCGTCGCTGAGCACTGCTGCTATCTTGCCAAACATAAAACTCAACCAGGTATATCAGAGGAACCCTTTTGCCTCAATGGGAAGATTGCTCAAAGGCTGGGCATCTATGAAACCTCAAAATCAGATGTGAGCTTGTTCACTACTTCCCACTAAGACAAAGAGGCCTTTCAGCCAACTGTACTATTTTTAAAAAAAACTATGCCACACTTGGTTACAAATTCATTTAAAAAGGAATATGTATTCCAGTTTGAAATTGGATGGACCATATTACTTTTTATTGAGAGATTTTATGGATTGAAGAACAAGTTCTGAATGGTCAAACAACTTGTTATTTTCTCAAGTGGTTTCTGAATGTTGACCATTTCACTTTCCATAGATGCTGCCTGATCTACTGATTCAAATCTTCTATTTCAGATTATCTGCAGATGCAGTTTTTCCTTTTTTTATTTTGCCACAGAAGCACTGTCGTCAGTCCCTTTACTAATGAAGGTGCAGGCGCTGAGAAACGAATCACTCCCAACAAATAGCTGGGATAGAGACTATAATGTTTGCAGTTATGAACACACCAATATCTTAGTTTAATAATGCCACAAGTTCTAAATTATTGCAAAATTCACAAGTTTCGGCTCATTACTTTCACATGTACCATGGAACAGCGAATAGCTTTGTTTTGCATTTAGTCAAACATATCAGATATATCATACATAAATACAATCATCAAACTCAGTACAATAAATAAGGCAAAGGGGAAGATAGAGTGCAGAATATAGTTCTGAGCATGGTAGAGCATAAGTCCCATAAACAAAGCTTAATATCGTCAATGGGGTAGAGACGTTCCCAGCTTATGGAAGGTGCATTCAGAAGTCAGATAACTGTTATAGAGTATGCTGGTATGCACTTTCAAGTATAAAGCATAGGTCAGAACACTTTAAAACCAATGTGCAGAAGTGCGATTCAAGTGCATTTGCTGAATCGTTTTCAGTCCAGCACCAAAAAAAAAAACTAGTTCTGATTTTTTTTCATTGTAGTAATTTAATTTCTACTAAAGTAATTTACTGAAAGCTGTAAATCTGACATAATCTCCACCAACAGCTACTGCACAAATGAGGTTTAATGTTATTTCACTGGCACGAGTCCAAGGATGACTCAAAAGAGAAGCAACCCACACAGACCTCACAGTTAAGGATCACACAAATTAAATAGTGCATTTTACCAAGCCATGGGTTAATTCTATAGCTAAGAATAATAAGGGATATGGGGAGAAAGCAGGAGTGGGGTACTGATTTTGGATGATCAGCCATGATCATATTGAATGGCTTGAAGGGCCAGAGTCGTTTACAGACTTCATTAAGAAATGTGTGGAGGACTGGATCCCAACAAAAACCTTCAGAAACCTGGGATGAATTGTGAGATCCACACTCTTCTGAAGACCAGACACCGGGCATTCATGTCTGATGATACAGTGGTCCACAAGAAGTCCAGATGCGACCTTGGTAAGGCCATCAAAAAGGCCAAAAGGGATTTCTGCTCCAAGCTGGAGGATGAGACAGATGTTCGGCAGCTGTGGCGGGGCCTGAATGCAATCACCTCTTACAAGGCGAAACCAGGAGGCAGCTCGAAAGTCGGCGATACATCACTCCCTGACAAGCTCAATGCGTTTTACGCACGCTTTGATAGGGAGAACACTGATGTGTTTTCTCGAGCCCCCATTCATTGTGATGGTATTTCAGTCTCAGTCACAGTGGCCGACGTCAGGAAATCCTTCAGAGAGGTGAACCCTCGAAAAGCGCCTGGACCTGATGGTATACCTGGTCGTGTCCTAAAAACCTGTGAGGACCAACTGGCTGGAGTTTTTACGGACATTTTCAACCTCTCACTTCTGAGGTCTGAGGTCCCCACCTGCTTTAAAAGGGCATCAATTATACCAGTGCCCAAGAAGAGTAAGGTGACATGCCTCAATGACTATCGACCAGTGGCACCAACGCCTGTGGTGATGAAGTGCTTTGAGAGGTTGATCATGGCGCAAATCAACTCCTACCTCAACAAAAACCTGGACCCACTGCAGTTCGCTTACCGCAACAGATCAACGGTGGATGCGATCTCGCTGGCCCTCCACTCCGCTCTGGACCACTTGAACAACAAACAGTCATATGTTATTCATCAATTACAGCTCGGTATTTAACACAATCATCCCCTCCAAGCTGGTTAACAAACTCACAGAACTGGGTCTCCGCGCATCCCTCTGCAATTGGATCCTCGACTTCCTCATTCACAGACCGCCGTCTGTTCGTATTGGTGGTAATGTGTCAGACTCGATAACAATCAGCACGGGAGCACCTCAAGGCTGCGTGCTCAGCCCCCTGCTGTACTCACTCTATACTCATGACTGCGTATCCGGTCATAGTGCGAACTCCATCATCAAGTTCGCTGACGACACCACTGTTGTGGGACGTATCACTGATGGGGATGAGTCAGAGTATAGAAGAGAGATCGAGCGACTGTCCATACGTTGCCAGCACAATAACCTGGCCCTCAACACCAGCAAAACCAAGGAACTAATTGTGGACTTTGGAAGGAGTAGGATGGGGACCCACAGTCCTGTTCAATGGGGCGATGGTTGAAAGGAACAAGAGTTTCAAATTCCTGGGCGTGCACATCTCTGAAGATCTTTCCTGGTCAGAGAACACAGATGCAATTATTAAGAAAGCTCATCAGTGCCTCTACTTCCTGAGAAGATTACAGAGAGTCGGTCTGTCAAGGAGGACCGTTTGTAACTTCTACAGGTGCACAATAGAGAGCATGCTGACCGGTTGCATCGTGGCTTGGTTCGGCAACTTGAGCGACCTGGAGAGGAAAAGACTACAAAAAGTAGTAAACACTGCCCAGTCCATCATCGGCTCTGACCTTCCTTCCATCGAGGGGATCGATCAGTCCCTGCCTCAAAGGCTGGCAGCATCAAGGACCCACACCATCCTGGCCACACACTCATCTCCCTGCTACCTTCAGGTACAAGGTACAGGAGCCTGAAGACTGCAATGATCAGGTTCAGGAATAGCTACTTCCCCACAGCCATCAGGCTATTAAACCTGGTTCTGACAAAACTCTGAACATTAATACCCCTTTATCTGTTATTTGCACTTTATCGATTTATTCAACGTCAAAACATCAAACAAACTTTATTGTCATTTAGAAATACATTGATATATGCAGTTCCAAACGAAATTACGTTGCATTTGGCTCCCTGTGCAACACAATAAATTAACCGAAGGATAGGTATGTATGAAAAGGATAAATAGACAATAGTGGCAGCCCATTTACATGGCATTCAGGAGTCTGATGGCTCGTGGGAAGAAGCTGTTGCGGAACCTTGATGTTCTGCTCCTCATGCTGCGGTATCTTTCATGTGTGTATTTACTTATATAATGGTATATGGACACACTGATCTGATTTGTAGTCAATGCCTACTATGTTCTATTGTGCTAAACAAAGAAAGAATTTCATTGTCCTGTCAGGAACACATGACAATAAACTCTTTTGACTTTGACCTACTCCTGCACCTTGTTTCTACGAGAACTACTCAGAACATTAAGGTAAGCATGGAAAATTTGAAGAGTGACATCGCAAAGACAAAAATACCCAACAAGCTGTGCATCTGAGAAATTGGACGAGGAAATAAGTCAAAGTAGCGAAGGGATTGCCACAGTTACCAGATATTATTTGTGACAAACCAGTCTCCGAAAAGACACCTCTCCCAAAAGAGGAAGCTGCACAAGGATCAATATTCTCAGATGTAATAGAGTTGTAGAGGAAAGCATACATGGGTGCTTTAACAATAGATTGAGCAAGTCTAGTTGGAATTATAGAGCCAAGTAATATGTTGAACTATGAGGACTGACGTGTAGTAACTCAGTTACGCAAACAGAATAGCGATAGGCAGAAGGTGTACACATTGAAGGTATGTAATAGTCTACAAGGTTGTGTTTCAGGAACGCAACTGACAAAAGAATAGAAGATGCAAGACCAGATGCAGTGTGATAAATTCAGCAATGGTTTTGCTATAGCATTTTTCCAAGCAACTTCAACATTCAATGTTATTTACTTTACGTGGCATGTTACCTGCCCTATGTTTTCTCTTCAGCTTTCATCACATTTCTGTCCTTTGAGCCACCTATCATTTAAACCCAATATCAAAACTCGATTCTCAATCATCCTTTGCTTGCTTCTCACTGATATCACCCACTGATCAAGCATGGCCACCCTCCGCAATTTTCTCAAAACCGACAACCACACTCACACCAGCCTTTCTATCTGGCGCCCAAATTAGTTCCAAGAGTAAATTCTATTTTTACAAGCACCCTCAGCAAAGTCGAATCAGAATCGGTCAAAACAGAAAATGCACCAGAAATACGAGTCTTGCTGGCTCATGCTCCCAACTACTTACTCAGACACTCAGGAACCTCGATAGTCAGTGCCAAATTCAGCATTATTAACACAAATTAAAATAACTAATAAATTAAATTTCAGTTTAAAGATACTTTGCAATCATTCCAGCAATTACAACTATGCCTCCAGCCACCCAAGGCTCCAAACTTTAATGCACCTTTTTTTCATGTTTTAAGGGACAACTTAAAACTCAATTTTTTAAACCAAGATATTCATTATGTGCCCTCAAATATTGTACAGTCGGCAAGGCAGAAATCAGCAAAAAAAAAGAGGGGAGTAGTGAGCAAAGTGTACCACTGAAATAATCATTTCAATATGGTCTATACCTTCTTCCCCAGCCCCCCCCCCCCCCCACCCCCACCCACACACCCAAAGCAGCAGTGAGCAAGGATCATTAGTAAAATAACATATACATGCCAAGGAAAAAAACAAAAATGCAAATGCTGTACCAAATTTTGCATCAGGGTCCTGTGAAACTCATTAAAGCATCTTTCCAAGGAGCAATGCAAATAATATTGCCGTGTTCACTTGTGGGCATCATCCAGTATATCAGAGGGGAAATATGCAAGCGCAAAAAAAAAATCCAGCACTGGCCCTTGGATCACCTCTTTTAAGAGTCAAGAGCATTTTATTGTTATATATCCCAAAATGGAACAATAAAAATATTACTTGTAGTATCAAGCTATACAGCATGGAAACAGCCCATTCGGCTCAACTTGCCCACACCGGCCAACATGTTCCAGCTACATTAGTCCCGCCTACCTGCGTTTGGCCCGTATCCCTCTAAACACGTCCTATCCATGCACCCGTCTAATAGTTTTAGAAACATAGAAAATAGGTGCAGGAGTAGGCCATTCGGCCCTTCGAGCCTGCACCGCCATTCAATGTGATCATGGCTGATCATCCAACTCAGTATCCCGTACCTGCCTTCTCTCCATACCCCCTGATCCCTTTAGCCACAAGTGCCACATCTAACGCCCTCTTAAATATAGCCAATGAACTGGCCTCAACTACCTTCTGTGGCAGAGAATTCCAGAGACTCACGACTCTCTGTGTAAAGAATGTTTTCCTCATTTCGGTCCTAAAGGAATTCCCCCTTATCCTTAGACTGTGACCCCTTGTTCTGGACTCCCCCAACATCGGGAACAATCTTCCAGCATCTAGCTTGTCCAACCCCTTAAGAATTTTGTAAGTTTCTATAAGATTCCCCCTCAATCTTCTAAATTCCAGCGAGTACAAGCCGAGTCTATCCAATCTTTCCTCATATGAAAGTCCTGACATCCCAGGAATCAGTCCGGTGAATCTTCTCTGTACCCCCTCTATGGCAAGGATGTCTTTCCTCAGATTTGGAGACCAAAACTGTACGCAATACTCCAGGTGTGGCCTCACCAAAACCCTGTACAACTGCAGTAGAACCTCCCTGCTCCTATACTCAAATCCTTTCGCTATGAATGCTAACATACCATTTGCTTTCTTCACTGCCTGCTGCACCTACATGCCTACTTTCAATGACTGGTGTACCATGACACCCAGGTCTCGTTGCATCTCCCCCTTTCCTAATCTGCCACCATTCAGATAATAGTCTACCCTCATGTTTTTGCCACCAAAGTGGATAACCTCACATTTATCCACATTATACTGCATCTGCCATGCATCTGCCCATTCACTCAGCCTATCCAAATCACCCTGCAGCCTCCAAGCATCCTCCTCACACCTAACTATACTCCCCAGCTTGGTATCATCTGCAAATTTGGAGATGTTGCATTGAATTCCCTCGTCCAAATCATTAATATATATTGTAAATAGCTGGGGTCCCAGCACTGAGCCTTGTGGCACCCCACTAGTCACTACCTGCCATTCTGAAAAGGACCCGTTTACTCCTACCCTTTGCCTCCTGTCTGCTAGCCAGTTCTCTATCCACATCAATACTGAACCCCCAATACCGTGTGCTTTAAGTTTGTATGCTAATCTCTTATGCGGGACCTTGTCGAAAGCCTTCTGAAAGTCTAGATATAACACATCCACTGGTTCTCCCTTATCCACTCTACTAGTTACATCCTCGAAAAATTCTATCAGATTTGTCAGCATGGATTTACGAAAGGTAAATCATGTCTGACTTTGTCCAATGATTTCACCACTTTCCAAATGCGCTGCTATCCCATCTTTAATAACTGACTAGCAGTTTCCCCACTACTGATGTTAGACTAACTGGTCTGTAATTCCCCGCTTTCTCTCTCCCTCCTTTTTTAAAAAGTGGGGTTACATTAGCTACCTTCCAATCCTCAGGAACTACTCCAGAATCTAAGGAATTTTGAAAAATTATCACTAATGCATCCACTATTTCTGTGGCTACCTCCTTGAGTACTCTGGGATGCAGACTATCTGGCCCTGGGGATTTATCGGCATTCAATCCGTTCAATTTACCCAACACCACCTCCCGGCTAACCTGGATTTCACTCAGTTCCTCCATCTTATTTGACCCCCGTTCCATTGCTATTTCCGGCAGATTATTTATGTCTTCCTTAGTGAAGACAGAACCAAAGTAGTTATTCAATTGGTCTGCCATGTCCTTGTTCCCCATGATCAATTCACCTGTTTCTGACTGCAAGGGACCAACATTTGTTTTAACTTGTCTCTTTCTCTTCACATATCTATAAAAACTTTTGCAGTCAGTTTGTATGTTCCCTGCCAGTTTCCTTTCATAATCTATTTTCCCTTTCCTAATTAAGCCCTTTGTCCTCCTCTGCTGCATTCTGAATTTCTCCCAGTCCTCCGGTAGGCTGCTTTTTCTGGCTAATTTGTATGCCTCATCTTTTGTTTTTATACTGTCCCTGATTTCCCTTGTTATCCATGGATGCACCACCTTCCCCGATTTATTCTTTTGCCAAACTGGTATGAACAACTTTTGTACTTCATCCATGCAGTCTTTAAATACCTTCCATTGCACATCCACTGTCAACCCTTTAAGAATCACCTGCCAGTCTATCTTGGCCAATTCACATCTCATACGGTGCAATAGTCCCCGTCTCAACTACCTCCTCTGCCAGCTCATTCCATGCACCAACCACCCTTTGTGTGAAAAATTTACCCCTCAGATTCTGATTAAATCTTTCCCCCTTCACCTTTAACCTGCATCCTCTGGTCTGATTCACCTACACTGGGCAAGAGACCGAGTCTACCCGATCTATTCCTAGCATGATTTTATACACCTCTAAGATCACCCCTCATCCTCCTGCTCTCCAAGGAATAGAGTCCCAGCCTACTCAACCTCTTCATATAGCGCAGACCCTCGAGTCCTGGCAACATCCTCGTAAATCCCCTATGTACTTTGCAGCTTGACAACACCTTTCCTATAACATGGCACCCAGAACTGAACACAATACTCTAAATGGAGCCTCACAAATGTCTTGTATAACTGCAACATGAACTCCCAACTTCTATATTCCACACTAACTGATGAAGGCCAATGCGCCAAAAACCATTTTGTCAACCCTATTACAGTGTACCTGTGACTCCACCTTCAAGGAATTATGCACCTATACTCCTAGATCCCTCTGGCCTATAATACTCCCCAGAGACCTGCCATTCACTGTGTAGGTCCTGCCCATTTTAGAATTCCCAAACTGCAACCTCACATTTCCCAATATTAAATTCAACCATTCCTCAGCCCACCTGCCCAACCGATCAAGATCCTGCTGCAATTTTTCAAAACCATCTTCACTATTTGCACTACCACTAGTACCATCTGCATTTTGTACCATCTGCAAACTTGCTAATCTTGCCATGCACATTCTCAACCAAATTATTGATATAGATGACAAACAGTAACGGGCCCAATTCCGACCCCAACGCACACCTAGTCACAGGTCTCCAGGCCTTCCACAATCACCTGCTGCTTCCTTCCATGACACCAATTTTCTATCCACTCAGCCATCTCTCCTTGGATACTATGGAGATCAAACCTTCCAGAGCAACCTGGCACATGGAACACTGTCAAATGTTTGGCTGGTTCATCCGACGAGGGCAGAGCTATAGATGTACATATTATCCCAAATCAACCCTTGTCCATCTAAATGCCTGTATATCCTATCCACTCTCATGCATTTTTTTTTGTACTAAAAGCAGTACAACAGATATAGTCCTCTGTAAACATCATAATAAAAAGTTCAGGAAACATACATAGCTAAAAATCTGCGCAAAGATAAACAAAAGACTAAAGAAATAAAAAGTGTGAACAAAATAAAGTCCAAAGTCTACCAATGCCCCAAAGTCTACATAGTTCAGAATTGAGGTTGTAGTTTTTAAACAGCTTGATGGTTGTTGGGGAAAAAGCTGCTCCTGAACCAAGATGTTGGAGTTTTCAGGCTCCTGTCCCCTCTTCCTGATGGTGGCAGTGAAATGAGAGAGTGGCCAGGGTGGTGTGGCATCCTGACTATGCTGGCTGCCTTTGAGGCAGTGACTCTTGCACATTCCTTCGACGGTGGTGAGGTCAGTACCCGTGATGGACTGGGCTGTGTTCACCACTTTTTGCAATAGTTTTCATTCCTGGGCATTGGAGTTGCTGAACTAGGCAGTGATGCAACCAGTCAATATATTCGCAACTGTATACCTGCAGACGTTCACAAGAGTATTTATTGATATACTGAATCTCCTCAATCTTTCAAGAAAGCAGAGGCATTGATGGCCTTTCCTCATTGTTGCATCATTGTGCTGGGACTAGGACAGATAGACAGGGATATACAAACCCAGGAATTTTGAAGGTTTTGACCCACTCCAACATCGTGTTGTTGAATTACATTGAAATAACTCCTGCTTCAATTAAATAATATAATTGGTCGAGCTCTTTGTTCAGTTCCAGCCATAACTAGCCTTATTCTCCTGACATTGCTGCGTATATGATTTATGAAAGGCTTATCTGTACCCCATATGACTAGGGAGGTGGGTTAACATTTGGGCCAAACACATGAGCTCCCAGAGCTCATTGCTGGCAGTTACCCAAATCCAGGATGTGTAATTGTTAAAGAAGGAACTGCAGATGCTGGAGAATCGAGGGTTACACAAAAAGCTGGAGAAACTCAGCGGGTGCAGCAGCATCTAAGGAGCGAAGGAGATAGGCGACGTTTCGGGTCGAGACCCTTCTTCAGACTCTTCTTCAGGATGTGTAATCATCATTTCCTTCGTGTGACAACTAAATCCAGATATTTCCAGTAATTTTATTGATGCTTCAGACATTTATATCCATGTCAATCTTCTTTTATTTCACGTATACGTTCAAGTGTGGTCTCTGTGATCCCTCAGCATTTGCATCCTTCTGTTCTTCGCATTGTTATTTTACCAATCATCCTTGCCTTCTGCTATTTAGTGCTAGAGGTGGGAAAAGGCTGCAAACCACCTTAAGAATAATTTCTTCAGTATCACAGCTATACTCGTTGTTCATTTCATCTATGTCCTTTGGCCAATATTGGCCGAACACCTATTTGTGTCCTGGTTTTTTGCTTTACAACTTGCCAGAATGGTCACCTGAGAATGCACCCAAGGCGGCAACTATGGCCAAAGTAACACCTCAGGAGGGACAGGTGGGAAAGTAAAGTGTCGGGTTAATCAATTTAAATCTGAAGCTGGTGGGTATCACAAGGGGAAAAGTAATGGAATTGTGGAAATCAAAAAGATTGATTGGGAAAAAAAAAAGTTGTACAAAACTTTCACTGAAATGATTTAAGCCACACTTAAATGTTAGGAGGGCGACTGCTAAAGATGACAAAAAAAAGAGAATGGTTTGCGTTGCAAAATATAGTTTAGCGTTAGCACGCCTAATGTGTAATATTTAAATTATGTTAAACAGTAACTTCCAGTCCATCATGCTTAGATCTGTCGACCGGTTGCATCATTGCAATTCTAAATATTATGCTCCTTTGAAAGTTGCCTCTTAATAAAAAATCTAGGTTACGAGAATCTTTGAAAAACAACAATATTCCACAGCTTTTTGTTTCGAACTTCCACTGAGTGCTGCTGTAAATTGCAAGGATGATGCATAGGGCTTGAGGTGGGATACCAAGTTAGAAAGAAGGCAGGAGAATGGAGTTAGGAGGGAGAGACACACCAGCCATGATTGAACGGCAGAGTAGTCTTGATGGGCTGAATGGCCCAATTCTTCTCCTGTCACTTATGATGTGGAAAAGTGCATGGTATTGGACGAGCAGCAGAAACCCGTTTGATCACCCGGTGCTCAAAAATGGGGCTCGGGGCTGCTTGCTGGCTGACACAGTGCCCCATTGGTATCACTTGCTCCATGAATTGGCAGCCGCTGGCTCCTACAGTCTCCGTCAATATCTTCAATTGAGTGCACAACGCTCATGGCAGAGTGCTGTGCACAGCTTAGTCTGATTGGAACTGAGCCTACTTGGATAAAAAAAGGCATTTGGAGGGCTTGTTCTAACAGCATGAAGCAAAGCAGCAATATTTCTTCATACCTCTGGCTTGCTGACAAATGCAATTTGTAGAAATAATTTGATATTTTAGTTTAATATAAAAATCTAAACGGCAATGTGAAATTAATTGCTCAACAAGTGAGCAATCCAAGCCAAGCTTATCACCAAACTCACGGGACTTGGTGCCAGCACTCACCTCTGCAACAGGATCCTCGACATCCTGACCAACAGACCCCCAGTGAGGATTGCGGAGAAATCATCCTTGACGATAATCCTCAACACAGGGGGCTCAACAAGGATGCGTTCTCAGCCCCATTTACTCCTTGTACACCCACTACTGTGCTGCCATGTACAAATCTAATTCAATTTTCAGATCTGCAGACCATTATGGGCCGGATATCATAAAATGATGAGATTGAGAACCTCTCTCAATGTCTGCAAGACAAAGGAGGGTATCCGGACGTGGCGTCGAAGGATGAGAAGCTGAAGCAAAGAAGTGGAAGCCAAATAACTGAACGGAAACAAAGCCGAAACGCCAAATAACCGAAAACATTCGAAGCGGAAAATCCAACTAACCGAAAGGGTGGGACGCCTAAAAGCAAACTCACCGAAAGGCCGCTCTGCCGAAATGCTAACTCACCGAAAGGCTGCGTCGCCTGCAAGCCAACTCACCGAATGGCCACTCTGCCCAAAAGCCAAATAACGGACATGACGTCACCAGGGGAGGGGGGGTGGAGGCGCAGGACTTGTCAGCGATTAGTCCAGAACCCCACGTCCATCACATCACAAGTCGATGGAGACAGGAGGGTGGGGGTCATTTTCCCCACACAAGCCATAGGTGACTGGGCACTCTGAATCCGAGCACCAAGTTGTAAGCGGCTGAAGGAGCGCATCCCTCAGTCAGCCCCCACTCTCCCACGGCCACCGTCCACCTTGTCTCCCCCTTACGGCCGCACTGTGATGGGCTGTGTGTCGGCAGCACCCGGTGGAGCAGAGGTGTGGGACAGGCTGGTCCCTCCGCCCACCCAGAGTCACTGACCGTGATGCACCGCCAACGGACCCATTGGCAATGAACAATTTTATCTCCTCCCCCTTGACAAAAAGAAGCACGTTTTATTTATTACCATCTGGTTGCCCACCTAATGCACACAATAAGCTCCCACACACAAAGCACCAGATAATCTGTAAACTGTTTTTACCAAGGTGGTCAGAAAAAGCTGGAGTAACTCAGCGGAACAGGCAACATCTCTGGAGAGAAGGAATGGGTGACGTTTTGGGTCGAGACCCTTCTTCATGCCCGAAGACTGAGTCTGAAAAGTCTCAACCTGAAACACCACCCATTCCTTCTCTTCAGAGATGCTAGGCATGTCCCACTGAGTCACTCCTGTATTTTGTGTCTATCTTTGGTGTGGCAGTTGTCTAATTTTGTCTGCTTCATGTATTGCGTGCATGGAAGAGACTCTAGACTACGCATCTATTCATCCAAGTGTGCTCTTAATGAAATCTCACATCTTTGCGAGGGAGGAATGGAATGGATGTAACCACCAGCAAAAGCAAAGGCATAGTTAGGACAGAGAAATAATCCCACCACTTAATTAACCAGGTTCATGAATGTAAGAACTATTTATACATGTAACATTTTTGTTTTTAAATCAATAACTCGTTTTTGAGTTTCAATGCCGACCCCGTCCTGTGGGAAGGGCTTGCGGCAGCGGGTTTCATAGTGCCTTCATTGTTGGTAGCTGCTGATCTTTCACATGGACCGCTGTCAGTGATGTGATAGACACGGGGGTCTGGACCAATCGCTGACAAGTCCCGCCCCCGGCGATGTCATGTCCGTTATTTGACCTTTCGGCAGAGTAGCCACGGTGAGTTGGTTTGTAGGCGACACAGCCTTTCTGCGAGTTTGTGTTTCATCAGAGTGGCCTTTCGGTTAGTTAGTTTTCAGGCGTCCCACCCTTTCGGTTTGTTGGCATTTCGGCTTCGTACGCTTTCAGTTATTGGAGTTTTGGCTTTATTTCCATTCGGTTATTTGGCTTCCACTTCTTTGCTTCGGCTTCTCGTCCTTTGACGCCATGTCCGCACATGCATAGGAGATAGTGATAGACTTCAGGAAGGGAAGCAGTACACATACCCCAATTTGCAATGAAGGTGCCAAAGTAGAGATGGTTTAAAACTTCAACTTCTTCTGAACCACCCATATTAAACAAATGACCAAGAGAGCACACTAGCCCTCTACATCCTTGGAGGCCTTAGGAAATTTGGCATGTCCTCTACAAATCTCACCAACGTCAACAGATGCACCACAGAAAGCATTTTATCAGGATGCATCACAGCTTGGGATGGGAAAAGCTCCATCCAAGACCGCAAAAAATTGCAGCAAATTGTGGACAGCCCAGACCATCACACAAACCAACCTACCTTCTATTGACTCCATTAATACCTTATGCTGCCCCCGCAAAACAAGCAGTATAATCAAGGACGAGTCACACCCTGGCCACTCCCTCTTCTCCCCTTTCCCTTCAGGCAAAAGTTATACAAGTGTGAAAACGCACACTACCAGAATCAGCGACAGTTTCTTCCCAGCTATTATCAGGCAACTGAATCATCCTACCACAACCAGAGAGCCACCAGAGTGCCAAACTACTATCTACTCCTTTGGTGACCTTCGGACTATTCTTCATCGAACCTTGCTGGCTTTACCTTGCACTCAAATTATTCTCTTATGTAAATGGATCGATTGTAAGCATGTATTGTCTTTCTGCAGACTGGCTAGCACACAGCTTTTCACCGTACCTCGGTACGCGTGACAATAAACTAAACTGCACAGAATACAAATAAATGCATAATGTATGCATATGTATTCCCAACTGCAAACTCTCCAGAGGGCCCATTAAAATAGAACGTCCATATTGACTTACTACTGTAATTAAATCAAGAACTGTAGCCATTTCTAGATAAACATGGATGACCATCAATACATCATTTAGTCTGCATTTGATACACATAAAAACAAAATTCCTTTGATAAACCTACACAGCATGCAAATAAATGCAAAGCAAAGGGAATGTTCAGAACAAAATCTAAATGCCATGGAGGTTAAAAACCTGAAATAAAACTGGAAATGCAAGTGTAAAAAAAAATATTGAGGAGCGATATGAATGTTTCAGGCCATTGATCTCCGTCAGAAGATCGACACAATAAGCTGGAGTAACTCAGCGAGTCAGACACCATCTCTGGAGAAAAGGAATAGGTGGTGTTTCGGGTCAAAACCCCTCTTCAGACAAAGAGACTTTTAATCATTTTCATGATGTGTAGAGATGGGGGGGGGGGGGGGGGGGGGGAGGAGGGGGTGAGGCAAAGGGGAGAAAATTGGGATAGTGTGGATTAGGGCGAGACTAAGAAGTGATGGTACATGGAAGCAAATATATGGTCATTGGATTAGGAAAAAATGGGTTAAGGGGAGGCAAAATGGGCATAGCACAATTACAGGCTCCCATCTAAAAAAATGCTAGAACTATTGTTAGAATCTTGTTCAACTGTATAATATGGTTAAACTCAATCTATTTCTTAGTGTACATGGCCCAATAATTTACATTCCACAGTCATTTACCAGTTCAAATAGAGTCAAACTGCAGCACTAAATTTTTGATATAACAGCCACATGTCATCTTAAAATAATTTAGTAGCTACAGAGTGAAACCACTGAAAATGCAATGAGCTTGTCCCCATTAATTATCATCGTCCCCATTTTATATCCATCTGGAAGGCCCTGGCTCATGATAGGCATCCCTTCAAGGCAATCTTCGAGTTTCTAGAAATTGTGAATCGATGCAGAAATTAATACTGCAAGCCACAGCAAGGGGAAAAGTGTGTGTTGTTTTTTTTTTTTAAATGTGCTCCTTTTAATTTAGAAACAATTGGAGATTAGAACCTGCAATAAATGTGTGCAATTGAATACATCAGGTAATGTAATAGTTGCCTCCATGCCAAACTGCTGCTGAATATTTCTTGAAGAAAATGTTCCTCTCTCCCCAGATAGTTCAGCCTGTTTATCTCATGAACAATTAAGCCTCAGAGACAAGATAGTCCCTGCTTCATTTCAAGCTCTACTTACTGATCTTATTTCAGCTGAGAATGAACGGGGATGTTGAAGTTGCTCCCCTGGGTTACAAATGAGAAAAACAAAAATCAGCATTCGTAATCCTGGTATCTTTCCAGTGTGCTTTCAGAGAGGCATGCCTGTGTGTACACTGGGCAAGAGAAGGACCAAGCTGGATTCTCTCAATCAACTATGCTGCCAAGCAGGCATAAATGGGCATTTTTCCCTTGGGACCAGTTACTATCAGTTGACTCCCTACCCAATTCAGAGTCAATAGTTTCAGATGAGGAAGCATGCAAAGAGAAAAAACTTCACAGCTCATCCAAAACTTTGTCTACGATGCAATTACATTCTTACCAAACAAAACAAAAAGTGTACATTCCATAAATGTGCAACTTTGAGCAATAATCTAAGAAACTCTACAGTGATTACATACGGAAATATAATTCTAGAAAGATGCAGAAAATTTTGAAAATTGCATTTTTGTTCAACCCGCAAAATCTACAAAAATATACATTGTAAAATCTATAAAAGTAAAACATTGCATGCTTAGAAAAGTTGGCAAACCAAGTTATTCATTGCAATTTTTCTGCTAGTTTTAAGTTCTCTTGGGGTGGATTAGAAAGCAGCTGTTGAACATTAGAGCCTCCCACAGAAGAAAATAGACTGAATTGGCATCAAAGCCACATAGGATTCAATGCCCGAGTTCGCACATAATTAACAAGTATTCCAATAGCCAACTATAATTCATCAGCAAAATTCTTCAAAGATCTCTAATCTGAATGCTTGAGAAATATGAAGTCACAGTACATGACTGTGCAAGCCTTCCAAAATGGTCTTGAGCCTCAGGAAATACAAGCAATTTTTTGCAGTTCTTCATCTTCAGATGCATCTTCAGGTCTGGACGACACTGGAGTTTAAAAGGTAATGACACTCATGCACCTTTTCTTTCAGAAAGTTTGAGATCAGGGTTTTTTTTTTTTTTAATTAAAAAAAAACATTATTACAATGCACCATACTAACAGCTAACCCACAGATGGTGGATGGATTGAATGAGCTGCTAAGCAAGCCGAATGCTTTGCCTGTACAGAGTACAGTTTGAGCTTTCTTGGCACTGGAAAGTATTCCAATCAAACTCCTGATACGACAGTCGTTTCCCATGGACAACCCAATCTTGCTCCGAGTCTCAAAAAGGCAGCCACTAACAGAGACCTACTCCACACTAGCCACACACATTTCATTACTCCCATCGGCAAGGTTCCAGGAAGCAGAAAACCATGACCACAGTTTCAAGAACAGTTTCTTCCCAGCAACCATCAGGCTCCAAAGCACTACTAAACAGCAATCTCAGTAACCACAATCATCCATGGATTTTGTCTTTGGTTGCACCATAGACTTCGGTTTTACATTATTTGGTTACCTAGTATTACAGTTATTTATTGCATCACAGATTATTTATTCATGCTTTTTTTAAAAAACGTTTACAGACCTGTTAAATTACAGCAAGGAGGAATGTCATTGTTGTCAGCACACATGACAATTAAACACAACTACTTTTGGAAGTGGTCATTGGTATTTGGAACTGGCAAGAGGAAAGTGCACGCTTATTTTCTTTAATAGTTTAGTTTAAAGATATAGCACAGAAAGAGGCTCTTCAACCCAGAGTCCGCACTGACCAGCGATCCCCGCACTTCACTTTAGTTCATGAAGCTACCAGCCTATTGCACTGAAGAATTTCCGCAAGCAGTAATGCAGGGCTCAAAATTAACGGTTGCCCGGGAGCCATTGACCACCCAAAGTGCCGCCGGGCAACCTAAACGCAGAGTCATTTTGCCCGGCATGGCACTGCGGATACTGATTTGTACCGATAGACACAAAAAACTGAAGGAACGCAGGTCAGGCAGCATCTCTGGAGAAAAGGAACGTGACGTTTCGTGTTGGCGAGGGCTGTATTGTGGGGCAAAGATACTAGGTGACGAAGGGTCGGAGCGAATGACGGGCTACGAACAGCGGCAGCAGCGGCCACAAAAGCAGCTCGACCACCTCCTCCTCCCACACCCTGCCCGCCCTGATAGCTGCAGCTGCTTGCAAATCCGCCAATGACCCTTTCAAAACAACCCCTCTCGCATGCCGAGGCCAGGAGGGAGGGAGGGGGAGGCCTCCTCCTGTCGTCTGCAGCAGCTGCACCAAGGATCCTATAGCTATAGGGTCTTTGAGCTGCACCTCTCGGCCCCGCACCTTGCTGTTGGTTGGCGGAGATGGGGAGACGGTGGCGAGGAGACCCCAACCACCTCCCCCTTTGGCAGTGGCACTTGGCTTTGGACAGGGATGGCCAAGGCAGCGGGGCGATGTTGTCCGAGGAGGGCTGACCTTCCTCCCCACCTCCTCTGCCCCTTCCCCCCTCTCTTATATGCCCCCCTCCACCCCCCCATCCTGAGACCCCTCCTCTCCATCCCGCACTGATCCCCTTTCCCGCCTCTTCAGTCCTCACTGACGTCCCCTGTGCTCCACCCCCCTCCCCAATCTATTCATCACCCTGCCCAACTCGCATTGATTCTCCTGCCACCACCCCACCCCCCCCCCCCCCATCCATCCTACACTGGTCCCCCAATTCATCCTGTACTGACCCCTCTTCCCATCCATCCTGCACTTCTCCCCCCATTCATACTGCACTGATCCTCCCATTCATCCCGTACTGACCCACCCTCCATTTACCCTGCACCAATCCTCCCATCCATCCTGTAGTGATCTCACCATTCATCTTTTGCTGATCTCCCATTCATCCTGTACTGATCCCCTCATGCATCCTGTGCTGACCCCCCCCCCCCCCCACCCATCCTGTACTGATCCCCTCCCCCCATTCAAGAGGAATGGAGGGGGGGAAACAGTCCGAAGAAGGGTCTCGACCCGAAACATTGCCTATTGCCTTCGTTCCATAGATGCTGCCTCACCCGCTGAATTTCTCCAGCATTTGTGTCTACCCCCATTCATCCTGTACTGATCCCCCCCATTCAACACCACAGACATCCCCGTGCTCTCCCCTCACAATTTTACATACTCCAACCAACACGTACTAATTCACCTGCCTCAATCCAACCATTCCGCACATTTGCCTTCACAACCCCCCCCCCCAATTAAATTGTGAACACGTGAAACACTAAATCCACAATGTCCGATTGTCACTGCTACCGTTGACATGTTACTACAGAATTAATTTTAACAGCAAATCAATGCTCTTATCATGGAGTATCAGTACTGTAGTTATTTAATGAACAACATTCACAACTATACATTGGATTTATCCACGTTTTACTTCTACAGTCGGTCATATACATCATAAATTTGGTCAGGAGATATTTCTGTTGAAATTTTAACGTTAATTTGGGAATGATGGAAAAAGCATTTATCAATAATTTTTTTAATCTGGTGCGTACAAACTGGGTATCTTCATTGTTGTTCACAACACGTACATCTAATCTGAAATTCCGGTAATGTGGCATTTTGACACCTTTAAACATATTACCAAAAGAACATTTGCTGCAGTTATGTCCTTTGGCCATCTCTTGTCAGTTAGTGTAATGTTTAACCTGTCAGATGGGTATAGTCGGTTTTCAGCTATTATCATAAAATGCTTTTAGAAAATTCCTTGCAACTTGTATATTTTGTTATGGATACATTATGTGGGAAGCCAGAGTGTTTCTGTGCCAATAGCAATAACGATCCATGCTATGGCCAGGTCATGGTAATTCTCAGTCCTTCACAGAAAACATGCTTGCATCAATCTGTAGCATGCATGGTTAAGCATATATGTTACCATGGTCCAGGATTAATTGACGCATATTGATCATATGCTGAATAATCCAACCACATTTTTGTTTGGAAGTGGAAAGAACTAATAGAAATTGCATTAATTGCAATGAGTATAAAGAGTTGAGATATTGTATTATAATTTTGCTGCATGTCATTGTGGTATATATCATGTCTTGATTGGTGAATATGTTTAGTTTGTGAATTATTTGAAGCAGAAATAATATGTGAATGTAGACAAAAGTGCTAGAGAAACTCAGCGAAGGAAATAGGCAATGTTTCGGGCCGAACCCCTTCTTCAGACGGATGAGTTTCGGCATGAAACATTGCCCATTTCCTTCTCTCCATAGATGCTGCCACACCTGCTGAGTTCCTCCAGCACTTTTGTCTATCTTCGATTTTCCAGCATCTGCAGTTCCTTCTTGAACATAATTCTGACTGGTAAGTACACACTTCGTCCAAGCACATTATCGCACGCGTCATGCAAACTGTCTTAAATGGCCACCTAAACTGTCATTTGGCTACCTAAAAAGCTGTCACAGTTGCCCGGCTGGCAACAGGGGAAAAAAGTGAGAGCCCTGTAATGGGTAGTAAAAAAGACAACTTAAAAAAAAAGGGAGCAAGGTAAGGAAGAAACCAGAATTTTAAAATCTAGTGTATTTTATTTATTTATTTATTTTTTAATTGGATTAAATTTAAAATTACAATTTTAACAGCAATAATTATCTAGATGTCAAGTTGGGTACAAAACAGCTATGCAGTACCAATTATACCTCACTGACCAATTATGCAGAAACAAAAGCAAAAATTGTCCATCCGTGAAGCCCTGTCACAACATCAAATTCTACCTCGGAGTGATAATATCTTGCATACATCTTGTCACCAATCCCCAAAGATTGGCAAAGGCTGCAAAACAGTACTCCCTGTAGAGCAGCTGGGAATTACAGATTGTTTCTTCTGGTTTTCTGCGTGCCGCTGTACATCTGCATACTCCAGAAGCTGCTATCAGTTTCATTGTGCAAAGACAGGGAACTCCGACTGCGAAAATGACATTTCAAACCCAAAAACCTAGCGGGTAATGAAGGATTCAATCATTTTGTACAAACAGAAAATACTGGAAACATGCAGGTCAGGCTGCAATCATTGGTGAGAGTCAACGTTTGAGGTCAGAAACCCAAAAATCCCAAAAATGTTCTTTGTAAGAACATAGGGTCTCCAACCTAAAACTCAGTTTATTTTCCCCCATTGTTGCTGCCTGGCCCACTGAGCATTGACAGTACCTGCTTGTGTTTTAGACTCCCATCGGAAGCTTTTTTACTTTTCAGTTATCTAGATGTTGGTTAACAGACAAGTGCTGACCAGCTCAATGGAAGAGCATTTTTGTTCTTTGTACTGCCAGAAGATCTTTACTGTTGATAAGATTTTAGAGTCAATTATAAAGGATGAGGTTACGCAGTACTTGGAAGTTCACAACAAAATAGGCCGATGACAGTATGGTTTTATGAAGGGAAGATCTTGCCCAACGATAATGCTGGAGTATTTGACAGAGGGGGAGACTGCAGATGTTGTTTACATGGACCTTCAGAATGCCTTCGATAGGGTCCGGCTGTTAGGGAAGATGAGAGCCCATGGTATTAAAGGGAAGATACGAGCACGGATAGCGGCAGAAGGCAAAAAGTTGCAATAAAAGTGGCTTTTTCAGATTGACTGCCAGTGACTAGTGGAGTTCTGCAGTGGTCAGTGCTGGGGTCACTTCTCTTCACATTGTATATTAATGATTTGGACAAGGGGATTGAAGGCTTTGTGGCCAAGTCTGCAGATGATGCTAAGATCGGTGAAGGGGCAGTCAGTGCAGAGGAAGCAAGGACTCTGCAGAAGGAATTGGACAGGTAGGATGACTGGGCAGAGAAGAAGCAGATGAAATTCAGTATAGCAGAGTCATGCATTTTGCTAATAAGAATAAAGGTGTAGATTATTTTCTAATTGGAGAGAGAATTCAGATATCTGAGGTGCAAAGGGACTTGGGAGTGCTGGCGCAGGACTCCCAAAAAGTTAATTTGCAAGTCAAATCGGTAGAAAGGATGGCAAATTCAATGCTTTACATCAAGAGGATTGGAATACAAAAACAGTGATGTAATTCTGAGGTTTTAAGGCACTAGGTCAGGCTGCTTTTGGAGTACTGTGAGCAAATTTGGGAAGGATGTGCTGGCTCTGGAGGGGGTTCAGAAGAAGTTTGCAAGAATGATTCCAGGAATGGGTGGGTTAGCATATGATGAGCATTTGACAGCACTGGGCCTCTACTCACTGGAGTTTATAAGGTTGAAGGGGGACTTCATGGAAACTTACAGAATAATGAAAGGCATAGCGTGGATGTGGAAAGGATGTTTCCACTGGTGGGAGAGTCTGGGACCAGAGGTCATAGCCTCAGAATTAAAGGGAGCTCGTTTAGAAAGGAGATAAGGAGCAACTGCTTTAGTCAGAGGGTAGTTAATTTGTGGAACTCATTGCCACAGAATATCAGCTTTGGTTACATGTACAAGCATGTGGGCATCTGAATTCACAATCCTTTGATTCGGCAGCATGAACCAACACAGAGCCAACGCCAAAAATGGAACGTGCACAACATTTGCCAGCAAAGATTAAATTAAGAGTGTTTAGTGAATGAATTGAAGCAATTCCCCAAATCCTAACAGTGCATTTCCTTATTCCACTGACAGAAAATGTATTATCCTCCTAGAACATGCAGTTTCAAATCAATATGATTTTCCAGCAGAGAAACCAAACAGGAACAAAACAAAAATGCTGGAGGAATTCAGCAGATCAAGCAGCACTTAGGGAGGGAATGGATAGGGTGACATTGTGGGGTCGGGACCCTTTGTCAGACTCCAGGGAAACAAATATTGGCATGATCATAAAACTAAAAGGGGAATAGTGTGACAGTCATCCCACAATGATAAATAGAACTTGTAGCTATATTCAATTAGAGGCCAACCTCTTTACATTCCTGTGCTCCTGATTTTGCAGCTACTATTGCTGGGAAGAAATAATTTGATTCCATTCCAATATATTTTAAAAAAAGCATTAACATTATAAAAGGCTTTGCAAATACACGAGTCAGTCCATATCTGAATAACACTTGACATGCATATTTTGCAGTTTCACCAATAATAATTTTCTACCAACTAAGCTTATATTTGTAACGTTTCAAACAATCACTGCAACCTATAATTTCCTTGAAGCTGTTAATACTGCTGCTGCACCGAAAGAGTATTTAAACCTGCAGTTGATGTAACTTGCATCGTCATGGGAGAGCTTATTTGAATACCATAGCTACAGCAATTTGACTAAAACTTACGTCAAATTGAATGCTAAGATGCATTGCAATTCCAGAGCAAACAAAATAATTCAGCCTGCATTAATTGATGTAGATAGGAGACAAATAAATCCAAGAAACCTTGGAGGGGAAGGGATGAACTGCGTCAGGACTGAGAGTGGAGCAAAGATTGTTAGTGTACAGAAGTGAAAAGCAGGGGCTGGAAGGTAAGAGGGGGAACCAAACAAGGGAGGGATGAAAAGCAGATGGAACTAATCTGGGGTAGGGGTAGGTAAAGGAAAGAAGAATCCCGGGTACGTAGAAACCAAAAAAAAAGAAACTGCTGGAGGAGCTCAGCAGCAGGTCAGGCAGCATTTGTGGAAGCAAAGGGGTAGTAGGTGTTAAGTCGAATTCCTGCAAAAAAAGACAGCAAATCTCAAAGTTACAAAGAAAAAATGTTTGACTACAGCGGCAACAGACATGTGGGAACCTGTGGGATGGTTTCCCCAAGCCGTTTGGCGAAGTCCTTCGCAGAATGCTTCATCAGAAATCACAAGCACGCTTGAATGGCCTTCCCAATCAGTTATTGCCTGCATTATCAACACACGCTGCCTTCAAGATGGCAGTGATGCAGATGGGATGACCTCCCATCTCTTCGAGGGCAAGGTTATGAAAAGTTTAATGTCGAGGTTCATGCCAAGCAACTGTGTAACATAGGACCCTTACCTATGGGTCGTCTCCAAGGATACATAGAGGGGTACATACAGAGACAAACATTAATTGCTGCTGGAAGATCATCAACCATGAGAGACGCATATTGGTTTATCCTAACCCGTTGGCCTTCCAGCTCAAGGAGATGTCTGCAAGTGAATGATTACGACAGACATATTCCAAGGAGCAGGACTACATGCAGAGGGATTCAGTGAAACTTGATGCAGCCACCGCAAGGGCTGTAGGAAGCAGTATATCTAAGGACTGGTGCCACTGGACACAGAGGAGCAGGGCCCTGTATAGCAGCCTCTAACATTTCATGGTGTATTGGTTAGAAGTACAGCAGACTGGAACAGAGAACAGAGTTGCTGCCTCACAGTACTGGAAGCCCAGGTTCAATCCTGATCTCCGGTGTGGTCTGTGTGGAGTTTGCATGCTCTTCATGACCACAATAGTTTCCTCTGAGAGCCTTGCGGGTTGGAAGGTTAATTTGCCCTTTGCGTAGTAATATCAGAGGAGAGACGACGAGAATATGCAGAGAATAAAAATGAAGGGCTAATGCGAGTGGGTAGTTGATGGTCCATGTGGATTCTGCGAGCTGAATGGCCCGTTTCTGAGCAGTTTCGCAACATGTAGCATTTATAAATTATCGATTGGACAGTACCGTGAAAGTAGAAAGGAGCATTTAATTATTCAGAAAAATATACAAGGGAATAATACATTTTGAAATATGTAACTACATCGGTTTGTAGCTCTGGACCACATAGTGGATGTTTAATAACAGTTTGCATTCAAATTTTTTTGCTGACATCAAATATTCACTTAAAGGGACTGTCCCACTGTACGAGCTAATTCAAGAGTTCTCCCAAATTTCCCCCGATTCGAACTCGGAGAATTACGGTAATAGCCACTTGTAGGTACTCGGGGCTCTTGTGGACATTTTTTCAACGTTGAAAAATCTTCACAAGTCTTCACGTGCTTACCGCGTTTCCCGAGTATCTGCCGTTAGCGTTAAGAGCCGCTAACAGACGTCTCGAGCTCCGACGTCCCGCTATGTACATTCTACATGCTTACCGTGAGTTTAATTTTTTTTTAAACTCGGGAGAGCTCTTGAATTACCTCGTACAGTGGGACAGCCCCTCAAGACAACCAAATTATTCACATTCTTTTGCTATTTTTCAATTTAAAAAAATTACAAAACCAGAGACTAGAAGCAGTCATTTATCCATATCCATTTATTTTATTTAAATGCAAGGACGAATAGGTACCTTACAGGGAATTCAATTTCAAAAATAATTTTAACTGTAGGTTGTTAGTTTGGCCAACGGAATATAGCCACCTTCTCAACTAGGCTGCAACATCAGTAGAAAGTACTGTACGAATGCCAATAGTGGGGAATCTTTCCAACACTTCATTATATTGGAACATAATGACATCTCATAATGTGAAGCCATCTGTTCTCCAGGGCCTGTACATACTGTCCCTGCTCTCTCAATTTAAAACTGTCCCATAGATAAAGAAGCGGGAAGCTATTTGGCTCCTCAAGCCTGCTCTGCCTTTCATAATCCAACCTCAATCCACCTACACTCAATTTGTTAAAGAAGGAACGGCAGATGCTGGAAAGTCGAGGGTACACAAAAAGCTGGAGAAACTCAGCGGGTGCAGCAGCATCTAAGGAGCGAAGGAGATAGGCAACGTTTGAGGCCGAAACCCTTCAGACAGATACACTCAATTTGTGATGTTCTAGTATCCAGAGCACCACTTAGCATTATCCTTCAGGCTAGAGAATTTTAAAGTAGTGCAAATGAGTAAATACTGAGCAGATCTTTCTCGAGTCATGTTAAACATCAACATTATTCAGAGAAACTGCGTACTTGGTCAAGGCTCTTGCAGTCTCTATAAACATCCTGTCAGATCTAACCTGCCATACTTTAGGCATTTTGTAGAGATCATTTTTCTTACTACACTCGAGTATATATTGGCCTGGCCTAATTAATTCGATGTTATGGCATAATGCCATTTGCTCATTTCAGAATTCAGCCAGATGAATTATTACTGTATTCTAAAGCGTTACCCTTCCTCAGCCATGGAAATCAAAGCAGCATACAGAATACCAAATGCATTTTCACCAGAACCCAACATAATTTACTTGTGTACCGTTGCAATAAAGGCAACAATACATTTTTCACCTGGCTGCTTTTACACCTGTATGTTACCTTGTGAAGATTGCCAGTTGTGTGCTAACCGTGTGTTAAAGTGTAATACTGATGTACAATCCCCATGCCCCCACCCCCCCCAGACTGCAGCGTGCAGCTGAAGCTCCCAGAGCACGGTGGCCTACAGAGGGCGGCCTTTGAGCCAGACCCCCATGGCCAAAGATGGGGCAGGTCGTAGCCTGGAAGGAGTAGCCCACCAAGCCGGCCCCAGCTCTGCGAATCTGGCGGACCACGGCCTGGAGGGGGAAGCCCCCCCGAGCAGGCCCCTGCTCATCCCCAGAAAACAGAGGATGGAGCCAGCATTGACGGACACGACCGGCAAGGAGCGAGTCCAGTAAGAGAGGAGGGGGAACCGGGGTCTGGCCAACTGTGCCTTCAAGGTCGGCTGCAGGAGGCGCCCCCAGGGTACAAAGGTGAACAGGCAAGGAGAGGGTTGTCTGTCCGCTGGTTGATCCACACATCCAAGGGAAGGCGATGGCTGGAGGTCCTCCAGCAGCCTGGGGCTCTCCTGGAACACACACTGCTCATTATACCTAGTGTGGACTGGACTTTGAAAATGGCGTCAAAATATTATGCCGCTTGCTTGCAGGATCAGTAGACCATTTCTGTACAATTTGCTAATTGGGGATGTGCTTAGGTTTGCACTTCACACTTGACAATAAAATCACCATTGATTGAACTGACCCACCACCAGATGCTAACAGTTAACATTCACTCCTAATTTACCAAATGTTCTACTTGTCACACTAATGTGGAAAGCTTCATCTTATATTCCTTCTGTCAATTTCCTAGACACTCAATTAACCTGCGACACAAAGAAACAATTCCAGACCAAGTTGAAGTCACAGACACCTGTTGATTGCAGCATGGCTTGCATGCTACAACAGGCCACAATAGTTCAGTTCAATGTCACGTGTACCGAGGTACAGTGAAGCTTTTTGTTGCGTGCTAACGAGTCAGCAGAAAAACAATACATGATTACAATCGATCCATTTACAGTGTATAGTTACACAAGATACACAAACGCAAGCTGGGAGGATTTGCTCGTAACAATGCATCCCTTACCGACAGGCTCAATGTATTTTACACTCGTTTTGAACAGGTCAGTGGAATGACTTCACCTACAATGCTGAGAATTATGTTCTGCACTCTGTAACTTCCCATTAATAGATAATGATACTCAAGTTTCACAATCGTATTTATGTATCATACTCAGATCAATTTGGATAACATGAAAAACAAAGCTTTTCACTGTTCCTTGGTACATGTGACGAGAACAAACCCAAAAGCACTCAGACTGCCGAGGATGCACCTGCACCATGGTCACAATCGCAAACGTCAGACTGGCCTTCATGAGTGAACCTGCAGAAAGCAACTGGCCTAGGTGGAGTTTCTGGATGCCTTCTCTGAACCTGCATTGACCACCTGGCAGGAGTATTTACTGACATCTTTAACCTTCTCCTACTCTGGTCTACTGCGTCCATGGCAGACGCCATCTCTCTGAACCTACCTTTGCCCCTTGAGCATCTGATAGCAAAGGCACCAACATCTGCCTCCTATTTATCAGCTACAGCTCCACCAACATATCTCCAAACTCATGGAACCTCCCTCTGTTACTAGATACTCGACGTTCTGACCAAGAGAACGTAATCAACAAGGCAGGTGACAAAATACCCTCCACCATATTTCACAACCCATAAAACTGCATTCTCAGCACACGAGCCCACAACTGGCTGGAGAGAGGAATCACTCAGACTGAATGCCTCGCCAGTTGGCACGACCGCCCATGGCAAACCTGGAAGACCCTCAACAGATTACGAGTGGAGCAGGGAGGTGCAAAGCACTTATGAAAGCATGCAGGCAGAAGACACATGCAGCTGTGGAGCAGTACAGACAATGTCCCACCTACTGGAGTGTGATGACGCCCCCCAGTGCAGCCCCCAGGACCTGGCTGAACCGACCCGACCAGCTGTGACCTGCGCCAGATACTGACAGAACGACATCTGAGGTTGCAACGGACTCGAATAAGAAGAAGCATCTTATTACACTCCCTATGCATTTCAACTGTGGAACCAAATCCTGCTCCAACTCAATTTACAAATTTGTAGATGACTCCATCATGGATGACTCCATGGGCTGGATCTCAAACTGAGGTAGCATACAAGATGACAGAGAGCTTAGTAACATGGTGCCGAGACAACCCCTAGGTGCTAAAATGTTGACAATCCAGAGCTTCAAGTTCCAAGATGTAAATATCACCAACAATTGGTCCTGGTCCAACCACAGTGACACTACAGCCATGAAAACACATGGATGGTTCTACTTCTCCAGAAAGAATCCTATTACCGTGTAGTATGCAAAAAAGCTCTATCCAAGATAACAATAGATTGCAGCATTCTAAATGCAGCCTATTCCATCAATCAAACCAGCACCCCTCTTAACAAAAAAAATCACCTCCATCTATTTTTGACACTGCCTCAAGAAACCAGTCAACACAATTAAGGACTACTCCCAGGCAGAAGATACCATCATTCTACCATCAAACAGAAGATACAAAAGCTTGGAAGTATATACAAAAAGATTAAAAAACAGCTTCCTCCCCACTGTTTGTCTTGAACAGACTTCTCATGTGCTACGGGTGAATTCTTGACCTTCCAATCTACTTCACTGCAGCTCTCACTTTAAAAAAAATCTGTACCCTCTGCAGCCGTGACACTATATTCTGCACCATTTGCTTTCTCCTCTGCATTTCCTGGTGCATGGTAGAATTTGCCTGTAAAACAATATTTTTCACTGCATGCGTATATATGACAATATTAATAAGCTAAAGCAAACCTTTCATCTAATAACATCTTTACTTTTCTCTTTTGCCATGTATTCCTACTGCTGAAAATTATGAAATGATCAAATGGTTGCAATTGCTGATCTGCCATTTGCTTGCCAATCAAATACAGCTAGCTTTCCCCTGATATTTACATAGTTTCATAGAATCTATTTTGTTTGAATTTAAACCCTTACTTTCAGACTTAATGGTATCCCTCTCAAATTCACTATAAAATCCTATTATACAATGACAGGACTCTTTTGCTATGGTTATTAATTAAACCTAATTTTAGTGCAGAATATTGAATCTAAAATTGTCAATTCCCTGGTTTGTACTAGAGTTTAATATGAAATTGACCCGTGTGTTAACAATGGAAATAAGATTTGTCCAACATACATAATGGTATTGAACAAATCAAGTCCCCCTGGGTCCTTACAGTCCTAGAGTGGAAAATGATGCATTGAAGCTGTAAAATGAAGTACTTCTGGCATTCTCTTTCATAAAAAGGCAAACTGTTGGAGGCAGATTCCGCAGCAACCACAGGAGAGAAAGGAATCGTTGACATTTTGCGTTGAGACCTTGCATCTTACCTCAGCCAATGAGTTCTGGATATCCGTTCCACACTACTTTCTTTCCTCTCTATTGCCATCATTCATCTGCTGCTGTTTAATACTCCTCCAGACAGATCAGCAATAACCTGGAGAGATAGTGAATTGCCTTCATTCTCCCCACCTTTGCAACTCCAAAACCTTGCTTTCTTACTTTCCTAGTTTCAATTATGGATCATTGTTCCTCATTGATCTCTTTTATCTTTATCCATTGGTGCCTCCTGACCTTTCTTTCTAGTGCAATAGAAAGATTCAAAAAGGAGATTAACACCCAAAGTTTATAGATAGTTTATCATATCCGTGAGGGCATGATAATAATTCATTATATTCTACATTGGTTATTCCACATTATTAAGAGGGAATTAAAAAAAATCATAACTGATATCACAACCAACATTAAGAAACATTGATATACTCTCCAATGCGTCATACCCATGTTCTATACCTCTTTTCACTCCCTTCAGAAAAAAAACAAAAATCTGAAAATGAATGTCTTTGCCTGACTTTACAGTACTCTCCATTTTATTTTGTTTTAAGGCCTTCCAAACTAATTCTACATCTTTATGCTTACAGGCGAAGTCACTTTCTCCTGACCGTGTCTGTCCATTCTACCTACTCTATTTTGTCCTTCTTTTTCCCCCCCCTAATGACGACATATCCTGGAATGCGCAATTGTGAACTTCAATCTCTGCACCGTGCCTCCACAATAGCTGTTAAGTACACGTTTCAAATCAAAACTGCTGAAAATGGTTTGCCTTCTCCTCAAATCTTTCTTTTTCCTTTACATAAACACAAATCAACAGGAGACCACTCAGCCCCTCAAAACTGTACCAGCATTTAAAATGATCAGATTGCAACCGCAACACCACATTCACACTATTGGTGTTAACTTTTCAGCAATCTATTCCACTTTACAAATTTTAAAATACAGAGGTGGAAAGATTTGCAATCCTAGGAAGGGAAAACATTGCTTCATCATGTTAAATGGCCCTAATCATTAAATAATACAACTTCCTATCTACTGACAAACTCTAAAAATCTTAAATGTTTCTTTTGTCACTCAAATTACAGTCGATCATGCCAGTCTAAACTTTGCTCAACATGAGACATTTCACCGATTCTCAGCATCATTCAAATAAACCCTCATCACAGTTCCCAGTGCACATTTCCCTTTCTTAAATGAAGACACTAATACTCCACACTCAACTCCAGATATGGTTTCACCAACACTGTATACAACTGAAGCACGACCTCCCCATTTTAGTATTCAATTGCCCTCAATCAAATTCAGCTACATTTCCTAACGACTTGCTTACCTCCATACTATCCTTTTGCAAATCAGCCACTAGTATACCCAAATCCTTCATCTCAACCCTCCATTCTCTTAATTTTTTTTAATTTGCTGCACTAATCTTTCGTGCAGTAGAGCTAATAGGACTTGATGTTTCAATCCCTGTAATAAGTCCGCACTCTTGCTATTTGCAGTGGGATTGGAGTGGTGAAAGGTAGGGTAGGTATGTCATCGGGGTCATCAGGTGGGCACCCTCCTTCTTTGATAAGCCGTTTCATTGATAAGCCCACAACATCTCCAGCGGGCTCAACGGTGATACCTGGCGTCCCAGTTACACCCCCCTCAATTCCATACCCTCCTGTATTCACCTTATCAAATGCCATTTGTAAATCAATGCACAGTACATCCATAGGCTCCATTTTACACTCAGCACGTTTCTTCAAAAATGATCACCAATAAATTGGTCAAATGTAATTCTACTTTCACAAAACCATGTTGTCTCCGCCCACATGGTTCACATTTTTCAGTGTCCTGTCATGGTTTTATTAATAGCTTCAGACATTTTCTCTATGACTAACAGGCCTGTAATTTCTCAGATTTCTATCTTCACACATTTTTTAATAAATGAGTTACATTTCCTATTATCAACATTCAACTCCACCTTCACCAATAGTGGGCTTCTCTATTTTCTTTACAAATCTGGCCTTTTGTAATCCATTCCGTTGGATTGCCAAATATTCTGACTGACGATGTTTCCTTTATTGCTTTTGAATTTTCTTTTTATTGAATCCTTCACTTCTACAAACACTCAACTTTGTTGATTTTAAGTTCAATGTACCAGGCTATTCTATCGCTAAAGCCACATGTATCAACAAGTTTAAATAGAACCAAAACCAAAAAAGTAGTTTCTTCTTTCCACAAAATGGGACCAACAGTCAAGAAAATGCATTTCTCCCAGGCCCCATTTCCAACCCATAATTTGCCTTCTAAAGCTTTAACCCGTAGCCAATTTAGAGGTGCCGCAGATAATACTGGTAAAATCTATTCCTACAATGAACAGGGAGAGTCTGCCAGATCTGGAGCTCGCAGCAAGATGCTCAGGGGCAAAGTCGGGGCAACTAGGGAATGCCTTTGCAGCATATAATTGAAAGCACCAGAAAGCCAGGAAAAGTACAAAATGTTCAAAAGTGAAATTAAAAGAAAAAATAACAATGCAGGGGGCATGAAAACATATATATTTTTAATTATTTTACTTGTCAATAAGTACCCAAGAGCATGATTGATAACTTTGGAAAGAGAAAGACATCTTAATGACAGAGGGATAATCCTTGGCAGGGGTGGAAGATTAAGCCACTTCTTAATACATATTTTAATTGCTACCCCAATTTAAGAGGGGGGTGCAACCAATGCTATCGTTAAGGAAGACCAGTATAACATACTGGGTAATACAAATTTAGTGAAGGTGGTGCTCTTAAGGGTTTTGGAATCGATGAAAATGCTTAAATTGCCAGGGCCAGACCAAAATATATTCCAGGCTGTTAAACATAGCAAGGGCAGTTACTGTGCCATCTCCGACTACCAACTTTCCATTCTTCCCTGGCTTCAGCAATAGAGCCCGAGAACCGGAGATCCACTGCCATTTTAATGTTGTAAAAGTGCATAAAAGTGGCAAGCCAAGCAATTACAAGTCAACTATTTTAACTTTGAATTATTAGAATTTGCCCTCTGGGTCAGCACAAGCTATATTTAGAAAAGGAGCAGATTCATCAAGGATAGTCAGTTTAGATTTATTATGTAAAGGCCATGTATGACCAACTTGATAGCGTTTTTTTTAATTTCAGGAAATAATAGATGTTACCAAGGGCAAGGCTGTTGATGACGGGCTGGTTGAAATAATAAAGCCAAGGTATCCTAGCACAAAATAGGCACAGAAGTTGAAGAAAATTGAACTTTTGTGACCAGAAGGCTGTCACAGTAGGGTTCCACAGGGACTAGTTTTTGATCGCTTCTTCTTTGGAATATATATTCGTGATTTAGATCACAATGGGGTCCATAGAGGTTTTTAACAAAATGTTGAGGTAGACAGGCACGAGAAAAGCTTTTGACTGCAGGCAAATAGATGGGTGGGAAAATCAGCCAAAAAGAGACAAATGAAATTTAATTGAGAGAAATGCAAGATAATCTGTTTGGGGAGGAAAGAAAATAGGAAATAGAAGGATATTATGAAGGAATAACAGACATGCTTTTATATATTCCCACATATTCGTAAAAGTATAAGAACTTAGTGAGATGGTCAACAAGGCTGATAGAATGGCATCCTTTGCAAGCTGAGACAGAATACGAAAGCAGGGAGGTATGCAATGCTAATTGTGCCTCATGGAATAATGCATCAGCTCTAATCACTATATTTGAGTGATACGATCCACTGGAGATCTACAGAGATGTTACCAAGACTACTAAATTGTGGATCCAAGAACAAATATAGATAAGATTATTTTCTTTGAAACAGAAGGCCATAGATTATAAAGGTTATAAAATATTATAAGATTATATATAGAAGATTAATATAGAAAATATAGAAGATTATAAAATCAGGGCCTTAGATAAAACTCCTTTGTCAGGATGGTCAAAAGCAAATGGACTGGGAGCCTGGGGAGGCAGGATAAGAGTGTTAAGTCTAGAACTGACTGGAAGGGTAGCAAAGTTAGAAAACTTCACTAAAGGCCGTGTCTCACGGTGCGAGTCCACCCAAGAGTGACCCCAAGTGAAAGAAAAAAAAACGGACTCGTGGTTATGCACGAGATTCAAAGTTTATGGTCAAGTGTTTAACCGAGTTCCCATGGGCATGTTCTTTATGCGATGTTCCAAGGTGCTCTCCCGAGTTACCAAGTTCCTCTCCCGTTACACTTGAGCCAACCATGAATGAAGGTATCTTTTAATAAAGCAACAATGTTAAAGAAAACATCTCCATCCTGCGGCTTTGAGTTAAAGATAGAAATCAGCGCGGCTGCATCTATTAATGACCTACAGAGGGAAAATGCGCATCAGATTGTTGGGAGACGGAGCTCAGGGTTCGCCTCCTGAGCTGCTTTGGTGCCCAGGCGTGAGGGAGGTTGGGGAGTGGGGGGGCGGCGTCATTAATCTGTCTGGGGTGACAAGGCCCTTGGGTTAGGAGTGGTGTGCAAGGGAGTGGTGTGCAAGGTAATTCTCTCCGATCTCTCTGAAGCCCCGGACGAGAACAAAGGAAACCCATCTTGCCAGCGTGTACAAGCCCGTTGTATATAAGGGTCTCGACCCGAAACGTCACCTGTCTCCTTCACTCCTTAGATGCTGCTGCACCCGCTGAGTTTCTCCAGCCTTTTGTGTACCCCCGTTGTATATAACTTTGCTGCTGACGCGCACACCCACTCTCTCTCTCCCTCTCTCTGCTCTCTATCACAGCAGCTCAGAGCCCAAGCTCGCCATCCTATAGTGGTAACATTCACATCGGGTCCCCTCCACACCCACACCCCCTCTCTCCGACACACACCCCCCACAAGGCAACAGGCAGCGTGAGAGACAGAGAGTTTGTAGGGTGTTAGTTTTGTATAAGGATTTATTTTTAAATTATTAGCCAAGGTCGGATTTACTTATTTTAAACGAAGTTTGGAGCAATACTTGACAATACTTTTTACTCTTTGCGCTCGTTTTCAGAAAGGGTTCAGACCCCGCTTGGCTCGTTGCCCCCTTTGAAGCAAGCCCTGCGAGAGGGATGGAGGGAGGGAGGGAAGGTGTGAGTGAACAAGAGCGCCGAGGAGGAGAGGGAAATAGGGGGGGTGGGTGGAGGAGAAATTGGGAAGAAGTTAGTTGTTCAGATCAGAAACCTGTAGGCTGGGAGCCATAATGGTGAAGAGCACACCCAGTTCTTCTGAGGAGTGCATAAGAGACTTAGATCGGAAGCAATGTTCCTCTAGAACTGAAACCGTGTCCACATCACCTCCTCTTGGCCGGACCCCACAACCAAATCTACGCGTCAGGAAAATCCAATGTTCATTGATTCATCTCCATGGTTTTTATAGCTAATTTTCCAATATGCAGTAATCACCCCCCGAAAGGGTAGGATAGGGCTGAAGCCAGTGTTTAGACGTTGGAATGTTTTTTTTTAATCATTCTAATAGAATGATTTTCCAACTCCTGTGGTAATTAAACTTTTTTTTCACTCCTAGTTTTTTTTAACATATTTTTAGGATATACATTATATATAAAATTGTACACATGGGAAAATAAGACGAAAATGACCAAAAAACAAAGAATATTTAGTCTAGGGTGAATTAAATTTTGTGATTAAGACTCGAGTGTGAATGGCACTGAAATATTTTAAAGAGTTCCCACGGTAGACTCACGAATCACTACGTTAAACGCACGGGCCCTACGTTCTTACAACGAGTCTAAATGTTTCAATTTTAAACTTGAACACTAAATTTGACTCGTGGAAAAAGTCAAACATGTTTGACTTTTTTCACGAGTTCACAAGTTTCGCGGGTACCTGCCGTTAGCGCCACGAGTGGACAAGTTGATCGCACGAGGTCCCACGTTCCCGCTACGTTGGCTGTACGTGATCACCACGAGTGAAAACTCGGGGTCACTCGTGGGCCAACTCGCACCGTGAGACAGGGGTTTAAAGTACTTCAGGGTTAAGGTTTCCAAGGTCAGTTTATTGTCACATGTACCAATTAAGTTACAGTGAAATTCAGATTACCATACAGCCATACAAAATAAGCAACAAGACACGACTACTTAAATGTTAACATAAACATCCACCACAGTGGATCCCCCACGTTCCTCACTGTGATGAAAGGCAATAAAGTCCAATCTCCTTCCTCTTGATTCTCCTGCAGTTGGGGCAGTCGACCCATCCACAGCCGGCGGACAAAGTCCGTGTCAGGGTGATTGAAACTCCTGCGTCAGGGCGATCAAAACTCCTGCGGCAGGAGTCCCCGATGTCGGTCTCTAACCAACCAGAGAATACAGGCTCCACGATGTTAAAGTCTCGCAGGCTCCCACAGTTGGAACCCCAAAGACGAATTTGTGAAATTGCCTGCCACAGAGGGCAGTGGAGGCCAAATCACTGGATGGATTTAAGAGAGAGTTAGATAGAGCTCTAGGGGCTAGTGGAATCAAGGGATATGGGGAGAAGGCAGGCACAGGTTATTGATTGGGGATGATCAGCCATGATCACAATGAATGGCGGTGCTGGCTCGATGGACTGAATGGCCTCCTCCTGCACCTATTTTCTATGACCCCCCACCCCGACAGGGATTGCAAGCTCAGTGATGTGAAGTCTTGCAGGCTCCCACGATGGAGCTCCCAGACAATCTCTAGCAAAGGCCGCTAACTCCACGATGTTAGGCCGCAGTGCGGACGGAGATACAATTCGGAATTTAAAAAAAATGTAATTGCATCTCCGTCGAGGCAAGAGATTAGAAAAAGTTTCCCCTAACTCAACCCCCCCCCCCCCCCCCCCACACACAAAACAAGCTAAAGACCACTAAAAAAACATATATTTAACACATACAAAACAGACACAAAGAAGGAAGGGACAGAAACTGTTGGCAAGGCAGCCATTGCTGGCACCATCAATGTGCACTTTAAGAACAGCGACCTGCAGGGCCATGGACAGAATACTGGACAGTATGATTCTGCCAAGGAATTTCCTTTGACGATAATAGACATGAGCTAAATAGCATCCTCCAACGTCACGTATTTCCAGTTTCTGAAATCCTCCAATTAATACCAGTGGGATTCTGTGCTTCAATTTTAAAATAAACCTCAAACTCATTTCCAACTCCAAATGCTGAAGCTTTGACATGGAGCATGGCAGGGTTCCTTCACTTAACAGTTAGTTACTCTCCAGATCTCAGGAAACATCCTTAACCCTTGCACTGGGCAGTCAAACAAACAACCTTTACAAGTCCAAGCCATGGGTGCAGATGACTGCTCTCACGCTGGTTGCACCATCCACTACCAACACCATGTTACTTCACTCTTTCAACAGAAATGGCTTCCTATTTTATGGCCATCCACATTTCAGACTCTGGACTGAGAGCCTTAGAGTTATACAACACCGAATCTTGCTCTTTAACCCAACATCCATGCTAATTAAAATGCCCCATCTATAGTAGTCTTATTTTCTTGCATTTGGCCCATATTCATTAACACATCAAAATACTTTTTAATTACAGTACCTGCCTCATCTTCATTGGGCAGGTCTTATATACCCATCACCCTTTGTGTGAAAAGGTTGCCCCTAAGGTTCCTATTAAAAGCTTTGCTTCTCACTTTAAATCTATGCCTTCTAGTTCTTGTTTCCCCTACACTGAGAAAAAAAGACTGCATTCACCCTATCTCACTTCTAATTCTATGCACCTCCAAGATCACCCCTTATCCTCCTGTGCTTCAAGGAATAAAGTATTAGCCTGCCCAACCTCTCCCTATAACAGGCTCCCAAGTCCTGGCAGCATCTTTGTAAATCTTTCCAGCTCACCAATGTCCTTCCCATAGCAGGGTAACCAAAACTGAACACCATGCGAGGCCATGCCAATGTCTTGTAGACCCAATTCCTATACTTGGTGCCCTACCCAATGAAGGCAGCATGTCAAAAGCCTTCTTCGTCACCTTGTCTACCTGCAACATCACTTTCAGGGAACTTTGTACTTGGACTCCGAGGCCTCTGGTCTCTACAACAATTCTCAAGGCCCTTCTGCTCATTGTAAAGGCCCTGGCCTGGTTTGACTTCCTAAATGCAACACCTCACACTTTTCTGCATTATATTCTATTAACTATTCCTTGGGTCACTTGTGCAGCTGATTAAGAGCCTGCTGTATTTCAAGGTAATAATCTCTGCTGTGTACAACTACTATTTTACTGTTATACACAAACTTACTAATAATGCCTTCACACATTCTCATCCAAATCATTGATACAGATGACAAACAGCAATGGGTCCAGAGCCGATCTTTAAGGCACTCCATTAATCACAGGTCTCCAGTCGCCCACCGAACCGTTGATTCCTGCCATCAAGCCAATTCTGTATCCAGTTGGTTAGATCACCCCGAATCCCATGCAATCTAACCTTGTGGTTAATCTGTGGTAGTCATTGGCTCAGACAGCTGTGGACTCCCGGGTCTTCAGGTATTTTAAAAGCAGGTGGTAGACAAAAGTGCTGGAGAAACTCAGCAGGTGAGGCAGAATCTATAGAGTGAAGGAAATGGGCAACGTTTTGGGCCAAACCCCTTGGAAACATTGCCTATTTCCTTTGCTCTGTAGATGCTGCCTCACCCGCTGAGTTTCTCCAGCACTTTTGTCTACCTTCTATTTTCCAGCATCTGCAGTTCCTTCTTGAACATTTTTAAAGCAGAGATTGATAAGTTCTTGACTAGCAAGGACATCGAGGATTACGGGGAAAAGGCAGGAGAATGGGGTTGAGGGAAAAAAAGATCAGCCATGATTCAATGGTGGAGTAGAGTGGATGGGCAAATGGCCTAAACTTCTGAACCTCCAGAACAGCTTACCATGCGAAACATGTTTAAAGGCTTTGTGGATGTCCATATAGACTGCATCTAAAGCCCTGCCATTGTCTTCAAAAGGTTCAGTGAAATTTGAGTTGGTTATTCTTTGCAGGCCTTCTTAAATAGAGGTACAACATCAGCCACCATCCAGTCTTCCACAGACTCAGGGGGCAGCAATGGTTTGGATATCTCAGCCAGGGCTTTTATAATTTATTTTCTAGCTGCCAGTGTCTCGGAAGATTTACCTGCTTTTGTACTTAGAAGACTAGCACCTCCTCAACTATAATACAGACCTCTAGATACCTTATTTAAATGTCCAATTGGCTTCATGTCTTTCTCCACAGTAAAAGCATAAATATTAATTTGTATATTCACCTTGTGTGTCTGTTGCAGGTCCATACATAGATGACCATTTTGGTTTCTGAGGAATTCTACACTCTCTTTACTTACCCTCTTTCCTTTAATATACATATTAAAAATCTTTGGATTCTCCTTAATCTCATCTGCCAGAACATTCTTATGCCCCCTATTTGCCCTTGATTTAATTCTGAAGCATGCTCCTCAATTCTCCAGGGATACACTTGATCACAACTGCCTATAACCGACATGCCTCCATTTTCCTCAGCAGAGCTTCAATTTATCTCATCATCCAGGGTTCTTTACTCCTACCTGCCTTGCCCTTCACTGCAACAGGAATGTGTATACCTTGAACTTTCACCAGCACACTTAAAAGCATCCTACTTTCTCAGCATCCCTTTGCCCACAAACGACCTACACCAAGTTAATTCCTGTCCAATACCATTAATGTTGGTTTGCCCCATGGAATCAACATCCTCATATTTAGAATAATTGCAGAGATCAGAAGTATATTGCAGATGAGAATCAGGATAAATGTTTCATGTCCTGCATTGCAGGGAATTTTCACATTCCAATCAAAGAGTTACAGAAAGAAAGTTGGTTATAGATGGATAAGATTTGATAAACATTTTCCAAATATATGAATATTCAAAAATGAATCAGTTAGTCAAGTGCATCCAGCTCAACTTTAATTTTGACATTTGTTAAAAAGTGGGATTCATCGCGTTTGATCATTTTCAGATGCCAATTGCAGATTATTCCTTGATCTTTTACCAGTTTCTAAATAACAAGGTTGTATAACCAGTTGCCAATTTGAAGCAGAAAATTGTCTACTAGTTGGCCACAATGCTTTGGAGAATTCGAAACAATACAGATGCTAATTAAATGCCATCTACAATTGGCCTTGATGCATATTGGCTTAAAACAAAAATCTCAATGCACTAATTGAATGTAGCAGTATAAAATGTGGTATATTTTCAAGGCAACAATATTGGATTTTCACCAGTATTTTTGTACTAAAAGCCCATTTACAATGTTAAAATTAAAAAGTCTACAATTCACAAAAAGTATAAATGGCACAGAATTCCCCAATACTATTCTATTTCTTGAACTATAATCTAATCTCTACCTTGATTAGTAAAGGTGTTAGGGGGAGAAGGCAAGTGAATGGGGTTGAGAGGGAAAGATCGATGCCGTGATTGAATGGTGGAGTAGACTTGATGGGCCAAATGACCAAATTCTACTCCCAGTTAATCTTGGGCAAAAGGACACAGTACTCAGCATGTCAGGCAGCATCTCTGAAGAACATGAATAGGTGGCATTTTGGGTCAGGACCCTGGTCTTGGGGAATGATGGTTAACCAATCCGAATCTCACTCAGATCTTTCTCTGAAACCCATTTTCAGAATACTTAAGCTTAATTTTTCACATTTTTTCTTATTTAGCCATTTCAAATAAACCTCCTTGTAATACCATAATATTTATTACTTATTTCTGATGATCCAAATGTGTAGGAAGGAACTACAGATGCTGGTTTACACCAAAGATATACACAAAAATGCTGGAGTAACTCAACGGACAGGTAGTATCTCTGGATAGAAGGAATGGGTGATGTTTCGGTTGGAGAACCTAAACATCACCCATTCCTTCTATCCAGAGATGCTGCCTGTCCCGCTGAGTTACTCCAGCAGTTTGTGTATATCTAATGATCCAAAGTAGCTATAGTTTTCAGATTTGGAACAACACAACTTGACGTTGTTTTGTGGCAACATTCTATAAAAGTACAACAATGACCCAATCTTTTTTACCTCTGTACTACCAGACCACAGGATTGTTATGCACTATACATGCATTGCATTTTCCCACCTTGTGTTAAAGACTTGCATTGAACACCTTGCATTGAACAGGGAATAAAAGTAACATTTCAAAACTTTTCATTTCAAAACTTACAAACGTTAAGTACAACGTAGTCTTCTGGACTGATTATTTGCAATACTTCAAACCCAAGATCCAGTCTTCCCATTGGGTTTTTCTGCTCCAACATTTTGTACAAAGTAGTAACTAAGGCTTGGAATTTCCTGGAGACATACACTTTAGTAAAGGTACATTATGCCTCTACAAGAGCATAAGGTGTGTGCTATCCTAGACTTGATGCTGCAAATAACTCGGGTCACTGGTTACACAATGCCAAATGTTAGCCTCTGGTCTTTGTTGGAACAGTGACAAAAGCCAATATCACATCACTGCCCTCCTCTGTAATGCTACAAAGCAGTGCAGTGTAAAATTGTCCTTGTGTCAGAGTTACATAGTTGTTGATTTGTCCAATTCCAAATATATGATCATTAACAGGTGTTTTAGGTGCCAATCTTTTGCAAGAAATGGTAAACCAAGGTCCCGTCTGCTCTGACGAGTGAACAAGTAAAAGGTCCATAGCATTTTAAAGAACTGGGGTATTCTCTCGGGGGTTACACAAAAAGCTGGAGAAACTCAGCGGGTGCAGCAGCATCTAAAGAGCGAAGGAGATAGGCGACGTTTCGGGTCGAGACCCTTCTTCAGACTGGTCTTTCTGGTCAGACTGGTATTCTCTCCATTGTTTTAAACAGTATTTATCACGCAGCCAACACCAAAGCAGGTCACTGTTATACTGTTTGTGGGAGCTTGCTGTGTGTGTCTTATTACAGAGCTCATATTTCCTGCAAAACTAATTTGACAGCTTTCATGCCTGAGAACTCCTACTTAAATGCAGGCTTCTTTTCTCCCAAATTCTACAACAAAGTTTGCAATGGGTTTAAACACCAAACAAATAGAAATGAGGAGAAATGCTTCACAGGTCAGACAGCATCCACAGAAAAGTAGACAGAGACCACAGATGCTGGAATCCTCAGCAATAACCAAAGTGCAGGAGGAACTCAGCTGGACAGACAGCATCTGGGGAGAGATTGGCTGTAAATGTTGAAAGAAGAGTCCCATCCCATGTCACCTGCCCATTCGCTTCGCAGATGCTGCCTGACCAGCTGAGTTCCTTCACCAATTTAGGGTTTTTTTTTTAACATTCATTATTGATCAAAAACATATTGGTTTAAATGGAATGTTACAAGGCAGACCAAGAAAAATATTCAAGTATGTAGATAGTCAAAGCTTCCTCAAAATAAAATGCAATAGTTCCACTAATTCCAGGGAATTCTGGCTTCGGACCAAAGTGAGGAAGAAGTGTTTGGAAAGTATCGAGAACCAAGGTCACGAACTGCGAGCACAGAAGCCTTGCGAGTACAGCATCTCAAAAACTACGTGTAATAAGGAACTGCAGATGCTGGTTTACACCGGGGATAGACACAGAAAACTGGAGTAATGCAGCGGGACAGGCAGCATTCCTTCGCTCCAGAGATGCTACCTGTCCCGCTGAGTTATTCCAGCTTTTTGAGTCTAGCTCAAAAACTATGATTAGTACAGGTGTCAGAGGTTATGGGGAGAAAGCAGGAGAATGGGGTCAAGAGGGAGAGATAGATCAGCCATGATTGAATGGCAGAGTAGATGATGGGCTGAATGACCTAATTCAGCTCCTATCACATGATCTTAAGACCTCCCTGCTCCATCAACTACTGCCCATCTCAGCTGAGGAGCATCTACCTTTCCCATTGTGGCTTCATTAGTTATCTCAGAATCTACAAAACTGGAATGGAAACAAGTTATCTTCAATCACAAGGAACTGCTAATGCCAACTGCATCAATTCAATAGAATAATGAAAGCAAGTAGCATCATCAGTTAACATAAATTAAATCCACTGGTCGACCCAAAGTTACATTTTAACTTTTGAAATTGAATAGTTTTAAGGCCTTTGATGGTGTAACAATTTTGGTTTGGCAGTTCATTCACCCAGTCTCGGGATACAGGGTTGGCATGGGGTTAGCACGAGGAATCCACTATCTCCTGGTTGCTTCCTAATTTTTCTTCCTCATTTCTCGTTCCAGAGTTCACTCAAACCACAGGGCAATTATACCAGCCAACACACTAATCATAAATACTTCAAACTTACTCCTCAATTGACAACCAAATAATTCATCCAATGCAGCACAACTCCACTTCACCCAGGCAGCTACTGCCACAGTGTTTTTGACACATTAGAGCAACTGAACCAAATCACTAGTGATTTATTGTGACATTTCCAAATAAATAAAAATCAAGTTTACTGGAGGATCAAAAGGATCCATTTAAATTTTCGTGCTTGATAATACAGTGGTGCAGCTGGTAGAGTGGCTGCCGCACAGCACCAGAGAGCCGGCCGCCGGTGCCGTCTGTGTGGAGTTTGCAGGTGCTCCATGACCACATAGGTTTCTTCTGAGTGCTCCGGCTTCCTCTCACATCCCAAAAGGTGTGTGAGTTTGTAGGTGAATTGGCCTTTATAACTTGCCCCTAATGTGTATGGTGTGGATGGAATAAGTGGGATAACAGAACTACATTGCAGGAGTACATGCTGAGGGGCGCACTGAAGACACGGCAGTCTGGGTTTCTCCTGCTGCTGTACATTCGGGGGCAGATATGGTAGAGACAGCCCTCAAATGAGGGAAGGGATATTATGTCAGTGGACCACACGAGTGGCAAGTGTGCCGGGTAAAATTATATTTCTGGGAACACTACGATACAATGCTAATGAATGTATAGCCTCTGAGAATGTCAGAATAACGTTTGCACATTGTGAATAAAGTTTATTTTGATTTTGAAAAGAACTAGTGTGAATGGGTGATCAATGGTCAGCGTAGACTCAATGAGCCAAAGGGCTCATTTCCATGCTGAAACTCAAAGTTGAATCTTATTGCCGGTAATCCAAAATCCATACATTGAACTACAATGCTTGATCAGGAGAAAATTGTACTGAACCGAGTTTTCAGTCATCTGCTCAGTTGGACGTTAGTGTTTTCAACACACAATACAATGAGGAAACGTCTTCTGCCCAATGTTGACCAGCCAATATCACCGAAGTTGTCTTTTGTGGGATATCTAGGTGTGCAGATTCACTATTCCATTGAACTGCATGAAAACAGACAGCATTTCAAAGTAGTAATTAACTTCTGAAGCAGCTTGGGATATCCCAATAACATGAAAGGTGCAACGTCCTAAGATTGGAGTCTATTACCCTATCTAATAATGAAGCCACATACAATCGATCCCATTGTGTCCTTTCTCTCTTTGAATTCCATTCATTAGAAACAGTTGGCCTTCCAATCACAGTTAATTAATCCATCATCCTCAGATGGACAAGAGATTACAAGTTGTTTTAATGTTTGATGCATAATTTAGAAATAAATACTCAAACTATACATGTGTGCTGGAATTACTTTTACCATACGTGTAGGAAAGAACTGCAGATGCTGGTTTAAATAAAAGATAGACAAAATGCTGGACCCAAAACGTCACCCATTCCTTCCCTCCAGAAATGCTGCCCGTCCCGCTGAGTTATCCCAACATTTTGTGTCTATCTTACCTTTACATTTGATCCAATTTTATATTTCAAAAGGACACACTGTGAAGTAAGCTTTTAAAGGCAGAGGTCAAAGTAAAAAAAAATAAATGAAGGGTTCTTATATAGTTATGAGGTCATGAAAATATGCCCAGATTCATTGATTTGTCCAACAACTTTGTCTTAACTAAATGCTATAATAGATGGCCCTTTGTGCCATGTGTAAATGACTGGCACCTGCAGATAATGAACCACATAATTACAAATGCCAGGAATTCTCTTAGAATGCTTAATGTCGCATTTCTTCATACATCATTACTTTCCAAACAAGTTTGCATACATCATGAATGTCACATGGGATTTACCTGCAAGAACTCAAGTGCGCATCCTGGTAAAATTGCGGTTATAAATTAAGCATTAAAAAAAATGCAACCTCAATCGTCTGATCTTACTGACAATAATAAGCTCCACGCAAGATTAGTTCCAACAAGTAAAATATTGTTCCCCGCCTTGTCATTGTTAATACAGGCATTATTGATAGAGATTAACTGTCATATTTGATCATATGTATAATTAACGATGAAAACAATGGTTGTTTGCATTCAGGTAAGTTTAAAAGATTGTACCCGTCTTACACTAACACCACAAGTCGCAATCGCATCCTTGGATGGGAGGGGAGAAAGATGATAAAAGCCTGGGAAATGTATTAAGTAGGAAGAAAATACTGGCATTTCCAGAAAAGCGAAACATGTTAAAGCTATAACTTTTACGTTTAGTTTAATACGTCACTGGTCACAGATTAATCTCATTATTAAACGCTGTGATATTGACTCTGCCTTTCAAAGCAACCAGAGTGTTAGTACAGCTTCAATCCATTCGCTGTCAAAGGAGGAAAGTTATGTCGGAAGGAGCGGGCTGTCGATATAGTGTCTCCACAAATCCACGGAAAACTCTGCAGCACAGCAACTTCGCCCTGTACTCCAAGGGTGCGATTAGGTCACAAAAATGCGATTAACGAATTTACTTTCTCCAACAACACGCGCTTCAGCTCGGAATAAGTGAAAACTTTCCCTGAAAAACATAAACACCTACGTGCTACTTTGTGGCGTTCCTTCGCATCTCCCGGGGGCGGTGGTCCTGCAAACTGTACCCGGTTTCCAGACATTTACCGCCGAATTGGGGGTTTTTTTTTCCCCCCTCCTCTACTTCTTCTCGCGAAGACGGTTTGTTCCTTGCCGCCCGTTTAAGCGGAGAAGGCGAGGGTTTCGGTGGAGTGCTGGCGGAGCTGCAGCTGGAGCCGATCGCCTTGCAGAGAGAGCTGTGCGAGACGGCAGCTCGGCTCTCAGGCGCTCATGCACTCGGGCTGCTGTCAGAGTGCAGCGCACTCCACGCCAACACTGCGGTAGTGGGTCCGCCCCTCAGCGGCTCCGATGGCCGGAAGCCGCCGCCCGCCTGCCTGCCTGCCTGCGTTCACCTGGCCAGCTGCTCGGGGAGGCGAGCGAGAACTGAGAAACCCAGTGAGAGGAACGATTGCAAGCGCTGTCCACGGCTGCATCCAGTCGGCAATTATTTATAATATGATTGCAGCTAGACTGCGTCATCTTTAAATCGGTTGCTGCAAGGTTGATATACGTAAATAGAAAAAAAACCTCCCGCGTATTTAAATTGTGAAAACAGAGGGTGTGGATTGTGCATTACATTGGGTAAATATTCTGCAGAAGCATATCAAAGATGTGTGGGGATTTTTCGTTTCCAGAAAACCACGATGGTTTGTGGTTTTTTTCAACTACTGAAATTAAATTGCTGTTTTATTGCCTTTTGAATTGAAAGCCTTATTTTGTCATTTCAAAGTCTCTGGGATGGCGTGGAAGCGCCTTGTTCCGAATTCATCCTCAGCTGTTTTATCAATATTGTGCATATGTAACGTTGAATTAAACCAATATGAAATAAATAAACTAGTTAGTATTACATTTCCTCAAAATATTTTGAATTACGCCTCTCTTGCCTCTCCTGGTTGCGTTTATCTAACTTTATTTCGGAACGGATTTTAATTGTCATTTCTGTGTCCCGATTCTTCGGCAGTGTTACATAATAAGAAACACAATTCAATATGTAACAAAATGAACGGAGATAAACAAAATAAAGTAGAAAAAATGATCATTGTCTTTTAAGTGCATTTCTATAGTACAATACAAATCGTGATCCTAACATGAGTTAATGTTTAAGAAAGAACTGCAGATGCTGGAGCAATCGAAGCTAGACAAAAGAAAAATGCTGGAGAAACTCAGCATCTATGAAGAGAAGGAATCGGCGACGTTTCAGGTCGAGACCTTTAACTGGGTCTTTAACTAGATCGAACATTGAGATGGTGCTTTTAAAAAGCCCTGTTTGGCGTCAATCTAAACTATTAATTTAATTGAATTTGGGTAAAAAATATTGTTGACCTGAAAAGGTGCATTTACTTTAATGAATTGCACTGAGTACATGTTTTTAATAGTCACCTTATGCTTTCATTATTCAAGGATTACCTTGATTGCTTTCACACAAATAATTACAATAACTGTCTTAGGAAAATAGTTATTGCAGTCCAATGTATTTTTTAATATACTACAATAGTTATTAATGGAGCACCAAAATCATTTCAAGCAATAATCAACTATTGGTTGGTTCAGGAGTTTTAGCAACTACGTCATTTTAACCTTTTCTAATCGATGCAGTTCTTGCTCACTGTTAAGTTACCTATAACTTTTTTGTGCACCATGGTAGGAGGAGCCATCTCTCCAATTCCCTCACCTCCAAAAATGCAATGAGGTCAAAGTCTTCTTTGCCACAAAATATAAAAAATGGCACCTCTGGTTGATATGCCCCCTGGGAAATTTGACAGTCCAAAGGGACATTTGGAGCCAATCAAAATAATGTAGAAAGTGATTCTTGATATGGAATGGGGGAGCACATTGGTGCAACTAGTAAACCTGCTGCCTCTCAGATCCAGCAACTCTGTTGGTCCTCACCTCTGACACAGTTTGTATGTTCTCCCTGTAACTGCATTGTTTCCAACAGATACTCTACCTTCTACCCTCATTCCTAAAGACCTGTTGGTTAATTGGCAGCTGGAGGTGAACATTAGAATTGATGGGAATGTATAGAGATTCAGTTACAGAAACATTGATCTGTGAGCTGCCATGGACAATGATCCAAGAGATCACCTCCTATGTTGTATAGAAATATGGAAATCATGGGCAACTAATCCCCTTTAAGTGTCTCCCTCTCACGTCCTATGCCCTCTAGCTTCAGCTCTATGCTTCTCCTGCAGGATGTGGGAGATCAAGGAAACTTCCTGTGTCCATGGTGCTATATCTATGGGAAGTGTACCCAGCTGCAGTTCCTGACTGACCACATTAAGGATAGCTTCAGGATCATCCAGGATGCTCAGAACATCATAGATAGTTTTAGTGAGGTGGTTACACCTAAAGCACAGGCTGCAGGAAACTAGAAGGAACCAGTAAAGATAAAGGGCGTAGGTAGGCTGTACAGTTACCATGTGGACATTTCCCTCAGTGTGGCACAGTTGCATAGCTGGAACAACTGCTGCCTCACATCGCCAGAGACCCAAAATGCCTGTCTCAATATCATAATCATACTTTATCAGCCAAGTATGTTTTGCAACATACGAGGAATTTGATTTGCCATATAGTCAGAGCAATAAAAAGCAACAAGACACGCAAAGTAGATTTTAACATACACATCCACCACAGTGAATCCTCCACATTCCTCAGTGTAATGGAAGGCAAAACATAAAGTTCAATCTCTTCCCTTCTTTGTTCTCCTATGGTTGGGGGCCACGAGCCTTCCATTGACAGGACGAATATGGCTCCCATAGCCGGCGGTCGGGCCCTCTACATCGGGGCAATCAAGCTCCCGCATCGGAGGGATCTCAGCTCCGCTGCGCCGGGTGATCGGAACCCGGGTCGGGGTTAGTCAAACCTCCTGCGACTTTGGAGCTTCCCGACATCGGTGTCTACCCGTGACCGTGAGCTCCTCAATGTTGAAATCCGCAGGTTACGGTTGGAGCGTCGATCCCAGGCAAGGGATCGCAGGCTCTGATGGTAAGTTCACAGCCCCGTGGTGGGGCTCAAAGTCAGTCTCAAGCAAGGCCGCTAGCTCCACGATGTTAGGCCGCTGAGCGACCGGAGATACAATCCGGAAAACAATCGCATCTCCGGCAAGGTAAGAGGGAAAAAAAGTTCCCTTCGACCCTCTCCCCCACCACCACATAAAACAAACTTCTTCTTCTTTCATGTGGCGTGCACAGCCTAAAGTTGTTGGACAACTTGTTCTATTTGATCTTCTGTTTGTGCACATCGAGTTGATTGCATTAGTCGAAACAGGGCGGACCACGTGAAGGTTGCAATCTTCCACCCCATATAACAAACCAGAGAATATTAACACAAACTTCTTAAAACACACTAAAAATAACAAAAAAGACAAAAAGACAGACAGACTGTTGGCGAGGCTGCCATCGCTGACAGTGCCACCTGTCTATGCTGTTTCTCCAAACTAAGCTAAACAGATATATATATGTTTGGATACTTCAGGACTCTATTGTGGTGACCAGAACTGTACATAATACACCAGAGATTACAGCTGCGACATGACAGTCTAACTCAAGTTGGAACTAAGTTGTCCCCTGAGCTCGTCTTATGTGTCTGCATTAAGCCAATATCCCTCTGATCATTTTCTATGGATGTACAGAGCAAATGACTTTTAAGTGTTGTAATTATACCTGCCTCTACCACTTCCTGTGGTAGTTTGTTCAACATACCCACAACCTCTGTGTGGATGACTTGCTTTTAAGGTCCCCTTTAAATCTTTCACCTCCTACCTTAAATCTATGTCCTCTAGTTTTGGACTTCCCTACCATGGAAAAAAAGACAGTAACTATTTGCTTTATGTCTGGCCCTCGTGATTTTATAGATCTTTATAAAGTCAGACCTCAGCCTTCAAATCTCTGGGGAAGGCACCCCAAACCTATCCAGTTTTTACTTATACATGAAGCAATTGCCTATGAAAGTAGGTATGCCAGTTGTCTTCTTAGCCCATTTGCCATTTTAATGGACAGCCCAAGGTCCTTCTGTGCACCAGCATTCCTGAGGTCTATGCCATTTCCTGTATCTGTTCTGTTTGTATCCCAAACTGCATTACCTCACACTCACGTGGATTAAATTCCATCTGCTCTGCCCAACTTTCCGACTGATCTATGTTCCTGTATATCTTTTTACAATCACGTATTTTATTTAACACCAATTTTAATGCCATCAACAAATTTACAAGTTCATCCAAGTTTGGCATAGATAGGGTGGACAGTCAGAACCTTTTTCCCAGGGTGGAAGGTGGGAGGGATGCCAGGGAGTGAGGAGGATGTCGGTGCGAGTGGAGGGCCGTCGGAGAGTTGTGGCCCATCTGAGTACTGACGGTCAGTCAGTCGAGGACGAGCAGCGTGGGTCCGTTGAGGACCAGCTGCTGAGAACAAAGAGGGACTAGACATGGGCGAGATGGAAGAGGGACCATCGGGACTATATTGAATACTTTTTCTCACTTTGTCAACGCCCTATTTGTCAACTTTTTGCATGGATGTGTATTGTATGCAAAACAAAGAATTTCACTGTACCAAGTACATGTGGCAATAAAGTATCAGTAAAGTTCCAATCAATCCAACACTAGGGGGCATAGCTGTAATGGAGAGGGGAATTTAATGGAGATGTGCGGGGCAAATAGACAATAGGTGCAGGAGTAGGCCATTCGGCCCTTCGAGCCAGCACCGCCATTGAATGTGATCAAGGCCGATCATCCCCAATCAGTATCCCTTCCCTGCCTTTTCCCCATATCCCCTGATTCTGCTACCTTGAAGAGCCCTATCGAGATCTCTCTTGAAAGTATCCAGAGAACTGACCTCCACCGCCCTCTGAGGCAGAGAATTCCACAGACTCACAAATCTCTGTGTGAAAAAGTGTTTCCTCATCTCTGTTCTAAATGGCTTCCCCCTTATACTTAAACTGTGGCCCCTGGTTTACACAGAGAATGGGAGGGAGGGAGGAGGAGGGAGGAGGAGGGAGGAAGGAGGTGGGAGGAGGAGGGAGGAGGAGGGAGGAGGAGGGAGGAGGAGGGAGGAGGAGGGAGGAGAGGAGGAGGGGGGAGGGTGGAGGAGGAGGAGGAGGAGGAGGAGGAGGAGAAGAAGAAGGATCCCATTTTCCCCAATCTTCTGCATCAGCTTACCATACCTTGTCAAAAGCTTTAATAAAATCCTTGTGAACCATTTCTACTGCGCAGGTTTACCAATGTGCTGCAGGGAAGGGCATCTGAAGATTGGCCAAGGTAACTACAGACCTTGCAGCCTGGAGACCTCACTATTGACCAGATCTCATGAAATTTCTAGGCAACATGTCAAATGTGCAGGAATGCCTCTTTGCAAATCTATCTACCATCCTCCCAGAACAGTACATTGGCGCAGCGGTAGATCTGCCTCACAGTGCCAGAGATCCAGGTTTGATCTGATTACGGGTGTTGTCTATAAGGAGTTTGTACGTTCTACCCATGACTGAGTGTGTTTTCTCTGGGAGCTCCAGTTTTCTCCCACATTCCAAAGACATACAGGCTTTTGTAAAAATTGTAAATTATCCCTAGTGTGTACGACAGTGCTAGTGTACAGGGATCACTGGTCGGTGTGGACTCAGTGGGCCAAAGAACCTGTTTCAGCGCTGTATCTCTAAACTAAACTAAACTAAACTGACGATGTGGTGTTCTTTCACATTAAGGCACACTTGGTAGAAGTACTAACATGTACAAATACATAAAATGCATTCTGGATAGATGACAGGATCCGAAACAAACCAACCAAACTGGCTGATGCCTTATGGAGAAAGGTACAAGTCCGGGTCTCTTCTCCTTTTAACTGCTTGGACCTCCACCTGGTTTTCTGGTTTATTCTCATATAACATATAACCATATAACAATTACAGCACGGAAACAGGCCATCTCGGCCCTTCAAGTCTGTGCCGAACAACTTTTTTCCCTTTGTCCCACCTGCCTGCACTCATACCATAACCCTCCATACCCTTCTCATTCATATGCCTATCCAATTTATTTTTAAATGATACCAATGAACCTGCCGCCACCACTTCCTCTGGAAGCTCATTCCACGCCGCTACCACTCTCTGAGTAAAGAAGTTCCCCCTCATGTTACCCCTAAACTTCTGTCCCTTTATTCTAAAGTCATGTCCTCTTGTTTGAATCTTCCCTATTCTCAAAGGGAAAAGCTTGTCCACATCAACTCTGTCTATCCCTCTCATCATTTTAAAGACCTCTATCAAGGCCCCCCTTAACCTTCTGCGCTCCAGAGAATAAAGACCTAACTTATTCAACCTATCTCTGTAACTTAGCTGTTGAAACCCAGGCAACATTCTAGTAAATCTCCTCTGTACCCTCTCTATTTTGTTGACATCCTTCCTATAATTGGGCAACCAAAATTGTACACCATACTCCAGATTTGGTCTCACCAATGGCTTGTACAATTTTAACATTACATCTCAGCTTCTATACTCTATGCTCTGATTTATAAAGGCTAGCATACCAAAAGCTTTCTTTACCACCCTATCTATATGAGATTCCACCTTCAAGGAACTATGCACGGTTATTCCCAGATCCCTCTGTTCAACTGTATTCTTCAATTCCCTACCATTTACCATGTACTATTTTGATTTGTCCTGCCAAGGTGTAGCACCTCACATTTATCAGCATTAAACTCCATCTGCCATCTTTCGTCCCATTTTTCCAACTGGCCTAAATCACTCTGTAGACTTTGGAAATCCTCTTCATTATCCACAACACCCCCTATCTTGGTATCATCTGCATACTTACTAATCCAATTTACCATCCCTTCATCCAGATCATTGATGTACATCCCAAAGACAGGCAATGTGCTAGGTTAATTGGCCACTGTAAATCACACCTCGAGTTTCGATGAGTGGTGGAATCTGGGGGAATTGATGAGAAAGTCGAGAGAATAAATGGAATCAGTGTGGGATGAATGTAAATGGGGGTTTGATGGTCAGCATGCACACAATGAGCTGTTTGAATGAATGAATGGCCTGTTTCCATGCTGCATTTCACTATGACTCAATGAAATGATTGAGAGTACAAGGTAAGCCAAGACCTCAGCTTCAGAATTAGCTGCACCCATTGCCAAACTGTTCCATTACAGCTACAACATTCGCATGTACCCACTAATTGGAAAATTGCCCAGATACATCCTGTTCACAGAAAGCTGGACAAATCCAATCCTGCTAATTACCTCCCTATCAGTTCCAATCTCAATCTCCAGTAAAGTGAAGGAGGGTGTATATTGCTGTCAATCAGCACTTACTCACTAATGCCCAATTTTATTTTTGCAAGGACCATTTGGCTTCAGTTCACATTACAGCTTTGGTCTAAACATGGACCAAAGATGTGAATTTCAGGGATGAAGTGAGGGTGACTACACTTGAAATACTGGCAGCATTAATTGAGGGTTACATCAAAGACCTTGATGGAATTGGTTCATTGCAACATTCGGGGGAAAACAAATCCAGTGACTGGAATTATATTTCATATAATGGAAGGGTCTTGAATGGTATTGAAGGATATTGCCGCAGGAAAAACTAAAATCAAGGGGAAAGTACTCGGATGATTGCAGTCAAACTTTTGAAAAGAATGATTATGTTTTTTGGAGATCAATCAACCCAACCCCTGGACATGATTGTTTCTCAGGACGGTATCTTAGGTCCAAGTGTCTTCTTGACAGAGTCGACCCTGCCAGAGACTTGTACCCTGAGTTCAGTCTGAGCAATATAGTTACAGATTTATATATTTCATCCAAAGCCTCAGAATCATCGTTAGATATCATCATTTTATCTGGACATTCCTGTTCATTTTGCACATCATTTCCATCAAAGATGGTGGCATTGTGTTCTACTGGCGAAAATGGTTGGTCCTGCAAGAATAGACAGTAGGCAGGGAGGGATACAAGGATATGCGTAGAGGCTTCAGTGTCCTTAGAAAGCGGCCTGGTAACACCATTGACGGACAGAGGTGCCCAGGATCTGAATAAGATGGTTGCTGGACTGTGAGGTAGCCCATGACGAAAGATCTACATAGCCATCATCAACGCACTTGTCTTTAATGTAATGGGTAATTGGTGCTACTGGAAAGGGTATCCACCTCATTATGCTTATGGAGATTCTATCTGGCCTTCACATTCGGGCTACCCTTCATAATTGCACAATTGCACTGCACAATCGTTATGTTAAGTGCTAGATTCTGAACATGTCCAGCTGGTCAAAACAAGAAATCTATCAGTGAAAAATCATCAGCAGCAGCCAAATGGTAGATCGTCATGACGCACCTTCACTGCAGAGTGGATTCAATTCTCTGGCCATACCAGGTGCAGTCCCAGAGTTGGTTTACTTCCTTGAAAGAAGAAGCACTAATAATACACAAAAAAAGATGGAAATCTGGTGTAACTTCAATACTGAACACATGCCAGATAGCAGAATTAAACATTAAGCAATATTAAAGTGATCACAGGAATCCGATCAAAACTTTGCAGCCCTGCTACAGAATGGTGACAATGATGGAAGGTGTTCACTTCACATCCACCGCCTCCTTAATGCAGTTAGAACAAGGCCCACAAGTGTAAGAAAAAATCTTGAAACATTTGTAATCAATTACAGCCAACAGTGCCAAGGGAATGATCTGTCATGCCTCTCATGAGTCCCGTATTGCCGGTCTTGAGTAATCTCAGTTCACTCCAGGAAATATAACAAATTGTCTATGCCACTGGCAACAACAAATACAGCAGTTCAAACAACCTCTTAGCTGTAGCATTTAAGATCTGTCAGTCCAGAATGAGTTGAGAACACTCAAAACTTAACAACATTGGAGACAATGTCACCTGTCCACACAAATCCCACCCATTACCTTAAACAAAAAGCAATTCATGAACGTTTCTTCGGCATCATCTGGAGAATCATCTTCGTTTACATTAGTGCTGCAATCTCAGCATTAAATTCCTGTGGCACATGTTTATGAGGCAAGAAATAGGAAGATAGTTCCTCTCTCACGTTAAACATATGCCCTCTAATCGTAGACCCCCAAACACTAGGAAAAAGACAGTGACCATTCGCCTTATCTATCCTCCTCATTATTGACCTCTCCAAGGTCAATCGCTGGTTTCCAATGCTTCAGGGAGAGCACCCCCAACCCCAGCCTCTCTTTATAACTCAATTTCTTAATCACTAATGTTGTTATCCCCAGCAATATCATTATGCACCCTTTCCCATTTACCAGACGCCACTGTATATAGGTATGTTACAAAATTTACCTTGAGCAGCGCTGCAGTTCTGAGGGGGGCGTGTTTAAAGTGCCGTTTTTCTACAGACAGGGCAAATCGATCCATGTCGGGCGATTTCGGTGCTGAAGAAAAATCGTTCCAACATTTCATTCATGAAGGTATTTTTAAACTATGCTAGATTATTGATTAACTAGAGTAATTTAAAAATCATCTTCTAAAGCCGTGAGCGCCGACAAAGGGAAGGATTTTACGTAGGGGAGAAAATAAAGTGCACAGTTTATTTTTACATTAAAACTTGGTTTTTAGGAAGGCTTTACTCACATTTTCACGTTGCAAAATGGGGACAAAAAAAAGTATGAACCGGCAGTGTTTTTCATGCTGACTTCACCGCAAACCGCAACGTTCTAATCCACCGCATTCCACTAAAACCCACTCGCAAGTTGATTTAAATGGCCATTAATTTACAGGCATTAAACACTAAATTCCTTCCATTTGGCCTATAAATTCATGAAAATTAGATTTAAAAATCATGTTATATTGTGAATTATTGTGTGAATGTTATTTGGACACAGGCAATTATAAAAAGTTTATCTTTTCTTAAGAAATGGATATATGTTTAGATCTAGTAATTGAATTTTGTGATTAGCTACAATTAGGTAACTAACTAATTATATGCTTTAATTTCAGGTCGTCCAAGTAATATTGTTTCATATTTGTTTCAGAATGTTTCAATCCATAATAACTGAAAATTTCACTGAGTTCTCTTAATTTTTAAGAAAGTTATAGGCTTTTGACTGTCCTCGATCACAACTTTTGTGTTAAGTCAATGGAAAGGCAATGGGGAACAAGGTGCTAATTTCCGAGTATGAAAATGGCCATAACCTTTTTAATACTGAAGATATGAAAGTGAATTAGGTGTCAAATTAAACTTCTTTTTATGCTTTATCTGATGGGATAAATTGCAGGCTTGATTTTTTAAATCTCAACATTTTGTAACATTGCTACTGTATAGGTGCTCTCCAGGACACAAAAGGGTTCCTTTTCTGAGAACTGTTCATATCCGGAAAAATGTGCAGTGGAAATGCATCTGCCCAGCAATATCTATAAATAAAAACATAAGCCAACAAAGGTCAACAGGTAGTAAAATCAGGGTGATTAACTCAACCATTTAGATGTCTCTGTGAGTTGCAATGATATTGCTGTGAACCAAGTTCCCATATGACGGATGACACCTGCACCTGCGTAGCAGCCAGCAAATCCATCCCACCAGTCTCCAAAACGTTCATTCACATGTGCGGGCTTACATAAGTCAGGATTCATATATAACTTGCAGGCCAGTCTGATATTTTACCATGTATAGGAGGGAACTGCAAATGCTGGTTTACACCGAAGATGGACACAAAATGCTGGAGGAACATAGCGGGACAGGCCGCATCTGTGGATACAAGGAATGGGTGACATTTCTGGTCGAGACCCTTCTTCAGGACTGAGAGTCAGAGGAGAGGCACTGAGATATGGAAGGGTAGGGTGTAAAAACGAGAGATTGAAGGGGACAAAGTTCAAGAAAATGCAGAATAGATCGTTACTAGCTAGGCAAAGTTGACAACGAAGCATACAGAGATAAAATGTAATCAGGAGGAAAGTCTGACTGGTCAGAGAATTAGGGTGAGGGAGGGATGGAGAGAGAGGGAAAGCAAGGGTTACTTGAAGTTAGAGAAGTCAATATTCATACCGCTGGGGTGTAAGCTTCCCAAGAGAAATATGAGGAGCTGTTCCTCCAATTTGCGCTGGATCTCACTGACAGTGAAGGAGGCCCTGGACAGAAAGGTCAGTATGGGAATGGGAGGGGGAGTTAAAATGTTTAGCAACTGGGAGATCATGTAGGTCTAGGCGGACTGAGCAGAGGTGTTCGGTTCATTGGTCCCAAAGTGCTCCTCCGCTGACACTTGCCCTGCCACATTCCCCAATGAAGAAGGGTCTCGACCCAAAACGTCGCCTATCTCCTTCACTCCTTAGATGCTGCTGCACCCGCTGAGTTTCTCCAGCTTTTAGTGTTCCCCAGTAGAAGGTTGGGTCTTTCTCCCCGTCTCATAAAGCCATTTACATCCTCTGCACATCCACCTTTAACCAGGCCTTTCACTATTTGGTAAGTTTCTATGAGGTCCCCCCTCGGCCTTCTAAATTCTAGCGAGTGGAGGCCAGTGCAGAACAAATGTCAGGAGGGGTGAAAGTTCTAGCAGTTTTTGTCAGGTTTGCTCTTTTGTTGGGGCACCGACTGAAACAGGGTTGAGCCTTAGACTGGTATATGGTGTTGAATGTACTTCAGAACACCTGAAATTCCATATTAAATTTGCCTATAAAACCATGTATTATTTAACATGAAGGGCACCAGGCAATTTAACTGTGAGGGAGGTGGAGTGGAGTCTTGTTCTATCCTCATGTGATGCCAAGCAATGAATTTTTCCAGAACCCTTTGATGTCTTGTTCTGATAGACACTTCTGGCAATAATTTGCGGAATTTGGCTTGCGGTTAACTGACATCCCGTATGAAAATCTGCCTGGTCCATTTAATTCAACATAAACCATGGTGTCATGGAACCAATATGGTTTCTGTGGCCAAATACCATGCAAGAGGGTGTATTCATCAACTGAATCATTGGACAAGTAACCAGACGAAAGCTTTGAATTGCGTTATTCATTCCCGTTAAGCTTCCGGAAAAAATTTCCAATTGCAAGTTTGAAAATATTTAGTTTCAGGTTAGGTACAGTGCCCGAAAGACTAGAGAAATATAATTCTGTTTTAATATTTTTTTAAAGTCTATTTTATGTCATACTTTTCACTCATCGTATCCTGAAAGTACTATATTCCACAAGTGAGAGTAATTCTTTAGCTCTCACTCAAGTGGCCATTTGTCAGATGAGAACCTGGACAAGAAATGCTGGTAGACTTTAAAAAATATTTTGACATGAGAAGTATGACCGGAATATTAAATGGAGATCACGATGGCTTATCAATGTGACTGAACATATTATTGGTTTATTTATCTCATGAAACACTTGCCAGAGATAACTCTTCCTAATCTTATGTCGCCCATCACAAGAATAATTAATGATGCATACATTTTTTTTTCAGGATTTAATCATGATAGACAACATATATTTTGCCATTGCTGTTTGCCCTTGAATTGAGTAGTTTGCTCTGCCATTTCTATCAAGTGCAGTGATGGCTAAGGAGGCACTTGGAGCTCAGACTAGGGAGTATGATTGCACTATAGATTGTCCAGCTGTCTCACAGATCCAGTGATCTAGCATTAATCCGGAACTCCAGGGCTATCAGTATGCAGTTTGCACCTTCTCCTGTTGCAGCATGAGTTCCCTTCAGATGCTCTGGTTTCCAACCACACCTCAAAGATGTGCAGGTCGTTAGACAAATTGGCTCTTGTAGGTTACCCTCAGATCAGACTAATGCGAGAATCAGGTACATGGATACATAGACAATAGGTGCAGGAGTAGGCCATTTGGCCCTTTGAGCCAGCACTGCCATTCAATGGGATCAGTACCCCATTCCTGCATTCTCCCCATACCCCTTGATTCCACTAGCCCTAAGAACTCGATCTAACTCTTTTTTGAATGCATCCAGTGAATCAGCCTCCACTGCCTCAAATTAGTTGGGAGGGAATGTTTATGGGCTCATGATACAAAGTATGTTACAGGGAAATACATGGTCAGATTAATGGGTATGCTCTGAGAGCTGGCACAAACTTGTTGTATTATGTTTTATTTGATTCATATTTTTGAATTTCAAACTACACGGGCCTGTTTCTGTGCTATACAGCTCTGTGATTCTTATCAGTCCATTTATATTTTCTGCCGAGCAAAAGTTTGACTCTTAATAAATACAGAAATTAGATTTTTGTGAGCATTATAAGGGAATAGACTAAGTGGGATGCGTTGGGTCCCTATCACACAGGAGGCTTGGTCCCCCAACGCAATATTCCACCACTCACTCAGAGCCCCAACTGCACAGGCGCAGCTCATTTCCCCTCATCCCTAGCACTCTCTCCCCCTCCTCTCCATCCTCACTCTTCTTTCCCCTCTCCTCCCCCTCCCCTCCCAAAACCCTCCCTCACCTCTCTCTCCCTCTCCTTTCCCCTACCGTCAGTCACTCCCTCTCTCCATAACTCCTCTCCCCTCCCTACCCACGTCCTATCTCTTTATCCCCCTCCCCCACTCCTCACCTCCCCCACTGCCCTCCTCTCCCTCTATTCCCCATTCCCTACCTCCCCCTCTCCCCCTCCTCTACTCCCCCCTTCTCTACCTCTATTCCCCCTCCTCCCCACTCTCCCTCCTCACCTCCTCCCTCTTCTTTTCTCTCTCCTCCTACCCTCTCCCCCAATCCCTCCCTCACCTCTCCTTTTCCCCACCCTCAGTCACTCCCTCACTCACAGCACAGAACGGTGAGTGAGCAGACAAAAAACGTAGCACTATCACATACTGTTTTTGCACAAAAATAAAACCGTGCAAACTAGAAAAGCACATGATCAGAGTTTTAATGATGGATGGATGGATGGAAAAATCATGGAATCATGAACAAAATTTTGTTGCCTGCATTCATACATATAGTAAATAACAAAACACACAATAAACACATATTTAACATCCACCATAGTGAGTTCACCAGACACCTCCTCACTGTGATGGAAGGCAAAAAATCTTGTCTTTGTCTTTTCCCTTCTTGTTCTTCCTCTTCCTCTGCGCTGAGGCGACCAGGCCTCCGATGTTGTGACCGCACCCGGTGTTGTAAATAAGTCCCGCGGCTGAACCGCGCTCCACGAACGGGCCGGTTCAACTCCACGGCCCGGGGCGGTCGAAGCTGCCGAAGCTGCCGCCCTCCAGTCCAGCGGATGCAGCTGTTGCCGCGGGACCTGCGGAAAAACAGGTCACCAACCTGTGACCTGCGAGCTTCCGACTATGTCGTCCCCTGGGCCCGCGGCCGAACCTCCGAAGTCGCTGCCGCCGCCACCGCCACCGGAAAAGCCGCCACAGCTCCGAGTCGGGCTGCCGGAACGCCGGAATGCTTGAAGCACCGAAGTCGGCCAGCCTCGCGCTGGTAAGTCCTGGCTGGCTCTGCCTCCGGAGCCTCGAGATTGGTCGCAGTTGGAGGCTGCCAGCTCCGCCATTAGGCCTCAGCGCAAACGGAGACGGAGACTGGGGCTACGACAAGAAAAGTCGCGTCCCCCCCAAAAGGAAGAGACTAAAACGTTTCTCCCACCCCTCCCACACACATACACTACATAATAACTCAAATTAACACGCTAAAACAAGACAAGAAAACAACGAAAAAAAGAAAAACAGACGGACTGCTGGCGAGCCGCTGCTGCCTAGGCAGCGCCGCCACTCCCACATGGATGGATAGACAGACAGACAGACAGACAGACAGACAGACAGACAGACAGACAGACGATGTGGAATCTGGAAATGTGACATGCATAAGTGTCTAAACATATAAAATGATGATTATGATGCAGTTATTGCTCAAATTCATCAAAATCGTATGGTCCACAAGCTAATCTTCCTCTATTCCTTCTTGATTACTACGTCGGCATTGTAAACAATCCCCTTTTATTTGGACCAGTAGAAACATCGTATTGTTTTTTTAATTGATTGTCTAATTTCAAGTAACCCCGGCATTCCCTCTCTCTCTATCCCTCCCCCACCCAAGTTGCACCAGCTTCTCCTTTTCACCCAACAAACAGCTAACAATGGCCTGTTTCCTATACATTCACACTTTTTTGCATACCTTTCATTCATTGTTCTTTATCTCTCTGCATTATCATTTATATCCTTATCCTTAACATGTCTGGTCTTGACCCGAAACGTCACCCATTTCTTCTCTCCAGAGATGCTGCCAGTCCCGCTGAGTTACTCCAGCTGTTTCTGTTTATCTTTTGTTTTTATTAAATCCTTTTCAATAAACAGGAAACTGTAATTAGCATTCATGTTGTAGACAATAGTCAATAGGTGCAGGAGTAGGCCATTCAGCCCTTCGAGCCAGCACCGCAATTCAATGTGATCGTGGCTGATCATCGAACAAACAGTACTCCATTCCTGCCTTCTCCCCATATCACCTGACTCAGCTATCTTTAAGAGCTCTATCTAACTCTCTCTTGAAAGCATCCAGAGAATTGGTCTTCACTGCCTTCTGAGGCAGAAAGTTCCACAGATTCACAACTCTCTGGGTAAAAGAGTTGTCCTTATCTCCGTTCTAAATGGCCTACCTCTTATTCTTAAACTGTGGCCCCTGGTTCTGGACTCCCCCAACATCGGGAACATGTTCCCCGCCTCCAGCGTGCCGAAACCCTTAACAATCTTATATGTCTCAATAAGATCCCCTCTCATCCTTCTAAATTCCAGAGTATAGAAGCCCAGCCGCTCCATTCTATCAACACATGACAGTCCCGCCATCCCTGGAATTAACCTGGTCTCCAGAATTAACCTACGCTGCACTCCCTCAATCGCATGCATGTCCTTCCTCAAATTTGGAGACCAAAACTGCACACAATATTCCAGGTGTGGTCTCACTAGGGCCCTGTACAACTGCAGAAGGACCTCTTTGCTCTTATACTCAACTCCTCTAGTTATGAAGACCAACATGCCATTCACTTTCTTCACTGCCTTCTGTACCTGCATGCTTACTTTAATTGACTGATGAACAAGGACCCCAAGATCCCATTGTTTTTGCCACCAAAGTGGATAACCTTATATTTATCCACATTAAACTGCATCTGCCATGCATCTGCCCACTCACCCAACCTAACCAAGTCACTCTGCATCCTCATAGCATCCTCTTCACAGTTCACAGTGCCATCCAACTTTGTGTCATCTGCAAATTTGCTAATGTTAATTTTAATCCCTTCATCTAGATCATCAATGTATATTGTAAATGGCTGCAGTCCCGGCACCGAGCCTTGCGGTATCACACTCGTCACTACCTGTCATTCTGAAAGGGTCCCATTAATCCCTACTCTTTGTTTCCTGTCTGCCAACCAATTCTCTATCCATGTCAGCACTCTACCCCCAATACCATGTGCTCTAATTTTGCCCACTAATCTCTGGGACCTTATCAAATGCTTTCTGAAAGTCCAGGCACACTACATCCACTGGCTTTCCCTTGTCCATTTTCCCAGTTAGATCCTCAAAAAATTCCCGAAGATTAGTCAAGCATGATTTCCCCTTCGTAAATCGATGCTGACTCTGACTCTGCTACTGCTATCCAAATGTGCTGTTATTTCATCTTTTGTAATTGACTCAAGCATCTTCCCCACCACCGATGTTAGGCTAACTGGGTCTATAATTTCGTTTTCTCTCTCCTGCCATTCTTAAAAAGGGGATAACATTAGCTACCCTCCAATCCACAGGAACTGATCTTGAATCTATAGTACATTGGAAAATGCGTCCACAATTTACAGCGCCACCTCCTTAAGTACCCTGGGATGCAGACCATCAGGCCCTGGGGATTTATCAGACTTCAGTCTTTAACAGGGTAAGTCATCTTAGACAGGAAACAAAGGGGATGCAAACCCTTAATGGGAACATTTGAAAAGGTGAATGTAACAGATTTGTGAAATGCCTTGCAGGGTGCACTTCTGAGGAGAAGATAATGCACTAGATTTTCTGTAGAGGGCCCAAAGCTCGGATCCACTACACGTACCCCATCAACCACACTCAACTGTGTATTTCGAGTGCAAATCATCCACTTTGGCCTATTAAAAAATTGTGTAGAGTAAAAGTGACAAACCTTGAAGTAAGTGTAAAAAAATTAGATGAAGGGTCCCAACCCAAAACGTCACATCTCCAGAGATGTACCTGACCCACTGAATTACTCCAACATTTTGAGTTTATTTTCCCCTTAACCTTCCTTGTTGGAGTTGTGCATGTACATAGCATTTGCCTGTGCTTGAAATATCATCTGATCAACTCCATTTTCCTATCTGATTTTTCTAATCACTAATTCCTAATCGGCTAAAAATTTAATGTTTTGAATAGTTTCAATGAGGCGACATCCATTGTTCCCTGAAATTCACAGCACTCTCGAAGAAGAAATTTCCCCCCACCTCTCATATTTAGGAGCCCCTAAGTGCCAAAACAAAATCCTGGTAGTAAGGAGCGCTCCGACGTTCAAGTGGAAAGAAGAAGTCACTGCTGAGCACATCAGCATGAGCAGTGGGATTTGTGGTGAGTGTGAGACGGCTCTCAGGAATTCTGCAGCGAATAGGCAGTGTGCCATTGCTATGGTGTGAATCTTTTTAGCTGGATGAAAGGGGAAGTGATATCATCCCTCAGCTGAGAAAGGTTATAGCAAAGAAAATAAAAAGATCTCTGATCTAACCATTAAGGGGAAATCTACTATTATCTTGGAGCCTGAAAACAAAATAGGATAGGTTTAGGTTTCAGTTTTTATTGTCACATGTACCGAGGCACAGTGAAAAGCTTTGTGTTGCATACTATCAAAAATGATCTGATATACTGTAGATAAATACATTTGTCAAACATAAGTACAATAAATCGAGCAAAGGGAAGATACAGAAGTACAAAATATAGTTTTCACCATTGTCGCACATAAGTATCACAGACAAAGTCCAATGCCCACAATGGGGTAGAGGTGAATCAGACAGTATCCTAGCTTATGGAAAAAACATTCAGAAACCTGATAACAACGCAGAAGAAGCTGTTACTGAGTCTGGTGCTGCACACTTTCAAGCTTCTGTATCTTCTGCCAGCCGAGAGCAGGGAGACAAAGGAATAACTGGGGTGAAACGTCTTTGATGTTGTTAGATGTTTTTCAGAGGTAGCATGAAGTATAGATGAAGTCAATAGTGTAAATTCTGGTCTGAGTGATGGACTAGGTCAAGAGAGTCAAGAGTGTTTTATTGTCATATGTCCCAGATAGAACAATGAAATTCTTACTTGCTGCAACACAGCAGAATATGCAAACATAGTATGATATGAAAAACGAGAGAGAGAGAAAAGAAAAGCTCAGTGTGTATATATACACGCATACTCACAACATACCCATACACACACATATATATATACACACACACACATATATATACACATATACATATATATATAGATATCCATGTCTGTGTGTGTATATATATATATCCATGTCTGTGTGTATATATATATATATATATATATATATATAGATATATATATCCATGTGTGTGTGTATATGTATATACACATCTCCTTGAGCGAAGGAGACAGGAAACGTTTCGGGTCGAGACCCTTCTTCAGACCTATACAGGGCTCTCGCTTAACCTTTTTACCCTGTTGCCAGCCGGGCAACCTTGACAGCTTTTTAGGTTGCCAAATGACAGTTTAGGTGATCATTTAAGACGATTTGCATGACGCGTACGATATTGTGCTCAAACGAAGTGGGTAGTTACCAATGAAGCATTCACATATTATGTTCAAGAAGGAACTGCAGATGCTGGAAAATCGAAGATAGACAAAAGTGCTGGAGAAACTCAGCGGATGCGGCAGCATCTATGGAGCGAAGGAAATAGGCGACGTTTCAGGCCAAAACCCATCAGTCTGAAGAAAGGTTTTGGCCCAAAACGTTGTCTGTTTCCTTCGCTTCATAGATGCTGCCGCATCCGCTGGGTTTCTCCAGCACTTTTATCTCATTTCACAGCTTATTTCTGCTTCAAATAACTCACAAACTAAACATATTCACCAATCAAGACATGATATATACCACAATGACATGCAGCAAAATTATAATACAATATCTCAACTCTTTTTACACATTGCAATTAATGCAATTTCTATGAGTTCTTTCCACTTCCAAACAAAAATGTGGTTGGATTATTCAGCAAATGATCAACCAGTGTCAATAAATCCTGGACCATGCACACTACAGATGGATGCAAGCATGTTTTCTGTGAAGGACCGAAACGTACCATGACATGGCCATAGCGTGGGTCGTTATTGCTATTGGCACAGAAACACTCCGGCTTCCCACATAATTTATCCATAACAAAATATACAGGTTGCAAGGAAATTTCTAAAGGCATTTTATGATAATAGCTGTTAAAACCAACTATACCCATCTGACAGGTTAAACATTACACTAACTGACAAGAGATGGCCAAAGGACATAACTGCAGCAAATGTTCTTTTGGTAATATGTTTAAAGGTGTCAAAACAAATAATAACATTGGGAATTAAAACACATTTGATTACATTCCTTTATTAAACATAATCAATGTTTGCTCTGATGACCATGAAGCACAATAGGGTAAGGGGGTGTGTGAATCAGTGCCGGGTGGATAGATGGCTGGGGGAGGGGGGGGGGTTGAGAAGGCAATCAGTGCGGAATGGATGGATTGAGGCAGGTTGGAGTATGTAAAATTGATGTTGGTTGGAGTATGTAAAATTGTGAGGGGAGAGCACGGGGGATGTCAGTGGTGTTGAATGGGGGATCAGTGCGGGATGGATGGGGGGATCAGTACAGGATGAATGGGGGGGAACGGTACAGTATGAATGGGTGTAGACAAAAATGCTGGTGAAATTCAGCGGGTGAGGCAGCATCTATGGAGCGAAGGAAATAGGCAACGTTTTGGGTCGAGACCCTTCTTCAGACTGTTCCCCCCATTCTTCTTGAATCCCCATCAGTACAGGATGGATAGGGGGGGTCAGCACAGGATGAATGGGGGGATCAGTACAGTATGAGTGGGGAGGGGGTCAGGACAGTGTGGATCGGAGGGTCTTTGAAGGATGAATGGGTGATCACTACAGGATGAATGGGAGATCAATATGGGATGAATGGGGGATCAATATGGGATGAATGGGGGATCAATATGGGATGAATGGGGGGATCAGAACAGGATGAATGAGGGGATCAGTACAGGATGAATGGGAGATCAGTAAAAGATGAATGGGGAGATGACTACAGGATGGATGGGGAGTTTGGTGCAGGGTAAATGGAAGGTGGGTCAGTACGGGATGAATGGGTGGATCAGTGCAGTATGAATGGGGGGGGGGGGGGCGGAGTGCAGGATGGATGGGAAGGGGGGGGTCAGTACAGGATGAATTGGGGGACCAGTGTAGGATGGATGGGGAAGTGGCAGGAAAACCAATGTGAGGTGGGTAGGATGATGAATAGATTGGGAGGGGAGGGGGGCGTCAGTGAGGACTGAATAGAGGAGGGAATGGGGATCAGTGTGGGATGGAGAGGAGGGGTCCCAGGATAAGAGGGGTGGAGGGGGGGGCGTGTGAGAGAGAGAGAGAGAGGGGGGGGGGAGAAGAGGCAGAGGGGGTGGGGAGGAAGGAAGGTCAGCGGTCCTCGGACAACATCGCCATCCCTGTCCAACCCAAAGTGCCGCCGCCAAAGGGGGAGGCGTTTGGGAACTCGTCGCCACCGCCTCCCCTCCTCCGCCAGCTGACAGGTAGGTGAGGGGACGAGTGGTGCAGCTCAATGATCCTATAGTATAGGATCTTTGGTGCAGCTGCTTCAGACGGCAGAAGGAGACTCTCTCTCTCTCCCCCTCCCCCTCTCCCTCTCCCGGCGTGCAAGAGGGGTTATATTGAAAGCGCTGTTAACGGGTTTGTAGGCAGCGGCTGTTATCAGGGCGATAGCAGCCGCTGCCTGCAAATGAAAAGATACAGCTGCAAATCCACAAACTGCACTTTCAAAACAACCTCTCTCGCATGCCGAGGCCGGGAGGAGGAGTGAGGGAGAGGTCTCCTTCCGCCGGGCGGGGTGAAGGAGGAGAAGGCGGTTTTATTTTATGTTAAGTTCGGGTCATGTTGAAAATTATACCTGGATCCTGATTTTAAAAACTGAACACAATACTGTAAATGTGGCCTCGCCAACATCTTATACAACTGTAACATAACCTCCCAACTTCTATACTCAATACTGACTGAAATAGGCCAATGTGCTGAAATCCGTTTTGACCACCCTATCTTCCTATGATGCCACTCTCAAAAACCATGTACCCGCACACCCACATCCCTCTGCTATACAACACTCCCCAGAGCCCTACCATTCACTGTGTTGGTCTTGCCCATGTTAGACTTCCCAAAATGCAACACCTCACATTTCTCCGTATGAAATTCCATCAACCATTCCTCAGACTACTTGCCCAACCATTCAAGATCTTTCTGCAATTTTTGGCAACCATCTTCAAAATATCTACAATACCACCCACTTCAATGTTATCTGCAAACTTGCTAATCCTGGCATGTATGTTCTCATCCAAATCATTGATATAGATGACAAACAGTAACGGGCCCAGCACCAAATGCTGAGGCACACCACTCGTTACAGGCCTCCAGTCCGAAAAGTAACCTTCCACCATCAGTCTCTGCTTCCTTCCATGAAGCCATTTTTCTATCCATTCTGCTACTGCATCTCTCCTTGGATCCCATGTGATCTAACTTTCCACAGCAGCCTACCATTTGGAACCTTGTCAAATACCTTGCTGAAATCCATGTACATAACGACCACAGCTCTGCCCTCATCGACCTTTTTCGTTACATCTTCAAATAACTTAGATTTGTGAGGCATGACCTTTCATGTACAAAACCATGCTGACTATCCCTACTCAGCCTTTGTCCATCAAAATGCATGTACATCTTATCCTTCTCTAGTAATTTCTGGCCACAGATGTTATGCTTAAAACTGCATCTAATTGGTTCAAAATGGATGCCCATAATGTGTGTGGACCATCACTGGCAACAGAAATTTCCACCGCCATATTATGTAACCTCATATCCCTCACTCACCCTCTTGTATCAAGCCAGCCAATCAACAATGATTCATTAAGCTCAAGGGTATAGCAAAAACAAAATTTGTGGCATCTACCAAAGATGTGCCAAGCTGGTGAAGATGCAACAATATGTGTGTTAACCTGTTGAAACAGCATGCAATAACCAAACTAAGTGGTCTCACATCCAAAGGATCAGATTGGAGCTCTGCTGTCCTGCAATATCTTTTCATGAAGGATGATGAACAAATCAACAGCTAGTGGACGAGGAGCCACCAATAATTTCCTTGCCGTCGCAACGGTGGCTCTGGTATGTGACAGCTAATAATAATGTTGCAGATGTGTTTGCAACTGTTTTTGGCCAGAAGTGCGAAACCATTAATTAATCATAGCTCCCACTAGAGGTGTCCATCATCTCAGGAGCTTGATTTCAACCAATTTGATTCACTCTGGGTGATGTCAAGGAACAGCTGATATCAAGAAGTACAGTAAACCCTTACCTTTTGAAGTTTTTCTAACTCCTGGTCAACTCTCCATGGGATATAACGCTGCCTAGCACATTTACCCATTAGTATTGAATATCTCGTTCCTTTTCCCATATAGACTAAATAAATAAGTAATGTCATCTTAAAAAAACTGTTGAGCAGCCATGCGCTGTCATCTGGCCATAATGGTGATTCAGTGAATGAGTCGCATGTTTTAGCTTGTCACACAAGTGTGGTTTGCTTTTGATTTACTGCATCCTTGCAGCAAGGTGATTGATGAGCTTCTGGCTGTTCTCACCATTCGCAGCAGCTGGTAGCTGGTGGCAACCACTGAAGCTGCAGACAGCAGGGCTACCATAAAGTTCACATTCGTGACGGCTACATTATCGGCACACATTAAAATAAGTTTATTAACAATGTTACATTCCTATTTATTTGACTTCACCTACATAACCTGCTTAACTCTATTGGCTTCTGTACTGGTTCACAGATGGTCCTTGAATGTAATCTCCATGACCACTGAGGGTTTTCTGTGTAGCTACGACATGGAACCAGATAATGTGTAGGAAGGAACTACACCGAAGATAGCCACAAAATTACGGAGTAACTCAGCGGGACAGGCAGCATCTCTGAATAGAAGGACGTTTCGGGTCAAGATCCTCCTTCAGTCAGGGGAGAGGGAGACACAGAGATAAGGGGGTAGACAAAAGTGCTGGAGAAACTCAGCGGGTGTGGCAGCATCTATGGAGCGAAGGAAATAGGCAACGTTTTGGGCCAAAACGCACTTTTGTCTACCTTCGATTTTCCAGCATCTGCAGTTCCTTCTTGAACAGAGATAAGGAAGTATAAGGTGTGAAAATGAGTCATCCAAGGGGACATTGATCAAAGTGAATGGAGAATAGATCATTGTTAGCTAGGAGAAGGTGACAATGAAGCATACGGAAATAACATTTAATCAGGGGGACAGTCAGACTGGTTGGAGAACTAGGAAGGGAGAGGGATGGAGAGAGATGGAAAGCAAGGGTTAATTCAAGTTAAAGAAGTCAATATTCATACTGCTGGGATGTCACCTGCCCAAGTGAAATATGAGATGCTGTTCCTCCAATTTGCGTTGGCCAAAAAGGTCAGTGTGGGAATGGGAGGGGAAGTTAAAGTGTTTAGCAACCGGGAGATCAGGTAGGTTAAGATGGACTGAGTGGAGGTGTTCAGCAAAACGATCGGCAAGTCTGTGCTTGGTCTCACCTGTATATAGGAGTCCACCCCTGAAACAGTGAATACAGTAGATGAGGTTGGTGGAGGTGCAAATGAACTTCTACCTCAGCTCAAAAGACTGTTGGGATCCTCTAGGGACTCGAGGGAGGAGATTAGGACAGATGTTTCATTTCCTGCAGTTTCTGGGGAAAGTACTTGGGTGGTTTGGGTGGGAAGGGACAAGTTAAGCATGGAGTTGTAGAAGGAAAGGTCCCTGCATAAAGCAGAGAGGGGTGGGAGATGGGAAGATGTGGCTAGTAGTGGGATCCCGTTGGAGGTGGTGAAAATGTTGAGGATTATGTGCTGTATGTGATGGCTGATGGGTTGAAAGGTGAGGATTGGGGGGACTCTGTCCCTGTTGCAACTGGGGGGGAGGAGGAGCAAGAGCGGAGAAGACCAGCTAATATCTTGGCTGTGGTATTGAAGACTTGAGCTAACTGCATATCTAATCAATCTGTCCAAAACAGTGCAGTTTGGTGCATACTCCAGTACAGTATGTCCTGTTCACAAATAGCAAGATAAATCCAATCTGCTAATTACCACCCAGTCAGTCCACTCATGGACATCAATAATTGATGGAAGTTGGCATTAACAGTGCATGTTCTCATCCAAGTCACATAGATCCTGACTTGGCAATATATCACTGTTCCTCCTTTGTGATTGAGTCTAAATCCGAGTGCACCCGATATCACTGTGGGAGCACCTTGACCTGAAAGACTCCAGCAAGAAGGCAGGGCATCACCACCTTCCCAGAGACAATTATGGTTGAGCAACATATGCGGGCTTTTCCAGCAAGGGGCAGATCACAAAAATGGTCAAGTAAAACGTCAATATTTTACATAGAAAAAGATGTTAGATACCAATTAGTTACACCAATTCCAAACAGTGATGGCAACTGTTCTGTCCCAATTGTCATAAATGCAACTGATGTTAGAACATGTCCGTCAACATTTTGTTGCCTTTCTTCAAAACATTCATTTCCGCATCTGCTGTCTGGCAACCTTTCAAATTTGTCTGGAGGATAAGCATATTCACACTGGCTTTATCCAGAGAGGAGTATGCACATGAGAACAGGTGGCTTTTACAATTTTGTTGGAAATTTGGCAGCCTCACACGGACTGAAATGCATAAAATCTGTGGATGTTAGAAATCAGAAATCAGAACAGAAAGTGACAGATCGGAAAGGTCATCAGCCGGAAACGTTAACTCAGTTTCTCTCTCCATACATGTAGCCTAAATTAGTGACTGCTTGCAGCATTTTGTTTTTTCTTGATATGGATAAATCTCGGTTCAGTTTGTCTGTCTTTCATTTTTTAATATATGAGAGAGCCAAGCAGAGAGGGGGAAAATCTATTGCATGAAATGTAAACACAATAAAATATAATGCTGTTACATTGCCTTAAGGATGTATGGCAGTATGGATACAGGAAAGAGTCTTTTATTCGGTAATTTCATTTGCTATTTTTAAATTAAAAAATATTTTTACATTTGATGCTGCTGTGGCACATTGAAAACGCATCCAATTTTGAATTGCATATTCAATATCTGTCCTTTTTCCAGTTAATTAACCTCAATCCAGAGAAGAGGGAGGGAGATCATGCATTTGGGGAGTTGTAACAAGGCAAGGGAATAAACGGGATGAGGGTGGGTATTTAAAGATGTGGAGGGACTGAGGGACCTTGAAATATTTGGCCACAGATCCTTCAAAGAGTAGGACTGGTCAATAATGTGAATACGAAAAGTCATGTGGTATGCTCTTGTTTATTAACCTAAATATAAAATATAAGATTAGGGAAATTAGTTAGAATGTATACAACACTGATTAGTTCCTAGCTCGAGTACCAGGAGCGGTTCTAGTCATCATGTTACAGGAAAGATGCAATGCAGTGGTGATTTATAATGTTACCAGGGCTGGAAAATGATAACTATGAAGAAGGAGTGGATGAGGTATGGTTGTTTTCTTTGATACAAGGGGAGAAACTTAATTGAGGTGTATACAGTTATTAAGGACCTAGATTGAGTCAATAGGAAGGACCGGCACTCGAGGGCTATGGTTATAGGGAGAGGTTGGGCAGGCTCGGACTCTATTTCTTGGAGCGCAGGAGGCAGAGTGGTGATTTTATAAAGGTGTATAAAATCACAAAGGGAATAGAAAGGGTGAATGCAGTCTTTTACACAGGGTAGAGGAATGAAGAACCAGAGGACGTAGATTTAAGACACAGAACCCGAGAAGCAATTTTTTCACCCAGAAAGTGGTGTTTGTTTGGAATGAGCTGCTGGAGGAGGTAGTTGAAGTAAGTTTTATAACAGCATTTAAAATACACTTGTATAGGTACATGAATGGAGGGATATGGGCCAAACGCAGGCAAATGGGACTCGCTCAGACGGGCATCATAATCAGCATGGATGAGTGCCTTTTAACTTCAGCCCAAAGCACCCAAACAAACATTTGCAGGCAGTGCCTTTTTACTTCAAACCAACCATATTTTCATTTTCAAACTACATTAAGGGCACTCACAGTTGAATAAATATGTGTTCAGTGCTATTCAGAGCTCAGAGAGACATGACCCTCTGGCTTGCTCCATCTTGCAGAGACTGAGTGAGGCACACCACTTCCTGGTTTTATAGTCCCTCCCCCTCCCTCCAGCAGGGGCAGGAGAAAGAATGGCGTATTTTTTAAAAAACATTAATATCTCTCTGATTTTTAATTGACGGAAAAAATTCTCTGGTCCAGGAAGGCGGAGGGGGGCTCTGAGCGAGCTGGCCAAAAATGACGGCTGTAGGTGGCGGCGTTCTCTTGGAAATCACACCACAGTGAGCCAAAAGTGGTTAAGATCAGACCTTTACTAATATAGATACACACACACACACTTACGTACACAAAAAAAACAATAGTAGTACAATAATAATAATAAAAATAATAATAATAATAACAAGTCTTTTGTAGTTCAGGTCTGAATTGTAGTTCCAAGGTCTGACCCAGCTGGATTATTTTCCCTCTGTTTCTATGTGGGTTGGTCACAAATCTCTGAACCTCTGACACAAATAGACTTGCCATTCGCATTCTATTCAAAGCAGAATCTTAGATCAATATTCTATTCCACACGGATTATTCACATTCTACTTCATTACAATTTTAATTCCAATTAGCAATTTTTGGGACAATTTATTTGTTAAGTTCGGCAGTGGCCCTGGAGAATGGTGATCCGAAAACATTATGGACGTGATAGAGGGAATGATAGTCTTTTATGTCAGAGTATATGCTTTTAGATAGGCACATGAATATGCAGGAAATGGAGGGATATGGATCATATGCATGTAGATGAGATTAGTTTACCTTGACATGGTGTTCAGCATAGCCACTGAAGGCTGAATGGCCTGTTCCTGTGATATACTGAGCCCAAGTGTAAGCCAGAAAGTAGAGACTGGTTGCTTCTGGAGGTTAGAGAAATGAAGCACAAATTCCCCATTGGGCCAACTGCCCCTTCCACCTGTTCCTATGTACTTTTATTGCTTTCACTTTCCATTATTTCCCTTGCATTCACTTACTGTACATCATTGCTTAAACCACCCAGCCAACATGGGGACAAAGATTCTATAATGAATATGGTTTTCCATAAACATAAAACAATCCCAGAATGTTTTTTGTCAATGCAGCTAATATGCAAAGAACTTGTTTTAGCCCTCAAGCACTGCCTGCCTCACACAAGGGATTAAAAAATAAATAAAATGAACTGTTACCAACATAAAAATGAGTAACGGGACATACAGAAGCACCAGAAAATTGAAGGGATTCAATTACTTAAATTCTTGTAACAGGCATGTTTAAGTTACAAAAAGAAGATAAATTGAAATATGGTCAATTAAGAAAATTGAAACTATTTAAAATTTTTAATTTTCTTTAAATATCCCACTGGCTACTGCCTGAAGTTCTAATGGAAAGCAATGGTGTTCAGGTATTTGGTGAGCAGTAAGCCCTGGCCTGTCAATTGTGGGAGCCCTGGACTTACTAACCAATTTGGAAAGGCAATTATATCAGAGTGTTCCATTGTTAGACTGAGAACATCGGGAATTGTTTATTGAATTGGGGAATCTCCTTTCAGTTCTTGTGCCAGCTTAGACCTGTCAAAGTATCTCCAACCCTATTGATTTCATGATGAAAAGTATGGAAAAGGTTTAGGTGGCAAAGGGTGGTTAAGTTGCATTTATTCATTATGTCATTTTTTCCTTAATGTCCATTTAGTTTACTTTTATAATGTTTCTAGCTTTCATATTTTTAAAGTTTTAATTTCAATTTTGATTATTTTTATCATGAATTTGAGAGAGCTATCAAAACCATGGCTTTCATAATTTCCATAGCCCTGCCTGCAAGCATAGACTGAAGAAGGGTCACGATCCAAAAAGTGATGATGGAAATTTTGAGACAGTTGCCCAGATATTCAATCTCTGAGGGATTGCTAAATGTGCTCTGTTGTAGCAAGTGTGTGTGGTGCTCTGTCTTTGAATTTCTATTCTATTGACTTCTGTTGGATTGTCTTTGGAAGGCAGAATACAACACCCTGCTGCAAACAATGTAACTTGTTGAGTGATGCTTCATGGAGATGAATTTCCAGACAATATAATTCCATTAAAATGTAGGAGGTGAGTAAATGAACAATGGGATTGGTATCAATTAGGTGACCTTGGACAGGTATATAAGTTCATAAGTTCGAGGAGCAGAATTAGGCCACTTAGCCCATCCAGACTACTACGCCATTCAATCATGGCTGATCTATCTTTCCATCACAACCCCATCTTCCTGCCTTTTCCCCATAACCCCCGACGTCCTAACTAATCAAGAATCTGCCTCCAGCCGTCTGTGGCAATTAATTCCACAGATTCACCACCCTCTGACGAAAGAAATTCCTTCTATTCAGTCCTTTTATTCTGAGGTTATGGTCCCTGGTCCTAGACTCTCCCACTCATGCAAACATCCTCTTCACATTCACTTTATCCAGGATCAAGCATTATTCGTAAAGGCTCTACACTGAAGACATTAACATTTAAATCGAGGAACTAAGTTACTTTGGACAGGAAATACTTTTTATCCTTTCGATAGTGGTGGATGATCTTCAATTTCCCTGCATTATACTGCCAGAATTTTACTCACTCATTTAACCTAGCACTATGCCCAGGCAGGATCTGTGCATCTTCCGCACTTTAGATCAACTAAGGGCTATATTTCTGTGCTGTATGATTCTACGATAAATTGTCATAAGGGAATATAATACAATATAAGGGAAGGATGTTAATGTGTTAGAAGTAGTTGACTGATGGTTTACGTGACCAATACCAGGAAAAGGTGGATTGCCCTTTGAGGAAAGGTTGGGCAGGCTAGACTAATTTCTGCGGGAGTTTAAAAGAATGAGAAACACCTTGATTGACTCATTGTAATTCTCTTCCTCGCAGGATAGTGGCAGCAATCTTTGGATATTTGTATGGAAGGGAGAGATGGATTCTTCATTGGCAAGGTGGTGAAAGGTTACTGCAGGTGGATAAGAATGCAATGTTAAGGTTTTGATTATTAATGGGGAGGCCCATTTGAGGAGCTGAGTGACCTACTCCAGTATCTATTTCTCATGCATGTATGTTCTTATCACACTCTCTTGTGATACTATAGTTCAGTTTTTTTTTTAAACAGGCCTCTGATGTAAATATTAAATTTAATATATCTGTTCTTCTTTGCACCTTGCCACAGGGATAGTTATGGGTTGCAATAACTTTCTTCAGATTTCATACCTTCACAGTAACAATCGTCCCAAGCCTACTAAATATTCCATCCATTACACAGAGCATACAGGTACAATTACTTTGATAAAGATTCCCTCTAATTTTTTCATCCACATCAGTTCAGCTGCATTGAAGCAGTGACTAACATTCAAAGGCTAACGCAGACTGCTGAACATTCTGGCTTTGCAGTCAATTAAAACAAAATCTGTGTGAAATGCTGACAATTGAATAGCACTCTTAATAAACAAGCCTGCATTTTCACAGGCAAACCCAGGTGCACTAGAAACACTTTTTAATATCATCATCATCGGCGGTCACTCAAAACGAGTATGAATGTCCTCTCCTCTCCATAGGGTCGTCTACTTGTGGGTCTGCAGATGTCTGCAGAGGCCGATCCGCGATCCACACATCTTGGTGCAACGTAGGCAGTGGAGACTGGCAGTGGTTGGTAGTCGTCGAGCTCCCTTCTCTCTCTCCTTACGGTGTTGTCGCTTTGTCTCTGCGACACGACTTAGTTCCAATTCGTGACGTGCAGCTCCTTCCTGCACTGATTTCCTCCTTGAGCTTCTGCCCAGTGCAATGTGCTCCAAGTTGCTCGATGTGATGTGGAATGTTTTCAGACCGTCCTTGATGTTGTCCTTGAAGCGATGCCCACCGGGGGCTTGCCGATCTTCCATCAATTGAGAGTATAGGATTTGTTTAGGGAGACATGTGTTGCACATGCAGATCACATGGCCAGTACATCGACGTTGGTGCTGCATTATTGTGGTGGTGATGCTGGTCATATTGGCTTCCTCCAAAACGCTGATGTTGGTGCGTTTGTCCTCCCAGCTAATCTTCAGAATCTCTTGTAAGGATCTTTGATGGTATTGTTCCAGGGCTCTCGGGTGCCTGCTGTAGGTGGTCCTTGACTCGGCTCCATACAACAGGGGGAAGAGGCCAACGGTTCTGTAGACCAGCAGTTTTGTTTGAGTCTTTAGGTCTTGGACTTCGGCATGGACTGACAGATGCCAATTAACATTCACATATCTTCTCTTGATGGAGGAAGTCCAAACAGTGGTTTTCACCATCAGGAGAAAGTCTAACCACACACCCTTGACATTCAGTGGCATTATTAAACCTTAATCAACATCGCCACTGATAGAAATTCAAGTGGACCAACCACAAACAGTGGCTACAAAGCAGGCAACTGAACCATCCGACCGCAACCATGAGTCGAGTGCAGTCCTGAACGACTGTCTACCCCATCAAGGACCCTCGGACTATCTTTGATTGGACTTTACTGGCTTTACCTTACACTAAACGATATCCCCTTATTGTATATCTGTATACTGTGTATGGCTCAATTATAATCATGTATTGTCTCTCTGCTGGCTGGTTAGCACACAACAAAAGGTTTTCATTGCACCCTGGTACACGTGACAAGAAACTAAACCTAAATTAACTCAACTGGTTAGAACGGGTTTACGCTCGGTGATCATTTCGCTGAACACCTCCCCTCAATCAGCCCAAACCTACCTGATCTCCTGGTTGCTAAACTCTTTAACGCCCCCTCCCATTCTCACACTGACCTTTCTGTCCTGGGCCTCCTCCATTGTCAGAATGAGGCCCAGCACAAATTGGAGGAACATCACCTCATATTTTGCTTGGGCAGCTTACAGTCCAGTGGTATGAACATTTACTTCTCTATCTTCAAGAAATCCTTGCTTTCCCTTCCCCTTCCAATTTCTCCGACCTGTCTTACTGTACCCAACTACATTTTATCTGTTTGCTTGGTTCTTACCTTCTCCCAGCTAACAATGATGGAATCAACATTTTCCTTGACCTCCATTACCTTTAATCCTGTTTTCATACCTCACACTGCTGTATCTATGTGTCTCCCTCCACAGACCAGTCTGAAGAAGAGGCTCAACCCGAAACATTACCCATTCCTTCTTTCCACAGATGCTGCCTGTCCAACTGAGTTACTCCAGCATTTTGTGTCTATGAACTGGTTAGGAAGTGGAATCATGCAGCAAGTGATGTATCCTTTGACACCCGAAAGCCCTTTTGCAATTTACATGGGGCAAGTCAGGAGCAAATGGAATACTTTATATCTACCAGGATGAGTGAATCTCCAAATGTAAATTCAGAGTACATCATGCAAACAACTCCCCCTACCCACTCCACCCCATTGACTCCATCTACACTTCATGCTGCCTCTAGAACATGAGGCCATAGCCTCAGTATAAAAGGATGTACCTTTAGAAAGGAGTTGCATAGGAATTTCTTTAGTCAGAGGGTGGCGAATCTGTGGAATCCATTGCCACAGAAGGCTGTGGAGGCCGCAATGGATATTTTTAGGGGGAGATTGACAGATTCTTGATGAGTGAGTATGTCAGGCTTTCATGGGGAGAGGGCAGGAGAATGGAGTTGAAAGTGAAATCTAGATCAGCCATGATTGAATGGCAAAGTAGACTTGATGGGCCAAATGACCTAATTCTGCTCCTATAACTTATGAACTCAGCCAACATAATCAAGGTTCATTCATACCCCGGTCATTCTTTCTTCTCCGGAAGATACAAAGGATTCAAGAACAGCTTCTTCCCGACTGTTATCAGACTCTGGAATGGATCTCTCATATACAAAGGATGTTCTCCCCATCTCCCTATCTACTTTATTGTATGTTTTACAATTTTTTTAAAATCAGTACTCGCACTGTATCTGAAACACTATATTCTGCTCAATATTCCCTTCTCTGTTTGCATTATTTCATGCACTCATGTAAGGTATGATCTGCCTGGATAGCACACAAAACAATTTATTTCACGGTTTCTCAGTGCACATGACAATAATAAACCAATACCAAGCAGGACAAGGCAGCTCCCCTGACTGGCACTCCATGCATCATCCTGAATGTTCATTACCTCCACCAACATGGAACAATGTGTATCACCTTTGACATACACTGCAGTAATTCCTTTAGGATACTCAGAATGCAATTCCCAAACCCATGATCAATGTCGCCAAGAATAATACAGCAGAAGGTTTATGGAAATAGCACCAATTGCATGCTCGTTGTAAATCACATGTCACACTGGTTTGTAAATATATCATGTTTCCTTCAATTTTGCATACCTCACAACTAATTGTGAGAGCACCTGATGAACTGTAATGATTCAATAAGGTGGTTCATCACGACTTTCTTAAAGGCAATTAGAGATGGATAAAAATTACTGACCCTGAAAACAACACCACATTCTGATAAAAATGATTGTGTGAACCTATCCGTTTCATCAATTTTGTCAAAATACATGAAAACCAGTCTTACCGTATTCCTTGAAATCTGAAAAAGGGTTCCTTACAAAAATGCCATATGTCCATGTTCTCCAGCAATGCTGCCTGACCTCATGAATTATACCAGCACTTTCTGTTCTTTTTTTGTAAACCAGCTTCTGCCATATTCCCTTTGTCCATTTGGTGCTTCTGGTATCATTACTCATATACGCAATAAGATGGTTTTACTGAAAATAAAAAGTTGATAGATTTTGGATAATTTTATTCCTCAGTCATTATCAAAAATAAAATTATCCAGTTATTAATCATTGTCGTTGAAAGCTGGCTGTGTGAAAGTTCTCTGCTACATTTCCTACAATATTACAGGATCTACTTTTGAAAAGTTCTCTATTGACATTAAGCACTTAATAAATATGTGAGATGATCTGAGTCCTGGAAGGTGCCTCCTATTTTATATTTTATCCGTTTTGTACACTGGCATTTGTAACTGTTGGCTAATTTGCACAAAGTGGTATTCACTCTGTTATTACATTCAGTGGAGAGTGGTGGGAGCCCTATACACACAAACATACACAGAAGGAGCTAGGGTATCTTTGACATCAATTCCTCATTCCCCAAATGCCCTCAATAGCTGTTTATCATCTTTCCTATCAAGAATACATCCATACCTGTCTTAAAAATATTCCATCACCCTTTCAAGAAGAGAGTTTCAGAGATTCACAATCCTCAAAGAAAAACCTCCCCTTCATCAATGTCTTAAATTGGTGACAGTTTAATTCTTAAACAGTGACGTTGAGTTTTAGTTTCAACCAAAAAAGGACACATTCTCTCCACATTCATGTTGTCAAAACTCCCATGGGATTTTGTATGCTTCAATTAAGTTGCCTCTCACACTTTTATATTCCAATGGATAAAGGCCGTTTCTCCGACCATTCTTTATGGAACACAAAAAGATGGAGTAACTCAGCGGGACAGGCAGTATCTCTGGAGAGAAGGAATGGGTGAATGGTTCAAAGGGTCTCGACCCGGAACGTCACCCAATCCTTCTCTCCAGAGATGCTGCCTGTCCCGCTGAGTTACTCCAGCTTTCGTGTCGATCTTCAGTTTAAACCAGCATCTGCAGTTCCTTCTTACACATTATTCATGGGACAACCTACCAATTCTAGATATGAGTCTAACATGCATTCTCTGAATTGCTTCCATTAATCAATATCCTTATGTAAATAAGGACAACATTACTGTACACCATACTCCAGAGGTGGTCTCACCAATATCCTATTGGCTTAAAGCTTAACCTCTCTCCCTTTATTTGTAATTGTCATCTGATGCCATCACCTGGCCCTACACTCGTCCCTGGAACACCTAGATATGGGAGACAGCTACATCTAACTTCCATTCATAGACTACAGCTCAGTTTTTAATAACATTATCCCATCCAAGCTCATCACCAAATTTGTGGAACTTGGAGTCAGCACTCATCTCTGCAACTGGATCCTCAACTTGCTGAATCAACAGATCACACTCATTGAGGATAGGGGACAAATTATTCTGCACAATAATTCTCAACACTGGTGTTCCACAAGGATGTGTTCTCAGCGTCCTTCTCTACTCCTTATACACCCATATTGTGCAGCCATGTACAAATTCAATTCAATTTAGAAATTTGTGGGCGACACCACCGTAGGAGGCCGAATATCCAATAATGATGAGGCGGAGTATAGGAAGGAGATTGAGAACCTTTTGACTTGGTATCAAGTCAACAACCTTTCTCTCAATGTCAGCATGACAAAGGAGATGGTGATCAACTTCAGGAAGCGGTCATGTACCCCAGTATACATTGACAGCACCAAAGTAGAGATGGTTGAAAGCTTCAAGGTCCGAGGAGTAAATAATACCAGTAACCTGTTCTGGACTCATCACATTGAAGCAATTGCCAAGAAAGCACACCAACACCCATACTTCCTTAGAATGCTTAGGAAGTTCGGCATTTTTATTAATGTTAATCCTGGCTAAATTGGAGAGGCTAGGACTTCAAAATGGGGGTAAAAGCTTCAGGGCTGCTGGGAGATTTGGTCAATTTGGAATTACTCTCTGCAGAGCTGGGACCAGCTGCGGAGTTGTGCCAGTGTGTCTAGAGCCTAGATACAAGTTGCAAGCAAAGAATAAGAAGATCTGCAGACCCTGTCAATTAGGTGCACAATGCATAGAATGGATTGGATGGCTGCAAACCAGACATACACCTTGTAAATTATTGTAAATAATGTTGCAGAGTTCTGCTTTGCCGAGTGGCGGATCAGGCAGATCAGGGTAAATGTTTTGAAGTTGCCTTCCTGGCGAATACAATGTTTGAATACAATGTATTGAGCTGCTGTATTATTGGGTTAGGGAAATGTCTGTTATCTGTGGGGTTAATCGATATCTGTAATTAGGTTATTAAGAGACCACCCCCATGTGGTTCGGCCTCTTGAGGTCCAGGGACATATAAAAGTCCGCTACCATGAGGTCCAGCGTCGATCTTCTGGGAGAGCTCTTGGGACTGTGTGAACTTCTGGAGTGTCTCTGTCTGAGCGATGCCTAGCGGGCTTGAACAGGCAGATACAGGCCAGTTCATTGGCTATATTTAAGAGGGTGTTAGATGTGGCACTTGTGGCTAAAGGGATCAGGGGGTATGAAGAGAAGGCAGGTACGGGATACTGAATTGGATGATCAGCCATGATCACATTGAATGGCGGTGCAGGCTCGAAGGGCCGAATGGCTTACTCCTGCACCTATTTTTCTATGTTTCTATACAAGGATCGAACCTGCGGTGGGATAGGTACAGTAGTTGAACTGCAATGCGCCTTTGTTAAAATAAAATGTAGTTGTTTCAAGAGCTTGATTCAGTGTTTTTACTGAAACTAGACTGGGGGGGAAGCTTAGAAATCAGCAATTTACATTCCCAACAAATTTCACAGATGCGCCGCTGAAAGGATTTTATTGGGATACATCACAACGTGTTTTGGGAACAGCTACATCCATGACTGCAAGAAATTGCTGAGAATTGTGCACGCAGCCCAGACCATCACACAAACCAGCATCCTTTCCATTGACCCCATCCACACTTCACGCTACCTCAGCAAGGCCAGTGCATAATCAAGGATGAGTCTCACTCCGGACACTCCCTCTTCTCCCCTTTCCCATCAGGGAAGAGGTACAGAAGTGTGAAGACGCATATCTCCTAATTCAGGGACTGTTTTTTTCCCAGCTGTCATCAGGCAACTGGACCATTCTATCCACAACATGGGAGCGATCCTGAGCTACTATCTACCTCATTGGAGACCCTCGGACCACCTTTAATCAAACTTTACTGTACTTTATCTTGCACTAAACATTATTCCCTTTAGCCTGTATCTGTACATGGTGGATGGCTCGATTGTAATCACGTGTACTCTTTCCGCTGACTGGTTAACACGTAACAAAAAGTTCTTCATGGTACCTTGATATACATGATGATAAACTAAACTAAACTAAACGACTCGACTCTTGACTATCAAACTTCACAATCAGGACTTAATGAAGATGGTAGATGTCAAAATACTGAATTAAGTCTGCATTATTGAGATCAAATTTACAAGAGGTAAGATGCAAATTAGATAAGTGTTACAGTGAAATGGTGCTCTTCGCAGCTGGCTTCTGGCTGTCCTGCAATTTTAGTCTGTTGAACAGATTTGTTAAAAGATGCAAATTACATCAAATATAAAATATTACTGTTGTATTTTATACGGTAAATAATGTGTTTCCAATTATTTTCCATGTCTCTAGGAAGCAATAATTCCTCTTTAGCTTTGCAGTGTATAACTATAATAATAAATCTGCGAAAAATGTAATCTAACTTTTGTTCTATTTTGCTTTTCTATTGAAGAGCAAGAATTACATTGTTTTTGAAGAATGCCTTTACTGAGCCTTGGGTGATGTGTATAATTAACAACGAAGGAAAGAAGCAAGCCTCTGCAGAATTTCTACATATCTAGGACATTTAACAATGAATCTGCTTGCTTCTTTGTAACAAAAATCTTTGTGGATCATATTTTCTGTTCAATGTATTCCCATTCTCTCCCCATATGCAATTGACACTTCAATCTGGTGGGTTGCGCATTTCTTCACATGCACAACCCACCAGCGTTCATTGCGGTGCTGGAAAATATTAAATTGCCCATTTGCTTGAGGTTAATCAAGTTCTTGAAAGCCTAATCCTCGATTGCATGTTTTTTAAATTTATTTTTTTCTCAGATCTCATTATTTTGTCACTAATTTTAAAGTGCCATTTAAGTTTCTGTGTGGTAACAACCCATTTAAAAATTGTTGGGATAAGGAATCTATTGCAAGGTATGGCCCTCCTCTTTTCTCCCACTTTCTTTCCTATTGTTTTGCATTTTACAACCTTAGATAGTCTGGTCTGGTCCCATGTAACATTTATAGATTATCGCATTAATAAAAACCCTTATCATTCAGGCTAGTGCCAATATGCTTTCGCAGATCAATAATCTGCTATCTGTTTCAGTCTAGAAACAAGTTTAACAAAGACTCAAAAGAAATTGCCAAAGAGAAATTGCCAAAGAGATTTTTGTACACCTTCTTGCTATCATTTCATGAAGTACTTTTGCATGGCAAAAAAAGTGATGGTTTAGTTTTCTGCAGCTAAGGGATATAAATTCTTCATTTAGCATCCATTCTCTGGTCTGACTTGTATCGAGTGTTGCTCGTTTGTGGATCTGTCCCTGATGACCCGGTATGTTGGGACTGCACTGTTGGCATTGCAGCACAATATTTTGTGCACAACTGAAGAATGCTTTATTCTGAGAGAAGTTGCCTCTCAGATTTTAAACCAGAAATCCACCTGCCTTTTCAGGTGGGTATAACAGTACTATTTCATTTGTTAATAAGATATAGAAACAGAATTAGGCCATTCAATCCATTGAGTCCGCTCCGCCATTCTATTTTGTGCTCTCAACCTCATTTTTCTGCCTCCTCCCCATAACCTTTGACACCCTTACTAATCAAGAAGCTATCAATCTCCATTGTAAAAATAACAATAGACTTGGAGAGCAGTCTGTGGCTAAGAAAATTCCTCCTCGAGGCCTTTCTATTGTCCTTTTATTTTGAGGTTGTGCCCTCTGGTCCTAAATTCTTCCCTGAGTGGAAACATCTTTTCCACATCAACTCTATCTAGACCTTTCATTATTCAGAAAGTTCCAATGAGATCCCCTTCATCCTTTGAAACTCCAGCGTGTACATGCCCAGAGTCATCAAACACTCATCATATGTATTCATCCCCGGGATCATTCTCATAAACCTCCTCTGGACCCTTCCCAATGCCAGCACATCATTCCTCACAAGCAGGGCCCAATACTGCTCACAATATTCCAGTTTCACTAGTGCCTAATAAAGCCTTAGCATTAGATTCCTGCTTTTTTCTTTCCTCTCAAAGTGAATGCCTTCCTTGCAACCGATTCAACTTGCAAATTTACCTTTTTGGGAATCCTGTACCAGCACTCCCAAGTCCCTTTGCACTTCCTTTAAAAAAAATATATTAATTTATTTTTGTTAGGAGTAAATACAGTAATATGGTACCCTAGTACCTTATGCATACAGACATATTACAATTCTTGTACAACTTCTTATTTTAAATTTAATAATAAAACAGCCAATGTGAAGAACAATGATAGAAGGAACAAAATAGAAATGCCGTAGGAAATGGTGATGGTGCTAGTTTGTGATATAATAAGAAAAGCCCAAAAAAGAGATAGATAGACAGAAGAGTAGAAACAAATAGCGAGAAAAATGGAAAGAAGAAAGAAGAAGCTGGAGAGAAAAAAAAAGAGATTGAGACAGATATACCCATTTAATATCTTTACCCACCTGTCATCCGGTTCTGAACCATTTAATTTCTAAGGTTATGTTGCACCATATGCTTGTAAGAAGTCGATAAAAGGAGACTAAATCTTTAAGAATTGGTCTGCTTTGCCTAATAGGAGGAATCTCATTTTGTTCAAGTCCCTTTGCACTTCCAATCTCTAAATCCTCTCCCCATTTTAACAATAGTTTGTGCCTTTATTCCTGCTACAAAAGTGCATGATCACACACTTTGCTATGCTGTATTCCATCTGCCATCTCTTTGCCCACTCCCCTAACCTGTCTAGGTCCCTCTGCAACCTCCCTGCGCGCTACCTGCCGCTCTACTTTTCTTTGGATTATCCGCAAACCGGGCCACAAAGTCATCAATTCTATCATCCAAATCATCAATATATAATGTGAAAAGAAGCGGCCCAGCACCGACCCCTGCGGTACACCACATATCACCAGTAGCCAGCCCGAGAAAAATCCCCTTACTCCCACCCTTTGGCTTTTGTCATTCAGCCCATACATGATAGTATCATCCTTCTGCTACCATTGGCTCTCATAGTGTTTCGCAGCCTCACTTGTGGCATCTTATCAAAGGCCCTCTGAAAATCCAAGGAAACAACATCCACTGACTCTCCTTTGTTACTCACTTCCTTGAAGAATTCCAACAGATTTGGCTGGCAAGATCCTCCCTTTACAAAACCATGCTGTGTTCAGTCTATTTTATCATAATATGGAACCCTGGTCCCAGCAAGGTTCAGGTGGAGTCTGTCCCATGAGAACAGCCCCCTCTTCCCCAACACTGATGCCAATGTCCCACAAATTCAAACCCGCTTCTTCCACACCAATCTTAGAGCCACAAGTTCAACTCTTTGATTTTCTTGAGCCTATCCCAATCTGCTCATAGCTAAGGTAGCAATCCAGAGGTTATCAGTCTGAAGAAGGGTCTCGACCCAAAACGTCACCCATTCGTCTCCAGAGATGCTGCCTGTCCCGCTTAGTTACTCCAGCATTTTGTGTCTACCTTCGATTCAAACCAGCATCTGCAATTCTTTCCGACACAATCCAGAGGTTATCTGTTTGGTTCTGCTTTTTAATTTAGCCCCAGCTGCTCAAATTCAGCAGCGCAGGGGAGAACCCTGACAACAATTATCCCTCCTGCATCACGACTTAGAACAAATTGGTAATTACCACATAATGGTGAGTAATTTAGCTTCCTTGAAACATCATGAAATGGTAGGCATTGATCCAAGATTAGATTCACATGACTTAAAAAATAAGTAAGGATAAATAGAGTTGTAAGATTGTGTAAATTGCTTCCAAGATTAGAAAGGAAAAGAGGCCTGTTGCACATAATTAAGTGAGATGAGAATAGTTTATTTGCATAGAGAGCAAATACCAACATGGCTTTTGTTGTGCAGTATATACAAGTACCTCTATCTATAAGTGACCTTGGTTGCCGTCAGTATGGAGTTTGCAGGTCTTCCTGGAACTATCAAGTTTTCTCCAGTGCTCCAGTTTTCTCCCACGTCCCAGTTACATGGTTTTGTGGGTTAATTGCCCTCTGCAAATTGCCCCTAGTGTGCAGGGAGTGGATGCAAATGAGGAAAAACAAAGTTTGATTGAACGGGTGATTAATGGGCAATGGGCTGAAGGGCCTGTTTTCATGCTGTATCGTTCAATCAACAACAGTAAAATGCAATAAAAATCTTTTTATGTTTGAGAAATGTGGGTTAAAGTATAAATATTAAAAGCAATAACATTGATTTTATAATTCCCATCTGAAATCAAGAATGTGCTAGACTAACCAATATTCTGTAAAAAAAAAATCATTGGTACTCAAAAATGAAATCCATTGTGGATTTTCTTTTACAACTTTCACTTTCCTACACATTAACATTTTAGAATCAGAGGGAGACACAGCTTAGAAGAAAGTGGATGAACACATCAAATGTAAAATCAATTTAAATAAACCGGATACACAAAAATGAATAGATGATCACCTCTCAGCTCAGAGAGTAGGGGAGATGTGACTGAGAAGGTCCAGTCATCTGAACTGTGCTGCTTAATTGACTGTAGCAAGGAAGCAGATGAAGTGCAACAAATCGCCTCGGGATCTCTCTGATGAGGGAAATATATCAGTCTGGTTCCCACTCTAGCTGTTACTTAATAACTCCCGGTGAGAATTGGAGTAGGCTAGTTACAATTTTAATATCCATTCGTGGTTAGCACCTGGGCAGCTACACCACAGCAATGTGGAGCGCAGAAGGTTAAGGGGGGACTTGATAGAGGTCTTTAAAATGATGGGAGGGATAGACAGAGTTGATGTGGACAAGCTTTTCCCTTTGAGAATAGGGAAGATTCAAACAAGAGGACATGACTTTAGAATTAAGGGACAGAAGTTTAGGGGTAACATGAGGGGGAACTTCTTTACTCAGAGAGTGGTAGCGGTGTGGAATGAGCTTCCAGTGGAAGTGGTGGCGGCAGGTTTGTTGGTATCATTTAAAAATAAATTGGATAGGCATATGGAGGGTTATGGTATGAGTGCAGGCAGGTGGGACTAAGGGAAAAAAGTTGTTCGGCACAGACTTGAAGGGCCGAGATGGCCTGTTTCCATGCTGTAATTGTTACAGGGTTATATGGGTATATGGTTAATGGCAGCTGCTCCATGATCAGAGACAGAGGCTATGCATTGTTGAACTTAGTTGAACTCAGAAATATGCACGTAAATTCCAAGCGGACTCTCCAGAGCAGCACTGAGAGAGTGCCACATTGTTGGAGGTGGCATCTTTCACTGAAATGTTAATCCAAGGTTCTGTTTGCATCATAGTTTGATTTAAATCATCCTATGAAGAACAGGTTTATCTCTGGTGTAGAAAAATGGAGCTGCGGAGAAAACGTTGGGAACCAGAGGCCAGTCAGTCTTAAGAAGGGTCTCGACTTGAAATGTCACCCATTCCTTCTCTCCAGAGATGCTGCCTGTCCCGCTGAGTTACGCCAGCATTTTGTGTCTATGCCAGTGAGCTTAACATCTATAGTTGGAGAGTTACTAGAGAGTATTCTGAGGGATAAGATATACATGCTGATTATCAACATGATTTTGTACGTGGGAGGTCATGTCCAACAAATTTGATTGAGTATTTTGAGGACATGACCAAAAAGGTTGATGAGGGCAGAACTACAGATGTATATATGGACTTCAGCAAAGTATACAACAAGGTTCTGCATGTTAGGATGCTCTGGATGGTTAGATCACATGGGATCCAAGGAGAGATAGCTGAACGGATAGAAAATCGGCTTCATGGGAGGAAGCAGAGGGTGATGATGGAAGGTTGCTTCTCGGAATGGAGGCCTGTGACCAGTGGTGTACCTCAGGGTTCGGTGCTGGGCCCGTTACTGTTTGTCATCTATATCAATGATTTGGGTGAGAACATACATGGCAAGATAAGCAAGTTTGCTGATGATACAAAAGTGGGTGGTTTTGCAGACAGCAAAGATGTTGTGAAAAATTGCAGCAGGATCTTGATCGATTGGCCAGGTGGGCTGAGGAAGGATTGATGGGATTTAATTAAGAGAAATGCGAGGTGTTTGTGCGAGTGATGCACTTTTGGAAGCTTAAAATGGGAAGTGTAGATGGTTTTTATATGCAGCCAATAACGTAGTTACCTCAGTACCATTAACCCCGCCTAGTTAACATCAATCATAACGCCTTCCCCTTCCTGGGTACAGTTCAGTAGATGAATGTAGCCAGTGCTTGAGGATGTATGTAATACCCTGTGCTATCATTAAAAGATACGTGTGTGTATCAACCCTAAGGACTTAAACCTTGCCATCAGGTGACCACACTACCCCATGCGGTCTGTTGAGGACGTGGCTCAGGTCGGGCAAGCCACCATCTTTTCGGTCCTAGATGCTAAGAACTCGTTTTGGCAGATCCCATTGGACAAGGCGTCTTCTGACCTGACGACCTTCGCCACACCGTTTGGCAGATTCAAGTTCCTGCGAATACCATTCGGCATCAATTCCGCTAGCGAGGTGTTCCAGCGAACGATGGAGCAGATATTCTCGGACTTGCCATGTGCCATCATTGTGGATGATATCCTAGTTTATGGGAAGGACATTGCCGAGCACGACCTGAACCTCCGCCGCGTCCTGGATCGGGCACGATAGGCCAACCTGAAGCTGAATCCAAAGAAGTGCCGGTTTCGTGTCTGAGAAGTCACGTATGTTGGACATGTTTTCACCTCCAATGGACTAAAACCCGATCCTTTGAAGGCAGCTGCCATCTTCGAGATGGCAGCCCCCATCGACATGCCAGGTCTACAACGATTCTTGGGCATGGTGAACTACCTTGGCAAGTTTGTACCAAACCTCAGTGAGCTGAGTGCTCCCCTGCGGCAGCTGACAAAAAAGGATATCGCCTGGGTCTGGCTCCCACAGCACCAGCAGGCGTTTGACTGTCTCAAGTCGAAACTGATTAACACTCCGACGTTGCGGTTCTTCGATGCGAGTCGCCCCATCACCGTCACCTGTGACGCTTCCAAGTTCGGTCTGGGTGAACCGAGATGCACATTGCGGACACCCTATCGCGCGCCCCGCGGACCTCCTGTGCTCGCCACCCCTACGAAACAGAGGACTTGCTCGTACTGGGCATCAATTTTATTCCCACCAAGCAGCTGCAGCTTTTGGCCGAGCACACCACTGCCGATCCAGTTTTGCAGCGGCGTGCCTCTGTGATTAAATCAGGGTGGCCAACAAAGCGCTCCGCTGTGCCGTCTGAAACACAGCCTTTCTTCCTGGTCCGCGACGAACTGGTGCTCCAGAATGATGTTATCATCATGGGACATAAAGTGGTAGTCCCGTCCTCCCTGTTCGATTTTTACTATTGCGCAGCCCATAGCGGACACCCTGGGGTCGATGCAACACTCGCCCACGCTCAGTGCCAATTCTACTGGCCTGGAATGGCTAAATATATCCGAGACCGAGTTTCTGCCTGCTCCACGTGCAACAGCAGCGACAGCCCCTGCTGCAACAGCCCGCCCCTGCCTTGGCCTGGTCCTCGCTGGCTGCCGACATCTTCGAGTGGCGTGGTAACCACTACCTTGTCCTGGTCGACTCATACTCAAACTGGTTTGAAGTGGATTTACTGACATCCCTCACGTTGGAGATGGTGATCCGAAAGCTGCGGAAACACTTCTCCACTTTTGGGTGCCCTGTCAGGCTGCAGACTGACAATGGCAGGCAGTTTACCAGCCGAGAGTTCAAGAGTTTTGCCGACAAGTGGAATTTTGTGCATTTCACCAGCAGCCCAGAGTACCCACACAGCAACGGCCTTGCTGAACGGGCCGTCTGCAGCGCCAAGCTTCTGATGGAGCAGGCGAGACTGTCCAACTCTGATTTGTATTTGGATCTCCTGAACCTCAGGAATGTTTCCAGGGATCCGGCCATGGGGTCCCCTGCTCAGCGTCTGATGTCCAGAATGACCAGACCCACTATCCCGATTGCCCAGCGCCAGCTGCAACCTTGGGTGCTGGAGCCCGCCTCCGTGCAGAGGCGCATTCAAGAGAAACATGACAGCCAGCGGCGTTCCCACAAATCGGTCGTGCAGACTACTCGATCCTCTGTTGCTCAGACAGGTTGTTCGGTTGCAGACCGCCGGTGGCCACTCCCGTCTGGCTACCGTGGTTGGGGTGGCTGACTCACATGGTTCATATCTGGTCGACTATGAGGGAGCCATCTACCGTAGAAGCCGACAACACCTGCTTGCGGTTAATGAGCCGAAGCCGCAGCCCCCGGGACCCTATGCCCCGCCACTCTCATACCAGCAGCCGGCTGCTGTCCCAGCCAGCGTTCCCTGCATGCCTCAATCCCCATATCGAGCGCCCGGTTCCCCTCCGCGCGGGTCACCTGTTGCCGGTCGCGGTTCTCACTCTCCTGTTTCTCCCACCCCACCGCCCCCCCTGGTTCCCCAGCTGCCTCGTGTCCTCCTGTTTCTTCTGCTCCTCCGTGGGAAGGGGGAGACATCCGTACGCGCTTGGGCCGGATTAGTAAGCTACCTGTTCGTTATGGCGATTTTGTTTAATTCTGCTGTTTAATTCTGTTGTTGTGACAACAGTCTGTTTTGATTTTCTAAGGGGAAGGATGTAGATGGTTTTTATATGCAACCAATAACATAGTTACCTCAATATCATTAACCCCGCTTAGTTAACATCAATCATAACGCCTTCCCCTTCCTGGGTACAGTTCTGTAGAAGAATGTAGCCAGTGCTTGAGGATGTATGTAATACCCTGTGCTATCATTAAAAGATGTTGCACGCTTTAAGAATTTGTGAATTGCTTATTTACAGGAAGGACCTATGCAGTGAATGGTAGGGCTTTGGGGAGTGTTGTAGAGCAGAGGGATATAGGAGTGCAGGTGCATGGTTCCTTGAAGGTTGAGTCGCAGGGTAGATAGGGTGGTCAAAACGGTGTTTGGCACTTTGACCTTCATCAGTCAGAGTATTGAGTATCGAAGTTGGGAGGTCATGTTGCAGTTGTATAAGACGTTGGTGTGCCGCATTTAGAGTATTGTGTTCAGTTCTGGGCAGCATGTTGTAGAAAAGATGTTGCCAAGTTGTGAAGGGAACAGAGAAGATATACAAGGATGTTGCCAGGACTAGAGGGTGTGAGCTATAGTGAGAGGTTGAGTGCACTGGGACTATTCCTCTGAGCGCAGGAGGATGAGGGGTGATCTTATAGAGGTGTATAAAATCATGAGAGGAATAGATCAGTTAGACACACACAGTCTCTTGCCCAGAGTAGGTGAATCAAGGACCAGAGGACATCAGTTTAAGGTGAAGGGGAAAAGATTTAATAGAAATCTGGGTGATAACTTTTTCACACAAAGGGTGATGGGTGTATGGAACAAGCTACCAGAAGAGGTAGTTGAGGCAGGGACTATCCCTATGTTTAAGAAACAGTTAGACAGGTACCTGGCTAGAAGAGATATGGACAAAACGTGGGCAGGTGGGACTGGTACAGCTGGGACATGTTGGCCATTGTGGGCAAGTTGGGCCAAAGGGCCTATTTCCATGATGTTTCACTCTATGACTACGATTCTATGCAGGTGTTGGTTAATATACAAAAGGACACAAAGTGGTGGAGTAACTCAGCAAAGTCAGGCAGCAACTCTGGAGAACGCTTCGGGTCAAGACCCTTCTTCCGGCTGATTATAGGGTGGAGAAGAAAGCTAGACAGAGGGGAGAGACAGGACAAAGCAAGCAGATAATAGGTGGTTGCAGAGAAGGTGTGAGACGGGGTTGAAGAGTTGTGAATTATGAAGCGAGAGGATGGAAAGTAGCAGATGGGGAGGTGGGAGGAGGGGGTAGTCTAGGTCGGACAGAGGGTAAGAGACGGTAGGGGATAAGATAAGGGAGGGGGGGTTATGAGGAAGAAAAGGTGGTGGGGGTGAATGGTGGAGTCAGTAGTAAGATATGAAAAATTGGAGAAATTATCAATATTTATCATATAATCAACTATTTACAAAGATTCTTTATCACATTTGCTGTTTGTGCGAACTTGTTGGATGCATATTGTCTGCCCCATCTGCATTTTGCAACCGACTACACTTCAAAAGTACTTTGTTAATTCAAAGCTCTTTTTACTAATGTCCTGAAATAAATGTGAAAAGTGCAATACATCATTCTCTTTTCATTAGTGAACGCCCTCCAAGGAGAAAGGAAGTTTTGTTTTAGACGCTGGAGATGCTTGCCAAAAGACTCTGGAGTATTAGACCCGTCAACATTTCATCATAATTCTGAAACTGGAAATGGAAGCACTGGAACCGGTTCAATGATTGGAGTCAAGAATTTATTATTGCTTGTTATGTTCAGGAGATTAATTATAAATCCCTGAGAACGCCAGAATAATCTTGGAGAGTTATATTACATTAATTTATTTTTATTCAGTAATGGAATGTTAGCATCAGAAATAAGGCCAATATTCATTGGCTATCTCTAATTGCCTGAGAACGGAGTGGCTTAATCTGCTATTTTAAGAGACCAGCTAAAGGCAAACTGCGTTGCTTAGTTTTGAGCCAGAAATATACCAGAATGGGTAAAATTTCCAAAGGAATTTTGCATTTGTAGATTATTAAACTAATTTGACTTCAATTTTTCTTAGATCACTATGACAGCAACATTCTTCTCATGTCACGCATGCTTACTTTGAAAGGAATGAGAGTGTTCCTGGTTTGCACGGCTGCCATTTCTCAGACTTAGTTAACTTTTCATTTTTAATGTTTTTGGACATGAATTTGTACACTGAATATGTTTGCCAGCTTGTATTGTCAGAATTTAAAACAAGCAACAAAATGGATGCATCAACATTCACAAGCAAAGTAGTGTTTAGTTGAATTGCAGCTGTACGTGACACTAGCACTTAGATGCCTCATTCAGTGGTTTAAAAGACGATGAATTTGTTCTTCGTTTAAAAAAAGGGCCATGCATGTATCTCATAGAAACATAGAAACATAGAAATTAGGTGCAGGAGTAGGCCATTCGGCCCTTCGAGCCTGCACCGCCATTCAATATGATCATGGCTGATCATCCAACTCAGTATCCCGTACCTGCCTTCTCTCCATACCCTCTGATCCCCTTAGCCACAAGGGCCACATCTAACTCCCTCTTAAATATAGCCAATGAACTGGCCTCAACTACCCTCTGTGGCAGAGAGTTCCAGAGACCCACCACTCTCTGTGTGAAAAAATTCCTTCTCATCTCGGTCCTAAAGGATTTCCCCCTTATCCTTAAGCTGTGACCCCTTGTCCTGGACCTCCCCAACATCGGGAACAATCTTCCTGCATCTAGCCTGTCCAACCCCTTAAGAATCTTGTAAGTTTCTATAAGATCCCCTCTCAATCTCCTAAATTCTAGAGAGTTTATTCTCAGCAGTAAACTCATTCACAAGTTATGCTGTGATGTTTCTTTCACAAGTCTTACTCAGTTGTTATAAACCATTAGCGAACAATTACCATCTTATTGCTCAAGGAATCAGTCATTTTGAAGCAGATATCATTCTTTTGGCTGGGTGCTAAAATCTCATCTGTCACCACAGAGATAAAGTTATATCTCATTTATGATTAAACATAGTCTGAGGGATATCGAAGCAGCTGACGAATACAGTTTTTAATATCTCATAAATAAAAACTGATGCTGGAAATTCAATATAAGAAAGAGAACATATTAAAAATAATAAAATTAAGCAATTTAGTGTATTCTGACATTTAGCATTCTCAGAAGAACAATTCCATTTTCTGTTTTGCTTGCCTAAATATTTTTGCTATCTAAAATAATGTTAGAGTTCCCTGTATTCAATTCTATCCATGAAACTTACAATGCAACTAGTAAGTGAATAAATTAATTGTGGATGAAATTCAAGATGGCCAAATGCAAAGTGCTGTTTATGGGAAACAAAAGTGATGCTTAACTAGTTAGATTTGGAAACTTCCCTGGTTTTTATTCTTTTGTTAAATATTGATGACAAGGCCAGCATTTATTTCACACCCCCAATTGTCTTGACAGTGGTGAGGTCCCACCTTTAATCATTGCAATTTATGGTTTCCACTATTACAATCAATAAGGAGTTCCAGAATTATAACACAGCAATTACAATGAAGAATCAGCAACGTGTTACCTAATCAAGATGTTGTGTGATCCATAGGGGAACCTGCAGGGAGTGTTATCCTAATGCACCTGTTGCCTTGTCTTTCTTGTTGATATAGGTTAAGGGTTCTGGAGCTGGCTTCAGAGAAGTCATGTGAGGATTACTGCATTAAGATGCTTAGGACTCCCAGAATGGACAGTTTGCTGATATTTTGCTGCAGTGAGAAAAACGCACATGCACATTCAGTCATTTCCATGTTCCAGCATGGGCCGCGGAACCGGGGGGGCTGGGGCAGCTGCAGCCCCTCCACATATTTGGCGAGACACGCTTCTTAACCCGAAATGATCCGGCCCGCAGCCGTATTTTTCTCTTCTTCTGAGGACCTCTGGCATCCAGAATCTCCAGAAGATGTCACAAAGTGAACTCTGCAAAACCATGACCAGTCGAGATATGGGGCATTGAACAAAGTGCTGTGATTAGCCGCCGAGTGGAAGGGCGGGATGGTTGGGAGAGAGAGAGAGAGAGAGAGAGTCGGCCCCAAGAGAGAGAGAGAGAGAGTCGGCCCCGAGAGGGAGGGAGAGTGAAAGAGAGAGTCGGCCCCGAGAGAGAGTCGGCCCCAAGGGAGAGAGAGAGAGAGTTGGCCCCGAGAGAGAGTCGGCCCCAAGGGAGAGAGAGAGAGGGGGGGATGGGGGATATATCCCCCACTTTTTGAGTTGGGGGATGGCCTGTGTTATCCCCCAGTTTTTGGAGGTCGAGCAACAACAAAAAATAATAATAGTGCCACCCTCACACACTCTACCCCCCGCTCGGTCACTCCGCTCCCTCACCGTGTACCCCCGAGGCCGGTGGTCAGCGATCGCTCAGCCCCCCCACTTTCAGAAACATTCCGCGGCCCCTGTCCAGTACTTTCTGAATTTGCTTAGTTTCAGTGTCTAGAAAATTATTTAACAAGTAGGAACCAGATCTCTGTGATACAGAGCCAGAACAGTGGTTCTATAGTGGTTCTTTCATTAGGATGTGAATGAACTGAGATGGAATTTGCATACGTGGTCTCAATGGACCCTTAAGGTACCCTGACACCATGTCCTGGTAGAGGCCAAGTTATGTTTCATGAGAGTAATGACAAGATTTGTATGGTTATTACTTGTCTATGGACATTTATTAGAATTAATTTGAAATGAATACCAATAGTCATAATGCAACGGTAATATTATCAGGTACCCATAATATAAATTATGCAAGTGGCCCTATCATCTGAATGTAAGGTGCATTAATGATATATGATGATGTCTTTTGATTTGAAAAATGTTCATTGTGTTTGCAATCCATTTGTTGACTGTGAGAAGCCAGTGTGAATGGAGTGCAGTCTGTGGGTAGCTAACCATATGGCCCTATCTTAATTAGACAAAAGTGCTGGAGAAATTCAGCGGGTGTGGTAGCATCTATGGAGCGAAGGAAATAGGCAACGTTTCAGGCCAAAACCTTTCTTCAGAATTATGCGGGGGGGGGGGGGGGGGGAGTGACGTGAATAAGAAAGGAAGAGGAGGAGCCAGAGGGCTGAGGGAGAGCTGAGAAGGGGAGGAGACAGCAAGGGTTACCAGATATTGGAGAAGCCAATGTTCAAGCCGCTAGGGTGCAAACTGCCCAAGCGGAATATGAGGTGCTGCTCCTCCAATTTCCGGTGGAGCTCACTCTGGCCATGGAGGAGGCCCAGGACAGAAAGGTCGGATTCGGAATGGGAGGGGAAGTTGAAGTGCTGAGCCACAGGGAGATCAGGTTGGTTAATGCGGACCGAGCGGAGGTGTTCAGCGAAACGATCGCCAAGCCTTCGCTTGGTCTCACCGATGTAGATCAGCTGCCATCTAGAGCAGCGGATGCAATAGATGAGGTTGGAGGAGGTGCAGGTGAACCTCTGTTGCACCTGGAACGACGCTTGGGTCCTTGAATGGAGTCGAGGGGGGAGGTAAAGTAACAAGTGTAGCATCTCTTGCGGTTGCAAGGGAAAGTGTCCGGGGAGGGGGTGGGAAGGGTCGGAAGGGAAGAATTGACCAGGGAGTTATGGAGGGAGCGGTCTTTGCGGAAAGCAGACGGGGGGAGATGTGAAGATGTGGCGAGTGGTGGGGTCACGTTGGAGGTGGCGAAAATGACGGAGGACTATTTGTTGTATGTGACGGCTAGTGGGGTGGAAGGTGAGGACGAGGAGGACTCTGCCCTTGTTACGAGTGGGGGGGATGGGGAGAGAGAGCAGTGTTGCGGGGTATTGAAGAGACCCTGGTGAGAGCCTCATCTATAGTAGGGGAGGGGAACCCCCGTTCCCTGAAGAACGAGGACATTTCTGATGCCCTGGTGTGGAACACCTCATCCTGGAAGCAGATGCGGCATAGGCGGAGGAATTGGGAGTAGGGGATGGAGTCCTTACAGGAAGCAGGGTGGGAAGAAGTGTAGTCTAGATCAGTGGCCTCAAAAAGCTATTAAAAAATTTCACCGGTGTTACCACTTTGCTGCCAATTTCCACCCTGCTCTCATATTCCCTTCTCAAATTTTGACGTTCCTTTCCTGGATCTCTCCAACTCAAGACGAACTAGCCACAAATATCCATTACAAAACCACAGACTCCCACAGCTAAAATAAAGACACAAGTCAAGTCAAGACAACTTTATTTGTCACATACACATACAAGATGTGCAGTGAAATGAAAGTGGCCATGCCTGCAGATTGTGCAAAAACAACAGAACAACAGAACAGAACCAGTATTTACATTTTAGAAAAATAAAAAAGACACAACACAACAGTAAATTAGTTCCTGGTGAGATTAGAGTTTACAGTCCTAATGGCCTGTGGGAAGAAATTCCGTCTCACCCTCTCTATTTTTGCAGCATGACAGCGGAGGTGCTTGCCTGACCGTAGCAGCTGGAACAGTCCATTGCTCGCGTGGTAGAGGTCCTTCATTATCTTGCTGGCTCTGGATCTGCACCTCCTGGTGTACAGGTCCTGCAGGGGGTTGAGTGTAGTTCCCATGGTGCGTTCGGCTGAACACACTACTCTCTCCAGAGCCTTCCTGTCCTGAGCAGAGCTGTTCCCAAACCAGATTGAGATGTTACCGGACAAGATGCTTTCTACAGCTCCAGAGTAGAAGCACTAAAGGATCCTCAGAGAAACTCTGAGTTTCCTCTGCTGTCTGAGGTCATAAAGGTGCTGCCTTGCCTTTCTGTGTGTGTTGCACAGTGTGTGTTGTCCATGTCAGATCCTCTGTGATGTGGACTCCCAGGTATTTAAAGCTGCTCACTTATCCACAGTAGTCCCATTTATCTCCAGAGGCATGTACATCCTCGGTTGTTGAACCCTTCTAAAGTCCACGATCAGCTCCTTAGTTTTTGTGACATTCAAGAGGAGGCTGTGTTCCTGACACCAGAGTGCCAGGTCAGCTACCTCCTCCCGGTTGGCCTTCTCATCGTTATCGGAGATCAGGCCCACCACCACTGTGTCATCAGCAAACATGATGATAGAGTTGGAGCTGAACTTGGCCACAGTGTACATGGAGTACAGTAGGGGGCTGAGGACGCAACCCTGGGGGGATCCCGTGTTCAGGGTGAGGGGGTTGGAGGTATGTCTCCCCATCTTGACTTCCTGGGGCCTGGCGATGAGAAAGCCCAGGACCAGGCACACAGGGGAGTGTTCAGCCCCAGTTCCAGCAGCTTGCCAACAGGTCTGGTGGGGACTATGGTGTTGAAAGCCGAGCTGAAATCAATGAACAGCATCCTCACGTAGCCCCCTTTCTGGCTGTCAAACCGAGAGAGGGTGGTGTGCAGAACCTGGGAGACCGCATCATCCGTGGATCTGTTCAGACGGTATGCGATGGTCCATGGTGCGAGGGAGGAAGGTGCAGATGTAGTTCGTGATCAGCCTCTCGAAGCATTTCAAGACTACTGAGGTGAGGTCGGTAGTCATTCAGACAAGCTGGAGAGGCATTCTTAGGCACTGGTACAATGGTGGATCTTTTGAAGCAGGCAGGGACCACGGACTTGGCCATGGAGAGGTTGAATATTGTGGTGAACACTGGAGCAAGCTGATTAGCATAAGACTTTAGTACTCGCCCAGATATACCATCTAGGCCTACAACTTTCCTCGTGTTCACATGCGTCAGAAAGTGCTGGAGTAACTCAGCAGGTCAGGCAGCATCGCTGGAGAACATGGATAGGCAATGTTTTGGGTCAGAACCCTTCTTCAGACTGATTACTATCTTGACTATGCTTCCTCCCATCCTACCTTCTGTCAGGTCCTCATTTCTTTGTCCCAGTTGCTCGGTCCCTGTCATATTCTTCCTCCATAATGGTGAAAACATATGTAGATTGGGTGATGGCTTTGGAGAGCACCAGCGTTCAATCCACAGGTGTGACCCAGAGCTTTAGGTCGTCTGGCACTTTAAATCACCATGCTATTCCCATTCTGATCTATCTGTATATGGCCTCCAGCAATGTTGCAATATGACCCAACACAAGCTATAGGGACCTCGTCTTCTGTATGGGCACATTCTAGCCTTCTGGACTCCATACACAATTCACTCTTTCTGTCTGTGTTGGGACTGGCCATTACTGCCTGTCGTTATTTGGCTACTTTTTTTTATATTGGAATAGCTTGGGCTGCTGGACATGTCTCACAATCTTGCCATTAACAGCTTGTAACACAGACAAGGAAGCATAATTTGCTCCAAACATAATAATAATAATAATGTATTTTATTGTCATTGCACATATGTGCAACGAGATTTGGTATGCAGCTTCCATCAGATGTCATAACTTAAACAACTAATAAAATTTAGATTTAGATACCCCAAGAAGCATGATTTATAAAAAGAACAGTAAAACAGTCAAAACAGTCTAAACTGCTACTCTGTTACATTAACTCATTTGTTTTTATCCTATCAGTGATAATCTTTGTGCTCTGCACAACTGCCTTCCACTTCTCTGCCACTGATAACCAATGGTTTTTCTCCAAGTTCTGTCAAAGAATACAGGACCTGAATTTAAACTGTGGCATCAGTGTGGATCAGCATTATAAGATACTTGTAAGATACTTCAATGTTTTTCCCTTTATCCTTCTTCTCTATCTATTTGACATGTTTGCATTCTCATCATGCCATCACTTCTTAGCTGTCTAATACACCCAAGTAATATAATCCTTCTTTTTTGTTATTGTTTTGTTTTCCTTCCTCAGTTATCAGTGATATGCATTCAAATATTTTCTGGGACATATTGTGCTCTTCAATTCAATTGGAGAATTGCTGGTCACAAAAGATAAACATATGCATCTTTTTTTAAGGAGCATCATTATTCCAATGTGCTGAAACACTTGCATAACATTTATGATTTAAACTCAAGTGTCAACTTAATGCCTTTTACCATCAGCATTTCAATTTAAAATAAAATATCTCTGTTCCATTTTAAATTTGTATGCAATTGTCATTTTCTGCCTGAGTTCAACTTTCAGAATAGCAGTTGAGAGGAAAATCACAAGACCTTTTCCCACTTTCAATCTGGAAGTAATACGCTTGGAGTTCAGAGAATAAGGAAAGGGCATGTACTGGTTGTTAATTTTTTTTAAACAGATTTTCCACAGTAGTTAGGGAGGTGACAAAAGTAATCTTGTCACTAGTGTTTATTGACATAGACACATGCAGCACAGAAACATACCCTTCAGCCCAACTTGTCCATGCAAATTAAGTTTTATAGCTGAGCTAGTCCCATTTGGCTGCATTTGGTTCATATCCTTCTCAAGTCAAGTCAAGTCAAGTCAAACAAACTTTATTGTCATTTAGAAATACATTGATATATGCAGTTCCAAATGAAATTACGTTACATTTGGCTCCCCGTGCAACACGATAAATTAACAGAAGGATAGACATGGATAAAATGGATAAAAAGGATAAAGGGATAAATAGACAATGGTGGCAGCCCATTACATGACATTCAGGAGTCTGATGGCTCGTGGGAAGAAGCTGTTGCAGAACCTTGATGTTCTGCTCTTTATGCTGCGATATCTTTTTCCCGAGGGCAGCAGAGTGAACAGTCCATGATGGAGATGTGTGGGGTCTTTTATAACACTGTTGGCCTTAGACACGCAACGTTTGGTTGCAATATCCCCGATTGAGGGGAGAGAGATACCGATGATTTTTTCCGCTGTCCTCACTACTCTCTGCACAGACTTCCAGTCAGAGGTTTTACAGTCCCCAAACCAGACAGAGATACAGCTGGTCAAAATACTCTCTATGGTGCCCCTGTAGAAAGTAGTGAGGATGGGATGGGGGAGGTGAGCTCTTCCTTCCGGCGCAGAAAGTGCAACCGCTGCTGCGCCTTCTTAACTGTTCTAAATGCATGTCTACATAGAATTTGGTGGCACTTTTGATAGTCCCCCATTGTAGGCTAATGCATAACATTAAGATGCATAGGATTTACAGTGACCTGGTTGTATGGATTCGGAACTGGCTTACTAATAGAAGAGGTTTGTTATTGAAGGGCGTTATGTAGTCTTGATGTCTGTGACTAGTGAAGTTTCACAGAGATCTGTGCTTGGACCTCTGTTGGTTGTGATAGAAATAAATGATTTGGATGTAAATGTAGATGGGTTGGTTAATAAGTTTGCAGACAACACCAAGATTGCTTAAGTTGCACATGGAGAAGAAGGCTGCCAAATTATACAGTGGGGTATTGATCAGCTAGAGTGTGCAAGTACAGGTAGATAGGATAGTAAAGAAGGCTTTTTAGAAGTATTGAAGTTGGGATGTTGCACTTGTTCAAGACATTGGTGAGGCCGCATTTGGAGTATTGTGTTCAGTTTTGACCACCCCACGATAAGAAGGATGTCATTAAGCTGGAAAGAGTGCAGAGAAGATTTATGAGGATGTTGCAAGGACTCAAGGACTTAATCTATAAAAAAAAAATGTTGGGCAGATTAAGAATTTATTTCTTAGAACTCGGGAAGCGGAGGGGTGATCTTATACAGGTGTATATAATCATGAGGGGAATATCAGTTTCAGTTTAGTTTATTGTCACATGTACCAGGGTACAGTGAAATGCTTTTGTCGCATGCTATTGTCGAATGCACAGTCTTTTATCCAGAGTAGGGGAATTAAAAACTAGAGGACAGAGGTTTAAGGTGAGATGGAAAAGTTTAATAGGAACCTGAGAAGCAACCTTTGTGTGATAGGTATATGGAACGAGCTGCCAGAGGGCGACAGGGTGGTGCAGTGGTAGAGTTGCTGCCTTACCGCGCCAGAGACCCAGGTTTGATCCTTACTATGGGTGCTATCTGTATGGAGTTTGTATGTTCTCCACTTGACTGTGTGAGATTTCCCCGGGTGTGCCTGTTTCCTCCCACATTCCAAAGACATACAGGATAGTAGGTTAATTCGCTTTGGTAAAAATTGTAATTTGTCCCTAGTGTACGATACTGCTAGTGTAGGGGGGATCGCTGGTGGGTATGCACTCGGTGAGCCGAAGGGCCTGTTTCTACATTGTATCTCTAAAAAAAACTAAGAAGCCAGGTACCATAACAAGATTTACAGGACTGGATTGGAGGGATTTGTGCCGAACGGGGGCAAATGGGACTTGCTTAGATGGGGCATCTTAGTTGCCATGGATGAGTTGGACTGAAGAGCCTGTGACTGTGCTGTGTGACTGGTCGCCCTATTACAGGAAGGATATGGAGGCTTTAGAAAGGATGCAGAAGATGTTTCCAGACTGCTGCCTGGATTAGAGGTTAATAGCTGGAAGGAGAGGTTGGTCAGACTTGGTTTTCTCTGGAATGCCAGAGGTTGAGAGGAGACCTGATAGAAGCATATAAAATTATGGGAGGTCTGGATAGGCTCGACAGTCAGAATCATTTTCCAGATTGGAACGATCAAAGATTAAAAGATTAACCATAAAGTTTAAAGGAGATGTGTGGGGGATTTTTTTTTACACTGAGGTTGGTGGGTGCCTCGTATGCACTGCAAGAGGTAATGGTGGAGGCAGATATGATAGTGACATTTAAGAGGCTTTTAGATAGGCACATGGATATGCAGAGAATGGAGGGAATATGGATCATGTGCAGGCAGATGAGATTAGTTATCTTGGCATTATATTTGATACAGATTATTTTGTTATTTTTTTATGTTCCATGGTCTATGTTCTCAAATTTCCCTATCCACATACCTTTTAAAATATGTTTAAACCTCACTATTGTACATGCCTCCACAACTTCCTCTGACAGCTTGTTCCAGAAACATACCTTCTTCTGCATAGAGAAATTGCCACTCAGCTCTTTTTTTTAATCTTTCCCCACTCAGATTATATCTCTCCCCTCTAGTTCTAAACTGTTCCCCGGGAAAAGACTGTAACCATTCTTTTTTATGCCTCCCTATCTATGTTTGATCCCTTCTACTCCGGGAAAGACACGTTACCATGTAGGCTGTGGGCCGAGATGACTTCATTATATAGATATTATATATAATTACAGTCATATTCACAAGTCGAAAATGTGTCTAGAATTTAACTTTCGTGACCCATATCTGGGAACTACTTGAAATTTTGCACAGATTTAGATAACATATAATTGAGAAGGAAGTCATTACACACCAGTGCCAAAAGTTTCACATTAATCAATTAAGCTAATTAGAAAATTAGATCGAAAAAGTAAGCGCCATTTTGTGATCAATGCTCATATTACTCCATATTAGGGGAGCCTAATTCCGTCCTGCTGTCTATTTAAACCATATATTATTATACCATATATACATATATATCTGACTTGTGAATATGACTGTAATTATATATAATATCTATATAATGAAGTCATCTTGACCACTTCCTGTTTGCACTGTGCTTTGATTTTAGAAAAAAACGCTACCACATATGGCTGTGATTTTTTTGGCCACCTTACTCAGAGTCCCTGAGGATTTTTCCCACTGATGAAAAATAAAAGACTTATGTTTTAAAAATCTTGAGATTCTCCCTCCTGTCAATCACCGCCATGAAGGCCACACCCCTTCCGGTGGGAGGGGGGGGGGGGAAGGACTATAAAACCCAGAAGTGTGGGCATGGCTCAGTCTGTCTGCAAGATGGCGAGGGAGAGGTCCCAACTCTCTGTCTGAGCTGGGAAACTACAGAACACTGTGAGTATGCAATGTACTTGAATAAATGATTTGTTAGCCCTTAATGTAAATGAAATGAGTTTGGCCTGCCCTGTGCTTGAAACTGCAATGGCAATGGAAATGAAGTTAAAATGCAATGAGCGTTTGGCTTAGGCCTGCCCTGTGCTTGAAACTGCAATAGCAATGGAAAAAGTGAAAATGCAATCAGCTGTTTGGCTTGGCCTACCCTGTGCTGGAAACTGCAATGGCAATGGAAGTGAAATGAAAATGCAATGAGCTATTCGGCCTTCCCTGTGCTTGAAACTGCAATACAATTGGAAATGAAATTAAATGAGTTGTTTGGCCTGCCTGAAACCACTAATTTCGGCCCACAATGCCCCTATTAGCCGAGAAACCAGTCCCATTTGCCCAAAATACCCGTATTAGCCCAGGAGGAGCATTTTGGCCCAAAAGCCTCGTGCCAGGCCAGGAAATGTCCAGAAAAAGTGCCTTCCATTGAGATTTCACTCAGATTTTTTATTAAAAGAGCCCTTCGGCCCATCAGGTTTGTACGAGCTCAGGAGTCCCTTCGGCCCATCAGTAAGTATTCCTCGTGCAAGTATTAAATCTCACCCCAATATTTTTCTCCCTCCCTTCATTTGAACCTGTGAGATCCAGGCCAGGATAAACTTTCCTCCTTCATTGCTGTGATCAGAAAAAGATGAAAAATGTCTAAAATTGATTATCCACCCTCTCTCCCTTCTCTCTCACAGAGTCTCACCTATTTTGGGCAGACTTTCTGGCAGTTTCTGAGCTGCCAGTCCACCAGGCCTGAGTGACTGAGCTGCCAGCCCACCAGGCCTGAATGACTGAGCTGCCAGCCCAAGAATCCATTCGGCCCACAATGTCCATACTAGTCCTCTGGAAACCATTCCTGCCCATACACCCATACTAGCGCTCCAGAAAGGGGTCACAGCCCGACCAACCCCTCGCAGCACTCACACTGTTAAAAGTTCAGGTAGTTACGTGATTTGGGTCACAAACCTAAACAAGAAAGCACCACGGCCCACAGCCTAATGTATTTGTGGTTTTAACGTCTATCAATTCTTGTCCACATTCTGCTTATTTCCATAGTATTGATTGTTGAACTTTAGATGTGGTAGATGAGAACAAATTAATTAAAATACTGATTACTATTGCAAATATGATTAATTTCTGTGATTACAGTCAATTAACAGTTAAGGTTGTTTAAATTGCAGGCTGGATACAAATGCTTGTGCTGCCTTTCTGGGTGTTTCAGGCAACATACTGCAATAAAAATACTGACTAAACCCAAGGAAATATTTGCAAGATATTATTTGTTTTGAGGTGACCTGGGGACATGATTATGTGCATTTTGCTCTGAGCAGCAAACAAGCAGTAAGACATCTGCAAAGCTATGCTTTTCAGGGTGGTTTGAAGCCAATTTTTACCAACCAACCATTCAAAATGTTTTGCTCCCTCTAAAGGTCATTGAATTGGTCAAAGGGGTATTGCTCGGCCTATGTGATCAGGGCAAACAACTTTAGCCTTTCCTTAAGCAGTGGCATTGAAAGTGGTTAACGAGCAAGAAACTGGAAATGTCAGGCTAATTAATTCAACGTCAAATCAAATGTAAAACAGAAAGACTAAGAAGAGAGGTTGGATTAAGACAATCATCATAAAAAAGACTGAGGGTACACAAAAAGCTGGAGAAACTCAGCGGGTGCAGCAGCATCTAAGGAGCAAAGGAGATAGGCAACGTTTCGGGCCGAAACCCTTCTTCAGACTAAAAAAGACTAAAATGACTTCAGGATAAAAAAGACTGAAATGGGCAGTTTCCAAAAGCTTTTTTTTTTAAATAACAACAAAGTTAAAAAGCAGAAGATTGAAACACACAGCTTGTAAGAATTCATGTTACTTGTTGGAATGCTTGTTTGGCAGCAATTAATGCTATTAAAAGGTTACCAGAACAGAATGGATTAACTTTGAACCTTTGTTTGGTGAGTTTGGTCTGTAATTGTGTGTTAAATGCAAGATATTCATGCCTTTGGGTGCATTTAAATAATGAGCTAGATGATGTTACAATGTTTACATAGCTATTGGAGGAAAGGCAAATCCATAAACCACCTGGTGTTCTGCGTGTAGCTGCAGATGTGGTTTTGGAATATGGTGTTTAATTTACATGTAAGAAACAATGATTGGCAGCTCCATTCATATTAAATCTCTCCCTGTTATCAGGTTCACACCAGGCGGGCTGGCATATGATTGGTGAGTTTAGTTTAGAGATTCAGTATGGAAGCAAGTCTTTCGGCCCACCGGATCCGCATCGACCATCAATCACCCGTACACAACTTCTATCCTAAACACTCAGGAAAATGTTTAGAAGCCAATTAACCTACAAACCTGCATGTGCTTGGAATGTGGGAGGAAACCAGAGCACCTGGAGAAAACCCATGCAGTCACAGGGAGAATGTACAAACTACACAGATCGCACAAAAACTCAGAATCGAACCAGGATCTCTGATGATGTACGGCAGCATATTTACTACTGTGCCACCATACCACCCTTATATGAATGAGGTGGATGACCCCGTGTAAAAAGGTTGAATTATTTTACTTTATTTTAATATTTTAATTATTTGTCAGCATATTAAGGTTGTTACCACATTTGCTTTATTATCATTTATTTTCTTAAGAACATTTGAATCGTTTTTGAATGTCTATCAGGGACATTCAAAAGCCTTTGCTCGCCTGAGGTCATCAAAGGCCATCGGCATATTGCGAGGAAAGGCCCCAGCAGTTTTTAACCTGAGGCCTGGTCATTACTCAGACTGACTTTGCCACATGAAACACACCTTCAGTGCAGAGGGTCAAGTGACACTGAAAAGGCAAATCCAGGCAGGTGGATAGAGCAAGAGGCAATTCCAGATAGCAGTCTGCCTCCTGCACCATTTTGCCGATCATGTTTACAGCAACATTTGACCCGTTTAGGAATGTAAACATGTGAATATTTTTTCTTCCTGTCATCTTCTCCACAGATTCACATTGTGTGCTTTTTATGCACATTAAAGAGCTTATCAGAACAGTCTGACTACAGACAGATAGTTTGAGGATTTATGATAAACTTAAAAAGATGACGTTTGAGGGCATATGACATTAAAACACTCTTAATTCTCTTGACATAACATTGAACGTCTCTTTAATTATAACATTGAACACATCTCTGGCTTATTGACTGTTGGGCTTCCAAACTGGGAACAAAGAAAATCTCTGCACTTCAAAGCTCAAACAATTAAGGTTACTGTCTTAAAATTTCCACATTTTGCTGGACTTGTTATTTTGTCTGTGTCTTACTTCAGCAGTTGTTTCTGTGTGGTGTTGCTGCCAATAAGGTCCTACAGTCTGTTTTTGTTTCCTTTTGGTGTGTGGTATAGCCGCTATATAAGAAATCCATTGTGGCATCTGTTAATTTCTGTAATGCCAGATAGCTGAATTGAACTTTGGCCAAGTTGATGATACAAAGATACTAATTTAAGATTTGACTTATTTTAATGAATGTGGTGGTGACCTATCCTTCAACTGGCGAGTAATCCGTTTGTCTGAATTGACATCTGTATTTGTGATAAGTCTGTTTATTGTTCCTCTCAGTCCCATCTCACCAGTACAGCTTGTTGATTTTCTTAACTATGCATGGCATAGATACAGTCACAGCAGCTCAGTAACACATCTGCTGTACTCAATCTCCACTGGCAGCTAAGCATTCTGATGGTATTGTCAGCTTGGGCAAACACTAATTTAAAGAACCAAACACATTTTAATTTACCAGATAAAACAGGTATTTTTAATACAGATCTTTAACGGTTAAATAAGGTAAGCCAAGTCTTCTATAATTTCCTAATAGCAATTGCATGTATCTAGTGTAATATATATTCTGAGCTTCTTCTTTGCTGCCAAGTTACATACCAGGGCGCAAATGGGTCAATAGGTGAGGAAAGAAGTCAAGTAATTACATTTTAAAAGATTGAAAATCAGGCACCCTCTTAATATCACAATTTTCACAAAAATATACCTGACGGGATATTTCAAGAGCCAAGAACTAAATCATTTAAAGTGTAACAAAATGAGACAATTTCCCTATTGGCAGAAGCCAGACCTTAGCCAATTTAATTCATTCCATCTCATACCAAGAAATGGCTGAGAGAACTGGAAATAGAAAAGGCTACAAGACCATTCCACCAGGGGCGCCTTACGATTGGCAGCCTCGCCAACAGTCAAGCTGTTTTTTTGTCTTTATGTTGTTATTTTTAGTGTGTTTTAAAAGTTTGTGTTAATGTTCTCTGGTTTGTTTTATGTGGGGGGTGAGGGAAGGGGGTCGGGGGAAACTTTTTTTTCACTCTCTCACCTTGCCGAAGGTGCAATTGTTTTTCGTGTCGTATCTCCGGTTACTCCGCGGCCAAAAATCATGGAGCTGGAGGCCTTGCTCGGAACTGACTTTGAGCCCCTCCCCGGGGCGTGGACTTACCATCGGGTCCGATTCCTTGCCTGGGATCGACTCTCCAATCACAGTCTGTGGACTTTACCATCAAGGGCTCGCAGTCTCTGGAGAGACCGAGTCGGGAGCTCCGGAAGCCGCACGAAGTTTGAGCAGCCCCGACACAGCGTCAGATCGCCCAGCACGGGGAGCTGAGATTCTCCCCCGATGCAGGAGCTGATCGCCCCGATGAGGAGGCCTGCCGCCGGCTATGGGAGTAAGATCGTCCCGTCAACGGGAGGCTCGAGGCCCCCGATCGCTGGAGGCCAAAGGAGGGAAGGGATTGAACTTTGTTTTTCGCCTCCCATCACGGTGAGGAATGTGGAGGAGTCACTGTGGCGGATGTTTATGTTAAAATGTATTTTGTGTGTTCTGTTGCTTTTTATTTGGACGACTGATGTGGCAAATTAAATTTCTCGTATGTTGCAAAACATACTTGGCTAATAATGTATTACACTGGCATCTATTCCAATCTGTGGAAAATTTCCCATTCGTCCTGTGCACAGAAAGTAGGCCAAATTTAATCCAACTAACAATAGCCTATCTGTTTGTCTTCACTCATCACCAATGTGAATATTGTGGCCATGAACAGGACCGCCAAGCAGCATTTACTCACCGATAATTTACGCAGAGATGCCCAGTTTGGATTTTGCCAGGATCACTCAGCTCCAGACCTCATCATGACCTTGGATAAACAAAGTCTGAGATTCCAGAGATGAGGTGAAAGTAACTACCCTTGTAATCAAGGCAGCATTTGACCGAATATAACATGAGGAAGCCCTGGTAATGACTATCAAAAGAAAATACTCCAGTGGCTGGAGTCATACCTGACACAAAGAAACATGGTTATAATAGTTGAAAGTCAATCAGCTCTGCTGAATCGTTGCCTCGTTACTATCTTTTCAAAGTTATGGCAAGTCTCCCCACCATCTCCACCCACTCATCCCTCAGCAAAAAAACATCGGAATCTAGTGATTAGCCAACCTAAGTGTGACCCTCACAATAAGGGACCTCTATATTGCAGATTTTGATTATAGCAGATCAAGGCTTCCATTGAATCCCGCCCCCACTTCTGCCAGTCACCCAATGAGCTGGCGCCACATGGTGTCATATAAACATATAAAATTATAAAAGGACTGGACAAGCTAGATGCAGGAAAAATGTTCCCAATGTTGGGTGAGTCCAGAACCAGAGGCCACAGTCTTGGAATAAAGGGGAGGTCATTTAAGACTGAGATGAGAACAAACTTTTTTACCCAGAGAGTTGTGAATTTTTTGGAATTCCCTGCCACAGAGGGCAGTGGAGGCCAAATCACTGGATGGATTTAAGAAAGAGTTGGATAGAGCTCTAGGGGCTACTGGAGTCAAGGGATATGGGGAGAAGGCAGGCATGGGTTATTGATAGCGGATGATCAACCATGATCACAATGAATGGCGGTGCTGGCTCGAAGGGCCGAATGGCTTCCTCCTGCACCTATTTTCTATGTTTCTATGTTTGCCGTTATGAGAGCGTGGAGAATGAGCAGCATGAAGGCAGTGTGAGTACTGGACCCATCCCAGGCACACCGTGTGTGGGGCCGGAGGCTCTGCGGCTCCCCGGCCTGAGAATTCCCACTTGCTTAACCCGACAATAACAGACAACATTCCCCCCCCCCCCGCCCTGTTCTATAATAGTGATGGTTTACTGTATATCGTATCTATCAATTTTCACCTTATCCATTACAATTACCACCTCTCCCCAATAGACTGACAAATAACATTCTCATATCTTCCCATGACATTAAATGAGGCCGCTTGGGCTGTCAGGTATTCTTAGAGTCTTCTCATTCCCCTACTTATTTCTATGCAGCCTTCTCATTCAGATGTCCATCAACTCTACCTGATTCTCCTGACACTCCCCATTTCTTGGCATTAATTTACGAGCACATATTTGGGATGTGGGAAGAAACTGAAGCACCTGGAGAAACCCACATGGTCACAATGAGAAAATGCAAAATTCTCTCATCAAGATCGAACATAGGTCTGTGGAGTTGTGCAGCAACAGTTCTAGTTGCTGCACCAATGTGAACCCTGGTAACTCCCCGGCTGCTCATTTTCTTGCTGTATTCTGCGGATTATTTTTATTAAGAGAAGTGATCCAAAAGCAAAACGAAATTGCCAGAGCGGGATGCAAGTACAAACAATTATGATTCAGCAAATGGTCGTCAATTCACAGGCAGAGTTCAGAAAAGGAGCTCTAATAATTGGAACCATATAAAACTATGCATTTAATAGTCTGCTCATGAGCTTTGAAATACTAAATTGTATTGTAACATATTGTAATTAATTTATTAGCCAAGTATGTAAACATGGAATTAGATTTGCCAACAGTCATACAAAAAAGCAACAAGATACATAACCACATAAAAATAGTAAGATTAAATGAGAACATACCAGTTTGAAGTTTGTGAGGAGTTACGATAAGGGATTTTATTTTGTGAGGAGTTACGATAAGGGATTACGTGAAGAAGGCCGTCAGCCCTGCATGCGTGTCAATCTTCAAAGCAGCGGTGTGAAATCATAGATAACAGTTGATGAACTGAATATAGTAAGATTCGAGAACTTAGAACTATCAGCTGATCTTTATGAGAGAGAGTTGGGAGCGGAGGGCGCACGTAATCCCTCATCGTAACTCCTCATAAAATAAAGATTGAACTTCAAACTTGTAAGTTCTCGTTTAATCTTACTATTTTACTTCGGAGTCATGTGAGTGGTTACATGAACATTTTGAAGCTGTGATTTTATGCTGTGGAAACGAGTCCATGCATCACACACTGCATCAATTCACCAGGGATGAGTGAAATTTAATAAATCATGACATAAATTGAAACATGCTGGTGCTTTTTAATTTTGATAATAGCAATCCCACTCATCCAGGAGCAATTAAAAATATTACCTAAAAATACTGTTGGTAAATACCTCCGGTCTGGCAAACGGATTTGGAAATTCGCTGGTTTGACCATCCTGCAGCCACTAGGATGAGGTCCAGCGAAACATTCACAACCCTCGCTGCTGATGTTGTTGCAGCTGTATGAGGATTTTGTTTTGTCGTTTTTTTTTGTACTATCAACATTGCTAGTTCAGAGCCTCTAAGGCTTTAGGCGACATAAAGACTGTTGTAGACGTGTGACCACACACACAACCAAAGGTCCATGAGGATAACCACTTTGTAAGTGAATAGACCCAGGACAGGAATGTATCTGGAGCCCACTGGCGACACAGCATCAGCAGGACATAAACATCCCAGTATCTCTGAGTACTGGGGGAATTGAGTTGAAGATACCCTTCATAAATCTGGATATCAGAGGTCGAGACCTGACAACGCGGTGTGCCGACCCCAGCAGGAAGTAGGACCACAAGGCACTACTGACATAATATGTATAACTCCATCTCTCGTAATATAGCTTTGAGAGGAATACCAAGACATCTGTTATATGTACCGTCATACAATATATTGGACTGTAAACAGGACCCTTACCATTCCTTGATATAGGAGATGTACTGTTTCTTGGTACTATCTCTTCAAGCCGCAGTGATTACATCCACCGTACAACCTGACAGTCCGCACCCCAGGAAAAATCTTCTCATAGTCTGCAAACCAAGAATTTGATTCGCTCATGCAGAGGATGGTTCTCCGCAGTCACGGGGTAAACCAGCAGATTTTGTGTTTGGGACAGCCATAAAAGGCTATGTTATCATTTGCAGTATGAGTGGACCCATGGCTGTTCAGGCCTGTCAGGCACTATCACGCCTGAAGCGGAGTCTGGTGGTTATAAGCAAGCACCGACTGATGAGGGAAAAAATGGAGGAAGACATAACGAACATTCCTCCCCAGTGTGGCGAGAATGCATCCATCGCCACTGCCCCTGAGAATGGCCGCCACGCCAGATAATTTTGCAACTGTTGATTGAGACTAGATGCAAACAATCGATATTTGGTGTTGCATCAATCCATAATGTCATTAAATACTTTGTGATCCAACATTCATTCTGTTGTTATTGATTAACGTGATGATACATCAGCGCCAAATGAGGTTATGTAAACTATCACAGGATATGAACTTAATTGGAACCATGTGATTAAAATATGCCACCACCATAGTGTGTGAACTTGTAGCTGAGCATGCAGATTTGCATATTTGCACAATAAGCCTTTAACCCATAGTATGCACTGTGATATTAGGTAGTTGATACCACTAAATTGCCAATTTACACTGGCCACAATCTCTTGCCCCAGGGCGGAGTCACAGACAATGAATAGAGTTAAAAGGTACATCACAATGTATAACTCTAGTTTGAATCAACTTAAATTTGACTGGATGGATGAGAAAACCCCAATTTCTCAAATATGAGTTTTGTGGCTGAAAACAGCTAATTTAGCAAGATTCGGCGTTTTAGAATATCTGTTCAATGTCCGGGCCACACGCACGCTGCTTCACCGTGATGTTGTACCGACTGCTTTCACTCTCTCTGCAGTCCCTGTCCATCCGAACAGTCAGAAAGCCGTCCACACTCGCACTAAGCTCCGGGATGTCCTCATGGTCCGATGTCCCCGCAAGACACCGAGATCACTGCACTCATTGCACTCCCTCCGAGTCCTCACCAGTGCTGGCAGCACGTCCACCGGGAGGTAGCTCGTATGTCAGCGTAGCATCACTCCCTGATGAGCTCAATGCGTTTTACGCACGCTTTGATAGGGAGAACACTGATGTGTCTTCTCGAGCCTTAATTTGCTGTGATGGTATTTCAGTCACAGTCTCAGAGGCCGGCTTCAGAAATCCTTCAGAGGGGTGAACCCTTGAAAATGCCTGGACCTGATGGTATACCCGGTCGTGTTCTAAAAACCCGCTGGAGTTTTTACGGACATTTTCAACCTCTCACTTCTGATGTATGAGGTTCCCACCTGCTTTAAAAGGGCATCAATACCTGTGCCCAAGAAGAGCAAGGTGACTTGCCTCAATGACTATCGACCAGTGGCACTAACGTTGGTGGTGATTAAGTACTTTGAGAGGTTGATCATGGTGCAAATTAACTCCTACCTCAACAAAAACCTGGACCCGCTGCAGTTTGCCTACTGCCACAACAGATCAACGGTGGATGCGATCTCGCTGGCTCTCCACTCCACTCTGGACCACTTGGACAACAAAAACTCATATGTCAGGCTGTTATTCTTTGATTACAGCACAGCATTTAATACAATCATCCCCCCCAAGCTGGTTACCAAACTCGCAGAACTGGGTCTCTGCGCATTCTGGGCGGGCGCGACTCACGTTGCAGCGGCCCCTACAGCCTGTCTGTCTTTTTTTTTATTTTTTGTCTAGTTAAATGTAGTTGTTCGTGTTTTTTTTTTGTATTGTTTGTAACTGTGTATATGTGGGGGGTGGGGGGGGGAAGAGGGGGAAACTTTAAATCTCTTCCCTGCACGGGAGACCCGACTTTTTCCCTGTCGGGTCTCCGTTGTCGTTGGGGCCTAGCACCGTGGAGTGGCCTCCGACCGGGACGACCTGGGGGCTCCAGTCACGGAGCTGCGGACTCACCGTCGTGGGGCTGGCTGGCCTCGAGCGTGGGGGGCGGTGGTGGCTCGCCGCTGCGGCTCGACCCCTGAGCTCCAGCTCCAGCTGCAGACCGGTGGACTATCGGGAGCTCGCGGGTCCGGGTGATAGACGCTCTCCGGAGCTCCCGCAACACAGCTTCTCCAGCCCATGTCGCGGGGTTGGAGCGACCCGGAGCGGGGCCGTACATCGCCCGGCGCGGCTTTCATGGCCGCGGGACATTCCAGTGCCCGCCGGGGGCTCCAACTGTGACCTTTGGGCCTAGAGCGGGGCCGTACATCGCCCGGCGCTACCTCAAAGGCCGTGGGACTTAACACCGCCCGCCTGCAGCTTGGACCTCGGGAGAGAGATGGTGCGGGGGAGAGAGAAGATTTTGCCTTCCATCACAGTGAGGAGGAGATTCACTGTGATGGATGTTTGTGTGAATTGAATTGTCTGTCTTTTTTTATGAATTGTGTATGGCATGTAGAAACGGAGTTTTGTTCGAGCCTCTTGAGGTTCGAATGACAAATAATAAAATCAAATCAAATCAAATCAAATCAAATCTCTCTGCAATTGGATCCTCGACTTCCTCATTCACAGACCACAGACTGTACGAATTGGTGGAAAGGTGTCAGCCTCGATAACAATCAGCACAGGAGCACCTCAAGCCTATGTGCCCAGCCCCCTGCTGTATTCACTCTATACTCATGACTGTGTAGCTGGTCATAGTGCGAACTCCATCAAGTTCGCTGATGACACCACTGTTGTGGGACGTATCACTGATGGGAACGAGTCAGAGTACAGGAGTGAGATCGACCGACTGACCAAATGGTGCCAGCACAATAACCTGGCCTTCAACACCAGCAAAACCAAGGAACTGATGTGGACTTTGGAAGAGGTAGGATGGGGACCCACAGTCCCGTTGATATCAATGGGTCGATGGTGGAAAGGGTCAAGAGCTTCAAATTCATGGGCGTGCACATCTCTGAATATCTCTCCGTCCGAGAACACTGATGCAATTATAAAGAAAGTACATCAGTGCCTCTACTTCCTGAGAAGATTACGGAGAGTCGGTCTGTCAAGGAGGACTCTCTCTAACTTCTACAGGTGCACAGTAGAGAGCATGGTGTCTGGTTGCATCGTGGCTTGGTTCGGCAACCTGAGCACCCAGAAGTGGAAAAGGCTACAAAAAGTAGTAAACACTGCCCAGTCCATTATCGGCTCTGACCTCCCAATCATCGAGGGGATCTATCACAGTTGCTGCCTCAAGAAGGATCATCAAGGACCCACACCATCCGGGCCATACACTTCAGGTAGAAGGTACAGGAGCCTGAAGACTGCAATGTTACAGGTTCAAAAACAGCTTCTTCCCCACAGCCATCAGGTTATTGAACTCAACTCAAACAAAACTCTGAACATTAATAGCCCATTATCTGTTTATTTGCACTCTATCTATTCTATTTATTCATGTGTGCATATTTATACAATGGTATATGGACACACTGATCTGTTCTGTATTCATGCCTTCTATATTCTGTTGCGTTGAAGCAAAGCAAGAATTTCATTGGCCTATCTGGGACACATGACAATAAACTCTCTTGAATCTTGAATATTATTTTTTCGACGGCCTCACATTCCCCACTGTGATGGAAGGCAAATAACATACCTTCTTTCCTCCTTTTCTCCAGCGTTTGGGGCATCGAAACCTCCGCAGTCGGAGTGATCGTAGCGCATGGAGTCAGGGTGATCGAAGCTCCCGCGATCAGGGCGGTCGAAGCTCCTGCAGTTGGAGCTCCCGCTATCGATCCCTAACAAAGGGATGCCAGCACCACGATGTTAAAGCTGCAGTGCAGACAGAGATACGATGAAAAAGTTGCATCTCCATCGAGGAAAGAGATAAAAAAGGTTTCCCCCAACTCCCCCCCCCCCCCCCCCCCCCCCACCACATAATACAAAAACTAAAAATAAACTAAAAACATACAAGTAAACACAGACCAAAACAGCAAAAGAAGAAAAAGGCGAGACAGGCTGTTGGCGAGGCTGCCATGTACGGTACCACCCGGATTTAAGCTCACGGTTTTCTAAAGATAAATGTGGAGTTAAATCTTCAGTGAATCTTGATGCTCAGTCAAGATCCCACAGAGGAGAGGAAACCTAGTCACATCATTCTGGTACTTAATAGACATGCCCTTGGCATTGAATATGCCATCCATATCATCAATTTAATCAGCAAGAGTTTGGATTGTTGCAAACACAGGATATTGGCCCTGTCTCACGGTGCGAGTCCACCCACTAGTGATCCCGAGTGAAAGAAAAAATCAAACTCGTGGTTGTCTATGAGATTCCAAATTTATGTTCATGAGTTTAAACGAATTCCCACGTGTATATCTAAGTTTGCCGTTTACTTCTCATTTCTGCGACGTACCAAGTTCCTCTCCTGAGTTACTCTTGAGCCAACAACGACTACCGACGTGAGGAAAATTCATCACATGGATAAAAATGATGTCATGCAGTTTTTTAAACTATAAAAAGCCTCCCATGACCATGGACAGATATGCCCTGATGATCAGCTTCTCCATGTCTTTTGTAGCTGCATGCTTCTCTGGGACACCCCTCGATTCTCAGATTTGGCTCAGATGCGTTCCCCACATAAATGAACGAATTGTAAACCCATTAATTTGTTTGCAAACTCCAGCCACAGGCAACGTACCTCGTATATTTTCCAAGGGCGGTGCTGTGCGTAAGTGACATGGTGATGTCTTGTCATGTAATTCACCGCTGTGTGTTTGCAAACAAAAAAAACAGGTTTAACCTTTTTATCAAATCGTTGCCTATCATTGCTACAATGCAATAAATGGCATTTAAAGTACTTGGCTGTCAAAAAAAGCGCAAAACTTAAAGGTGTTTAACAAACGGACAGCAGGGAGAACTTCAAAGCTTTTGTAAATCGATTAAATTCAGGTAGAAGTTGAACCTCCGCTTGTTGCATGGCATCGGCTTGCCAGCTTTATTCCACACTCCGTGATCTGTGTAATGTATATAGTGTAAAATAATAAACTGATCAAGAAGGTCCAATGTTCTCCCCTGTTAGTTTATTTTAGTTTGGAGATACCAAGTCCGCGCCGACCAGCGATCCCCACACTCTAACACCATCCTACACCCACTATGGACATTTTTACATGCACCAAGCCAATTCACCTACAAACCTGTACGTCTTTGGAGTGTGGGAGGATCTCGGAGAAAACCCACGCAGGTCACGGGGAGAACTTACAAACTCAGTACGGACAGCACCCGTAGTCGGGATCGAACCCGGGTCTCCGACGCTGCATTCGCTGTCAGACAGCAACTCTACCGCTGCACCACCGTGAATGAAGGCCTCTTTTAAGTATCAAATAAAGGAGCTGGACAGTATCTCATACAGTAAGTATATTCTGATTCTGGCACAAGACCTCTGCCGCCTGCCCCTTGCAGCCATCAACTTGTTTGTTCCTTTGGTGTGCCTCATCTGGCCTGCTCCCATCCCAGCCCTGCCCCAGCTCTCTGTCCCATTCTCTTGGAAATGTCGCTTCCGCCGCTGTAACGAGGATGGGTCCGGCTGGCTGGCTTGGTGGGTGGATGGGTGGGCAGGTTGGGGGAGTGGGTACAAACCACCAAATTCATTCTCAAAAGTCGGGCAGAGCCGTGTAGAACTCACGTTTCTCTCTGCTTCATATAGGTGGGAATTCCCTCAGTATGGTCACTTTTCACACGTCCCGCTCGGTGTTAATTCAGGCCAAACCCACGAGTTACTCACGAGTCACCACGGTAAACTCACGGGCTACTACGGTATTACAACAAGTTTAAACATATCAACATTTTCCTTCAAGAGTATATTTGACTCGTGGAAATCTTTCAACATGTTGAAAAACATTCACGAGTTAACACGTTTCCCGAGTACCTGCCGTTAGCGTTACGAGTCGCTAAGTTACGTCCGACGTTCCCGCTACGTTAATTCTACGCGATTACCACGAGTTTGATTTGTTTTTAACTCGGGATCACTGGTGGGTGGACTCGCACCGTGCGACAGGGGTTTTAGACAGTGGTTTTCTCAGCTGGCAAGGTTTGATTTCTAAACTCTTTGACTAGGTTTCGAAATCATCTTTATCACCAGTTTTCCCAAGTTGTGTTCCGAAAATTGACTATCCTAGCCACACCATTGCCAATTATAACTTGACTAGTGGTGACATAAGAGACTGCAGATGCTGGAACCTTGTGCAAAAAGCATTCTGCTGGAAGGAACTCAGCACGTCATGCAGCACAATGGGGGGGAATGGACAGCCGATGTTTTGAATCGACCCTTCTTCAGACTGATGGAATAAGGGGGAAATGGCTGGTAGAAAGAAGTGAGGGGAATGGGTGAGCCAAGAGCTTACAAATGACAGGTAGTAAATTTGCAGATGAGTCAGGTGGTGGAGAGAAGCATGGAGGCACCAGCCAAGGCTGGAGATGATGTGAAGTAGACAAAAGGGTGAAAATCGTCGAATTTGATAAGAAGGATAGATGGGGAGTGGTGCAAAACCAGGCGGTGGGATGGTGGTAAGAAGAGAATGGTGTGGGAGAAAAATGGTAGACCCAAAGTAGGGAGAGGTGGGTGATGAGCGGGTGGAAGGGTGGCCGAGGAGAAGGAAACGTGTCAGGCCGGGGAGAGAAAATATGTGCGTGCCATGGGGTGTAGAAGGGGTGGATGGTTAGAAGAAAATAAGTGGGGGAGAGGCTTTAGCTGAAATTAGAGAACACAATATTCACGCCATTGAGTTAGAGGCTGCCCAAGGTGATTTTATGAGGTGATTTTATGAGGTGATTTTATGAGGATGAAGGGGTGGTAAATTGGATTAGTAAGTATGCAGATGATACCAAGATAGGGGGTGTTGTGGATAATGAAGAGGATTTCCAAAGTCTACAGAGTGATTTAGGCCAGTTGGAAAAATGGGCTGAAAGATGGCAGATGGAGTTTAATGCTGATAAATGTGAGGTGCTACATCTTGGCAGGACAAATCAAAATAGGACGTACATGGTAAATGGTAGGGAATTGAAGAATACAGTTGAACAGAGGGATCTGGGAATAACCGTGCATAGTTCCTTGTAGGTGGAATCTCATATAAATAGGGTGGTAAAGAAAGCTTTTGGTATGCTAGCCTTTATAAACCAGAGCATTGAGTATAGATGCTGGGATGTAATGTTAAAATTGTACAAGGCATTGGTGAGACCAAATCTGGAGTATGGTGTACAATTTTGGTCGCCCAATTATAGGAAGGATGTCAACAAAATAGAGAGGGTACAGAGGAGATTTACTAGAATGTTGCCTGGGTTTCAACAGCTAAGTTACAGAGATAGGTTGAATAAGTTAGGTCTTTATTCTCTGGAGCGCAGAAGGTTAAGGGGGGACTAGATAGAGGTTTTTAAAATGATGAGAGGGATAGACAGAGTTGATGTGGACAAGCTTTTCCCTTTGAAAATAGGGAAGATTCAAACAAGAGGACATGACTTTAGAATTAAGGGACAGAAGGGGTAACATGAGGGGGAACTTCTTTACTCAGAGAGTGGTAGCGGTGTGGAATGAGCTTCCAGTGGAAGTGGTGGCGGCAGGTTCGTTGGTATCATTTAAAAATAAATTGGCTAGGCATATGGATGAGAGGGGTATGGAGGGTTATGGTATGAGTGCAGGCAGGTGGGACTAAGGGAAAAAAGTTGTTCGGCACGGACCTGAAGGGCCGAGATGGCCTGTTTCCGTGCTGTAATTGTTATATGGTTATATGGTTATTTTCTTCCAACCTGTGTGTGCCACATTGGAAGAGGAGGACGATGAGGCAGAAAGTCAGTGTTACAATGAGAAGAGGAATAAAAATGACCAGCGACTGAGAACTCCAGCTGGCTACGATGGACAGGGCACATGTGTTCAGCCAAGTGGTCTCCTTATCTACACTGGGTCTCGCCAATGAAAAGAAGATGACATCAAGAGTACCAAATGCAATAGACAAAGATGGAGAAGATGATAAGAAAGTAAATCTCTCGCTCACTTGGAAGGGCTTTTGGGGTCCATGAATGGAGGTGAGGGAAGAGGTGTATGGAGAGGGTGTTATACCTATTGTGGGTGCAGGACTGAGTGCATGAGGAGGGGGAGGGAGAGAGATTGGTGGGGAGGGGTGTGCGAACCAAGGAGTTGGGGAGAAAGTGTTTTTTACTGAATCCGCCTATCACTTGTCAGCTCTTTCCCTACTTCCTTCTATCAGCTATCTCTGATCTAATGCATCAGTCTGAAGAAGAGTCCTGACTCACAATGTTGTCTGTCCATTTCCCTGCTGATATGCTGCCTGCCCTTCTGAGTTCCTCCAGCATGGAGACACATACGACTGCAGATGCTGGAATCTTGAACAAAATAAAGAAAAACTGCTGGAGGAACTTGGCGGGTCAGACAACATCTGTGGAAGGAAATGAACAGATGACATTTCCGTTCAGCCCCTACTTCAGTCTGAAGAAGAGTTTCTCTTGCTTGTTGACCGTGAGTAGTTACTGCTCAGTGCAACAGTCTGCATTCCAATAGACTAAAGCTTTGAAGATTGAGTAAAGGATAAATTCTTCAGCAATGTGCCACAGTATCATTAAAGTGGAAGAACAATTAAATAGTAAAGTTAATAATGGAAATGACAATAGTGCACTAGAACTTGCTCCATTTCTTTTCCAAACTATATTTCTATCGCCTAAAGTTGAAGTAATCCTCCAATGTCCAAGTCGATAGTTTTCCTTCCATTATTAGCTTTTCAAAAATTGATTTGCTGGCTTTATAAAACTAGTTGGAATTGTGAATACAGAGAGGGATGTAAAGAGGATTCTAGGGGACATGGACAAGCCAAATGAGTGACAAGAACAAGGCGGATGGAGTAAAATTTGAAATACAGTAAACCCTCGCTATAATGAATCAAAGGGTGGGAAATGCTATCCATTATTGCCGATCATTTGCCATCAACGAGTAAGGTATTATTATTGTATGTAGTAGAAACAAAGAACTGCAGATGCTGGTTAATATACAAAAGAACACAGAGTGCTGGAATAACTCAGCAGGTCAGGCACCTCGGGAGAGCATGGGTAGGTGATGTTGGGCCACTTCGGAATGATTCAGTGCTGAGTTACTCCAACACTTTGTGTCTTTTCACTTTAAAACTAGGCAAGTTGTTAAAGTGACAGCCGGCAAGCACAAGCAGTAGCTGGTGAGAGGGGAGGGAGCCCCATGGTGACAGAGCATGTCCTGTTGGTGGTGGCAGCCTGAAGAAAGCGCTGATGCCCAGGGGCTATAAAGTGACCTGCAACAACAGCTGTGTCAATTGGACCATGGTGAAGTGAAGTTGGTGAAGAACGGCTCACTAGTGCACCTTGTGAACCGGGGGTAACATTGACAGCGTCAGTAAGTCCATTCGCTAAAACCAAAATCCGTTACAAAGGGGTCTATTAAAACAAGGGTTTACCATCATGTGAGATCATTCACTTGGCTACAATAATAAACATTTCAAAGTTGTTAAATGGGGAGTGATTGGGCCGACCAATGTTATTCCTTTCCTTCAGAGATATTGTCTGACCCACTGCGTTACTCCAGCTTTTTGTGTCTATATTCAAAAGGACATAGGTACACGTAAACATGCATGTCTATGCAATTAGGAGGGCAAATTATAAATTAGCCTTTATTGATAGATGATTTAAATGCAGGAGAAAGGAAGTGTTACTGCAATTGTATGCTGTATTAATGAGATTCCTCCTCATTTTCTCATCCTATTTCTCCCTGCGCCCCACAAGCATTATGCACCCAATTCCCACTATCCCGCACACCTCCCAGGAGGCCATGAATGGCAGACGCCTCACAGGAGGACACGAAGAAGCAAGGATCCCTGCAGCTGGCCTCTGGGTCTGCACCGCAGGGGCACCAGAAACCGACCCGGTGGCGGTCGATGAGGGCAGCAGTGGTCAAGGCCGGCGGTCGTTGAGGTCCGTGGTCGAGGAGATCGGAGATCGAGGTCGGCGGTCGAGGCCGGTAGTCGTCGAGGGCACCGGCGGTCGAGGATTAGCCATGTAGGACAGATGCACCGCTGAGGACAAAGGGGGACCTGGTAACATTCTTGTAAATCTTGTCTACAGTCTTTGCAGCTTAATGACATCCTTCTTATAGTAGGGTGGCCAACACTGAACACAATACTCCAAATACAGCCTCTTGTACTTCTGTAACAAAACAACTTCAATAGAACTGATGAAGGCCAATGTACGAAAAGCCTTCTTTACTTTCCCATCTGACCTGTGACACCACTTTCAGGGAAATGTATACCTGTACTCCTCTGCTCCTCAACACATGCTCAGGCCCCTACTAATTAGCCCAGCTAATCCTGCTGTAATTTGTGATAACCATCTTAATTGTCCAAGATACCACCTACATTAGTGTCATCTGCAAACTTATTAACCATGCCTTGTACATCCTCAAATCGTTGATATTAACCACCAACAGCAATGGGTCCGACACCGATCCCTGAGGTACACCACTTGATGCAGGGCTCCAGTCAAAAGATTAACCTTTCTCCACCACCCTCTGCTTCCCTCCATGAAGCCAATTTTGTAACCAAGAAGGTAGCTCTCCTGAATGCCATACACTCAAACCTTCCAGAGCATGCGGAAACTGATCGAAATCCTTCCTGAAGTCCATTTAGCGAATTTCCATAACCTTGCCCTCATCAACCTTCATGGTTACATCTTCAAACATGCCAGGCTGTGATCTGCCCTCACCTTTCTTCCAGATTTTTTCCTGTAGCACAATCAATCCAAATAAGGGTTCCAACCCAAAACGTCGCCTATCCAAGTTCTCCAGAGATGTTGCCTGACTTGGCGAATTACTCCAGCACAGTGTTTTGCGCTTATGATGCCAGCATCTGCACTTCCTTGTGTCTACATTAATATTGTGTGCAGCTTTGATCTCCTTCCCTAAGAAATGATGTCCATAGAGGTCGTGCATGATGATTCGCTAAACTGGGTCCAAGGGTGGCAGGTATGACATGTGAGGAGGGATTGAGTAGAATGAGAATTTAGAAGAATGAAAAAAGATATAATCAAAACATACAAGGGCTTGACAGGCTTGATGCAGTGAAGATGTTTCTCCTGCTGAGGAATTAAGGAGAGGCGATCACAATTTGAGAAAATAAGAGGAGGGCCATTCAGGACTGAGATGAGCATTTTTGTTTCGTACCGAGGGTGACGAATCTTCAGAAGTCTCTATTCCAAAAGGCTGCGGATGCCCGGTTGTGTTCACTCAAAACCAAAAATTATATATTGGTGAATGTTAAGCCAATCAAGGGATGTGGGGATTGTGCCAAACAAATGGCATTAAGGTGGATGATCAGCCATGATCTTAATGATTGACAATCCATGTTGAAAGCATTACACTTTCGTTATGTCTTATGTTCTTCTGCAACATGTGTTATTAGATTGCCATTTTTCGGAGCTTGCTGGGCACATTGTAATAGTCACAACACTTCCTTAGCACTTTGGGTGTATTCTGAGTTAATGACAGGTGCTATCGGTGCAAACATTCCCTGCTGATGCTTTTACAACATTTTAGCTCCATTGTCCCCTCGAGCAGCATCCAGCCCTACTTTTGCTGTTTCCTACCACTCTTTTGCTGGCAGTCTCCGGTACACAAGAATGAGATTGCTGGCTGTCCTTGCCAGGTAAACAGAATTACCTCCAACTGACCCTGAATATCCTGACAAACCATGTGGAGCAGACATTGGTAATAACGTTTCTTCGTCACTCCCAGCCTCAGAGTCAGTAAAGAAAGAAGGATATCCAACGTAAGAATGAGGAAAATGTATATATAGTACCTGTAGAAAAATAATACAAATAATATCATTAAGTCATCATTGTATCTGTCAGATTTATACAGGTCTTTGTTATGAATAATAATTTGGAGCCACAAATCATAACAAATAAGAGTTATTTGTTAATGGATCAAAGTGATGAAGGTGAGCATTAAATCTACTAATGCGAAAAGTGCAACCAAATGCAGAGAAATCAATACAAATATAAAATGGAGCAAAAAATGTCATATACATTCCTCAGTATTAGTAACATGACATTGGGGCTGATCTTGCTTGGCACTCTCAGTCACTTCTGTTCATTCTTACCTGGGCCTGAGATGGTTGATCAAAATTTCTGTACCCAGGAGGATTCTGGTAACAAACAGTGAAGTATCAATAACAGCAAGTAGGTTTAGGTTTAGTTTTGGATGCTAATTAGATTAGTCAATACTATATTTAAATACAATCAAGCCAAACTGAAGTAAAATAGAGTAGAGCAAAGGGGAAGATACAGAGTGTAGAATATAGTGTCCAACATTGTAATGCAACAGTTCCTTAGACGGTCTAATGTCCGAATTGGGGTAGAAGTGAATTGGACAGTACCACAGATTATGAAAGGAGTGTTCAGAAGCTTGATAACAGAGGGGAAGAGGCTGTTCCCGGAGCCTGGTGGTGCGCACTTTCAAGCTTCTGTATCTTCTGCTCAATGGGAGCAGGGAGATGAAAGAATGACAGGGAGGGAAAGCTCTTTGATTATTTGGCTGCTTGTCCGAGGCAGCGTGAAGTGTGGATGGAGTCAATGCTGCAGAGTTTGGTTTGTATGATGGACAGGATGACTTCCAAAACTCTCTGCAACCTCTTGCAGTCTAGGGCAGAGCTGTTCCTAAACCAAGCTGTGATGCATTTTGATAGTTTGCTCGTATGAAGTGGGGGAGAGGGCATTGGGGCAGGGTGGAGTGGTGTTAGTATATACAGTTGTTGCAGTGGAAAGGTGGGGCAGTTCTTGACTTGCATCACTTCTTGACAATACCGGGAGGCCTGTTAAATTGTCTTCAAATGCCTCTGATATTCATGAACATTCAAACATAAAACAGTGCAACACATGAACAGGCACTTTGGCCATAATGAGGTGTTTAATAACAGCTGATATATTGGACCACGTCAACAAGGAGAAAGGGTGAGAGATTTTAGGGTGGATGAAGCCCCAGGGCTGGACCAGTTCCATCCCCTTATTCAAAAAGACCGGTGAGGATAAGGCTGAAAACAAGAAGGTATGCCTTACCACCATTGCAGAGAAGTTGTTGGAGAAAATTCTGGGGACAAAATTTATGTTCACTTGTGAAGGCAAGAACTAATTAGGAAGAATAACAAGGAACTGGAATCTTACAAACATGCTGGAATCTTACACAAAACTTACACCCGCTGAGCACTGGAAGAGCTCAGCGGGTCAGTCAGCAAATGTGGAGGGAATGGACTGAAAATGTTTTGGGTTTGGACTTTTCTTTAGTCTTTAGAAGGAATCAGTATGGTTTTGTGCAGGGGAGATCATGTGTTCCACAAGTTTGATTGAGTTTTTTTAAAGATTAACTAAGAAAATTAAGTTACATGGATTTTTACAAGGCGTTTGACTAAGGTCCCATGCGGTTGGCTAATTTAGAAGATTAAGGCACAAGAGACGCAAGGCTTGTTGGAAAACTGGATCTAAACATGGCTTGGTGATTGGAGGCAGAGTGTAGTGGTGAATGGGTGTGTTTCTCAAAGGAAGGCTGCAAAGACTGGAGCACTGCAGAGATCAATGCTGGGAACTTTACATTTTTTCTATATATAAATGACTACGAAAAGAATGTAGGTGGCATGATTAGTAAGTATGATTAGTTGACATAAACATTCAAGAAGTCATAAGGAGGAAGGCCCCTGAGGATACACTGGGAAATAGATCAGCAGGAAAGTTAGGTAGAGCAGTGGCAGGAATTAAATCTAGACAAATATAACGCAATGCACTTTCGGAGGTCAAATTCTGGTAGGACATGGAGAAAGCATTTGATAAGGTCCTACATAGGAGGTTAGTGGGCAAAATTAGAGCACATGGTGTTAGGGGTAGGGTACTGACATGGATAGAAAATTAGAAACAAAGAGTATGAATTATCGGGTCCCTTTCAGAATGGCAGGCAGTGACTAGTGAGGTACCGCAACGCTCGGTGTTATTTACAATATACATCAATGACTTAGATGAAGGGATTCAAAGTAACATCAGCAAATTTGCAGATGACACAAAGCTGGGTGGCAGTGTGAACTGTGAGGATGCTATGAGGATGCAGGGTGACTTGGACAGGTTAGGTGAGTGGGCAAATGCATGGCAGATGCAGTTTAATGTGGATAAATGTGAGGTTATCCACTTTGGTGGGAAGAACAGGAAGGCAGATTATTATCTCAATGGTGTGAAGTTGGGAAAAGGGGAAGTGCAAAGAGATCTGGGTGTCCTTGTTCATCGGTCACTGAAAGTAAGCATGCAGGTACAGCAGGCAGTTAAGAAAGCTAATGGCATGTTGGCCTTTATAACAAGAGGAGTTGAGTATAGGAGCAAAGAGGTCCTTCTGCCGATGTACAGGCCCCTAGTGAGACCGCACCTTAAGTATTGTGTGCACTTTTGGTCACAAAATTTGAGGAAGGACATTCTTGCTATTGAGGGAGTGCAGTGCAGGTTCACAAAGTTTATTTCTGGGATGGTGAGACTGTCATATGTTGATAGAATGGAATGGCTGGGCTTGTATTCACTGGAATTTAGAAGGATGATTATTGAAACGTTGTTTCATACATGTTTCATTATTGAAACATGCATGATCTTATTGAAACATATAACATTATTAAGGGATTAGACATGCTAGAGGCAGGAAACATGTTCCCGATGTTGGGGGAGTCCAGAACCAGGGGCCACAGTTTAAGAATAAGGGGTAGGCCATTTAGAACGGAGACGAGGAAAAACATATTTACACAGAGTTGTGAATCTGTGGAATTCTCTGCCTCGGAAGGCAGTGAAGGCCAATTATCTGGATGCTTTCAAGAGAGAGTTAGATAGACCTCTTAAAGATAGCGGAGTAAGGAGATATGGTGAGAAGGCAGGAACGGGGTACTGAATGTGGATGATCTGTCATGATCACAGTGAATGGCAGTGCTGGCTCGAAGAGCTGAATGGCCTACCTGCACCTGTTGTCTATTGTCTATTACAGACCAGTTAGTCTAACATCGGTAGTGGGGAAACTGCTAGAGTCAGTTATTAAAGATGGGATACCAGCTCATTTGGAAAGTGGTGAAATCATTGGACAAAGTCAGCATGGATTTACGAAAGGTAAATCATGTCTGACGAATCTTGTGGAATTTTTCGAGGATGTAACTAGTAGCGTGGATGGGGGAGAACCAGTGGATGTGGTGTATCTGGACTTCCAGAAGGCTTTCGACAAGGTCCCACATAAGAGATTAGTATATAAACTTAAAGCATACGGCATTGGGGGTTCAGTATTGATGTGGATAGAGAACTGGCTGGCAAACAGGAAGCAAAGAGTAGGAGTAAACGGGTCGTTTTCACAATGGCAGGCAGTGACTAGTGGGGTACCGCAAGGCTCAGTGCTGGGACCCCAGCTATTTGCAATATACATAAATGATCTGGATGAGGGAATTGAAGGCAATATCTCCAAGATTGCGGATGACACTAAGCTGGGAGGCAGTGTTAGCTGTGAGGAGGATGCTAGGAGACTGCAAGGTGACTTGGATAGGCTGGGTGAGTGGGCAAATGTTTGGCAGATGCAGTTTAATGTGGATAAATGTGAGGTTATCCATTTTGGTGGCAAAAATAGGAAAACAGACTATTATCTAAATGGAGGCCGATTAGGAAAAGGGGAGATGCAGCGTGACCTGGGTGTCATGGTACACCAGTCATTGAAAGTAGGCATGCAGGTACAGCAGGCAGTGAAGAAAGCGAATGGTATGTTAGCTTTCATAGCAAAAGGATTTGAGTATAGGAGCAGGGAGGTTCTACTTCAGTTGTATAGGGTCTTGGTGAGGCCACACCTGGAGTATTGCGTACAGTTCTGGTCTCCAAATCTGAGGAAGGACATTATTGCCATAGAGGGAGTGCAGCGAAGGTTCACCAGACTGATTCCTGGGATGTCAGGACTGTCTTATGAACAAAGACTGCATAGACTCGGTTTATACTCTCTAGAATTTAGGAGATTGAGAGGGGATCTTATAGAAACTTACAAGATTCTTAAGGGGTTGGACAGGCTAGATGCAGGAAGATTGTTCCCGATGTTGGGAGGTCCAGGACAAGGGGTCACAGCTTAAGGATAAGGGGGAAATCCTTTAGGACTGAGATGAGAAGAATTTTTTTCACACAGAGAGTGGTGGGTCTCTGGAACTCTCTGCCACAGAGGGTAGTTGAGGCCAGTTCATTGGCTATATTTAAGAGGGAGTTAGATGTGGCCCTTGTGGCTAGAGGGATCAGGGGGTATGGAGAGAAGGCAGGTACAGGATACTGAGTTGGATGATCAGCCATGATCGTATTGAATGGCGGTGCAGGCTCGAAGGGCCGAATGGCCTACTCCTGCACCTAATTTCTATGTTTCTATGTTTCTATGTCTATTGTCTATTGTCCGTTGTAAATGGCAGATACCTAATGAGCAATGATGTACAGAGAAACCTTGGGCCGCAAGTCCACAACTCACTGAAGGTGGCAACACACAGGTGTATAGGGCAGAGAACACTGCATTTGGTATATTTGGCTTCATAGGTTGAGGCATTGAGCACAAATGTTAGGATGTCAAGTTGCAATTGCATTAAACATTAGTAAGGCAGCACTTAGAATATGTTCTGTTCACCACATTATAGGAAAGATATAGTAGGAAGAGTGCGGAAGAGATTCTTCTCTAGACTAGAAGGCTGTAGTTATAAAGAGAGGTTGGATAGCCTGGGTTCCTGCTCAATGCAACAAAGGAGATGGAGGGATGACCTTCTCAAAAGTGATAAGAACAGAATTAGGCCATTCGGTCTATCAAGTCTACTCTGCCATTCAATCATGGCTATCTTTCCCTCTTAACCCCATTCTCCTGCCTTCTCCCCATAATCCCTGACACCGTACTAATCAAGAATCTATCTATCTCTGCCTTAAAAATATCCATTGACTTGGCCTCCACAGCCTTCTGTGGCAAAACAATTCCACAGATTCATCACCCTCTGACTAAAGAAATTCCTTCTCATCTCCTTCCGAAAGGAAATCTTTTTATTCTGAGGCTACGTCCTCCAGTGCTGGACTCTCCCATCAGGGGTCACAGATTACGAATAAGGGGTAGGCCATTTAGGACTGAGATGAAGAAAAACATTTTCATCCAGAGTTGTGAATCTGTGGAATTCTATGCCACAGAAGGCAGTGGAGGCCAATTCACTGGATGTTTTCAAGATAGATTTAGCTCTTGGGGCTAACAGAATCAAGGGATATGGGGAAAAAGCAGGAACGGGGTACTGATTTTGGATGATCAAGCATGATCATATTGAATGGCAGTGCTGGATCGATGGACCGAATGGCTGACTCCGGCACCCATTTTCTTGTTTCTATGTTTCGAATGGGAACATCTTCTCCACATCCACTCTATCTAGGCCATGATGGTCAGAAATAGTTTAGATAATGCCAATGCTTTCCAATAAATTTGCTATTTTACATCTAAGGGTAAACAATTATTATGTCAATGGTCTTTCAGGATAGTGGGAACATCAAACAGCACTCCAAGTTGTGTATACTATGAACATTACCATAAGCAATTCTCTCAGCAGTATTTAAATATGAAAAAGGAAGGTACAATGAATGCTTAATGACCTGATTGAAGATGAAAGATATATATTGATGTGGATAAGTATGTGATTCAAAATAGCATGGAAAATATATCTACACAATGAAGAGTCAATCAGCAAATGTGGAAAACGGATTAGTGTAATAACACTAAATGTTTCCAGTCAATATTATGCTCTTATTAAAAGATAATATTGACGTCAGAATCCGATGGAAATATATGAACTGTTCATATAATAAACTGCATGTTCCATTTTGGAAACAAGTCAACAGAAAATTAGGATTGTGACAAGAAATATGAAACTAATTGTACATCTGCAATTAAGTAGTGTAGTTTGCTCAATTGCTATACCCCATGCACAAATGAACACACAGACACGCACGCACACACCTTATTAACATTTTCTCAACAGAATATTGCCGTAGACTTGTGCAATTATATCTCAGTTAATTTTTTTTAATGTATTTTCACCTGAAACCCATTCTTAATTTGAACACAAGTATAGACACATAATGTTGGAGTGACGTTTCGGGTCAACACCTTTCATCAGACTGACTTAATTTGAACACAGTATTTCTGGATCTGGTATACTTCACGTTAACCACTTTTCCCAATCAAAAATAATTTAGCTTGTACGTAGATTATAATCTGCCATTGAGTATTTGGAAAATGTACTGTGTTCAGGAAGTAACTTTCTTCAATCATAGAAATTATGATCTTCTTCTTGCTGCAGGAATAGTGTTAGTAGATTTTAAACAGCTAATGTTGAACAATTGTTTAAAAAGGGATAAAAGAAAAGAAAACATAGGTATTGGTCAGTGAGCCTATCATTGTTGGTGGGCATATTATTGAGAAACATTCTGTGGGACAATTTTATCATTTTGAAAGAAAATCAAAGAAAGCATAGATTTATTGAGAAACGTGGAACTGCAACGTTGGAATCTTGAGCAAAACACATAGTGCTGGAATAACTCAGCAGGTCATGCAGCATATGTATAGGGAATGACCACGTGCCATTTTGGATCGGCACCCTTCTTCAGACTGATTGTAGTAGGGGTGAGAAAACTGGAAAAGAGAGGTAGGGGCGACACAAAGCCTGGTAAGTGATAGGTGGCAAATGATACAGGTGAAGGAGATTTGATTGGCAGATGGGTGGAGTTAGTAACAAAGGCTAGAAATTAAAAGGAGATAAAGAGGTGGGGGGGGGGGGGGAATGGGGCAGAATGTTGGGAGAAATAGGAGCGCATCAGGATGTGGGTGGGGACACACACAGGAAAGGGACGGGGATAAGTATTACTTAAAATTGAAAAATTCAATGTTAATTTATTGAGACTAGATTGTGCTTCACCCTGATCAGTAAAAAGAATTACAAGAAAGGCCAATGATCCCTACATTTTGTATGCAGTTAACGGGGATTTTAGCAAGACCATTGATGAGGTTCCACATTGCAAATTAGCCAGAGAAGTAAAAAGTCATGAGATCTATGGAAATGAAAGGATAATAGTTTACAGCTGTTTTGCATTTGCAATGGGGTTCTCTTGGGCTAAGTGCTTGGTCCCTTGGTTTTCAAGGAGTAAAACAATGATTTACACCTAAATGTTAGGGCTATGATTAAAAAGTCTGGTTGTATTATTGGCAACATGGAAGAGAACAATGATGGGCATGAACATATGAATTAACAGATTTTTTTTAAGTTGCAACTGTAATTGAAGTCAGGGGAGCAGAAAATACTGGAAAAGGAAAGATTTGGAAAAGAAAATCAAAGCAAATGAATACGCAATGAATTAGATGATGCAAAGTATTGGAGAACAGAGAAACCCCAGAATGTTTGCACACAGAAAAATGCTTTTCTTTTTTCACGCAAGGCATAAAACAAGGAAAAGCCAGTGGATGTAGTGTACCTGGACTTTCAGAAAGCATTTGATAAGGCCCCACATAGGAGATTAATGGGCAAATTTAGGGCGCATGGTATTGGGGGTAGAGTGCTGACATGGATAGAAAATTGGTTGGCAGACAGGAAACCAAGAGTATGGATTAAAGAGTCCCTTTCAGAATGGCAGGCAGTGACTAGTGGAGTACCACAAGGCTCGGTGATGTAACTGCAGCTATTTACAATATACATCAATGATTTAAATGAAGAGATTCAAAGTAACATTAGCAAATTTGCAGATGACATCAAGCTGGGTGGCAGTGTGAACTGTGAGGAGGATGCTATGAGAATGCAGAAAGAGTTGGACAGGTTGGGTGAGTGGGCAGATGCATGGCAGATGCAATTTAATGTGGATGAATGTGAGATTATCCACTTTGGTAGCAAAAACAGGAAGGCAGACTATTATCTAAATGGTGTCAAGTTTGGAAAGGGGGAAGTACAACGCGATCTGCTGTCCGTGTTCATCAGTCACTGAAAGTAAGCAGGCAGGTACAACAGCAGGCAGTGAAGAAAGCGAATGGCATGTTGGCCTTCATAACAAGACGAGTTGAGTATAGGAGCAAAGAGGTCCTTCTGCAGTTGTACAGGGCCCTAGTGAGACCACACCTGGAGACCACACCAGGGGCCACAGTTTAAGAATAAGGGGTAAGCCATTTAGAACAGAGATGAGGAAACACTCTTTCACACAGAGAGTTGTGAGTGTGGAATTCTCTGCCTCAGAGGGCGGTGGAGGCTGGTTCTCAGGATACATTTAAGAGAGAGCTTGATAGGGCTCTTAAAGATAGCGGCGTCGGGGGATATGGGGAGAAGGCAGGTACGGGGTACTGATTGTGAATGATCAGCCATGATCACATTGAATGGCGGTGCTGGCTCGAAGGGCTGAATGGCTTACTCCTGCGCCTATTGTCTATTGTCAGTCATTATTGAGATCAATGGGTTTGGCCATAGGGCGTTCAGGGACGTAAAGATTGGGCAGCCAAAGGGACAAAGCACATGATCAGCCATGTTTCAATTGAATCATTGACAAGGTTTGCATGGCCATATTGCCCAGTTCTATTTCTTATATTGCATTTTTGAGAATCAATATTGAATTTAGTGATTTTAGATAACTGGCATTTGCTTTTGGTGTCAAAAATAATTAATTTGGATAATTTTACCTACCTGTGACATATAAAGTTAGCTCCATTCTGTGTAAGGGTCTTCATTCTCTTCACACTTGTCCTGCAGGATATTTCTTGAATTATTTTGTATGTTAGATTTTCATTAACTGTTGTGTTCTGAAATTCACGGTTCAGACTTTTTTTTTCTTTCTCCTGTTAATAATTAATAAATCTATTACCCATTCAAGGAAAGCATCAACTAGTCCCATTCAAAGGTCATTAACCTAAAGCTTTAAGGGGCTGTCCCACTGCGGCGACCTAATCTGCGAGTTCTGGCAAGTTTGCCCTCGACTCATACTCGCAGCCTACAGGAGGTCTTTGTAACTCTCCTTCATGCTCGAGAGTTGTCCCCGCGTACTGGGGGCCTCAGCTAGGTCGCGGCGTATTTTTCAACCTGCTGAAAAATGCCCGTGAATAAAAATGGTCGCCATGGAAAAAATTGATACTTTTTTTACTTGTAGGTTTAGTCGAAGTAGGTTGTACTAGCTCGGCATGTTATTTGTAGGTAATCGAGGGTAGTCGAAGGTAGTCTTCAACATAGTCGAAAGGAGGTCGAAGGGAGGTCGAAGGATTTCGAAGGAGGTCGTCTTCACTCTCCACTATTCGGTGTCCAATTTTCCCGAAGCTAGTCGAAGTTAGTCTTCAACATAGTCGAAGGAGGACGAAGGAGGTCTTCTACATAGTCGAAGGAGGTCTTTAACGTGACATTTTTTCAAACTCTCCTAAACTCAATTAGGTCGCCGCAGTGAGACAGCCCCTTTAGATAGACACAAAAAGCTGGAGTAACTCAACGGGACAGGTAGCATCTCTGGAGAGAAGGATTGGGTGACGTTTCGGTTTGAGACCCTTCTTCAGACCCAAAAGGTCACACGCTCGACCCGAAACGTCACCCATTCCTTCTCTCCAGAGATGCTGCCTGTCCCACTGAATTACTCCAGTTTTTTGTGTCTATCTTCGGTGGAATCCAGCAACTGCAGTTCCTTCCTATGCATCCTAAAGCCTTACCCTATTTCCTAATCCATTGACTGACGTTGACTGACGTCATTTCCTAATCCATTGACTGACGTTGACTGACGTGCTGAGGAGTCTAGCATTGTCTGTTTAAAAGAAATCTAATTTCCAGTATCTTCATTCTTTTGCCCTTTGAAGCAACAACTTATTTCAACCAGATGCCCCTTATGTCCTGCACTGTACTTTTCTCCTGTTAGGACCTGGTGGGGCAACACTATGGCACAGCGGTAGAGTTGCTGTCTTACTATGCCAGAGACCTAGGTTCGATCCTGACTATGGGTGCTGCCTGTACGGAGTTTGTACGTTCTCCCTGTGACCTGATGGGTTTTCTTCAGGTGCTCTAGTTTCCTCCCACACTCCAAAGACGTACAGGTGTGCAGGTTGATTGGCTTGGTATAATTGTTAATTGTCCCTAGTGTGTGTAGGATAGTGTTAAGGTGAGGGGATTGATGGTCGGTGTGGACTCAATGGGTCGAAGGCCTGTTTCGGTGCTGTATTTGTAAACTAAACTAAAGTAATGTGTGATAAAGTATAGAAACATAGAAACATAGAAAAATAGATGCAGGAGTAGGCCATTCGGCCCTTCCAGCCTGCACCGCCATTCAATGTGATCATGGCTGATCATCCAACTCAGTATCCCGTACCTGCCTTCTCTCCATACCCCCTGATCCCTTTAGCCACAAGTGCCACATCTAACGCCCTCTTAAATATAGCCAATGAACTGGCCTCAACTACCTTCTGTGGCAGAGAATTCCAGAGACTCATCACTCTCTGTGTAAAGAATGTTTTCCTCATCTCGGTCCTAAAGGAATTCCCCCTTATCCTTAGACTGTGACCCCTTGTTCTGGACTCCCCCAACATCGGGAACAATCTTACAACATCTAGCTTGTCCAACCCCTTAAGAATTTTGTAAGTTTCTATAAGATTCCCCCCTCAATCTTCTAAATTCCAGCGACTACAAGCCGTGTCTATCCAGTCTTTCCTCATATGAAAGTCCTGACATCCCAGGAATCAGTCTGGTGAATCTTCTCTGTACCCCCTCTATGGCAAGAATATCTTTCCTCAGACTTGGAGACCAAAACTGTACGCAATACTCCAGGTGTGGCCTCACCAAAACCCTGTACAACTATAAAGTGTGAAGCAAATCCAAAAAATAAGCACCTGCAGTGTAGTAGTACCTTTTATGATACACCCGATTTCCATTTATTGGAATGAACATGCTGTAAATAAAAATAGATTGCTTATCGTACGAGTACAGGGACAGATGGATCGGTACAATTTTTCTTCACCAATGATGGTAAAAGAGCAAGTGTTCAAACAAAAATCATCCTGCTCAATGATAAATTAACACATCAGATTTATTAATGATTTCTAATTATTACTGAATTCGATCAGTAAATTTAGTCATGACTTTCATTAACATGAACTAGAGACTAAAGCACTGCAATATCTTTTCACTATTTGACTACGCGAACAAGCCATTCAGGCCATAATATATGTGCTGAACACGATGCCATGTTAATCTCTTATGCCTGCATATGATGTATATCCCTCCATTCCCCGCATGTCCACGTACTTTCTGAATGCCTGATTGCATCAAGGTGAAGCAATCATACTTTGCTTTCATTGTGACACCTGGCAGCATATTCCAGGTACCCACCACTCTCTACATAAAACATTTGCTCCACGCACCTCTTTTAAATTTCATCTCTAAGCACAGAATCTCACACTGGGATGCAACCTCACAAGAATCAAGTAATTTATTGTCATATATCTCAAAACAGAACAATGAAATTCTTACTTGCAGCAGCACAACAGATATATAAACATAATACTATTTGCTCGTATTTCTCACAAGGAAATCTAGGTTGGGGAGAAATTGAACTTTTGCATAAAACTAGAAAACAGATTTAATGTGAGCTCAGATCAGCAATGACTTCTGTGCTTAAATAAAACCAGGAGAAACATTCATGCAATGTTATATTTTGAATAGTGTTTTCCTATGTGAATTGCTGGTTAGGTAACTTAAGATATGGTACAACTGGAAGGAACTTTTATGTGACATCCAGATCTCACTGCTACAATTAGATTAGATTAGATTAAATTCCTTTATTGTCATTCAGACCTTTCGGTCTGAACGAAATTGTTACCATACAGTCATAACATATAATAAAAAAACAAAACACACAATAAACACATATCCAACATCGACCACAATGAGTTCACCAGGCACCTCCTCATTGTGGTGGGAAGGCCAGCCTGAAGAAGGGTCTCGACCCGAAACGTCGCCTATCTCCTTCACTCCTTAGATGCTGCTGCACCCGCTGAGTTTCTCCAGCTTTTTGTGTAACCCTCGATTCTCCAGCATCTGCAGTTCCTTCTTTAACACAAAAGTCTTAAGTCATTGTCTTCATCCCTCCTAGTTCTCCCTCTGCGCTGAGGCGATCCAGGCCTCCGACACCGCTGGAGCACCGCAGCTCTAAGCTGGACCGCCACCGCCGCTGGAGCACCGCAGCTCCAAGCTGGGCCACCGCCACTGGAGCACCGCATCTCCAAACCAGGCCGTAATTTTGGAGCTTTTGAATGCAGCAGAGTTCTGATGACTCATTCTTGAGCTTCATATAAACACTCCCAGTTCCCCCTGATATTTATCACCTACAACCCTAGCTCTATATTGGAATCTAGAATAACTGCCTTATCTCTCACTAAATAACTTAATAGATAGATTGATTTAAAGAAACAGCATGGAAAGAGGCCCTTCGGTCCACCAAAACCACTCCTGTTCACACTATACCATTTTCCCATTTTCCCATCCACTCCCAAGGGGAAATTGTACCTTCATTAGGATGTGGCATCAAACCCGGTCACCTTGAGAATCCCACATGATCACATGGAGAACATCCAAATTCCATACAGACAATGTCTGTGCTGAACTAGATGTCAATCTCTTCTGTCTGCACGTGATATATATCTCCGCACACATCGCACCCAAGATCCAGATCAAACTCGGATCTCTGGATAGTGGGGCTACCAGCTCTAAGACTTTCACCTGATATTTTTGAAAGAGGTAAAAATAACCACATAAACCAAACATGCTAGAATGGACAATGTATAGTGAATGGCTATACACTATGTAGAGTTGAAACAACCACTCTAATCCTACCTCTGCAATGGAATACAATGATATTAACATGAACTTGTTCCTAATTGTGTTTTGTACGAATGTTTTGCTTTGTAGTCTTTTGTTTTCACTGTTGTGTAATTGATGTACAATTTATGTTTAATTTTTATTTTGCAGTCTCTGTGTCTACATGCCTGTGATGCAGCTGCAAGCAAGATTTTCATTGTACCTGTGGTTCAGCATACTTATGTGAATGACAATAAACTCGACGACTTGAATTGACAGCTGAAAATATGTTGCATGAAATTGCTCTAATACTGACATCTCTCATCTGCAGACATATGCGTCAGTTTTCATATTTCCATATTTTCTTTTCAATATAGGAGGCAATCTGTGCTTGCTCTCAGAGCAATCCCATCAATCCTGATGCTCTACTTACTTCCATGCAACGCATTCTCTACACATACAGATAATATAGGAATAAAGGCGTAGAATTATTTTTCCAAACGTGGAGAGAAATTAGAGGTGCAAGGGGATTTGGGATTGGCAGGATTCCCAAAAAGTTAATTTGCAAGTTGAATTGGTAATAAGGAAGGAGAATGCAATGCTCGCATTTACTTCGAGAGGGCTAGAATACAAAAACAGGGATGTAATGCTGAGGATTTATAAGGTACTGGCCAGGCCATATTTGGAGTATTGTGAGCAGTTTTGGGCTCCGTATCTGAGGAAGGAAGTGCTGGCATTGGAGAGAGTTCAGAGGATGTTTACAAGAATGATCCCAGGGATGATAGAGTTAACATAGGATGACCATTTGACGGCCTATGCCTGTACTCACTGGAGTTTATAAGGGTGAGGGGGGGGCTCATTCAAACTTATTGAATAGTGAAAGGCCAGGATAGAGTGGATGTGGAGAGGATCTTTCCACTAGTGGGAGAGTCTAGGTCCAGAGGCCATAGTCTTAGAATAAAAGGACGTATCTTTAGTAAGGAGATTAACAGAGAGTGGTGAGTCTCTGGAATTCTCTGCCACAGAAGGTAGTTGAGGCCAGTTCATTGGCTATATTTAAGAGGGCGTTAGATGTGGCACTTGTGGCTAAAGGGATCAGGGGGTATGGAGAGAAGGCAGGTACGGGATACTGAGTTGGATGATCAGCCATGATCACATTGAATGGCGGTGCAGGCTCGAAGGGCCGAATGGCCTACTCCTGCACCTATTTTCTATGTTTCTATGTTTCTAAGAGAAATGTATTCAGTCGGAGGGTAGTAAATCTGTGTAATTTATAGCCACTGAAGGCTGTGGAGGCCAAGTCAATGGGTATTGTTAAGGTGGAGATTAATAGGATCATGATTAGTAAGGGTGTCGAGGTTTATGGGGAGAAGGCAGGAGAAGGCAGGAGAATGGGGTTGTTAGGGGTAGTTCGATCAGCCATGAATGAATGGTGGTGTAGACTAGATGGGCCAAATGGCCTAATTCTGCTTCAACAACTTATGAACATGAACTTATGTTCATTCACACATTGCTGATTCTCCCTCCCATCCACTGTCGTAGTATTTTCAGTCGCCAATTAACCTACCAGCACTTCTTAGGTATGTGTGAGAAAACTGAAGCACACAATAAAATCATGTGGTCATAAAAAAAGATGATACAGAAGCCAGTAGCAGCACCAAATGTCAAGATTAAACCTTGGTGATAATTAGTGGATGATATTTTGGAATATTAGGAAAATCTACAAGCAAAATGCTGCCATATCTGTAAAAGGAAGCCCTAAAATGTTGTAGATCTCGCTGCAAAAAGTCAGAAAGTATGAAATTTGCTCGAAGCATCCTCCTTGGTAAACATGTCTGTTCAGTGTATCACAGTAAAGATGCTGAAAACTCAATTGAAAGATAAAGCAAATCTTCTGTATCTCATTGCCATCTCACCTCCATCACTTTTACTTGTTGCTTCTTGGTTCCCTTCCCAAAGTGATTTTTTTCCCCATTTACCGCAAGAATAGCAAATTCACAAGTGACCTTTAATGGCTGTTAGAGTAAAGCAGTAACCCAATACCCTTAGGTGTTTTGGAAAAGGCACAGAAATGTAACTGAATGTTGTAGACTTTTATGGAACCAGATAAATGTGAAGGATCAGAAGTGCCACTGTTCTAACAAATAGATTCATCATGCATTGAACTGAGAAACCAATTCTTAAAGTCTGCTGAGATAAGAAGGTCACTGATATATAAATTTCAGTGACTTGCTGATTTATATCAAGCACTTTTATCCCATGTACAATGCAAAATAATGATTATGCCTTTGTCTTCAGTGCCTCCTTCAACAAAATCATTGCTTCATTACAAACCACTCAGCACAGAGAAATTGAAAATAGACGATAAATGCCAGATTTGCCGTTGACATTCACATCGCAAGAACAATTTCATAGAAATAGTTTCATCTGCCATCTGTAAAGATCCAAGTACATATTCCCCCGCTCCCCCTCCCCAAGGTGTTTCTATTTTTTATCTCTTTAAACTTTGTACCTTTCAATTGACATTGTCTTTTTTTAAATCTTCCAGCAAAATATATAAATCTACACTGGATTTCCTGCCACATTTTTTCTCTTCATTCTTTAATACATATCTTAGTCTTGTATCATTTGCAAGTATTCCAATTAAGTCCTGCATTTATCTGTAACTTGGATGTAATGTTACAGTTGTATAATACATTGGTGAGACTCCATTTGGGGTATTGTGTTCAGTTTTGGTCACCCTGTAGTAGGAAAGATGCCACTAAGGAGGAAAGATACAAGGTACGGAGTTATAGGGAGAGGTTGAGCAGGCTGGGACTTTATCTTTTGAAGCTTTGGAGACTAAAGGGCCTGTCCCACTTGGGCATCATTTGCGTGTCATTTACGCGACATCATTTACGCGTCACAACGCATGCGTCGTGATGCGCACGTGATACGCTCATGGTGCGCATTACGCGCGATGATGTAGGCAGTGACGCACAGTTTGGCGCGGTGCCCCAGGATTTTGGGATGTACAAAATCCTCGCATGCCATCTGCGTGACATGCAAATGACGCCCAAGTGGGACACGCCTTTAAGTCTCTAGTGATACTATAGAGGCGTATAACATCATGAGGGGGCATTGACGTTTGAATGCATAGTATTTTTCCAAGGGTAAAGGAATCAAAAACTAGAAAGCATAGGTTCAGGATGAGAGGGAAAAGATTTAGTACAGACCTGAAGGGTAACAATTTCACACACACAGCGAATTGTATATGAAAGGAATTGCTAGAGGAAGGTACAATAACACCAAAAGGCATTTGGACAGGTACATGGATAGGAAACCTTTAGAGATGTAAAGTTCAAGAATAGTTCAAACAAAACGAATAAAGAGAAAATGTTCCCAACAGAAGATAATCAAAAACCCGAGTTATAGTAATTGAAAAATAACCAGAGTGTGACTCATCGGAGGTATTTTCTAATTGAGAATTATCTAACTATAATTCACTGCTGAAGGGGTGATGTTGCTCATGTTTTCTCAGCACTTCGACCAATATCTCTCTAAGTGTGGTTACCCAGATGTTTTAAACTTTCAAGACAAACACTAGGGCACACTTAATCAGACTTAATTCTCAGTCGAAGTCCCAAACATTATGCGTCATAGGCATATTCACTAGACGCTGGAGTCTAAGGCTCTCTATTCTTCCCAAAGGTTGGTCTCCAGTCTCCTCCTGCTGCTGTCTTCACTCCTCACTGGCTGTGGTCCTCACTGGCTTCACTGGCTGCATTGTTGACCACCAGGACAGATATTATCACTGCTTTGGCTTGCAAATAAGAGTTAATATACCTCATACTGGATGACCTCATGGAAACACTTATCAACGACCAATTGGCAAGGTATGAGAGTCACTACAAGTTACTTGAAAGAATTATGAGATTGAGGGAAGCTTTGAATTTACCTCTCCAAATGAGGTAGGGGCAGAAACCTAACTTCCATTCAGTCTGCCTTTCTCTGGACCAATGCTTATTATTAAATATTCAATCAATAATCAAGGAATCAAGAACCAGAGGGTATAGGTTTAAGGTGAGGGTGGAACGATTTAATAGGAACCTGAGTGCAGCAGGTATATGGAATGAGCTGCTAGAGGAGATAATTGGGGTGGGTACTATCACTTTTAAAAAAACATTTGGACAAGTACATAGATAGAATAGGTTTAGAGGAATATGGGCCAAACACTGCCAAGTGGGACCAGTGTAGATGAACCATGCTGGTTGGCATGGGCAAGTTGGGATGAAGGGCCTGTTTCCACACTGTATGATTATGACTCTATAAGTCTATGACTAATTGATAGTCCTGCATTGTGTTTACTAGCATCTAATGTTGCCAAGCTATCATTACCTGTGAAGTAAGACTCCCGGTTGCCAAACACTGTAACCCGCCCTTCCCACTCCCATTTCACTGTCATAGTGAACCCAAATGAACATTGGAGGTCATATTTCACTTGGGCAGCTTACAACACAGCAGTATGAATATTGATTTCTCTAAATTTAAGTAACCCTTGCATCCCCTCTCTCTCTGTTACTCCCCCACCATTGTCATTGTACTAGTTTCAATGTCGTCCTCCTCAGTTTCACTGTTTGTATCACTCATTATCACTTTCTCTACAGCCAACAATGGACCATTGTGGGCTCCACCTTTCCTTGGTCATCATTGGTGCCTGTGATTTGTCTTTTTGCATACGTTTCATTAATTTGTTCTCTGTGCATTTTCATATATCTTGTTTCCCTCTCCCGACTCTCAGTCTGAAGAAGGTTCTCAACCCAAAATGTCACCTATTCCTTTTCTCCAGAGATGTTGCCTGACCCGCTGAGTTACTCCAGCTTTTTGGTCTATCTTTGGTGTAAACCAGCATCTGAAACACAGATGCCTTCCTTCCTTCCCACCAGGGCCGGATTTAGATAAAGAGAGGCCCTATGCTATTCCATTTGTGAAGCCCCTCCCAATCCCCCACCCCCATGATGAGAGGAAGATGGAAGAGTCCACCAGATTGACACCGATGTGCAGCCGAGCGTGGCCAATGAGATAAGAGCTGGAAAGCTGCGCTTTTTATTTATTCCCAGTGCTAGTGTCGAGTTATCAGCTTAAGGGAGGGCAAGGAAAATTACTGAAGTGTTGTTTAGAGACTACAGTGCATTGTGACAGCATATGTAAGAAAGGCCTATGACAGTGTCAAAAATATTATACACCAGGCCCGTATGAAGCCTTTCATAAATGGGGGTGGCATGGCAGGATTACAAAAAATGTATGTGAAATAAGTGCACGCAGTACATATCACGAGTGTGAAGCTGAAAGACCCTTGTGGCCGGAATCCAGGGCCCGCTTAAGGAATCCTCTTGCTTCCCGATCATCTTTGCCACGTTGTACTTCTTCTCTTTTATTTTTACACTGTCCCTGACGTCCCTTGTCAGCCACGGTCCCCCCTTACTCCCCTTGGAATCTTTCTTCCTCTTTGGAATAAACTGATCCTTGACCTTCTGTATTATTCCCAGAAATACCTGCCATTGGTGTTCCACTGTCATCCCTGCTAGGGTATCTTTCCAGTCAACTTTGGCCAACTCCTCCCTCATGGCTCCATAGTCCACTTTGTTCAATTGTAACACTGACACCTCCGATTAACCCTTCTCCCTCTCAAATTGTAGATGAAACCGTACATTATTATGGTCACTACCTCCTAATGGCTCCTGAACCTCAAGTTCCCTTATCAAATCTGGTTCATTACACAACACTAAATCCAGAATTGCCTTCTCCCTGGTAGGCTCCAATACAAGCTGCTCTAAGAATCACGGAGGCACTCCACAAACTCCCTTTCTTGGGGTCCAGTACCAACTTGATTTTCCCAGTCTACCTGCATGTTGAAATCTCCCATAACAACCGTAGCATTACCTTTTGACATGCCAATTTTAACTCTTGATTCAACTTGCACCCTATATCCAGGCTACTGTTTGGGGGCCTGTAGATAAGTCCCATTAGGGTCTTTTTACCCTTAAGGGCCTGTCCTACTAGCATGCAACTCTATGCGATGAGCGCGACCTAACATGGTCGCTTGAGCTGTCCAGCAACGCGGGGCGGTCCCACTTCGATCGCCGGAGCCGTGCGGAATTGTGCGGAGTTCGTGCCGACATCGCGCGGGGCTCCGAAAAACTGACTATGTTCAAAAATTCCATGCGGCAACGGCTTGTCGGCTCGCAGTCGCCTCGACACACCGCCTCGACATCGTGCCTCCATGAACCTATCTGTAGGTGCCACCGTGACCCTCTATGTGTGTGGCTCCGTGGCCTTCTGTGTGTGTGCCTCTGTGCCCCTCTCTGTGTGCCCCTCTCTGTCCTGGCGAACTTACCTTAAGACTTCACTCCAAGCTCGCCTCACTTTGCGCTGCGTTGCGCCACTCACCCAACCTCCGTGCGGCCCTCGCTGCCGGTTTGGTTGCGCTTGCCGCATGCAGGCGCATGCTGGTGGGAACGGCCCTGTACCGGGGATCACCCGACCTCCGCGCGGCCCCCGCTTCTAGTTTGATCGCGCTCATCGCATGGAGCCGGATGCTGGTTGGACAGGCCCTTTACAATTCCTTAGTTCTATCCATACTGACTCCACATCTCCTGTTTCAATGTCACCCCTTGCAAGGGATTGACTTTCATTCCTCACCAACAGAGCTACCCACCCCCTCTACCCACCTGGCTATCTTTTTAATAGGAGGTATACCCTTGAATGTTCAGTTCCCAGGCCTAGCCCCCTTGCAGCCATGTCTCTGTAATTCCCACAACATCATACTTGCCAATTTCTAACTGAGCCTCAAGCTCGTCCACTTTATTTCTTATACTTCGCGCATTCATATACAACACTTTGAATTCGCCTCAACATATCCACCTCAAGAATCAATGTGGTAAAACACTGCATATTTATTTAAAGTATATCCTTCCTCATATGGTTGACCAGCCTTTTATACAATAACCTAGATGCGGTCTCATCAGTGCCCTGACATAATTTTAGTAAGACATCTTTAGTCCTGTGCTGAAATCCTGTCACAGCATAGGCCAATTGTACATTGACTTCCATCGAGTACACAGAACCACTTTGAGGATTCCTCTGAATATTAACAAGTCTCAACATTTAAAAATAGTATTTTTTTGCTTCAAACGTTTATGACCCCATACCTTTGGATATATGATAGGTGGTACCCTTGTCCAAATAATTGATGTACAGCTCGGGCAAACGTGGCAACCCAGTACTCAATGCCCTACAATGTAAAAAAATACATTTATTCACACTCATTTATCTTTACAACATTTTCCATCAATTAACCAATCCTGATTCCCTGCCAACATGTTATTCCTAAAATCATGTAATCTAATTTTCTTTAATGGGATCTTATCAAATATGTTATGCTTGTCTTGAAATATGCAATAGCATTTGTTTCCCCTTCATCTATTATGTTAAGAAATTTCAGAGAAGATAGATCAAGCATTATTTCCTTTTCATTAATCAAAGTTGATTCAGTCCAAACCTGTGTTTAGTTTTGAAGTGGAATGCTACCACTTCTTTAATAATAGATTGTATTTTTTCCCTTCAATTGATGTCTGGCTAAGTGCTCTATAATTCCTCCTTTCCTCTCTCCTTTCTTTCTTTCTTTCTTTCTTATTTTTCCTATTCTTTTTCGCCATCATCCTCCTCTCCTCCCTGCGCCCCTGCCCCATCACTTGAGATCACGGTTGATTTGCTTCTCTGGTTTTATTGGTTCTGCAACAACTGATGAGAAACTTTCATAGATGAGATATAAGATGCATGATGGAACGGGCTGGTGAATAGTTTGTGAAGTAGTCCGCATCTCTCTGTTCCCAATACATGACCTTGAGGTTCTGAATACCATCAGAAATGCTCCTTCTCCAATGACTGATCATAGGCTAGAGATTCCCATGAATAACTGAAATTTGTGCTTCTTAACAAGGCTTTGTTTCTTTTTCTCTCCTGGTAACATTTTTTCTGTGATAATGCTTGGAGTAAAATGTCTACTTCGGAAGTCTTATGACAGGTATGCAAATCTTGTGCCCAACATACCTGACTGATTGTAACAAGGAGATGGTCCCCAACACCACTGTCATTTGCTGGGAGAGGATACTGATGTCAATTTTCTTGTCCTTCCATTGAATTTTGAGGATTTTATGAAGGCTGCATGAGTGGTATTTTCCAGTACCTGCAGTATATATTCCAGGTCTCATGATCATTGATGCCATGTAGGTCAAATATTTTCTTCAAAATCTGAGATTCTTATGTCCTTATCCACAATGACAAAGCTTGTGCTGGCTCGTAAAAAGCAGTGTGAATTTTATTATCAATGTCTATTTGGAATAATTGAATTTGGGAGATGTGTTAGTACACCCAACCCTTCAGATGTACATCATCAGATCCAAAGCATCTATCGGCGTCCAATCTAAATAATTTGTGCAAAATTATTTTTTCACATTCTAATTTCATTTGTGTCCTTCACAATTTTGAGGAGATTTTCTGCAGAGGTAGACACAAAATGCATGTGTAATTGCTCTGCCATTTCCTTTTTCCCCATTATAATTTTTCTAGTCTCAGTCTGTAAGCAACCAACATCAATGTTGAATAATGTTTTCTCTTTTATATGTCTGTTGAAGATTTCAGAGAACATTTTTAAGTGTTCACCAGATTAATCTTGTATTCTACTTTCCCTATCCTTGTCAATTTCTCCATTGCTGCATTCTGAAAAGTTGCCAATTCTCAGACATGCTACTCTTTTTGGCAATATTATTCGGCTTCTCCTTTGTTCTAATACAATTTTTAACTTCTCTTATTTTATTATTTTGTAAAGGTGCCCATATCTGCTATCAACTGTATATACTTTCTGTGTGCTTATGTGATAAGATCATAAGATCATAAGTGATAGGAGTAGAATTAGGCGTCTCTGCCATTAAATCATGGCGATCTATCTCTCTCTCTCCTAACTCCATTTTCCTGCTTCTCCCCCTAACCTCTGACACCCATACTAATCAAGAAATTATGTATAGTAATAGTTTTACTGAACCGTATGCAAAAACAGAATTTCACTGTACCTCGGTACATGTGACAATAAAGGACACCATGGAACCATTATTGTAAATGTTAGCTGTTTGCCATTTGCAGTCACTCCTTTAAAAGCAGTTTCCCTGTCTACCTTAGCTATTTTGTCTCATACTATCATAGCATCTTTAGATTTAAGTTCTCAGAGTCAGAATTAAATCACTTTCAATCTTTATATGTTATGATTATTCAACCCTGAAATATATTGTGGGTAAATGTGAAATTGTCCATTTTGGTAGCAAAATATAAAAGAGACATATCATCTAAGGAAACCCAAGAGACTCCAGATGCTGGAATTTTGAACAAAAATCAAACTGCTGGAGGAACTCAGTGTGTCTCTCAGCTTCACCTGCTGAGTTCCTCCAGCAATTTGTTTTTGCAGAGATTACAGATCTCTTAGATGCAAAAGAATCTGGGAAGCATCGTTTGCAGAAGGTTGGAATGTTTTTGAAGAAAACAAATATTTTTTTTACATTTCATTTGCAGAGGAACCAGAGGGGCTGTCCCACTTGGGTGACCTAATCTGCGAGTTTAGAAGAGTGTCTTTGACCTTCAAGCTTGCAGCATGGTCGACGCGTGGTCCTAGGAGGTCCTATGAGGTCGCTGGAACTCTCCTTCATGCTCGAGGGAAGTTCCCGAATACTCGTGGCCTCAGCTATGTAGCGGAAAATTTTTCAGCATGTTGATAAATGTTCCGCGAGTAAAAATTGGTTGGCGTGGTTCTTTTTAACTCGTAGTGCAGTGGAGTAGGGTGGCTATTTCGTTACAGGCAGTCGAGGGCAGCCGTAGGCAATCTCCTTCGCTGACCGGGCATTTTGATTGGCTCTTTGGAGTTTTCAAGACCAAGGAAAACTGACCGGTAGGTAAAATGCGCGCTGAACTGTATTATACTTCTTAAAAGTGTCTCCACTCCTTCTCCCTTCCTTCTCTCCCCTTCTCTCTCCCTCTCTTCCTCCCCCCCCCCCCCCCCCCCCCCCGTGCTCTCTAAAGGACACTGTGGCAGCTGTTTACCTTCTTCTTCATCGCGCAGACAGCGCTCCCCCGCTTTCCCTGGTCTCCGCCTTCGCGATGTGTATGTGTCTGTGTGTGCGTGTGTGTGTGTGCGCGTGTGTGTGTGTGCGCATGCGGTCGGTCGATCCACCTCACGGTTTTAACGCGGACGGTCGATCCAGCTCGAGGCTTTCCAGACGAGTGCCCTCGAGCTTGAAGGTTCGAAGACACTCTTCTTAACTTGCAGATTAGCCCTTTAAAGGCAAAAGTAGAAAAGCTATTGTTCAATTATATAGAGCATTGGTGCAACCAGATCTGACGTATTGTCCACAGCATTGATTTTCTAATTTAGGAAAAGATGTGATGAACGCAGTTCAGAAAAGATTTCCTAGACTAATTCCTGCAATGAGTGGATTGGCTTGTAAGGAATGATTGACAGGTTGGTCTAATTCCCACTGGATTTTTCGAGAGTGAAAAGCGATTTGAATGAAACCTGTATGATCTTGAGAAGTCTTGACAGGATGGATGTGCAGACGATGCTTTCACCTTTGGGAGAATATAAAATGGGAAGTCATTGTTTAAAAATATGTTTTCCCATTTAAGACAGCAATGAAGCTTCTTCTCGCAGAGAGTTGTGACTCCATGAAACTTTCATTAAGGGCGATGGAAACAGTCTTGTATACTTCTAAGGCAAGAGTAGATAGTTACAACACAAATTGGTCAATGATTACAATGTGTGCCAGGAAGATGAAACTGAAATTAAAATCAGATCAGCCCTGTGCACCTCCCAGAACGATCAAAGCACTGAGCAGAAAAAACAAAATGCTGGAGGAACTCAGCGGGTGAGGCAGCATTTATGGAGCGAAGAAAATAGGCAACGTTTCAGGCAGAAACCCTTCTTCAGACTGATGTGGGGGGGGGGGGGGGGGGGGGTCGGGGTGGGGAGGCAGGAAGAAGAAAGGTAGAGATTGAGCTAGTGGGCTGAGGGAGAGCTGAGAAGGGGAGGAGAAAGTAAGGACTACCTGAAATTAGAAAAGTCAATGTTCATACCGCTGGGGTGCAAACTGCCCAAGCGAAATATGAGGTGCTGCTCCTCCAATTTACGGTGGTCCTCACTCTGGTCATGGAGGAGGCCGAGGACAGACAGGGCGGATTTGGAAGGGGATGGGGAGTTGAAGTTTTTGTCTACCTTCTATTTTCCAGCATCTTAAATAAAATGCTGGAGGAACTCTGTGCATTAGGCAGAATCCATGGAGGAAATGGGCGAACAACATTTCAGGCCAGGAGCATTCTTTAGGCTGATGGAGTAGGAGGGAGAAAGCTGCAAAAGAGAAGTCAAGGTGGAACAAAGCCTGGCATGTTATAGGTGAATACAGGTGAGGGATGATTATTGGCAGATGGATGATGGATGGGAGGAAAGGAGGCAAAATGTTGACAGATAAGGAAAGAAGAGGTGGTGTGAAATGTAAAGCCAGAGGGAGGGATATGAGTGGTAGGGGATGGGGGAGGAGAAAGAAAGGGGAATAAAAAGGGAAATGTGGAACTCGGGAATGGGAGATGAGCGCAGGGAGGAGGAAAAAGAAGCAGAATGACAAGTGTGGTGTGAGATAGTGGGAGAAATGTTCGTAACCCGGGGTGGGGGTTGGGGCAGACAAAATGGGGGGAGGGGTAAACTTGAAATTGGAGTATTGTAGCACTGAAGTTGTCAAGGCATTGGCAGCCATGCAGTCACAAACATTTAGTGTGATCACCAGTAGAGGTCTGGCTGGTTTCAATATAGCTTGGCCTGATGTGTTTCTGGCAGCACAAATCGAGCAGAACATTTATTAATGTTAGGCACTTGTTATGGGAAGAAAGGCTGGAGTAACTCAGCAGGTGGGGCAGCATCTCTGGAGAAAAAGGGTGGGTGACATTTCGGGTCAGGACCCTTCTTCAGACTTCAGTCCCGACCCGAAATGTCACCCATCCTTTTTCTCCAGAGATGCTGCCTCACCTGCTGAGTTACTCCAGCACTTTGAGTATATATTTGGTATATACCAGCTCGGCAGTTCCTTTCTACACATAAACTTGTAATAGATTATAACAAATAGGATTTACAATTTAATACATTTGTATAAAAGAGAATTCCTGTTTGTTCATTTTATGCGAGTTATTAATAAAAGATGCTGGATTCAAGTGCATGTCCATGGCAAAGCATTTAATTCCTGTAATAAGCTTCTGTTATCTGATTATCACTTTGACAGTTTGTTTCAGAGCCCAACAGCAGATCAAAAGGGAGATAGAATAAACACAAATTAAATGTGCTACATGACTAGAAAACTAACCACGGACAACACGCAGTAAATTTTCCCTTAACAGCCTGTCACATAAATGTGCCTCTTAAGGAATGGAAGTGTACCGAAGAAATGATTCAAAAATGCTGGTTTCAAAACAAATATCCGTGTCCTAAATAGCCCCAAATTCAATCCTTACAGCATTTTCTAACTAATGGCCCTGTCTCACGGTGCGAGTCCACCCAAGAGTGACCCCAAGTGAAAGAAAAAAAACAGACTCGTGGTTATGCACGAGATTCAAAGTTTATGGTCAAGTGTTTAACCGAGTTCCCATGGGCATGTTCTTTATGCGATGTTCCAAGGTGCTCTCCCGAGTTACCAAGTTCCTCTCCCATTACACTTGAGCCAACCGTGAATGAAGGTATGTTTTAATAAAGCAACAATGGTAAAGAAAACATCTCCATCCTGCGGCTTTGAGTTAAAGCTAGAAATCAGCGCGGTTGCATCTATTAATATGACCTACAGAGGGAAAATGCGCATCCGATTGTTGGGAGACGGAGCTCAGGGTTTGCCTTCTGAGCTACTTTGGTGCCCAGCCATGAGGGAGGTTGGGGGGGGGGGGGGGGGCATCATTAATCTGTCTGGGGTGACAAGGCTCTTGGGTTAGGAGTGGTGTGCAAGGGAGTGGTGTGCAAGGGAGTGGTGTGCAAGGGAGGCTTAATTCTCTCCGATCTCTCTGAAGCCCTGGACGAGAACAAAGGAAACCTATCTTGCCAGCGCGTACAACCCCATTGTATATAAGGGTCTCGGCCCGAAACGTCACCTATCTCCTTCACTCCTTCACTCCTTAGATGCTGCTGCACCCGCTGAGTTTCTCTTAAGGAAGAAGTCTCGACCCAAAACGTCGCCTATCTCCTTCGCTCCTTAGATGCTGCTGCACCCGCTGAGTTTCTCCAGCCTTTTGTATACCCCCGTTGTATATAACTTTGCTGCTTACGCGCACATGCACTCTCTCTCCCTCTCTCTCTCTCTCTCTCTCTCTCTCTCTGCTCTCTCACTGCAGCTCAGAGCCCAACCTCGCCATCCTATAGTGGTAACATTCACATCGGGTCCCCTCCACACCCACACCCCCTCTCTCCGACACACACCCCCCACAAGGCAACAGGCAGACAGAGAGAGACAGAGAGTTTGTTGGGTGTTGGTTTTGTATACGGATTTATTTTTAAATTATTAGCCAAGGTCGGATTTACTTATTTTAAACGAAGTTTGGAGCAATACTTGACAATACTTTTCTTTTCTCTTTGCGCTCATTTTCAGAAAGGGTTCAGACCCCGCTTGGCTCGTTGCCCCCTTTGAACCAAGCCCTGCGAGAGGGAGGGAGGGAGGGAGGGAGGGAGGGAGGGAGGGAGGGAGGGAGAGAGGGAAGGTGTGAGTGAACAAGAGCGCCGAGGAGGAGAGAGAAATAGGGGGGGTGGGGGAGTGGGTGAGGAGAAATAGGGAAGAAGTTAGTTGTTCAGATCAGAAACCTGTAGGCTGGGAGCCATGATGGTGAAGAGCACACCCAGTTCTTCTGAGTGCATAAGAGACATCGATCCGAAGCAATGTTCCTCTAGAACTATAACTGAAACCGTGTCCACATCGCCTCCTCTTGGCCGGACTGCAACACCAAATCTACACGTCAGGAAAATCCAATGTTCATTGATTCATCTCCATGGTTTTTATAGCTAATTTTCCAATAAATAACTGCAGTAATCACCCCCCGAAAGGGTAGGATAGGGCTGAAGCCAGTGTTTAGACGTTGGAATGTTTTTTTTTATCATTCTAATAGAATGATTTTCCAACTCCTGTGGTAATTAAACTTTTTTTTCACTCCTAGTTTTTTTAACATATTTTTAGAATATACATTATATATAAAATTGTACACATGGGAAAATAAGACGAAAATGACCAAAAAAACAAAGAATATTTAGTCGAGGGTGAATTAAATTTTGTGATTAAGACTCGAGCGTGAATGGCACTGAAATAATTTAAAGAGTTCCCACCGTAGACTCACGAATCACTAAGTTAAACGCACGGGCCCTACATTCTTACAACGAGTCTAAATGTTTCAATTTTAAACTTGAACACTAAATTTGACTTGTGGAAAAAGTCAAACATGTTTGACTTTTTTCACGAGTTCACAAGTTTCGCGGGTACCTGCCGTTAGCGCCACGAGTGGACAAGTTGATCGCACGAGGTCCGACGTTCCCGCTACGTTAGCTGTACGTGATCACCACGAGTGAAAACTCGGGGTCACTCGTGGGCCAACTCGCACCGTGAGACAGGGGTTTAAGGGTAATGAACGCTTTTTTTCCCTCACTGACCCTTTTATAATACTAAAGGTGGGAGGATAAGATTCAACAATTACTTTCTAAACAGAATTTGATATAATAAATACTGAAAAAGGAAGCTGTGGATTTACAAACAAGCAGCAGGTTTGCAGCACTCCTGAACGGTTGTTTGAGAGATTAGCAAATGCACAAAAGTCGCAGCATGGCTTTCTTCAGGGCTGCAGTATTCTAGGATTCTTGCCTGCACTTGTAACAAGTGTTCTTAACTTCTCCTCTCTGTTCCATTGCCTTATGTTTATGATACTTAAGCCATTTAACCATTTTGTTTTCTCCATGAGAGCATTTCAGGGTCATTCAATTTCTTAATCCATGTGTTTTCTCCACCACATTCCTTTGCTTCATTCTCTTGTATTTATTACATGGTAATAGCTTTCCATCAATGGCTTCACATTGGATTCATTACCTCTTCTGTTCTCTCCGCAGACTTTGACTAAACAACTGTGTTTCCAGCATTCAATGTTTTTTTTTCCAATGGCATAAAAGCAACATGAATGGCTTATGCCATTTTTATTAAAGACACAATGACTCTATGGTGATAAGGATGCGAAGGGAATCATTTCATTGAACTTGCTCCAATATTGTTAATTACTTAGAATTGTTTCTGTGATTATTTCCTTCTGATCTTAATAGGGTCAATGGTTGAATCTGGACCACACTTTTGTGTGGCGTGCACAGCCTAAAGTTGTAGGACAACTTGTTCTATTTGATCTTCTGTTTGTGCACGTCGAGTTGATTGCATTAGTCGAAACAGGGCGGACCACGTGAAGGTTGCAATCTTCCACCCCGACCAACCTCTGACCCTAGAGGAGCTGATTGGCTCTATCTGTTCCTTTGACGAGTAAAACTCCTGGAAGTGATGGCGCACCGGCTGAATTGTAATTGGCTTTGTGGGACTGGGTGGGCCCGGACCTGCTGGACGTATACAATGACATGTTTCCAGCCGGCAGCATGTCAGACTCTATGAGGAAGGGCAGCATCACCGTAATCTACGAGCAGAAGCGGGAGATGAATGATACAAGGAATTGGTGAACCTTCACATTGTTGAATGTCGATTACAAGATCCTGTCTAAGGCCATCGCCAACCAGGTTGTCTGCTCTGGGATGGGTGATCCACCAAGACCAAACCTGTGCTGTACCTGGCTGGAAAATCGCTGACAGCCTGGCGCTCCTGAGAGATAGCATTGCATACGTGCAGGACAGATGGGTGGATGCCTGCCAAGTCAACTTGGACCAGGATAAGGCCTTCTACAGGTTAGCGCACAGGTACATGAGGGACATGCTCTCCAAAATGGGCTTCGGGGAGGAAACTAGGAATTGGATCCAACTGCTCTACTCCGATATCAGTAATGCAGTCTGAATCAATGGCTGGGAATTAGACAGTTTCCCCGTCAGGTCTGGAGTCAGGCAGGGCTGCCCTCTCCCCCTTTTCTTGTTCGTCTGTTGTATTGAACCTTTTGCCGAGTCCATCAGGAAGGATGTGAGCATAAGAGGAGTGACATTGCCAGGCAGTGGAGGCACTCAGGTAAAAACCTCCCTGTACATGGACGATGTCACCGTCTTCTGCTCCGATCCAGAGTCAGTCCGCAGATTGATTAGCGTATGCGACCAGTTTGAGTCGGCCACGGGAGTCTAGGTGAACTGCAGGAAAACGAGGCCATGCTCTTTGGCAACTGGCCCAACCAATCTTCCGTCCCCTTCACCATCAAGCCTGACTTCTTGAAGGTGCTGGGGATCTGGTTCGGTGGGGCTGAGGTGTGTGACAAGAATTGGCTGGAGCGGATAGCCAAGTGGGGATGAAACTGGAGCTGTGGAAGTAGCGCTCCTTCTCTATATCGAGAAAAAAATGTGGTATCAGACGTGAGGTGCTCTCAGGGCTGCTGTACTTGGTGCAAGTGGAGCCTGTCCCTCCCTCCTACACCACAGGGATCATCCGGGCCACCTGCTACTTCACCTGGGGGTCAAGGATGGACCGGGTGCAACGGGCCACAATGCACAAGTTGGCAGGCAATGGTGGTAAAAGCGTGCCCAACATCGCCCTCACCCTGATGGCCACCTTTGTGTGTGGCTACATCAGGCGGAGTGTAGAGCCAAAGCATGTGGGCACCAAGCATCACTACCTGCTGAGTTGTTGCGAAGGATGGGCCTGGCGCAAATGCCACACAATGTACCAGTCAGCTGGACATTGCCGCAACATCTGTAGTTTGTGCAAACATTCTTCTGGACCAACACCTTTGACCACAAGTCCATCGGGCAGTGGTCAGCATGAATGTCCTGCAGGCACTGCAGAGAAATGACTCCATGGATCCTGTGGCGTGGTTCCCAGAGCAGACTGCCCAGCTGGACTGGCAAAATGCCTCATCACCAGAACTCACCAACAAGCACCAAGATCTGGCTTGGCTGGCGGTGATGGGAGCCCTCCCAATTAGATCCTTCCTGCACCGTCGGAACCTCACTACCAGTTGCCCTCGGAACGGCTGCTATGGAGAGGAGACGGTTGCCCACCTCTTTGCAGAGTGTGCAGTTGCAAAGCGAGTCTGTAGAGGTTTGCAAGGGTCCCTGTCACAATTTATTCCAAATAGCTCTGTCACATAGGATTGTGATTTATGGACTGTTCCCAGGGATGCATTCAGAGACTGGCATCGAGTGCTGCTGAAAGGTCTTCAACTCGGTGAAAATCCCGCGCTTTGTTGACCTCCCAGCCGAGCGAGATGTCCGTCGGGGAATGTTGCCGACTGGCCAGCTGCAGACTGCAGGAGTGCGTGCTGAGCGACGCACTGAAGCTTGATCCAACCAACAACAAGGCTCGGTGGGGGAGGACCACAGTCTAGGGTCCTTCCGCTGCTGGACATGGGGGGCAGGTTGTGGTGGAGACCCTGCCCCCCATGTCCAAATTCCACGCCAATGGACCACATGAGTGCCAAGGGTGGGGGGTAAATTTGCTTAATTTGTGGAAACAGTATTGAATGTATGTATAGTCTCCGAGAATGTTGGATGGAGTCTTGTAAGGATCATGTATTAGATATATTTATTTCTCAAATAAAGTATATTTTGAAATATGAAAAACTTCTGCTTTTAATACGTTTTTCTTAACATTTCATTTTTTTTACTTTAATAGATCTTGAACATTTATGTATGTGTTTGAATGCAACATTCAACATAGTTGACAGTATTTACGAACAGTAAAAGATGAAGCTTTGCCTGGTGTCAAACCTTTTCCAATTCTCAAGGTAATTGTTATACATTTTCCTCTGAGTTTCCTTTTTTTCGAGGGAAGAGATCTAATTGTACAGTCTGTTCTGGTATCATCCTTATCAAATCAATTCTGTTCTTTTTGCTTGGGATGCCAAGAGCATCTTCTCAAGTGGCAATTCAAGTAGAGTTAATGGAAGCCCATACCCAATTGGCACCCTGTGGTTCCTGTGACCTGTCTAGAAACATAGAAACATAGAAAATAGGTGCAGGAGGGGGCCCTTCGAGCCAGCACTGCCATTCATTGCGATCATAGCTGATCGTCCCCGATCAATAACCCGTGCCTGCCTCCTCCCCATATCCCTTGACTCTACTAGCCCATCTATTGACAGGTTGTCGAGAGACTTTGACTGTTTCACTGAAAAATGAAAACCTTTTCACACTTCACTTGCAATGTCCACTGAAAGCTAACATTAAGCCATCTAAGAATTCAAATGCAAATAGATTGTTTGGGAAAATCTCTTAAATATATTTTGGTGATAATTTCTGCTCAAAATATTCTCTGGAAATAATTTAATCTTTAGTTTATGCAGCATTCATTTATTATCGTCATAATGCAGTATTATCTTATAATCTAATTTTTTTTTCTGAATTACACGGTTTTCTGAATTCTTTCCATGAGAGTCCTGCAACTCAAAATGTGGCAACTCTTTTAATTGTCATAAATGTTAATTATTGCAAAGTCATTTACAAAGGTGTTGAGGGTAGAATATAATTTATGCAATACTAAGGCTGCCTAGAGGTTAATCAAACTGTATCAGGGTTGAGTATTTCTACAGTTACTGGAGAGGTAGGGAAGGCTTGACCTCTATTAGCTGACCTCTATATGACCTCACATCGCCAGCGATTGCTCATTCAGTTATCAAATTATTTATTCATTTTCCATCTGGATTCAGAAACCATTCAGCATTAAGCTTCATCTCAGCACAAATGACATTGTAATTGTGTAAAACGGTTCATTTGATACCATGAACGGTGATCCCATTCAAGTTTCAAATGCAATCATCAGTGCATATTTCAAAGGTCAGGTTATGGTGTCGAGCAGCTGCATTTCCTGCGGTATTTTATTTAGATGCTGTGTGGATAAAATAACACGACAGATCATATCAATTTGAAAAATATAATTCATTTACTAAAGTGTATTGTTCAATAAACTTGTTTAAATTCCATAGGTAGGCATGTGTCAAATTGCGTGCAATAGAAAGGCGTTTTAGGTACATCCATGTCTAAAGAGCTGTCTGTTAATGGTGTGGAGCTGAAGATCAGAATGTTTTTGAGATTTGGAGTGGGTATGGAATGTAACCTATGTCCAAATAACTGATAGGATGTTTTGATCTTATCTTTATCCCACTATGTCTTCTATCCCCCACACAACCTCCCTCCCTCAGCCCACACATGGATACTCTTGAGACCCTATACTGAGGGATTATCCTTTCTATATCAAAATCTATTTAAAAATTAAGCAATGGTTGACCAGAAACACATCCCTAGCATGTTGTGCTAAATTTGCAATATAGCACTATCAGCATTTTGTACTGTGCCTGAAAAAATTGTTCCATTGAATGTGATAAACCAACAATTCCGTAACAATTTGTCCGAGACCAACTACATTGAAGTACAGCTAAGAAAACCACACCAACACCTCTACTTCCTCAGAAAACTAAAGAAATTTGGCATGCCTCCAACAATTCTTACTAACTTCTACAGATGCATCATAGTAAGCATCTTATCGTGATACAGCACAGCTTGGTTTGGCTGCAGCTCTGTCCAAGGCACCAGAAATGACAGAGCCCAGTCCACCACATAGACCGGCCACCCCACCATTGATTCCATCCATACTTCACGCGTCCTCAGGAAAGCAGCCAACATAATCAAGGACCTTTTTCATCCCGATCATTTGCAATTCTCTCATCCCCCGTCAGGCAATATATACAAGTCTGAAAGCGCATACTGCGAAATTCAGGATCAGTTCCATCCTCACTATTAGCGGAATAATGAATGGTCCATCCATATGCTTGTGTGTTGATCTGGTTTTCTAACTTACCCCATTGTGGACTTTGGAGTTTTTCCTCTATGACTGATACTATAGTGATACTCTCCCTCGCGATCTTCCAGATTGATTGACTCGCGTCCAGGCATCTGGGGTTTTATAGTCCTGCACCCCGTCCCTCCCCCCAGAAGGGGCGTTACCTTCATCATGGTGATTGACAGGCGAGAGGACCAATCAGCTGACCTCAAGATTTTTTTAACATTCATAACTTTTTTATTTTTCATCGATCGGAAAGATCCTCGGGGCTGCCTCAGCGGAGGAGGACTGTGAGTAAGATGGCCAAAAATCACAACGATATATGGCAGCGTTTTTTGTAAAATCAATATACAGTGCAGACAGGAAGTGGTCAAGATGAGACTTTTAATTATATAGATATTAATGATTTAGATGATGGAATTAAAAGTAACACTAGTAAATTTGCAGATGACACAAATCTGGGTGGCAGTGTGAACTGTGAAGAGGATGCTAAGAGGTTGCAGGTGACTTGGACAGGTTGAGTGAGTGGGCAAATGCATGACAGATGCAGTATAATGTAGATAAATGTGAGGCTATCCACTTTGGCAGCAAGAACAAGGAGGCAGATTATTATCTCAATAGTGTCAGATTGATAAAAAGGGAAGTGGAACGAGACCTGGGTGTCCTTGTACACCAGTCACTGAAAGTAAACATGCAAGTACAGCAGGCAGTGAAGAAAGCTAATAGCAATTCAAGTCAAGTCAAGTCAAGTTTATTCGTCACATACACATACGGGATGTGCAGTGAAATGAAAAGTGGCCGTGCCTGCAGACTTTGTGCAAAAAACAAACAAACAACAAACAAACAAACAAACAACCAACATACTTCAAACAGAATCACATGTTCTTTTCCATAATAAAATATTGGGGGTGGTATTGTGGTACAGTAACTGTTGTAGAGTTAGTCCCTGGTGAGATAGGAGTTTACAGTCCGAATGGCCTCTGGGAAGGAACTCCTTCTCATCCTCTCCGTTCTCACAGCATGGCAACGGAGGCGTGTGGCTTTACTAACGAGAGGATTTGAGTATAGGAGTAAAGAAGTCCTTCTGCAGTTGTACAGGGCCCTGGTGAGACCACATCCAGAGTATTGTGTGCAGTTTTGGTCTCCTAATTTGAGGAAGGGCATCCTTGTTAATGAGGGAGTGCAACCTAGGTTCACGAGGTTAATCCCCGGGATGGCGGGACTGTCATATAAGGAAAGATTGAAAAGACTGGGCTTGCATTCACTAGAATTTAGAAGGATGAGAGGGCATCTTATAGAAAACTATAAAATTATAAAAGGACTGCACAAGCTACATGCAGGAAAAATGTTCCCGATGTTGTGGGAGTCCAGAACCAGGGGCCACAGTCTAAGAATAAAGGGGAGGCCATTTAAAACTGTGATGAGAAAAAAACGTTTTCACCCAGAGAATTGTGAATTGTCTACCACCAACCAGGACATCCTCTGATTTACCCACTCCCCCACACAGTGGGTGCCCAAAGATTAGGATGATGGGACTAAAGTGGAGCCAGAAAGATTTCTTTGTAACATGTATTTATACTGCAAACAGCAGTTGTCAAAATTCTCCATGCAAAAGTAGCTTGATCACGTCTGAAACCATGTGATATTTTTATTGGTAATATATAATATCTATGTGGCATCAGAATCTGTTATTTTCTCATGTGTTCTCCATAATTACTTTTTTTAAACTTTTCAGCTGGCTGTGAGATGTCTGATCTGCTTAATGTTCAGATGTGGAATGGCATTTATAAAAGGAATTGTCATATTTTTTTACGTTAACATCTATCAGCTCATCGAGTACAAAAATAAATTGCAAAACAATTGCAAAAAATGAAGATAGTTATTGAAATACTTCATTAAAAAACAAATATAGAAAAAAACTATGAGAGTTAGTTAGATTCTGTTTCTGTTTGGGCTATTTCAGCAGATTACTGTATATGTTTGTCAAAGATGGCCACAAAGAATGGGTGATGTTTCGGGTCGAAATCCTTCTTCAGACCCGAAACGTCACCCATACTTTTTCTCCAGAGATGCTGCCTGACCCATTGAGGTACTCCAGCACTCTGTATATATCTTCAGTATAATCAGCATCTGCAGTTCCTTCTTATTCATATATTAGTCAAATATAGACCGAATTCAAATAACCTGTTTCCCAAAACATATATCTACAAGTAAATTTTCATTGGAAACTTCTCCTTATACTCTACTGCTTCAAGGGGCAACATAATACTGTGCTGAAATAAAAAGCTTGAAATAAAAACAATAACGTGTATTAATATTTTATGAATTCAAATCCGCCCGAGAGATCTAAAACCTCTGGCAACTGCCTGCAACCAACAAATGGAACAGTGCATAAGAAACTATTTTATTTTTAATTTCTGCTGATGTGCATGAGAATAGTAGAAATATGCAATATTTAAAAAATGGTTCACCAGTGCTTTATTTCAGCATTGTGACCGCAGCATGTAAAGTAATTTTCCAAAGGAATCATGTTTTAAGACCTTCTAAATTGAGTAGATACTGAAGCAACGACTGAAAATTATTGTAACTTGCCAGTCATACGACTGGATTAGAAATAGCTCCTGACATCTCAATTATTACTGTAAGCAGAAATGTGCATCTTGCAGTGACACTGCAGTGAATTCTCAAGCCTTTTTGAAAAGAGATGGCAATGCCCCTAAAACAGTATTGGCTTCTGTCCTATTTTCCATTGTTAAGGGCCTGTCCCACCAGCATTGGCAGGAGGCGGGCCGACTGAATTTGGACGTCGCACGGCCTTGGGCGGTGACGTCATCTCGATACGCACAACTCCATACACCTCCACCGATCAGAGTGGGACCGGCCTCACAAGGCGATATGCCTCAAGTGACCACATTTGGTTGCGCTAGATGCATGCAATCGCATGCTGGTGGGACAGACCCTTTACTGTGATAGCAGCACCGTTATCCCAAGCCCTCTGCTGGACAGCCAAAGTGCCTTCTTATATCAGGGTACGATGACATATTTAAGAGCAATGACATGCCCCCCTCTATTACCCTTATTGAACTGAACTATCTGCAGGAGCAGAATAGGATTAGATTTAGGTTTGTGATCGTCATGTGTACAAAGCTTTGTTTTGCATGCTATCCAAACAGATCAGTTAATACTATACATGAATAACTTTAAGGTGAGAGGGACAAGGTATAAAGGAGATCTGCAGGGCAAGTTTTTTTACACAAATGAGTGCCTGGAATGTATTGCTGGAGGAACAGGTGGGGGAAGGTGGTGGTTAAAGCAGATACATTAGTAGCATTTACAATACTTTTGAAAGACAAATGGATATGCAGGGAATGGAGGGATATGAGTTATGTACAGGTAGACGTGTTGGTCTTGGCATCATGGTCGGGATAGGTTCTAAATACCTATGTTCTAAATACAATCAAGTCAAACTAAAGTACAAAAGGGAAGATGCAGAGTACAGGATATCAGTCTCAGCATGCAAAGTCAGGTTTTACAAGACTAGGTTAAGTGGCTATTTTATGGCACCACCCTTAGTCTAATTTTCATCATAGAAAGCAACAACCATGAGAATTGGATTTTTCAAAGAACAGACGGGCATGCTCCTCAGCTGTAATGTGCAAGTCAGAAGCCCTACCACTTGTACGCAAGTCCTCGCACCTTAGCAGATTGGTTTTTCAGTCAATTGAATGGACAGAAGCAGTGTGCGCCAAGAGGTTCAATCTGCGGCCATGAGGCTTCAAGCGACAAATCCCTCTGTTCCTTTTCCAAGCCATTTGTGATAGTCAGGAACGGCATAATTTGCAGTAAATTAACCATTGGCCTTTTGCCTTTGTAAATAAAATAGATTAGGGTGGGTGTCAGGGTGTTGCAAAAAATATCATTTATGGCCGGTTACTGTGAAGTTACACAGAATTAATTTTGTCTTAGTCTGCCTCTCAGTCAGAAAACATAACATTGCCAGACCACCCTCACTGTTTTGTTAGTATCTGTGCTACAAATTGTGGGTTAATCCAGCATTCCTGTTGACTTGGCTAAAGTATGTGAAAATGAATAACAAGAAAGGAATTCTACAGCCGGGAAATCACATGTCTTCACTTCCACAAAGCATAAAGCCAGAGTCATAAAGTATAGAACAGCCCTCCCGCCTAGCTTGTCCATGCTGACCATAGTACCACATCTAAGCTAGTCACAGTTCCCCATTTTGACCCATATCCATCTAGACCTTTTCCATCCATGTTCCTCTCTTTTAAATGTTGTTATTATACTCTCAATTACTTCCTCTGCCAGTTTGTTCCTTATACCCATCACCCTCTGTGTGAAAAAGTTGCCCCTAAGGTTCCTATTATATCTTTCCCCTCTCACCTTAAACCTATGTTCTCTAGATCTTGATTTATACACTTAACGTGACTGCACATGTGACTAAATAGGGTCTGCAGTTTGAGGCATCTTGGTGGCAGCCCTTTCTGAATTAGCAGCTCTGGAGAACATCAGCAGAAGGGTTCCGACCTGAAACATCTATTCACATTCTCCAGAGATGCTGCCTGACCCGCTAAGTTACTCCATCACTTGATGTATTTTTTTAAAAACAATCAGTGGTTTGACATTAGAGGAAGGGAGAGAGTTGAAGGCAGCACAGAAGGAATAGTAGAGGAGATTTGCAGAAGACACAAGATAAAAGTATGCTCAACCACACCAGTCTCCTCAAACCATGCAGTCACCTTCATTCCCTACCACTTACTGTTGTGCTGTATTCAGAGAATAATGCAAGCACCAAAGAGTCTTATATTATTCATAAAGTTTCTCCAGTGTTTCGCTAATGTTATGTCACATCTGTGGTATTTGTAGGTTTATTTTGTGTAAGCCAAACTTTTAAAATGTAGGTTGCTAAAATCTTTGCATTGTCGCGCAACATATGTAATATCCTAGATAGACACAAAATGCCATGAGCAACTGAACAACCAGGAGATCAGGTAAGTTAAGACAGAGACACAAAATGCTGGAGTAACCCAGACACTAATGGGCCTGTCCCACTTAGGCGACTATTTAGGCGACTGCAGGAGACTATGCAGTCACCGCATGTTCGCGGGTGGTTGCCGGCAATTCGCCTTCATGTTCGCGAGGAGTTCCCACATTCCGGGAACTAGTCGCGGCCTCATTATGGTCACCGAGAATTTTTCAACATGTTGAAAAATTAGCGGCGACTAGAATGAAGCTGCCATGGAGTGTAGCCAGAATTCTCGAGCCGTAGATGAGTCGGCAGGAGGTCTTTGTGGGTTGCCAGGAGGTCGAAGGTTCTCGTAGGTTCTCGTCGGTTGTAGCTGGTGCTGCATGGTAACTCAAATTTCACTGCACCAATGAATTTCACAATAAATGTCCTTTGTCCTTGTCCTCACATGGAATGTGAGGAGCAAGACCAATAGGTCGGTGTGTATATATATATGTATATCTATATATCTATATATATCTATATATATCTATCTATATATATATATATATATAATTATAAAACTCTGATCTTGGATGTGTGTGTATAATCACATCTTCTCGAAAAAAAGACGTTAACGGTAAAATGTTTACATATTCCGGTAGAGATGTATCCCGTAGTCTTATCTGAAAAATTCATGCACTATTTCTCGAGTTATTAATCAAAATGTTCACAAATCTGAAATAACTTGAATCTAAATGAAATGGTCTCGCTGATGACGTCACAATGGGTCTGCTGCACGCAGCCTGCGCTGTTTCACGCGCTGCGTGTGACATCACACCCCCCCCCCACCCCCCCCCCCCCCAACTCGCAGTCCTTTGGTCGCCGTCCGCCCAGCCCGCTCGCCTTCCGCCCAGCCCACTCGCCTTTCGCCCAGCCCACCCAGCGTCCACCCTGCCCACTCAGCTTCCGGTCGGCTGAGCATTGTTTGTCTGAGTTTGTCTGCCCTCTCCTTCTCTCTGCCCCCCCTCTCTCCAGTAAATTGTGACAACAAATAATCCGAGTGTCTCCAATGAGATAGATAGGAACTCAGGACCACTGTCTCGTTGTTGATAGAATGTTTCAATTGCCTGATAACAGCTGGGAAGAAACTGTCCCTGAATCTGGAGGTGTGTGTTTTCACACTTCTGTACCTCTTGCCTGATGGGAAAGGGAAGAAGAGAGAATTGCCAGGGTGAGACTCGTCCTTGATTATGCTGGTGGACTTGTCGAGGTAGCTTGAGGTATTAATGGAGTCATTGGACAAGTGGTAGGTTTGTTTGATAGTCTGGGCTGCGTCCACAATTCTCTCCAGTTACTTGGGTCTTGGAAGGAGCTGTTCCCAAACCATACTTTGATGCATTCCAATAAATATTATGCTTACAAACGGGAAGCAACAAAACTTCTTAGATACTGTAAACAAAACTTAAGCAACAAGCTTAACAAACAGAACAATCAAACTTAGAACATATAAGCATTAAAGATAAGATTGCAAATGTGAGAACAGTAATATTTGCAAACACCAATTAAATGATAAGCTAATTGTTTTGTTACTGAGAAGTGTTCCGATACTGATCAGGAAGCCGGAGACATAAGGAACAGCTAATGCTGGTTTATAAAATAAAACATAAAGTGCTTAAGTAACTCAAGGCAGCATCTCTGGAGAACATGGATAAGTGATGTTTCTGATTGAGACTCTTCTTCAGACTGATGAAGGGTCCCAACCTGAAATGTCACTTATCCACATTCTCCAAAGATGCTGCCTGACCCGTTGAATTACTCCAGCACATTGTGTGAGGTTTCTTTCTGATCAGGAAGGTCATTACTTTGATACAAAGTCCATAAATGCGTTTATTTCATCAAATAAGATCACTTCAAATAGAGAAGAGTATATCCTCTAACATTCCTGTTGCTGATCACTAACCAGTGGCAGAAGTGAAAGGAGGGATGGGGAAGGGTGTTCTGAAAGGAGCCCCTATTAAAATTTAGAGTTGATAATCCAATATGTCACAAAAAGACAGTCTGGTTTCTATATTGCAGCACATATCTCTTTCACTGTCATCTCTGGCACATGAAGTGTCAAGTCACCAATGAATATCTTCACAAATCACTGACATCTATTCTGCTCCTGCCTTTTACCCTTTTCTATTTAGTATCTCTGCATATTAGAGGAGCCTGAAATGGCAACGCTACTAACCCTAGCAGCTTTTCTGTTGGTTTTTAAAGATTTTTTTAAAATGTCCTTACCCAAAAGTCAAAAATGCAGATTTGAATGATTTTAGTAAAATTGTTAAACCCCTTAAAGTGACATCTGTTTTCAACATTTTGAGACCAATGCATCACTGGTATTTTCACATCAGCACTGGGATCCTGATTTTGGCAAGTGCCTGTTATAACTTCTGTTTATAATCATAAACAGAGTTTCAGCCACATTCAGCAAAATTATGCCAGTCAAATTTCCTTATAAACTAAAATAGGTTTAAAGCAGAGAGCAACAGAAATCTCTTTAGTTCACTTTGTACATAGTTGGATTGCAGGCAGGCAAACAATCCCAACATTTGTAGTTATACAGCAGTTGTGCGTGACTTTAATCTACATATTGATTGGGCCAACCAAATTGGTAGCAGCGCTGAGGAGGAGGATTTCCTGGAATATACAGTATACGGGATGGTTTTTTAAACCAATATGTAGAAGAACCGACTAGAGGGTACGCCATCCTATACTGGGTATTGTGTAATGAGGAGGGATTAGTTAACTATCTTGGTGTGCAGAGTCACTTGGGCAACAGTGGAATTATGCATTAGGTTGGAGAGTGACTTGGTTAATTCAAAGACTAGGGTCCTGAACATAAAGAAAGGAGACTTTGAATGTATGAGATGAGAATTGGCTAGGATGGACTACCTATAGTAGCAGATTATTATATCGTTCAAGGAATTGCTCCCTCTAGCCACTAGGAGAAGACACGGGGTAAGGAGATAGCACCGTTTTACACTTGGGAGCTCCCACGAGACATTCAAAACCGTCAAAAGATAAATCTTCAAAACACAGTATCTTGATTAATAGTTTCTTTATTGTCGAAGTAAAGTAAGATATTCATCCAAATACCATCCCACCATGCTTCCTCCGAACCAACTAAAAAACTACAAGCTTCTGCCCAAAACTCCCAGCAAAAAACACGCCTCCGACTATGTAATAAATCCCACCCACATAATTACAGGCAGACAAAATTTAAAGGCAGATGCCATAATTTATGACACACAAAATTAAGCCAAATGGCCACTATACTGCCAAATTATACTTAAAGGATTGACGGTGGAGATGCAATGGCAAAGATTTAAAGACCGCATGAATGAACTCCAAAAATTGTTCATCCCTGTCCGGCAAAAAATAAAACGGGAAAAGCGGCTCAACCGTAGCTAATGAGGGAAATCAAGGATAGTGTTAAATCCTAGGAAAAGGCATAGAAATTGGCCAGAGGAAGCAGCAAACCGGAGGACTGGAAGAAATTTAGAACTCACAGAGGAGGACAAAGGGGTTAATTAAGAGAGAGATAAACAGCATGAAAGAAAGCTTGTGGGGAATATAAAAATGGACTCTAAAAGCTTCTTTAGATATGTAAAAGATATTAGTGAAGCCAAATGTAGGTCGACAATAGGTGCAGGAGTAGGCCATTTGGCCCTTCGAGCCAGCACCACCATCCAATGTGATCATGGCTGATCATCCCCAATCAGTACCCCGTTCCTGCCTTCTCCCCATATCCCCTGACTCCGCTATTTTTAAGAGCCCTATCTAGATCTCTCTTGAAAGCATCCAGAGAACCTGCCTCCCTTATATTTGATTAGTGAAGACAAATGGCACTAATATGGTGAGTCTGTAGATTGACCATATTAGCCTTTACTATATCTATCACTACACAAATTATGCATGCTGCACATTCCATATGTAGTCCAGTCCGGATCTTCAACCCTACCCTGGACTATTGATAACGGTACTTCACCATCTCACGGTCAGACTTGATGCTGACTATGGAGATGATACCATGTTATGTTTCCTCCGCTTGTGTTACAATAAAGGACTATGAGTCATTACTCCTGTGTATGGGTCTCATTGCACAACACAGTCAGAGACGGGTGAATTTATAATGGGAAACAAGGAAATGGCAGAACAGTTAAACGAGTACTTTGGTTCTGTCTTCACTAAGGAAGACACAAACTATCTCCCAGAAATACATAGAAACATAGAATATAGGTGCAGGAGTAGGCTATTCGGCCCTTGGAGCCTGCACCGCCATTCAATATGATCATGGCTGATCATCCAACTCAGTATCCTGTACCTGCCTTCTCTCCATACCCCCTGATCCCTTTAGTCACACGGGCCACATCAAACTCCCTCTTAAATATAGCCAATGAACTGGCCTCAACTACCTTCTGTGACAGAGAATTCCACAGACTTACCACTCTGTGTGAAAATGTTTTTTCTCATCTCGGTCCTAAAAGACTTCTCCCTTATCCATAAACCGTGACCCCTTGTTCTGGACTTCCCCAACATCGGGAACAATCTTCCTGCATTTAGCCTGTCCAACCCCTTAAGAATTTTGTAAGTTTCTATAATATTAGATTAGATTCTTTATTTGTCATTCAGACCTTTTGTTTCTGAACGAAACTCTGTTCCCCTGCAGTCATACATATAATTAAAAATAAATAAATAAAAATGACAGAACACACAATAAACACAAATTTAACATCCACCACAGTGAGTTCACCAAACACCTCCTCACTGTGATGGAAGGCAAAGTCTTTAAGTCTGTGTCTCTTCCCTCTTTGTTTCCCTCTGCGCCGAGGCGATCCAGGCCTCAGATGCCGCGACCCCACCGGGCAATGGTAAGTAGTCACTCCCGCGGTTCAACCGAGCTCCGCGAACGGGCCGCTGCCACTGCCTCCGCCCTGGGACCGAGTCGGGTCGCCGCTGCTGCTGCTGCCGCCGCTACTGCTGCTGCCGCTGCTGGAACCACTCCGGGATTCGGGTCGCCGCTGCTGGGACTGCTCCGGGAGTCAGGTTGCCGCTGCTGCTGCTGCCTCCGCCGCTGCTGGAACCGCTCCGGGAGTCGAGTCGCCGCCGCTGCTGCTGCTGCCTCCCCCGCTGCTGGACCAGCTCCGGGACAGAGTCGGGTCGCCGCCGCTAGAACAGCCCCGGGGCCCGAGGTCGCCAGCTCTGCCATTAGGCCTCGGTGCAGACGGAGACTGAGAATATGACAGAAAAGTCGCACTTTCCCTCCCCCCCCAGAAGGACGAGACCCGGACATGTTACTCCCCCCCCACCCACATACACACACAATCTAACAAAACGAACTAACCCAACTAAAAACAGGACAGAAAAATAAAATAACAGATGGACTGCAGGCGGGCCGCAGCTGTTAAGCCAGTGCCGCCATCTTGAACCCCCTCAATCTTCTAAATTCTAACAAGTACAAGCCAAGTCTATCCAGTCTTTCTTTATATGAAAGTCCTGCCATCCCAGGAATCAGTTTGGTGAACCTTCTCTGTACTCCCTCTATGGCAAGAATGTCTTTCCTCAAATTAGGAGACCAAAACTGTACGCAATACTCCAGGTGTGGCCTCACCAAGACCCTGCACAACTGCTGTAGTACCTTCCTGTTCCTATACTCAAATCCTTTTGCTATGAATGCTAACATACCATTCACTTTCTTCACTGCCTGCTGCACCTGCATACCCACTTTCAATGACACCCAGGTCTCGTTGCATCTCCCTTTTTCCTAATCAGCCACCATTCAGATAATAGACTACTTTCCTGTTCTTGCCACCAAAGTGGATAACCTCACATTTATCCACATTATACTGCATCTGCCATGCATTTGCCCACTCACCCAACCTATCCAAGTCACCTTGCAGCCTCCCAGCATCCTCCTCACAGCTAACACTGCCCCCAAACTTGGAGATGTTGCATTCAATTCCCTCATCCAGATCATTAATATATATTGTAAATAGCTGGGGTCCCAGCACTGAGCCTTGCGGTACCCCACTCATCACTGCCTGCCATTCTGAAAAGGACCCGTTTACTCCTACTCTTTGCTTCCTGTCTGCCAGCCAGTTCTCTATTCACATCAATACTGAACCCTCAATACCGTGTGCTTTAAGTTTGGGACCTTGCCGAAAGTCTTCTGAAAGTCCAGATATAACACATCCACTGGTTATCCACTCTACTAGTTACATCCTCGAAAAATTCTATAAGATTCGTCAGACATGATTTACCTTTCATAAATCCAAGCTGACTTTGTCCAATGATTTCACCACTTTCCAAATGTGCTGTTATCCCATCTTTAATAACTGAGTAGCATTTTCCCCACTACCGATGTTAGACTAACTAGCCTATGCTTGCTTTCATACAGTAGGTTAAAGCATTGAGTATAAGGGTCAGGAAGTCATGATGCCAATTGATAGGACTTTGGTTAGACCGCATTTGGAGCATTGCATGCGGTTCTGGTCGCCCCATTATAGGAAGGATGTGGAGTCTTTGAAAAGGGTGAAGAGGAAGTTTACCAGAATGATGCCTGGATTAAGCGATATTAGCTACAGGGAGTGGTTGGACAGACTTGAATTGTTTTTTCCTGGAATAACGGAGGTTACGAGGAGTTGTGAGAGAACCATATAAAATTATGAGAGCCAGTGATCGGATGGGCAGTCAGAATCCTTTTCCCAGGGTGGAAAAATCAAATATTAAAGGACATAGCTTTAAGGTGAGAGAGGCAAAGTTTAAAAGAAAATGAGCAGGCAAGTATTTTTTTACACAGAGGGTGGTTTTTGCCTGGAACCCGCTGCTTGGGGTGGTGATTCAGGCAATAGTGACATTTTAGAGACTTTTGGATAAGCATACAGATATGAGGGAATGGGAGGGTATGGATTATATGCAGGCCGATAAATGGATTATGTGCAGGCGATTATCAATGGCTCTGTGATCTGAGGTTAAGGAGAGGATTATGAGCTTTATTTGATTTCATTGATCATGACGGCACAGACATTGTGGGCCAAAGGGCTGTACTGCTCTGTGTTCTTTTGTCTCCACACCACAAACAAATCTTAAACATCCAACTGGGATTGCTGGGTAATGATCAATGAAATCAAATGAAGCTGATAATCCTCTCCCATTATCCATTTGTAATCTTCCCACTGAGATCAATTGACTAAGGCCAACTAGGGAATGACCCTGATATACTTTCATCTTATGTCTCAATCTTTACGTAATATTCAACAGTTCTGAACTCTTCAAAATTACAGGTCAATATTATTTAAGCCAGCAATGAAATGGTTAAATCGAAATGGTAGCTGTGCAAAGTATTTTGCGCAATAAAATGAAATTTATGTTTTTCAATTAAGTTTATTGTTCGGAATGTTAATAACATTTTGGCTCCGATCCCAGAAACTGTTGCAACTTCTGTAGTGACAAAGCCCCAGTCAAGCAGATTGCTGACCTAATTTGTTGAGGAAATTGCCATAATGAGTCAATCAACTAAAGAGATGGCAAATGAATTATTAGAACGATTAATTTTTAATTGAATTCTCATATGTTGGTAGATATTTAGATTACTTCCTGCTTTGTAAGGATGATGGTAATGAAATTAAAAAGTGTTTTTTATTGAATCCTCAACCTATGATGTATTGTACTAACTTACTTACATCTGCTTTTTCTGTGATTAAAGTTCATGCTATAGTCTTTAAAACTCAACAAAGTGGTGCAGTTACAAGAGCTATTGCCTCACAGCTTCATTGACCCAGCTTTAATCCTGACCTCTGCAGCAGCCTGTTGGAGCTTGCACATTATCCCTGCACTGTGTGGTTTTCTCCTGTTGCTCGTTTCCTTCCACATCCAAAGATATCTGAGTAAGCAAGTTAATTGGTGATTGTAAGTTGCCCCTTGTGGGTAATGGAGTGGTTGAAGAGAGGGAGTGGGGGGTTCATATATACATGATGAAAATAAAGTGGGATCAGTGTACGATTAGCATAAATTGGTGCCTGTTCCTAAAATAAAATGTGAAATTGAGAAAGCAATGTTTATGCCATTGAGTTGTAGAATACCAAGGCGAGATATGAGGAGCTATTTGTCACATGGCGCTAAAACAGGCCCTTCGGCCCAACTTGTCCATGCAAACCTTGAATGCGACGCCCCTAGTATCCACTTTTATAGCTGCCTCTCGTAGCTCATTCCAGATACTGATTAGCGTCTGAGTGTAAAGATTGCACCCAAGTCCCTCTTAAACCTCTCCCCTCTCACCTTAAGCCTATGCCCTTTAGTTTTAGAATCCTCTACTCAGGGGGGAAAAGTACTGACAATGTTCACTTTATCCATGCTCCTCATAATCTTGTACACCTCAAATACAGTCAGCCCTCAGACTCCTCTGTTCCAAATAAAAAAGTCCCAGCCCATCCCATGCTAAGGCTGGGGGGTGATCTTAATGAGATGTATAAAATAATACGTGGAATAAATAGGGCAGAGGCAGTTATTTTTACCCAGGGTAGGGCGGCGGGTAGATGGCCAGCCCTGCCGGCAGTCTGTTCGTTTTTTTCATCTTTTTGTTATTTTAGTGTTTGTTAAAAGTTTGATTTTAATGTACTTCGGTTTGTTTAAAAGACATTTGGACGGTGACATGGACAGGAAAAGTTTGGAAGATATTGCCTGCAAATGGGGCCAACTTAGATGGACATCTTGGTCAGCATAGACAAGTTGGGCCAAAGGGGGTGTTACACACTGTATGACACTATCCAACCTCTCCCCTTAATTCAAACTTGCAAGCCCAGATAACATCATGGTGTTTGTAACATTGCTACACATTCCTCCCACTGGATCCCTCCCCCACCCCCCCACCACTGCTCACCCTCCCCTCCTCTCTCCTCTCCTCTCCCACCTCTATTGTTCCCCTCGGCTGCCATTGCTCCTTATTTGATTCACCTTCTTGTCACATTGTAGAATCTGTACCTTTTATTCCCCATTTACCAGCTCCCAGTCTCTGCTGCTATCTCCAGCCTTCTGCCCTGCCCCCCCCCCCCCCCCCCCAACCTGATTTATCTGTCAATCAACCCCTCCTCACCTGTATCTTCCTTTCACCTGCTAGTCTCTATCCTTCTGGCATTTCTCCTGAAATGCATCTTGGGCCTTTTCAGTATGCCTGAGTATTTGCTTGCCAGCTCTTGCCAATTCTGCCTCCAGAACTCTTCCTTGTGGGTCTTCTTCGCCTGGCTCACCTGTCGAAGATTCCATGGCTCCCTCTGGTGACGCTCCTTCGCCTGGCTTACCTGCTTCTTCTTGCTCCAGGAATTAAACAGGTCTTTGGCAGACTGCCAGAACGGCAGGACAAACAGGATGGTTTTCATTGCTTCCATCTTCTAGCTGATAAACATTCAATAGTGGTTCAATAGTTGAGACTAAATTCTTAACAATCGTTCATTCTGGTGCAGGTTTCGTAAAAGCCTGGAAGAATCCAAAACAAAACTGGACTTTCAGAAACATCCAATTATTTTCAAGATGCAGGGCTGATTTATTTTGAAGGAACCTGATAACGTCTCAACTCCAAAACATCTCAAGGCCAAGCACCTGGCTTTATACAGGCTGGCAAGCAAACAAGCTTCTTGTTAAAGAAGGAACTGCAGATGCTGGAGAATCGAGGGTTACACAAAAAGCTGGAGAAACTCAGCAGGTGCAGCAGCATCTAAGGAGCGAAGGAGATAGGCGACGTTTCGGGTCGAGACCCTTCTTCAAACAAGCTTCTTGGCTGCTTTCCAAAACTTTAGCAGAACTTAAACTTCTAATATATTTCACAGACTTTATGTTTGCCCTTTTTTAATCATTTTAAAATGCGACAAATCAATCAGACTTTTCACAGCATCTAATTAAGAAGCCGTCCGAGTTAAAGAGTTCTAACTTTCAAATTTACAGCATTGTACAATAGCTGTTCATTACTCATGGTCTAGATCAGTTACGTTTTCAATCTTCAGATAAGTCAAGTGGCTGTGTCGATTAACCTACCAGCGGGTAGGCTGTAAACTGGGTCAAGCTACAATCTCTGGCAGAGATTTAGCTTCTTCAGTTCCTCTTCTACGGATCCAGCTCTTCATAGAAACATAGAAACATAGAAAATAGGTGCAGGAGTAGGCCATTCAGCCCTTTGAGCCTGCACCGCCATCCAACTCAGTATCCTGTACCTGCCTTCTCTCCATACCCGCTGATCCCTTTAGCCACAAGGGCCACATCTAACTCCCTCTTAAATATAGCCAATGAACTGGCCTCAACTACCTTCTTGGCAGAGAATTCCACAGACTCACCACTCTCTGTGTGAAAAGCAGGCAGTGATAAAGCAGACAGTAATCTCTCACAGAGATCCAGCCCGATCTTCTGTCCCTCTTCTATGGGACCAATCTTCCACCTCCTGGTAGTAAGATAGTTTTCGATTCTAAGTATAGTGACAGTTTTTACAACGTCTCAAGGGATTAGCCCTCAATAATCACTTTAATTGATGACCGTGGATCAGAAGGTAATCTATACGCTCCCACGAGCCCTCCACGAGACATTCAATGCCGCGCGAAAGATGAATCTTCCAAAAACAGTCTCGATTAGTAGTTTCTTTATTGTAGTAGTACAAACAGTAAGATAATTCATAAAAGCTTCTTCTTGTATACGTACATTCCAATCATACTAGTGGTTATGCTCGTGCATGGTCGAAAACTATGTCTCTCCCACGATCTTCATAAAACTAAACTAAACTCCTTGGTAGTCTGCGCCAGAATCCCAGCCGCAAACCACGCCCCAGACTAAGAATAAATCCCACCACACAATTACAGGCAGATACAAATAAACGTCACTGGTTATAATTATAACATACTGAGTTAAGCTAAATGGCTACTACACCAAGCTTGTCACCTACATTCCCCTCCAACATTCATAATTGCCTCAGTACAACCATAGAGTATCTGCCTTGATATTCTGTTCAAGTTGCTTAGATATGATTGCCTTTTGATTAATCAGTAGCTGGTTTACTAATTTACAAATTAATACTTTCAGGTTTAAAATCCCACCCTTTAAGGCACAAAAACTTGAAAACAGCAGAAGTAATACTAAAGAAACTAATGAAAGCATCATAAGAGCTTAATCAACCTTTTATTCAAAGTTGTGGGGTTTTGCAATTTAAAAGTAATCCAGAGAATTTATAAATATGGTGCAGTGTGGCAATGAGCTCAACTACATTGTACATAGACAGAAATCTGTGGATTTTATTATTGAAAAGAAACTAAGTGAATGAGAAGCTGGGAAAAGGTACCACTTAAGGGCCTGTCCCACTTAGGCGACTTTGTCGGCGAGTGCAGGAGACTCTGGGCTCACCACATGATCGCCACATTGTCATCACATGTTCGCTGGTGGTCTCTAAAGAGTCTCCTTCATGGTGGCGAGGAGTTCCCGCATTCTGGGAACTAGTCGCGACCTCAGTATGGTCGCCGCAAATTTTTCAAAATATTGAAATTTTTTCTGCGACTGAAAATTGGTCGCCATGGAGAAAATTGATAATCCTGTAGTTGTAGGTGCAGTTATAGTGGGCCGCCATGTAGTTGTAGGTAGTCGAGGTAGTCGTTGGTAGTTTTAGTTAATCGCCTTTGCTGTCCGGGCATTTTCATTGGCTCATTGGGGGATAAAAACGTAAGCACGAGTTTTCAGAACCAAGGATAATCGACCGGTGATGTTAAATGCCCCGCCAACTTCACAGCTGTGTATCTCTGGCTTATTAAAAAGTTGTCTGGCTTCTTAAAAGTGTCTCCACTCCTTCTCCCCCGTTCTTCCCTCCCTCTCCCCCCTTCCCCCCCTTCTCCCCTCCCTCTCCCCCCTTCCCCCCCTTCTCCCCTCCCATCCTCCCCCCTCTTTTAAAGTACTTACCGCACACTATGCTAGCCGTCTTAACCTTCCTGTTCATTGCGGTGTGTGTCTGTATCACCTTGGCTTTGCACTGTGTGTATTTCAGACAGTGCTCCCCCGCTTTCCCTGGCCCCTGCCTTTGCGATGTGTTTGTGTTTGTGTGTGTGTGTGTTTCACTCTGACAGTCGCCGTTCCAGTTCCCGAAAAATCGCCTAAGTGGGCCAAGCCCTTTAAAACAACTCTGAATGCAATATGGAATTAGTGAACAGGTAAAAAAGGCAGGTAGATTCTGTAGCTTTTCACCAAGTGTAATCCTCACCTGTAATATATTTAAATAACGAAATGTCCATATTCTTTAAAGACAAAATATTGCTATGAATAGTGCAAATACTACAAACTAAATCACTGAAGTAATGAAACGTGGATAAAGTAAACACTGTGCAATATGTCTGATGACATTTTTCGCTTTGCCATTTCCTTCACATTATCTGTGTTTGATATGCTCCTATCCATAATCCTAGATAATGAATAATGATTTCAAGTATGACTTGAATCTATATGTGCTGACTTAATTGTGAGGATGCTACTAACTGAGATTAGCATGCTTGCAATTGCAGGTTTTTCGAAGGATTCACAATGAGCAAAGTATATAGCACATGGGATGACATCCATACACTCCTGACACCCATACAAATCAAGAATCTAGCTATCTCCATTTAAAAAATATCCATTGAATTGCCCACCACTGCCTTATATGCCACAAAATCCACAGATTCAACACAGAGAGCCACTTGACTTAGGATAATTTCTCGTCTCCTTCCGAAAGGAACGTCCTTTAATTCTGAGGCTATGACCTAGACTCGTGGACTCTCCCACTAGTGGAAACATCATATCCACATTCCAAGCCTTTCACTGTACTGTACGTTTCAATGAGGTCCCCCCACAATACGATGAGCTTGCTCGAAGCACCAAATGGCCTACAACTGCACTTCTTTTTTATGTTTCTCTGTTTTGAACTCCAGAGATTACAGACCAGTGCCGTCAAATACTCATCATAAGTTAACCCACTCATTCCTGGGATAATTCTTGCAAACCTCCTCTGGACCCTCTCCAAGGCCAGTACATCCTTCCTCAGATATGGTATAGACAGGCCACAGAAGGCTGTGGAGGCCAAGTCAATGGATATTTTTAAGAGAGAGAGAGAGAGAGAGAGAGAGAGAGATAGATAGATAGATAGATAGATAGATAGATAGATAGATAGATAGATAGATAGATAGATAGATAGATAGATAGATAGATAGATAGATAGATAGATAGATAGATAGATAGATAGATAGATAGATAGATAGATAGATAGATAGATAGAGAGATAGATAGAGAGATAGATAGATAGATAGATAGATAGATAGATAGATAGATAGATAGATAGATAGATAGATAGATAGATAGATAGATAGATAGATAGATAGATAGATAGATAGATAGAATCTCGATTGGTATGTATGTGAGGGATTATAGAGTCAGAGAGTTATAGTCAAAGAGTGACTATAGTGTGGAAACAGGCCCTTCAGCCCAACTTGCCCACACCTGCCAACATGTCCCAACATCCTGTGTTTGGTCCACATCCCTCCAAACCTGTCATACATGTAGCTGTCTAACTGCTTCTTAAACATTGGGATAGACCCAGCCTCAACTGCCTCCTCTGACAGCTTGTTTCATACTCCCACCACATTTTGTGTGAAAAGGTTACTCTCAGATTCCTATTAAATCCTTTTCCCTTCACCTTAAACCTATGTTCTCTGGTCCTCAATTCACCTACTCTGGGCAAGAGACTCTACCCGATCAATTCATCTCATGATTTTATACACCTCTATAAGATCATCCATCATCCACCTTCCTCTTCCTTCGTGTGGTGTGCACAGCCTAACGTTGTAGGACAACTTGTTCCATTTGATCTTCTGTTTGTGCACATCGAGTTGATTGCATTAGTCGAAACAGGGTGGACCACGTGAAGGTTGCAATCTTCCACCCCCTCATCCTCCTGCGCTCCAGGGAATAGAATCGCAGCCTACTCAACCTCTCCCTATAGCACAGACCCTCTAGTCCTCCCAACAATATAGACAATAGACAATAGGTGCAGGAGTAGGCCATTCGGCCCATCGAACCAGCACCGCCATTCAATGTGATCATGGCTGATCATCCCCAATCAGTCCCCTGTTCCTGCCTTCTCCCCATATCCCCTGACTCCTCAATCTTTAAGAGCGCTATCTAGCTTTCTGTTGAAAGTATCCAGAGAACTGGCTTCCACTGCCCTCTGAGGCAGGGAATTCCGCAGACTATCTGTGAGAAAAGTGTTTCCTCGTCTCTGTTCTAAATGGCTTATTCTTTCTGGACTCTCCCAACATCGGGAACATGTTTCCTGCCTCTAGCGTGTCCAAACCTTATAATCTTATACGTTTCAATATGATCTCCTCTCACCCTTCTAAACTCCAGAGTATACAAGCCCAGCTGCTCCATTCTCTCAGCATATGACAGTCCTGCCATTCCGGGAATTAACCTTGTAAACCTACACTGCACTCCCTCATTAGCCAAAATGTCCTTCCTCAAATTAGGGAAACAAAACCGCACACCATACTCCAGGTGCCGTCTCACTAGGGCCCTATACAACTGCAGAAAGACCTCTTTGATCCTATACTCAACTCCTCATGTTATAAGGGCCAACATGCCATTCGCTTTCTTCACTGGCTGCTGTACCTGCATGCTTACTTTCATCGACTGATGAACAAGAACCCCCAGATCCTATTGTACTTCCACTTTCCCGAACTTGACACAAGTTAGATAGTAATCTGCCTTCCTGTTTTTGCTACCAAAGTGGATAACCTCCACATTAAATTGCATCTGCCATGCATCTGCCCATTTACCCAATCTGTCCAAGTCACCCTGCATTCTCATAGCAACCTCCTCACAGTTCACACTGCACCCAGCTTTGTGTCATCTGCAATTTTGCTAATGTTACTTTGAATCCCTTCATCTAAATTATTGATGTATATTGTAAATAGCAGCGGTCCCAGCACCGAGCCGTGCGGTACCTCACTAGCCTGCCATTCTGAAAGGGTAGGCAAATCCCTACTCTTTGTTTCCTGTCTGCCAACCAATTTTTTATCCATGTCAACACTCTACCCCCAATACCATGTGCCATAATTTTGCCCACTAATCTCCTATTTGGGACCTTATCAAATGCTTTCTGAAAGTCCAGGTACACGACATCCACTGGCTCTCTCTTGTCCAAAATTCCAGAAGATTAGTCAAGCATGATTTCCCCTTCGTAAATCCATGCTGACTCGGACCGATCCTGTTACTGCTATCCAAATGTGCTGCTATTTCATCTTTTATAATTGACTCCAGCACCTTCCGCACCACCAACGTCAGTTAACTGGCCTATAATTCCCTGTTTTCTCTCTCCCGCCTTTCTGAAAAAGTGGGATAACAATAGCTACCCTCAAATCCACTGGAACCGATCCAGAATCTATAACATTGGAAAATTATCACCAATGCATCCACTATTTCTAAAGCCACTTCCCTAAGTACCCTGGGATGCAGACCATCAGGCCCTGGGGATTTATCAGCCTTCAGTCCCATCAGTCTACCCAACAACATTTCCTGCCAAATGTGGATTTTCTTCATTTGCTCCGTCACCCCAGATCCTCTGGCCACTAGTATATCAGGAAGATTGTTTGTGCTCTCCTTAGTGAAGATGGATCAAAAGTTCCTTATTCTTTATTCTTTGGAGCGCAGAAGGTTAAGGGGCGACTTGATCGATGTCTTTAAAATGATGAAAGGGATAGACAGAGTTGACGTAGATAAGCTTTTCCCATTGAGGGTAGGAAAGATTCAAACAAGAGGGCATGACATGAGAATTAAGGGACAGAAGTTTAGGGGTAACAGGAGGGGGAACTTCTTTACTCAGAGAGTGGTGGCTGTGTGGAATGATCTTCCTGCAGAAGTGGTGGAGGCAGGATCGATTTTAACATTTAAAAGTAAAGTGGATAGGTATATGGGCGGGAAGGGAATGGAGGGGTATGGTCTGAGTGCAGGTAGATGGGACTATGGGAAAATAAATGGTCGGCACGTACTGGAAGGGCCGAGAAGGCCTGTTTCCATGCTGTAATTGTTATATGGTTATTATATGGTTACCTGTTCAACTCATCTGCCAGTTTGTACTCATTTGTACCCTTGTCCAAGTCCTTCTGCAGAGCTCCCTGCTTTCTCTGCCCCTCCATCTATTTTTGTATCATCTGTAAACGTGGACACAAAGACTTTAATCCCCTCGTCCAAATCATTAATGCACAATGTGAAGAGTAGCAGCTCCAGCAACGACCCCTGTGGAATTCCGTTAGTCACTGACAGCCAACCAGAAAAAGCCCTTCATTATCTTCTGCCATCCAGCCACCCTACTATCCGCACCGACGAGTGATCACACCGACTATCACTATCCTACATACTAAGGACAATTTACAATTTTACAGAAGCCAGGAATATTGTTCTCCTCTGAAGTGACTTCTTCAGAATCCTCTTCTTGATGACAAGAGCTCACAGCAAACAAATAAAAATGAAAGACAGGATCGTACAGGGAGTTTTGATATTAACATATGTCAGTCTTGAGAAATCACCATGAAGTTATGAAGCTAACAAAATAAATGCAGGATGACAAGAAATATGCGAACACTCATTTAAGAAGCCAAGATCATCATCCTAAATATTCATGGATTTACCTGACTTATAATTCTCCAGGGCATCATGTTGTAGTTAGAGATATAATGATGAGTACTCTGACTAGGTCTGAATTCTCTCCTGGATGCAGGAACCCTCTTCTCCATGAGTATCATGGCTCCAGAGTGTCTTGGGCCTAGGAAACACGATTTGGGTAATTTAGAATATTTTGATTTATTTAGAATTGTACAGTTAGTGAATGATTATTAGTCGAATGCTTGTGTTTTACATTGCAGTGTGTTTTTGTATGATAGTTATTAGTAGTGTTATTTCTTATTTAAGTACGATTTTTCTTGCATGTTATGAGCTCATTTGCCTTTGCTTAGGTTGAAGTGTTTGTGTGGAGGAGATTTGCTGCTGAAGTGTGTTTGATGGTTCCCTTGCGGCTTAAACTGAGATTGGTTACCGATTTTAGATTGTTTACAGGTTTGAAAGCTTGTGTGATTTCCGTGCGTGAGATTGGTGTGAAATAATTTTGGGTACCCGGGTTGAAAGGAGAGATTGATTGTGTGAGAGACTTACTGGTGCATTGAAGAACTTTTGGCCATTGTTTGTGAACAAACTGTTAAGTCTTGTGAGTGAAGTGTGAATCGTTTGTATACTGTGTCCATTGTTAGTAACGATAGGAAACTAGATAGAGAGAGATACAATGGAAGAGCCTGAAAGCCCATTACAATTAGTTGTAGTGAGTTCCCACAAAAAGCGTAAAGATTGAAATACTTTTTGGGAGCGTTGAATAAGAAATATACTCAAACATGAGGCACGGCGTGTGGCCAACCATCTCATCAAGGAGGCTTGATGGCCGCCGGTTGCCTAGGCCCTCCATATGAAGGAGCCTGGCAGCATGTTCCATCCGGCTGAGCCCGTAAACCTGGAGCAGGAGCTCCTTAAGGCCAAGGTATTTCTCGGCAGCCGGGAGGTCTTCGAGGAACTGAGTGACTTCTCCGGCCGTGTCCTGGTCGAGGGCCCCCACACAAACACTTCAACCTAAGCAAAGGCAAATGAGCTCATAACATGCAAGCAAAATGTCCGCTGTAATGCCCAGCAGCTGGAATTGGGCCTCCGCCTGCTGAAACCAGGTGCGAGGTCCGGGCGGTCCAGAACTGCGTCGAGAGACAAGGCCCGTTCGGCCTGTGAGGTGGACGGATGGGCGGCTCTGTCTTCTGACTCCATTATGACACCAATGGAGCGTCGGGGTCACCAATGTGGTGCGGCAATACGCCCAAAATGAAGGTGAGGAGCCGGGTATTGCGGGACAAATTTTATTAGCTGTTGTTCTCCTGTCCAGTCGGGTCTGCAAGATGACGATCGCGCCTAAACCCCTGCGCTTTATCCCAGTAGCTATGGGCCACCCCCGGACTAGTCCATTCCAGTGCCAAGGGGTTCGATAGTGGAATGGCCTGACACTTGGAAGCCGTCACAATGCAAACAATCCCCGAACCATTTATGTGTATTCCTCATGGAAACCTAATGAAATGATTGCAGTACTGAGTAAAATACCTGAAAGAAAGAAATCACCTGCTTCCTTTGTGGACTATCTCTGGACCACTATGCATGTGAATCACGCGGACTCGAGAGATTTATGGGCTGTAATACAACAGATCATAATTCCTTCAGAGCATACCAGGTTCTTAGCCACCTTAGGACACCCAACTCATGAATCACTGGCTCAAGTAATTGTTGATAATAGTGCAAGAGAAGATGCAGTTTTAATTGCCCTTGCTAATGCCCTTCATAAGCCAAGAGATATTGCTAGGATTCTGGATGTTCAACCAAAGAAAGGAGAGGGAGCAGATGAGTTTTTAGAAACGTTCTCGGAACTATATATGGACCAGTCAGGAGATCTAAATTTTTGGAATGGGGCAAATTCTCCTTAGTACTGCGCAATATTGTTAAACAGTCTGCCAACTAATGTGGCCGAAGCAATTAAAACAAACAACATGGACTGGTTGGAAAACAGTTCTAGTCAAATGGCTCGTGCAGTGAGGTATCATTGGAAGGATATCAAGAAACAAGAGTCATCCAGTAGTTAAGACAAAAACTGAATATGTGACAAAGAAGGAGGTGCTAATGTCTAATTTAGATTTATGGAGTCCTCAGACAAGGGCAAGGCATGGTTTGATAGAATGGACGAGGGCGCCAAAACCGGATTATCCAGGTAACCCTGATGAGTCACCTCCCTGAGAACCCCAAGTCCAAACCAGAGAGGGAATAGAATATTGGGACCAGACCAATGCTATGCTTGGGGTGGATTAGGTCACTGGAGTAGGGAGTGCTCAACATGAGGATGACATGAAGATGGGGGTCAACTAAGAGATCAAAGAGATCTACGAGCAGAGAGAGCAATCCATTCTCACGTTCCGGATTAGCAAATTTAATGGTGACGATGCAAATCTAACGGAGAACCTGTACTATCATTGTGTGTAGAGAAAAGAATATGCAACTTTCTGATAGATACAGGGGCATCCATGTAGGTATGTTGCAAAACTTACCTTAAGCAGCGCTGCAGTTCTGCCGCTCCCCGTGTGTGCGACTTTGGCGCCTTTCAGAGGGGGGCGGGCTTAAAGTGCCGTTTTTCTTCAGACTGGGAAAATCGATCAATGTCGGGCGATTTCGTTGCGGAAGAAAAATCGCTCCGACATTTCATGAATGAAGGTATTTTTAAATTATTCTAAATTATTTATTAACTAGAGTAATTTAAAAATCACCTTCAAAAGCCGTGAGAACAGACAACCGGAAGGATTTTGCGTAGGGGAGAAAAAAAGGTAAATAGTTTATTTTTATATTAAAAGTTGGTTTTTCGGGAAGCTTTAATAATATTTTTATGTTGCGAAATGGGGTCCAAAAAAATGTATGAACAAACAGTATTTTTCCCCCCGACTTCACCGCTAACCCCAACGTTTCAATCCACCGCATTCCACTAAAACCCACTTGCTAGTTGATTTAAATGGCCATTAATTTACAGGAATCAAACACTAAATTCCTTCCATTTGGCCCAGAAATTTATGAAAACTAGATTTAAAAATTATGTTATATTGTGGATTATTGTGTGAATGTTATTTGGACACTTAGGCAATTAAAAAAAAGTTTATCTTTTCTTAAGAAATGGATAGATGTTTAGATCTACTCATTGAATTTTGTAATTAGCTACAATTAGATAACTAACTAATTATATGCTTTAATTTCAGGTCATCCAAGTAAGATTGTTTCATATTTGTTTCAGAATGCTTCAATCTATAATAACTGAAAATTTCATTGAGTTCTCTTAATTTTTAAGAAAGTTATGGGCTTTTAACTTTTCCAGATCACAGCTTTTGAGTTAAGACAATTGAAAGGCAATGGGGAGCAAAATGCCAATTTCCGAGTATGAAAATGGCCATAACTTTCTTAATACTGAAGATATGAAAGTAAATTAGGTGTCAAATTAAACTTCTTTTTATGCTTTATCTGATGGGATAAATTGCAGACTTGATTTTTTAAATCTCAAAATTTTGTAACATTGCTAATCCATGTCATCTCTTTAATCAATTTATAACCTTCCCAAGTCAAGTGACGTTCAGAGCCTGTCCAGTTTTCGGGGACAGGTTTTCCAGTATCACATCTCTAAGCCAATTGAAGTGGTGCACAATAGACAATAGGTGCAGGAGTAGGCCATTCGGCCCTTCGAGCCATTCAATGTGATCATGGCTGATCATCCCCAATCAGTAGCATCTTTCTGCCTTTCTTTAAGAGCCCTATCTAGCTCTCTCTTGAAAGTATCCAGAGAACCAGCCTCCATCGCTCTCTGAGGCAGAGAATTCTACAGACTCACAACTCTCTATGAAAAAAAAGTATTTCCTCGTCTCTGTTCTAAATGGCATACCCCTGATTCTTAAACTGTGGCCCCTGGACTCGCCCAACATCGGGAACATGTTTTCTGCCTGTAGTGTGTCCAAACTCTTAATAATCTTATATGTTTCAATAAGACCCCCTCAAGGGGATTAAATTGCAATTTGATGGCTAGAGATTTGCTCTGCGCATTTCAATTGAAAATTCAATGTGGCGATGGTGTTATAATAGTGACCCCATGGGCTCCCAAAAGGCAATGTTATTCAACAACCCAGAGGTTGTTGTCAGTCTCCCTAATGGTCGAAAGTGGTTTCCGTTTTAAAAATTGGTAATTTTTTTGTTGAAGCCGGTTGCGATGCTAGTTGAAGGTGGTTGCCGGAGGACAAAAACCTCCGGGAACCGCACGGAAACCTTGGGTGGGGCACAAACTCTCCAGAGGTTTCCGTTCAGGTTTCCTAAGTGGGACAGGGGCATGAGGAAGCTTTCGAGAATTTGAAGAGATCTTTAATGTAGGCCCCAGCACTAGCAAGGCCACTCTATGATAGACCCTTCCAACTTTACTATACCATCCTTTCTGAGTGCTCGACTGCAGTCCTCACCCAAAAACATGGGGATAAGCACAGACCAGTGGTTTATTATTCATCAAAGCTCGACCCAGTAGCAAGGGGACACCCACTATGTACCCAGTTCCTAACAACAATCTATAATAGTCTACAGTCTGCTGCAAACCTCATTTTACAGCAGGGAATAGTAGTGGACCGTTCCCATTCGGTAACAGCCTTGTTGGGGCAACTTCAAACTCAGCATCTGACAATGGCTTGTCAAAATTAATACAAAATTTATCTATTGAACAATTCACAACTCCAATTTAGACACTGTACTAATATTAATCCGGCATCTTTCCTCATTTCACCTTCAGAGGAACAGTCAGAAGTTGGACATGACTGATTGTTCATAATTGAAGAAGAAAAACCTGTAAGGGAGGATCTAAAAGACGCTCCTATAGAAGATCCTGACATGACACTATATGTACACGGAGTACATCCATTGGGCCCCAGGAAGAGATATTTTCTGGCTATGCTATTGTAGACCAGGATGGGAATAGTGTAGAGGCAGCTGCTTTTGAATCACCCTATTCAGCACATCAGGCTGAACTGTTTGCTTTGATTAGATCATGGGAAACCTTGTTTAATGGTGAACATATATACAGATTTGAGATATGCATTCAGAGTAGTACATGACTTTGGACAACTATGGAGAAATAGAGGATTCCTAACCTTGGCAGGAACTCAAATATCTCATAAGCAATTAGTGACTGATTTATTAAAGGCTCCGATGTTACCTAGGCAAATTTCAGTGATGAAGTGTAGCACTCACACAAAGTGACAGACCCTGATAGACATAGGTAATCGTTGTGCTGATCAAGCAGCAAAGGAAGTATCCCGGGAACGCAAGGTGGTGGCAAAGTCACAAGTCTCCCTCGGAAAAGCCAATGCCAACCATTCAGGAAATTATTCAGTTGCAGGAGGAAACTTCTGAAGGGGATATAAGATTACGGAAACAGCTTGGAGATACAATAGGTTGCATGTTGGGATTGTGGGCTACTCCAGCAGGGCAGACTTGTATGACAGATCCTCTTGCAGTTTGGGTTGTGGAGTGTATGCATTTTGCAACTCACTGTGGTGCGAGAGCAATTGGTGATGCTCTTTCGGCTACTTGGTGGCATCCAAGATTACAAACTTTGGCCCAGAAAGTGAATAGCTGTTGTATCATTTGTCAGAAGTATAATCCTTGGAAAGGAATAGGTTGTGGAGATGGGGAAACACCTTTGCCCATGGGTCCTTTTGAAAAACTTCAGATGGATTATATTGAGTTAGAGAAATGCCAGGGATATAGATATGTACTTGTGATTGTCGGTGTATTCAGCAGATGGATCGAGGCCTATCCAACACTTGATAACAAAGTGGCTACTGTTGTCAAGGTGCTTATGCGAATAATTGTCCCTAGATTCGGTATCCTAATTCGGCTTAGTTCTGACAATGGTCCTCAATTTATTGGCCAAATTAATAAAGAATTCTGCGAACAGCTGGGTATCCAACAGCAACTACACTGTGCTTATCGACCACAGGCTGCTGGACTTGTAGAAAGGGCAAACCAGACCCTGAAAACTAAATTAGATAAATTGAAGGCTGAGACAGGAATAGGTTGGATCAAATTACTCCCTATAACTTTTTTCAGATGTGTTTCATACCTGCAGAGAAATCGAGACTGACCCCAGCTGAAATTGTTTATGGACGACCTTTAAAAACCCCTTGGATCCAAAATGCCATAAAAGTCGTAAGCTTCCATCACATGACTACGGAGATGACCAATTACATTCTGGCCTTCTCGGGCACTAAGGGATTTGCATTCTAGGGTGCAAGCAGCATATAGTGAATTAACTCTTTTGGTTTCTTCCATTAAAATCAAGCCTGGTGATTATGTACTAGTGCAGAATTGGGTAAGAAAAGGTTTGGTGTTTGGTGGAAGGGACCTTACCAGGTTCTCCTGACCACTCCAACAGCAGTTAAGGTCGAAGGAAATGATGCGTGGGTTCATCTTCACCATTGCAAGAGTGGTACCCGGACGTGGCACCGACGGACGAGAAGCCGAAGCAAAGAAGTCGAAGCCAAAGAACCGAATGAAAACTAGGCCGAAACGCCAATAAACCAAAAGAGTACGAAGACGAAACACCTATTAACCGAAGGGATGGGACGCCTAAACGCAAACTAACCAAAAGGGCGGGACACGGAAAAGCCGACAAACCGAAAAGCTGCATCACCTAAAAGCAAACTTACCGAATGGCCGCACTGTCGAAACGCCACCTACCTGACAGGCGGCGTCGCCTACAGGCCAAAGGACCGACTGCCGCTCAACAGAAAAGTCCAATAATGGATATGATGATGCCGGGGGGAGGGACTTGTCAGCAATTGGTCCAGACCCGCACGTTCATCACATCACTGTGAAGGGATGAAGATTGTCCCACCCGACCCACATCCCACGTAGGGTGGCCGTGGGAGAGTGGGGCTGTCCCGAGAGATGCGCACCTTCGGCCGCTTTCAACTTCATGCTTGGGTTCAGATTGCCCAGTCACCTATGGCTTGTGTGGGAAAAGGATCCCCATGCTCCAAGCATTTTGTCTTCGTACTCTTTCGGTTTATTGGTGTTTCGGCCTCGTTTCAATTCACTTCTTTGGCTTCGACTTCTTTGCTTCGGCTTCTTGTCCGTCGGCGCCACGTCTGCACATGGTAAGAGTATTAGTGGGTGAATAGGCCGCTAACTTGTTTTTGTCAAGGAATTCTTAGGTAACATCGTACCCATTGAGAGTCAAGAATACTTTCAGCTAATGAGATGGACAAAGAGGATTTGTACCCATGCAAACTCGGGAGATGGAGACTCGTCAGTCAGAAATTGTGAAACTATGCCCATGCAAACTCGGGAAGTTACTTAGAGTTCTGATAAATTACATTGCCATTTTTGTTAAGTTGTATAACAGGGACCGTGTCACCTTATTATTATTATTATTATTATTTGTTATCATGTATGATAAAAGAGGGGTATTATAATATTTGCCATTTTAGGTGCCTGACAAAATGCTTGAAAAATCTTTTGCAAAAGCTGCAAACACCATGAGAAGGTTGATGTCCAGATGTCCTTCAATTGATAATATGTATGTTTTGCAGAGGGAGCTAGGTCCTGCTGCAAATGCATGCTCAGATTGATTGGGAGATGATGGGTTACAATAATGTTGATAACTATGTTGAATGGTCTTTGCGCCGTTACTCGTGATTGATCAAGGAGAGGGGCCTTGTCGAGATTGTTTATTTTTGCTGGTAGAATGTTTCTTTGCTTAATGGAACTGTTTCCCACTAAGTGCTTTCAATCAAAACAACGTTATATGATATTTTGTGATTGGATTAGGGAACTGTCAATTAATGTATTTTATAACCCTTATTGATTATTGACTTGTAGTGGTTTCCCCTTCCCCATGTATTTCGTGCCAAGGGTCTGTGAAGGTATAAAAGAGGGGAGAGCATATGAGAGTGTGCCGATCTTCTGGGATAGCACATGGGACTGTGCTGATCTGCTGGAGTTGTTCTATTCACAAGAGGCTGAAGGGCGTGAACGAGTAGAGACAAGGATCGGACCCGCAGGGTTGGACTGGGTATCGTATTGGTGTCGGATAATAAAGAGAGTTGATTACAAGTGCTTGTATTCGGTGTTTGACTAAACCAGACTAAGGGGGTAAGATTAGGACCGGAATTACACATGGAATGATTTGCCAGAGGAGGTAGTTGAGACAGGTACTATAACAACATTTAAAAGACTTGAAAGAGACATGGATAGCAAAGGTTTAGAGTGTTATGGCCAAGCATGGGAAAATGGGACTAACTTACTGTACATAGGTCATCTTGGGCGGCATGGGCAAGTTAGGCTGAAGGGTCTGTTTATGTGATTTATGACTTTGAGTCCATGGCTTGAGAATAATGAATGAAAATAGTAAGATTAAACGAGAACTTACCAGTTCGAAGGTTGATCTTTATTTTATGAGGAGTTGCGATGAGGGATTTCGTGAAGACCCCGCCAACACGCATGCGCGGCATCCTTCAAAGCAGCGGTGTGGAATCACAGACTCGACGAAAAGTAAGGATATTAAGATTAAACTGCGAACTAACCAGCTGAACATAATGATCGAGGGTTGGGAGCGGAGGGCACGAAATCCCTCATCGCAACTCCTCATAAAATAAAGATCAACCTTCGAACTGGTAAGTTCTCGTTTAATCTTACTATTTTACTTCGGAGTCACGTGAGTGACTTCGTGAAGACTTCAAAGCTCTGTGATTACACGCCCTGGACAACGCCCATGCTACCACACTGCCGCAATCCTGATGGAGGAAGTTTGTTAAAGCAATCCAGACTGGACAATCTGAAAATAATTAACATTTATTAAACACAAATCATAAACAAACCCCCTGACTGGGGACAAATGATATTAGGGAGCAGCCCTGAGTACTGCATCCGCATATGTTGCAGGTCCGGCCAATGGCTTATGGTAGAACCGTTGAAAGGTTGACTCACTGGCCCATCCTGCCGTAGCGAGGACGTGATCCATGGGCACCTCCATGGCCCTCGCTGTTGATGTGGATGCAGCCCTGGTGGAATGAGATTTAAACAAGTTAGTGTCAATACCCGCTGCATCCAACACTTCCCTGAGCCACCTGGAGATCGTCTGCACTGTCACCCGGCGATGTGGTTTTTTGTGGCTTATAAGCAGTCCTTGTTCCGAATTCCTGATCGACCGGGTCAACTCAATGTAGCAACGGAGATGGGTGACTGTGCAGAGTGTGGCATCAGAGGGGTACGCCTGGAATTCCAACTGCAGCCCCAAAGATCCGGGTCGATGCTGCTTCAGCAGGTCTGCAACGTAAAACGTTATTTTCCCAGGGGTAGAGAGCATATTGTCAATGCGCAACTTTTGAAGCGCCTGTACCCGCTGAGCAGACGTGAGCGCCATCAACATGACCACCTTCAGGGTGAGCTGGTGAAGAGGTAACCCCGCCATGGGGGACCATGATCTTAACAGGGACAGGACCACTCCTGCATCCCAGACAACGTTATATCTGGGCCGTGGAGGGTTTGTGTTAAATACACCCCTCATAAACTTCGACACCAGATTGTTGGTCCCCACTCCTACCGGAAGGTACGAGGACAGCGCACTCCTGGCGCTATTGATGGTACTATAGCTGAGCCCTTCATCATAGTGGAGGCCCGCCAGGAATTCCAGGACGTCAGGTATTGTGGCAGAATCATAGGTAACACTCTTCCTTAAACAGAATAGTTCCCATTTCCTGATCTGGGTCAGGTACTGCCGCCTTGTAGATGCTCTGCATGATGCAGCGATTAAATCCATGGCCCTCGGTGAGATCCCCGTGTTCAGCAAAGGCCTTTTCAGAACCTGCAGACCAACAGGTTTAAATAGGCGTGGCACGGATGCGGCTCGCCAGTGACGGGATTAGTAACCAATTGTGGGTTGTTTCCTATTCGCACCCACGGGCGCTTCAGCATCTGAGAGACCACCGGGTACCACGGTTGTGTCGGCCAGTCGGGTATTACCAGAATGCCTGATGCAGAGTCTAATTTAATCTTCTGTAATACCCGACTGATGAGGCAGAATGGGGGAAAAGCGTAGCAACACCATTTCCCCCAGTGGAGCGAAAAAGCATCCAAAGCCACTGCCCCAGGATCTGGTTCCCACGATACATATGTTGGTATCTGATGGTTCAGTCTAGACGCAAATAGGTCAATATCTGGCATACCAAATTTTGTCACAATTTCAGCAAACACAAGGGGATTCAGCATCCACTCAATGTTATCATTAAAAACTCGTGACCTGGTGTCCGCCACCGTATTGAGTATCCCCGGAAGGTACGTTGCTGATATCCAAATACCCCTTTTGATGCACCATAGCCAAATTGTATTTGCCAAATCATTACAAGATACTGACCTGATACCACCCATATGATTTATATAGGCTACCACCGTGGTGTTATCGATTTGAAGGCGGACATGTGCATGACGCAAATTACTGCAATATGCCCGCAGTCCATGAAAGACCCCCAGCATTTCCAAATAATTAATGCCTTGCACTTGGAGAAGCGTGAACTCATGAGCGTCCCATCTGCCACCACAGCTGGTTACAGTGTCAGTTGCCCCCCAGCCTTGTGCACTCGCATCAGTTTGCAACAGAACCGTGGGATTCGGGAGAATGATGGGTTTGGAACTTACTCCAATATTATGAACCCACCATTCCAGCTCAGTTTGTTCCCCTATGCCTAAGCGCATAGGTCTGTCAAAATGTCCGGTATTCAATTTTAACGCCAGAATTTTACTTTTTTGTAAGTTTTGGTAATGCAACGGACCATAATTTACGGCCGGGAATGTGGCAACCAGCTTGCCAATTACCTTAGCAACCTGCCGAATGGTTGGCCTGTTGTTGTCAAGTAAACTGATGCATGCTTGTTGAACGTCCACCACTTTGTCAACTGGGACCGTGATTTCCATCTGGTTAGTGTCTATAGTGAACCCCAAATAGTCCATGACCTGCGAAGGGTTGAGCTTGGATTTGTCTGGATGGATTACAAACCCCATTCTTTGAAACAAAGATATAGCGGCCGAGACTGCCAACTGGGCGTGCTCTAGGGTTTTCCCTGCTATGAAAATGTCATCTAAATATGCCATTATAATATGGTTTTGTTTCCTGAGATGTGCCAATAAAGGTTTGACAATTTTAGTAAATAGTCTCGGCGCTGTTGTAATCCCATTAGGCAAAGCCATATATTGCCATAATTGACCTTCCCAGACAAATTTCAAGAACCTTCGATGTTGTTTAGCAATAGGGACTGTATAGTACGCATCCTTCAGGTCAATGCAAGCCATAAAGTACCCATGACTAACCAACTGCTTGGCCGTCTCAAACGTCTCCATCTTAAAATGGGTATATTGTACGAAAGCATTCAACTGGGTTAAGTCGATGATAATCCGACAGCCTCCATCCTTCTTAACCCTAGTAAAGATGTTGGAAACAAACTCCAATGGCTCGTGCATCGTTTTTTGTATCACCCCTTTCTTTTCTAATCGTAGTATTTCAACATGAGCCCGCTCCTTCTCTGACTGAGAGAGTGCAAATCTGCGACTAGGCTCATGTTGCGAAGGGGGATCTCTGCCATTAATAAACTCTATCTCATAACCCTGAATGCTTTGTAAAATAAAAGGATCCGTAGTTAGGGTATCCCAAGCAGACCGGAAACCCCGAAGCCGTCCCCCCACCGGTGAGGTTACTAAAGCTACGTTGTGGACGGACCCAAGCCCCCTTACCTCCAAGGTTAGCGCCGGGGTCTGGACTGTGGTGTCTTCGCTCCTCGTGTGGCGCGGCCCTGTTGCCGCATCTTCCAAGCTGGCTTGGGCTGGCCTTGGAATAAAAAAGGCCTCTGCTGTTGGGCCCCCGCCGAGGAATATGTTTGTGAATATGTTCTGGGGCCTTGGTCCACCGATGTGTGGGGCCTGAACGAGGAACGTGGCTGCTGCCTGGTGTAACCGGGAGTTTTGGATGAATAAGACTGTCTCATCATCCCCACAGTCTTGGCTTCCTCGTCCAGTTCCTTTACGCGTTTAGGCAGGTCTTCCCCAAACAACTGCCTTGGTGGTGGTGGTGCGGTGGAGGTGCTGCATAATCCCGCAAATTTGGGATTCAAATTTGGCCGGATGGAGCTCTTCCTGAAACAGTTTATCTCAAACTGTGTGGTGCACAGAAGTGCTAGCGCATCCTGCTGCTCCTCGGACACATTCGTGGCATCCAGCGACCGAGCAAAAGCCGTGATACCTGCTGTCAGCAGCTTTAAGATTTTCTGGAGCTTGCCCTCCTTGACCCTTGTGTTCGCCGACATGTTCCCCCATATTGCTGCATTCACTTTCGGTACGTTGAGGGAGTTACAGTTTGCTGGTGCCTTATACTTCCCCACTGTTTCCGAGAGCACGGTATCCTGGAGCTGGTGCGTAGTCAGGAAATCGATTGACGCCGCTATTTTGGGATGTAGTGGTCCTCCTGCCGCCGCAGGTGACCCAAATTTCGATACCGCCTCCAACATTTCCTGTGGGTTCTGGACCTCTTCTCCCTCCTCAGGCTCACCCATACTTCCTTGCTGGCTCTCAAGCGACGGGGAGATAGAAGGTGGCGGCTGCATGTAGCTCCCAGACCTCTGGGATTCCCGTTCCTGACGCTCCAGGTCCCGTTGATATAGCACCTCCACCATATGCTCCAACCGGCCGATACGACCGTCACCGCTGTACGCGGGCCACTGGTCGTCTTCCCCAGCCTCTCCAGAGGAACCGGGGCTTCCAGCAGTTGTCAACACCCCCACGGAATGTACTGCCGGGAAGTCGCCAGCTCCCACTCCAGCGGGGCTGTGCGACTCCCACACGGACACACCGCTGGTCCGCCGTCGTTTGGACAGCAGCGGCCCCTCTGTCTGATGGGAGGGAAGAGGGCTAGAGTCAGTACTTGCACCAGAAACTGGACTCTCTGATGTCCGTGCGGGCTTACCACCACAGCGTTCCACATATAAACGGGACTGTGGCGGCGCATGGTCTGCTTTACCCGCCTCAGCAGGGGCGCTGGACCGTACTTTGCTGCCACCGGCCCGCACTACGGCAGCCTGTTCCGGTGGTGTGCCGGTACATCCTGCCCCCACAGGGATCCTCGGCACGCCAGCATTGCCACTGGTCTGCTTCCTTGCAGGTTTCCCCAGTGGCTTGTCCCTGCCTGCCGTACCGACAAGGCTGGACTTTAGCGAGGCTTCCCCCCTGTTCTGCCCGCGAGGGACCTTTAAAGGGGGGGATGCACTCGCGGACACGCTTGCTCCAAGAGCCCCACGTGCCTTACCTCCAGCCCTGGTCTTGGGCACTGGAGTTCTAGAGTCAGGGTCTCCCAGCCCCTGCTCCTGCGCGGACACCCTCTTCTTGGCCAGAGGGGTTGTGCCGGGTCTGGTCAGCTGCTCAGAGCTCCCCGACTGCCGCGACTTCTTCCTCGGTGGTGTCTCAGCTGCTCCCGATGTAGCGGGCAGCTCCGAGGACTTCACTCGCTGAACGCGACTCCCACTCCTTCCTCCTTCCATGGTTCTGAAAAAAAACACACAGACCACACAAAACGGTAAACCAGCTCAAGGTTAACTTACCTGCAGCTGCTTACCTTTTTGAAGGAGCCGGTTGAGGGAGCGCACTCCCCCCCCCAGCTGCCGTGAGCAAATGCGCGCGACGATATGCCGCGCATGCGTGTTGGCGGGGTCTTCACGAAGTCACTCACGTGACTCCGAAGTAAAATTAAGTATAGATCAAGATTGTGTGGAAGGGTTGGAGGACGTGGCATTTCTAGTTAATCTGGAAAAGTTATCAAGCTTCTTCCAGCACTATAATGATAGCATGGGGCATCAAAGAGATACGGTCACTGTCAATGCCTCTTCCCTTCACACAGATCATATTATAGATTGTTGACTCGCTTCTGCTCTCTGAGTTCAGTCTGAACCCTCACGGCGGGGTAGAGAAATCAAAGCAACACAATCCAAAATTATCTTAAAGCTTTCTTAAACCAAATAAATGTAACAAATAAAATATGGTTCTTGTATTTAATAACAAAACATTAAATCTTACAAGTACCGACACTAGAAAATATATAATAATTTACAAAAAAGATGGGCTTTGTACCCTAACATGTCCATCAGAGTTTTAACTCACAATGGTAATTTCATCTTAAATGCCTTTCTCCCTAAAGGGCCTGTCCCACTTGAGCGCCATTTGCGCATCATTTACATGACAGGCCGGTAGCGACCGTCACGCGAAAATCGTCTAGCAGTACGACAGTCGTGCGCCAAGTGCCCCTGAGGGCCCTGCGCCCTTTGGGAGCCATTTGCGATGTCGTTTGTACCTAGTTCGATCTCCGTGGCAAGGATTTTCCTAGTGAAAAGATACTATAGTGAAAATGGCGCGCCGATGGCGTACGGGCGGCGCATGGATATGGTCGTAGACGCACTGTGACACATAATAAATTAGCAGAGGCAACGTTCTTGCATCACCGTGCGTAACTATGCATCACCATGCGTTACATGTACGCTGTCAGTACGTCGGCGTACGCTATCAGAACGTCAGCGTACACAAGAGATACATCACGTAGGTGGCGCGCGAGGATTTTGAGCCTCACAGAATCCTGGGGCGCCGCACGTTACCGCGCGTCACTGCATACGCCACCACGCCTCACCATGCGTGCGTCACAACGCACCAACCAATTTGTAGGGTGTCGCGTAAATGACGCGCAAATGGCGCCTTAGTGGCACAGGCCCTTAACTCTTGACTCTATTTTCATCTCACTCCAGTGATCCCTTGCAGGAGTTTGTTTGGTTTTGTACAGGCAATTACTCCTGTTCCCTCGCTAGTATCCATAAGTTTGCACTACCTCCTCTCGTTTATCCATTTTTAACATTCAAAGATCACATCTGTGACAATTAATTCATGCAAACTCCGCCCTTTTATTTGTGCCATCTGTGTCTGGCTATTCCTTTTAAATCCACGCACAGCTCAAATTAATTAGTCCTTGTCATTAGTATTTACAGAACAGTTGTTTTGATGGGGAATTGCTCTGAGCTTATCAGTCTTGAACCTTTTTTACACTAAGGAACACTTGATTGGTGATAAAAATTCTGTGGACAGTTATACCACAGAAGGTCTGGAAGAAAGCAAATAAGTACAGTGTGTTTTTGGGTTGCTTGTATTTCTGTATGCATGTCTAGTTTGGTGCGTGAAGACAGTAGTTTTCTTTCACAGTACAGCCGCTTGTCCTCCTTGAAGTTGGATTGTTTTAACTCAAAATATTCTTGCTACAGGCTTGGCGATAATAACATTACGTTGATAAATTTTTGACTACCCAAACAGATCATCCCTCTCTCTCTATATCTGCATTTCATAGGTATGCAGGTCTGGCTTCATTCATTTTTTTTTTCCATTTGGTTGGCATATCATTTTTTGATGCCATCTGTCACTGCCATTCAAACAGACTTCTCTTATAGTCTGCTATTACGCCAAATGTCCACCTCTTCTTCATTAACCATATTGTCATCATCAAACTTGATTTTATTTTCCATCAGGACTTTCCGCATTGCCTATTTTGTCTTTCTCACTTTAGCAGGTTTTCCAATATCAGTGGGCCTTAACCTAGGCAGGAAGCTTTATTTATAATTGCCCCTGGGCTCAAAGCCTGGGACTGGAAATCAGCCATGTGAGGAATTGAAACCAAAATCCTTCAATCGACGCAATGGTACTTTGCTTCTGAACTACTTCTGCTAATTGGAACTTCAAGTTATAACTATACATTTTAATTATTTCTAGAATGCAAAAAGGTTGATCTTGACATATTTCCAGAATATTACAGAGCCCTTCTTGAAATGATATGCACTATTTCTACTAGAAAGAATTTTCACCAAAAAACATCAAAAAAAAGTCCTGGGTATTTCAAAGACAAAGATAATGCAGGAATTAATACAGTTGGCACTAATTTATATTTATAGCATATTACACCACTGAAGCTTGTTGGGGAATATTTCAATTGAATAAAATTTTATTCAGAATTGATTGTTCTTCCTTGCCAGCCATTATTGTATCTTAAAACCTCCTTACACAGGAAAGTAAAATCCAAACCAAGTATTATTTTGTTTGATGGGATGAAGTACAAGAAATGTCCTTGCAAGCTGTGTTGTTAATTACATTTCACAAAGCAAAGCTGAGGATTTAGATACAATTTGGCGTCCAGTTTCAGTACCAGATGCTCACAACATATTAGAAGCTTGATTAATTTATATTTTGTAGTGGATGTGCTGCATTGCTGTACACTATTAATTGTGGGTTGACTCCCCCATCAATCCGCACTCCATCTCATCCTCAGGGAAAAAATAATCCTTACTTCCTTGCACATTTCATTCATGATAGAGCTTAACAATTGAAGTTGGAAGTCCCTCCAGAGCTAATAAATCTTATGTTTTGAGAGTTTCTAATAATGTACATTTTATATTCCATCATAAGATCAATATTGGAGATAAGAATTCAGAGACATGTTAAGGTGAAGATCAGCATGGACAGTATGTGCAGCGTTTAATCCTCGGCTGCTCAATTTAGCCTCTCTTTTACACTCCCACCAAATTTCAATGTCACCAACGTAATATCACCCTCAAAATATACTGATTAACTAAAAACCTTATCTGAAAGCTGAAAATTAATTCAATTGGCACAAATTAAAATAAATGATGGAAGAAAAAAATATTGCAACTGCAATGCAGGATTGGCTTACACGGTATAAGTAAGGAAATAATGGTTATGTCAAATACGCTAAACACCTGTCCCTTGATTAACACATGGTCCTGACCAATATTGTATTTGCATTTAACACATCGGATATTCTTATTGTTTCTCATTCCCTGTTTGTAAATTGTACAGTTGTTCATTTGGGCAGGTTTAAGTCCCAGATATGAAGGAGCAGTGTTCCAGTTCATTACTCCATTTTGTTCTATTTTCATTTTGACTGTGAGCACTGACATTTTCCCGAGTACTTATTTTGTTAATGGTGGCACTGTAGGTTGCAGGATATAAATAACGTTTCGCTTCTGAAACATGCTTTACACTTAAAATATTTTAATGTTTTAAATGGAACAGAAATCACACATTGCTGGAGTCATGCCTGAAACTATCTTTCAGCTGATTAACTTTGACATTATTCTTTGTTTATTTAACTATTCTCTTGCACAGGCTCATGACCGACTGCTGCTTTTAGCAGATTTACAAAGAAAGCAGACAATTTATGGAATGAAGAAAGATCATTTAGCACATTGGCACATTCTACCCAACACCTAATCTATAATTAACATGGGCTCTCGGCCTTATTAGGTCTCTTTGCATGTTTATGCAATTTCTCATTCCTCAGACTTTGTGTGAAGAAATGCAAATAAATCAATGTAAGTATATTATATATGAAACAAACAGTCAAGTGTAAAGGTGGCAGAGCCAGAGTTATTTTTTAAAATATTTACAGCTTGTACAATACTGTATGACTTACAAAAGCAACTGAGTGGATATTCTATACACCAACTCCAGCTGGGTGTTTAATAAAACTGAGTCAGAAATGTAGGTGGTTAGAAATTTTGAGTAAGGGTCATCTCTTGGGCCTTAATCTGAAAAACATTTACATTTTATTTGTGTTTTAACGTATATGCAATGAAAGTTAATGTTACAAATCACTCCAAAGAGCATATAAAACATTGTGCTTCACAGGATCGATGCAAGCTCCAATCGTATTCCACAGTCAGTCATTTGTTCTATCAGCTACCCGAGGGTCACTGTCAGCAAGAAGAAAAACCTGAAATGCATCCCCTGAAATGTTTGGCCGAACTGGTGTTAGCAGCTCACCAAATTTACTGAAATTAGATGTGAGATGCAATTCCAAGGCAAGGCAAGGCAAGTTTATTTATATAGCACCATTCATACAAGCTGCAATTCATAGTGCTTTACAAAAGAAACAAGAGAATAAAATAGTTTAAAAACATTGCAGAACCACAATACAACACAGGACAACAAAATAGCCAATAAGCCAATTGTATGAATAGTAAAGCAAAATCACTAAAATATTAAGGCGAATTTAAAAGCACATAAAAAGGTTAAAACAAGAGAATTAAAATTACCCGCATGTAGGGTCATGAAAAAGCTACATCAAATAATAGTGTCTTTAGGCCTGACTTAAATGTGGTTACGGACTGTGCACACCTCAGGTGTTCGGGGAGCCTGTTCCACAGGTGTGGAGCATAGAAACTGAATGCTGCTTCAGCCCTTTTTGTTCTCACCCTGGGAACATGGAGTAGACCTGTCCCCGAAGACCTGAGGAGTCTAGGTGCCTCATAAACAACAAGAAGGTCAGAGATGTATTTTGGACCCAGACCATTCAGAGCCTTGTATGCCAGTAGCAAAATTTTAAAATCTATCCTTTTACACACAGGGAGCCAGTGCAGAGATTTAAGGACAGGTGTAATGTGGTCCATTTTCTTGGTGTTAGTTAGGACTCTGGCAGCGGCATTCTGGATAAGCTGCAGTTGTTTAATTGATTTATTGCTGAGACCTGCAAAGATACTATTACAATAATCTAACCTACTGAAGATATATGCATGAACAAGTTTTTCAGTGTTTTCTTTGGACAGAAATCCCTTGATTCTTGCAATGTTTTTTAGATGGTAGTAGGCAGATTTGGTAATGGTCTTTATATGGCTGTTAAAATTCAGATCCGAGTCTATAATTACACCAAGGTTTCTGGCTTTGTCTGTGGTTTTCATTGCAATTGAGTCAAGTTGAGCGCTTATCTCTAGCCTTATTTTTTTGGGGCCAAGGACAATAATTTCTGTCTTATTTGCATTGAGCTGGAGGAAATTCTGGTTCATCCACTCATTAATTCTTGTGACACACTGACTCAGTGAGTGTAGGGGACTATGGTCATGCAGTGACACTGTGATATAAAGTTGTGTGTCATCGGCATAAGTATGGTAGGATATGTTAAAATACTCTATGATCTGAGCTAGGGGGAGCATGTAAATATTAAACAAGATGGGTCCAAGAATGGAGCCCTGGGGAACCCCGCATGTGAGTTTTGTATGTTCTGATTCATAATTACCAAGGGAAACAAAATAATCCCGATCTTTCAAGTAGGATTTGAACCAGTCCAGCACAGAACCAGAGAGACCTACCCATTTCTCCAGTCTGTCAAGTAATATGTTATGGTCCACCGTATCAAAAGCAGCACTGAGATCTAGAAGTACCAAAACTGAAGCTTTTGATGCATCACTGTTTAGATGTATGTCGTTTAGGACCTTAATAAGTGCAGTCTCAGTGCTGTGATGTGGCCGAAATCCCGACTGGAAAACATTAAAAATATTGTTTTGGATCATAAAGCTATAAATTTGTTTATAAACTACCCTTTCAATGATTTTTGCCAGAAATGCTAAATTAGGTATGGGCCTGTAGCTGCTCAAAGCTGAGGCATCCAGATTAGGCTTCTTCAATAGGGGCTTGATCACTGCAGTTTTTAAGGCTTTGGGAAAGTGCCCCAATCGAAGGGAAGAGTTTACTATGTTCAGCACTTCTGGTGCAACACTATTAAAAATATTTTTTAAAAAGCTTGTGGGCATCAGATCAAGACAGCAGGTAGTGGACTTTAGCTGTTGAACAATTTCAGTCAGGGATGCACAGTCTAAGAGTTCAAAATGTTGAAGATTCATTAGTGAATCTGGAGGCGTAAGTGACAAAGCCATGTTCCCTGGGGTGGTGCTACACATTGTTTGTCTTATCTTCAGAATTTTATCAGTGAAGAAATCTGCAAAGTCATTACACGACTTGCTGGACAGGAGCTCAGGAAGGAGTGATGACGCGGGGTTTGTCAATCTATCGACAACGGCAAATAATGTGCGGGAATTGTTATTTTTGTTGATAACCTCTGAGAAAAAGGACTGCCTTGCCCCTTTCAATTCCTGATTATAGATACAGAGGCTGTCCTTGTAGATGTCATAGTGGACCTGTAGTTTGGTTTTTCGCCACCTACGTTCGGCCTGTCTACACTTTGTTCTTTGGGATCTCACTGCTGTGGCATTTCTCCATGGTGACTTTTTCCTTCCAGATAAAACCTTGGTCTTTAGTGGTGCATCAATAAGAGTCGTAACATTGGAGCTGAAACCATCCACAAGGTCATCGACAGAGGCCGAGGGCAGAGTTGGTGATGGTGTAAAGGCCTGAGTGAACAATGCGCTGGTGTTTTCATTGATACAGCGCCTTCTGATCACCTCTGGTTCCCTTCTGATACCGCTAGCACAGGTTGTCATTTTAAAAAATACACAGTGGTGATCAGAAAGAGCAACATCAGTCACCATAACATCGGAAATGTCGAGACCCTTTGATATAATCAGATCCAATATATGCCCCCTATTGTGAGTCGGCTCTGTTACATGCTGATACAATCCAAAATTGTCCAGAATGTTCAGGAGTTCCAGTCCTGGGCCTCTCAATTGAGACGTCTCTATTCATATAATACAAATCTTTGTTCTGGAAATAAACAGTAAGTTGATTCCAAAGATTTTTTAATGAATATTCTATTTTACATTTCTGAAACTGAATGATATATGAAATCAAACTCATTCTGAACTCATTCAAGTCTCTGGTAATACAATAAGTAATATCCACAACTGTCTTGAGAGATACAGCCTAGAAACAGGCCTTCAGCCCATTGAGTCTGTACCAACCAGCGATCACCTCGTACGCTAGCACTATCCTACACACTAGGGACAAGTTACAATTTGCAGAAGCCAATTAACCTACAAACCTGTATGTCTTTGGAGAGCGGGAGGAAACCGTAGCACCTGGAGAAAACTAGTGCGGTCACAGGGAAAATGTATAAACTCCGTATACACAGCACCCACAGTCAGGAACCCAGAATTCTGGCAGCAAATCTATCACTGTGCCACTGTGCTGTGCCCTGTCATAGATGGATCCCTCACCTACGTATATCCTGTAGTTCTGCTCTTGACCCCTCCCCGCCCCCCCCCCCCCCCCCAAGATGGAGCAAGGATGGAGTTCCCCTGGTCCTCACCTTTCACTGCATCAGCTTCCACGTCCAACAGATCATACTTCAACATTTCCAGCACCTCCAATGTGATCTCACCATTTGTCACATTTTCCCATCTCTACCCCTTTCCACCTTCCACAGAGACCGCTCCCTCCGCAACTCCTTGGTTGACTCATCCCTTCCCACCCAAATGACCCCCTCCCCAGGTACATTCCCTGTGACCTCAGGAGATGTAACTCCTTCCCTCGCCTCCATCCAGGGACCCCAGCAATCTTTTCAGGTGAGACAGAAGTTCATATGCACCTTCTATAACCTCATCTACTGCACCTGTAGTTCCCAATGTGGCCTCCTGTACATCGGCGAGTCTAAATGTAGACTTGGCGACCGTTTCACCAAACACTTTCACATGGATCGCCAAGGCCTATTAGATCTCCAGGTTGTTAACCATTTTAACTCCCCTTCCCAGCCCCACACTGACTTTAAAGTCCTCCAATGTTAGAGTGAGGCTACATGCAAACTGGAGGAACAGCACTTCATATTCCACTTGGTAACTTACAAGGTATGGACATTGGATTCTCCATCTTTAGGTAATCTCTAAATAACCCCCCCTCGTCCTCACTTATGGCAACCTATTACCTGCCACACTTTGTCCTGTTTCTTCCATTTGCCAGCTTTCATCTCGCACCCCCCTCCCATAATCAATCTGAAGATTGGTCTCAACCCAAAATGTCACTTATCCATGTTCTCCAGAGATGCTGCCTGACCCGCTGAGTTAATCCAGCACTTTGTGTCCCTTTGTGTATTAACCAGAATCTGCAGTTCTTTGTTTCTACGAGTTAAAGAAATGCCTGGCATATTAGTATAGTATCAGTATTCAAGCAATAACTGCAATGATTACAGTTTTTCATTCAGTCCTTCTTAGCTGGAGCCACAGTGGAGAATAGACACACAGTAGAAACTACAAATGGCTTCTATGCACTTGGGTTAATGAAGGAGTAACCAAGTTGCCAATCCTGATTGATTTGCATTAACCCCAGTGGAAGGTGAGTGCATATGAATGGCAAGATTAGATACAACAACACTACTCCTAGCCTTCCAAAGTCAAAAATCTACGAAAGCCCACTGCCATGCCTCATGTGTTAAGGAAAGTCCCTCAAATAAATCTACTTTGCCTGCGGAAAAAAACAACAGCAAGAAGTTAACACTTCTGAGAAATGTTTGGGGTTGGTGGGTTCTGGTCATGGGAAGTACAGCATGGAGTGGTGGGAAGAGAAAAGGAACAAGATCAAATAGTGACAAGATCTTTGAGCTATTATTGTAGTTGCCAAAGCTTTCTATAGTCTTATAGTGAAAGATGGTCATTGAAAATAACGCTATTTAATTGAAAAATGTGTTTGCGCCTTTGACGTGTTCATCATTTTATATTACATCCCATCATAGGTTCTTATAACCAAATACCAATGATCAACATTTGTAACAGGATGGACATGAAAAGAAAAAGAATCAGAACTGCTTCATAATGTCGAGTTAATGGATGCTCTTCTCATTTTGAAAAGTGAGATTGAATAAGTTAATTGTCTGTTTTGGTAATCTTATTTAATTTTATTTTAGTTTAATTTAGAGATAAAGCGTGGGCGCAGACCCTTCGGCCCACCGAGTCCGCGCCGACCAGCAATCCCCACACATTAACACTATCGTACGCACACTAGGGACAATTTCCACTTATACCAAGGCATTTAACTTACAAAACCTTGTACATTTTGGAGTGTGGGAGGAAACCGGAGATCCTGGAGAAAACCCACGCAGGTCACGGAGAGAATGTACAATCTCCGTGCAGGCAAGCACCCGTAGTCAGGATCAAACCCGGGGCTCTGGCACAGTAAGGCAGCAACTCTACCGCTGCACCACCATGCCGCCCTTCCAATTTGAATTTAGATAGGGCATAACTTTTTATTTGCTCCCCTTGAGTGGAATATGCAGCAATAATTATACAGGGCAAAATCTCATTTAAACCTTATTCCATTCTGCATGCCCCACCTTTTTTCAATGGTTTATGTGGCTCCTTCAGTTTCAGCACTTTCATGAATCTAATTTTAACAATAGATCAATTGCTATTTTATTGACAGTGTATAAATTTAAGCTCCAACTGAATATGCTTAATTACACGTTACTTATATTGCTTGATCAAGATTTCCATTGAATCTTTAAATAAAGGTAAAAATGTAAATCAACAGCTTGAAATTTGTTGCTATAGAGCGTTGTTTCCACTAGAGGTCCTTAAAGATCCAATGCTTTGTGATTTCAACTGGATTTGTCAAAACCTGTTGGCTTGTATATCAATAATAATGGTCGATTCAAATCTTTTGAATTTTTAAGCCTGGCGGAGAGTGCAGTAAATGCATAAAAACAAATGGAAAATTGTCATGGATGTATATTGTCAGATGATGATGAAATGCTCTTTTAATTGAGTTTACCTTTCAGTATTAAATTATATGATTAAATACATTATACCAACCATTATAGAATGATTTGAATTTCTTTAAAACCATGAGTGCAAAGACAAATTTAATAGATGCATATGTTTTAACCATGATGATGAATTTAGCATGTTCAATAATGAAATTAAAGTAAGACTTCTGTTTCAAAAATGTATTTTACAGTGAGAATTGTGAGGCCATAAAAATATCATAGCAGTTCATTATCAACAGTTAAGAATAAATTGAATAAGTGTCTAAAAGAGTGGAAAAAAAGGAAACAGAGCAAATATAATTACAATTTGGTTGAAAGGAAACACCAATGTGACTTATTTCAATCAGTTTCAAATCCCTCCATAGACTTTCTCCTGCATATTTCTGCCATCTGGTCTAGTCCTACAATACTGTGATCTATCTACATTCATTCAGTTCTGGCCTTTTAAGCATTCCTGATTTTCAATGCCCCACCATTTACACCCATGCCTTCACTTGCTAAAACTATAACCACTGGAATGTCCTCCTTAATCCACTTTGCTTGCATTTTTCTCCAATAACCTACCTCGTTTCATCAGTCCTCAAATTTCCTTCCTGTATTTTGATATTGAACGCTGTTTCTATGAAGCACCTTTGATATTTTTTGGTGCTCAAGGCACAACATTGTAACTGCTCCCTAATTTCATGAAAGATCTTCCTGTTAGAGATATATGATAAAGTGCAAGCATGCTAGGTTAAATAAAAGTTCATAAGGTCGTAAGTGATAGGAGTAGAATTAGGCCATGTGGTCCACCAAGTCTACTCCGCAATTCAATCACGGCTGATCTATCTCTCCCTCCTAACCCCATTCTCCTGCCTTCTCCCCAGGTCCTCCACCGGGTGACACCAGCAATGGCTGTTTCGCCAACAGTCTGTCTGTGTTGTATTTAGTACATGTTAAATGTATGTTTTAGTGTTCTTTAGTTTGTTTTATGTGGGGAGTGGGGGAAACTTTTTAAAATTACTTACTTCGACGGAGATGCGATTTTTTTTCCATATCGTATCTCCGTCCGCACTGTGGCCTAACATCGAGGAGTTGCCGGCTTTTGCTGGAGACTGACTTTGGGAGGTCCAACCGTAGGAGCCTGCGGACTTTAACATCGTGGAGCTCGCAGTCCCTAGTTAGAGAGTTCGAGAGTTCTAAGTCGCAGGAGCTTTGACTGCCCCGACGCAGAGGCTTCGACCTCCGGCTGCGGGAGCTGTGGATGGTTAGACTGCCCTGCCTGCGGGAGAATAAGGGGCAAGAAGATTGGACTTTATTGCCTTCCATCACAGTGAGGAATGTGGGGAATCTACTGTGATGGATGTTTATGTTAACTTTTAAGTAGTTGTGTTTCTTGTTGCTTTTTTTTTAGCATGGCTGAATGGTAATTCGAGTTTCACTGTACCTTAATTGGTACATGTGACAATAAACTGACCTTTGAACCTTCGACACCCGTACTAATCAAGAATATATCTCTGCTTTAAATATATCCACTGACTTTGCCTCCACAGCCTTCTGTGGTAAAGATTTCCAGATTCACCACCCTCTGACTTAAGAAATTCCTCCTCATTTCCTTCCTAAAAGAACATCCTTCAATTCTAAGGTTATGACTTCTAGTCCTAGACTCTCCCATTAGTAGAAACATCCTGTCACATCCATTCTTATCCACTATTCTGTATGTTTTAAAGAGGTCCCCCCTCATTCTTCTAAACTCCAGCGAATATAGGCCCGGTGCTCATCAAACGCTCATCGTATGTTAACCTACTCATTCCTGGGATCATTCTTGTAAACCTCCTCTGGACCCTCCCCTGAGCCAGCACATCCTTCCTCAGATATGGTGCCCAAATTTGCTCACAATATTTCAAATGGCGGTCGGATCAGCACCTGATAAGCCTCCGCAGTACACCCGTTTTTGCATACAAGTCCCCTCGAAATAAATGCATTTGTGTATTTTTACAATACTGGAGAGATTTCAGCACAGAACATTCAAAATGTCATATCTCCACTGTTTCAAGTAGTATGGTGTTAATTTTTTCAGGGATGTTACTAAAATGTGCAAGAGATAGTAGAGATAAAATCATGTTAGGAATTAAATTAATTCCCTGATTCAACCAGTTTATATCTCAAAAATTTCAATTTTTAGGACAGCAAAAATGACACAATGAAATAAAGAGGCAATTTCTGCATTAATTTCATTATAATTCAAAACATTTTCAAGTTTGTTGCTTGGCAGAGATGCATGCTTCACAGTAATAAGCAAAACTTTTGATGAATTTGGCATTAAGTGCTCTGAATGGCCATATTTCAAAGAGTGTAATGGTAGTTACTCTTGGTGTCCACCCTATTTTACCACCATTACACCACAATGGTAAATTAAGACCAAAGAACTCCTCAAGGAGATTGAAAATTTTCTCGTTGAAGAACTCAATAAATAATGAAATTATGAGAAGAAAGTAACTTTAATATCAAGATTCTGTAAAAGGTGCTGCATGCCAAATGTAGTGGCCAAAATTAGTGAATATTTTTGGTGTCCACCATCACACGCCTAACACCAGCATTTTGCAGTAGCTATATTTCCATCAAATTATCTACCCACAGTCTCTTATTATGTATGGACAAATACTTCCATAAGTTTTATTCAAAACATGAGAAATAAATTACAAAAAAAAGAAATACTGGGAGGAGCAAGAGCTGCTTTCATTTGTGTCCACCCTTGGACACTGTAACGCAAGTAACTCACGTTTCAGTAGATAACAGGAATATTGCTAATTTGGTCACGTACTCCATGTTTATAGCAAGAAAGTACATTTGTATGTGGAAAAACAGCAAAAGGGAATAAATCATCATGCTTTAGAAAACTTCATGAACTATCTCTCCCTGTCATGTACTGCCGCTGTGAGGGGTTTTGAATAATCTGAATCATGTTGAAATAATTTATTTGTGAACTTCAGTTTTATGTATGATGTCACACTATTTGTACCCAGTATTGTAAAAACACACATTTGCTTTCTTTACTACTGATTCAACTTACAGATGAACTTTTTGGGAATCCTGCACCAGCACAACCAAGTCCCTTTGCACCTCCAATTTCTGGATTCTCTCCCCATTTAGATAATAATCTATGACTTTATTCCTTCTTCCAAAATGCATGACTCCACACTTTGCTACACTATATTCCATCTGCCACTTCTCTGCCCACTCTCCCAACCTATCCAGGTCCTTCTGCAGAGTCCCAACTTTCTCTGCACTATCTGCCCCTCCACCTATTTTCGTATCATCCGCAAACTTTTCCACAAAGCCTTCAATCCCCTCATCCAAATCATTAATATACAACGTGAAGAACAGCAGCCCCAGCACCGAGCCCTACGGAACTCCGCTAGTCACTGGCATCCAACCAGAAAAAACCCTTTAGTTCTGAAATTGTCAAAAACAAAAATGGGAAATGCTTATTAATATATGTAGTGAACAGATTGACTCTTTCTGATTGAGTCTTTGATGAATCCACTTTTCATCAAAATTAGAAACTAGAATTACAGAGAACATCGAAGAGTTCAGCACAAGAACAGACTCTTTAGCCCACAATGTCTGTGACAAACATAATGCCAAGTTAAACTAATCTCTAATATGAATATGGACTTCTCTATCTTCAAGTAACCCTTGTTTTTCCTCTCTCTCCATCCCTCCCACTTCCCAGTTCGCTGACCAACCTGACTGTCCTTGATTCCATTTTATCTGTTTGCTTGTTGTTATCTTCTCCTAGCTAACAAAGATCTATTCTAGATTCTCCACCCCCTTTGATGTCTCATTCTCACACCTTACACTTCCTTGCCTTGGTATTTCCCCCTCCACTTTTCCGCACTCTCAGTCTGAAGAAGGGTCTCGACTCAAAACATCACCCATTCCTTCTCTCAAGAGATACTGCCTGTCCCCCGAGTTAATCCAGATTTTTGTGTCTATCTCCCTATAGTGAATCCACTCTAATCAATTTGAATAGCATTAAAAAAACAGACCGAAGAAAACACGATTTTTATTTTAATGGCCAGGTTTGATGAAGAGGTTAACATTGTACTAACAAGAGAATATGGAAGGCAAAACGAGAAACATTACACCTGCCAGCAAGATTGAGAGTGGCCAAAATGCTGAGATGTTTAGGGTGGTCACGGTGGCGCAGAGTTAGAGTTGCTGCCTTACAGTGAATGCAGCGCTGGAGCCCTGGGTTCGATCCCGACTACGGGTGCTGTCTGTGCGGAGTTTGCACGTTCTTCCCGTGACCTGTGTGGGTTAGCTCCAAGATCTTCGGTCTCCTCCCATACTCCAAAGAAGCAAAGGTTTGTAGGTCAATTGGCTTGGCAAATGTAAAAATTGTCCCCAATAGGTGTAGGACACTGTTAATGTGCGGGGATCGCTGGTTGGCGTGGACCCGATAGGCCGAAGGGCCTGTTTCCACGTTGTATCTCTAAACTAAACTAAACTAAAACTTAAAATACATTCCTTATAAATATAGTATGGTTGTTTTACAGACAGCAAATAATCAGAAAGTTTTATCTTGGGTTGAAAGCAAAGAAAATGCCAAGGCTTTGAAACAAAATGTTGCAATTGATTAAATTAGTCAAAGTGAAGAGCAAGCAAACTGGCCAATGATGCTTAGATAAGCTGACAGCCACTAGATGGCTCAAGTGATTGTAAAACAGTACTGGAACTGCTGCTGCTTAAGCACAAAGTTCGTACAATGAAAGGAATATGGTGCTGCAATCAATGTGTAAGTAGCTTAACCTTTTATGCCTTTACTCCATGCACTGGTTTGAAAATTCAATTAGTATTTGTCATTGGGGAAGATGTTTTACAATTGGTACCTAAAATTGTTTTCAATAATTGTACATGCGATGAATGGCATTATGTGCGTCTGGCATGGAACTATTGGCAATTTGGAAATTGTAAGCAGCAAATGCCATTTAAGTGATTTGGCTGTCAAACTGTATTTGTGAATTTGGTTGTTTCTTTCAATTGCAATCAACATTTGTGCATGTCCCCTCTATGCACACACAAATATCCTTTTAAAGAAAGGCGTCTGAAGATTAAAAGAATAAGTAACCATGACTGACATTTTTTCATGTTTTCTTAATTAACAAAACTCATTTTGCAATTATCCCTTTAACTCATCACAGATCTTCAATGATCCAACATTAGTCTGATTTGTTTGTCAGTCATGACTGACAATTAAATTTAGTGTGACAGCCACTTAAAGCAACCTTATTGATGCATAAGATGAAAGGGGCCATAATACTGAGTGACTTTACTGATCTCCCAGTAAAGGAATGGTCCAGATTGTTGCTTTAAACAGGCGCTTTGTCTCTGTTGGCATTTTTGTTCATAACAGAGGCTTTGTGGCCCAGAACGTCTGAGATGTGTTCCTGAAGCTAAAAGTTTACAGACTTTTCCGGTTGCTGGGACTCCTGGTTTGTCTTCAGGAAAAAGTCTGTATGGGAAAAATGCAATTCCTTGTGTAGCCTGTGACCTCCTCTGGCCTCACTTAATAAACTTTCTGTGTGACCACTTGGTTTCCAACAGCCTTAACCTCCATTGAAGTGCTTTGACCTATGAAATTAATCTAACACAAACAGTATGTTTTTCTTGTCTTGAGTTCTTTTATTCCTTTCAATGGGTAGAGTGCAGTACTTGTACCAGACAGGAATATGTAAGCTGAAATAAGAAACACTTTAAAATGTGAACTTCATCGCTATTAAAACATCTTATCTTTTGAGGTAGTAATCAGTTTAGATATTAGTAAATAGCCCTTTTAAATATGTTTGCAGATGCATGTCATGTTGCTGCTTAAAAAATATTGTGTTATAAATTCTACAAAATAATTCATTGAATGCCACCCCATTGACACTTCTGAAATTTAAAATAGAAAATCTCTCAATTGTTTTCTTTTACAATTTGCATTTGATTTCCATGTCTTATGTCAGACAGTGGGATGCCAGCATGATGCACGGAGCTGGAATATGAGCTCCAAATGCTCACACATAATGCGGAACATTGTTCCTGGCTGCAGATGGCCCATTGTTTGCATGTCGTGGGGGTTCTTTATAAGTAGCCTAAGGGCTCACTCTGATATAGCTAGATGCTGGCACTTATGACTTAAGCCTAAGTAGAACAGGGAAAAAAGGCCAATAAGTGTTTTAATTAAGTGATAGCAAAGCACTAAATATCTGCACATTACGTGTACACAATTTAAAGAATGATCAAAAAGCAAAATACCTTAAGTCATGAATATAATTAAATTCAGGTTGACACATTTTAGTGAGCTGATTAGTGCAGCGGTACAATACGTCTAATGATATTATTGGTCATCTTGCAATCAAATTATATTGTAATTTTTGTAAGCAACTCTTTGCACTTGTTGCATCTTGCATTCAATTACAGCAAAATCTCAGACTAGCAATCTTTGGCGTTCCTGTTTGAGATCCAGCAACACAAGCCTACAGATTTCCCCACAAGAGCTTTACTTCCATTACACCTGCTGCAATATATTAATCTCTATACACAGCACTAAAACTGTTGAAAGCCACTCAAGGCCAAATCCTGGTGATGCTCTACCCAGAAATAAAAACTACTGCTATGCCAGTTATCAAATAATGATTAGACAGAGCATAAAACTCTCTCACACGTACAATGGCTGAATATTGATGTAATGGTTTCTTTATTATCACGTACCAAGGTACACTGAAATACCTTTCTTGCATACAACTCAGCAAGACTATTCTCCGATTAGTACAGAATGTGCAGAACAGCCCATTGAGTCTATATGCAAGGGGCCCTATTTTGGCTCCATTGTAGCTAGCTAGACTGTAGACTGGTCAGCACACTACAAAAAGCTTTTCACTGTACCTCGGTACAAGTGTCAATAAACTAAACTGAACAGAGCTGGCCACAAAGGCCCGTTGCAGCCGTCGCCTCCATTCCCGATGTCCCACTTACATGGCCCTCTTCAGCCCTAGTTCCCCAGGAGGGCACCTCCCACAGCCAACATTGAGGGCACAGAAGGTAAGACCTTCCAACATCCGCCATCGGCTTCCTCCATCCTCCTCTCCACAGCTTCCTCCTCCAGGCGGGTTCACAGTTCCATGGTGGGCCAGCCAGACCTGCCATTGAGATGGATCGTGGCTCGCTGGGAGACCCTTTGCCACACATAATGGTGGTCAATCCTCAGTGCAGACTTACTGTATCTTTCTATGTCTATGATTCCAGAAACAGCTAGCCCATGACACCTGGTCTCAGCCTTCTTTGCAATACCTCATGACTTTTTACAGTGTGAATGAATTCATTCAACAAGGAATGACAATCTATAGCTCATTTCACTGTTTAAGACTGGATTAGCACCAAACAAAATTTCAGGCATTAAACTTTGAGTCTATAATCACAACCTAACTGAGCCGAGCATCAGATTAATAAAATGCAGTCAGGTAGACACAGTTTATAAGAACACAAAAAATCTTAAATCTACATGCTATGAATGACACTCTCAGTTTACCCTCCCTTCCTTCCTCACAACTTGAGCAGGTCTGGATATTACTAACATGGCCAACTTTTATAGCTTGTCCCTTCAGTAAAGGTACTCCAACACATGCTGTTGGAGAAGGATCTCCAGGAATTAGAAGAAGTAAAAACTGATATATTTTCAAGTCAGAGTGGGATCTGCATGTGTACATGTTCTCCTGTCCTTCCTAGAAGGCAAGTATCTGGGATGCAGAGTTGAAATAGTTGCGATGATGAACTGTAGCACACATTAATCCAAACATTGGTCCCAAGATCTATCAACGCTACAGAACAAGAGTGAACAGAAATATAGTGGCCGGGTATGGCAATTCTAACTAAATGCCTGCAAATTATGGAAAAAAATTGAATGTCTTACCATACCATGAATGAAACTCTCCACTATTGTTAAGTAAGACATTGAGGGAACCAAGGTGAGCACTAATCAATGCAGGCATATTGGGAGGACTATGACAGGCGAAGCTCAATCATGGGTTAGGATTTCTGTCCATCTCGATCTGTCTCAATCCCAATCCACTTTACTCACTCTATACCCATGACTGCATAGCCAGACATAATGCGAAATCCCTCATCAAGTTCGCCAATGACACCACAATGATTGGACGAATCACAGGTGGGAACAAGTCAGAGTATAGAAGTGAGATCAATCGACTGGCCAAATGGTGCCAGCACAACAACTTGGCTTTCAAAATCAGTGAGACCAAAGAACTGATTGTGGACTTTGGTAGGGGAAGGATGAGGACCCACAATGGGATGATGGTGGAGAGGGTCAATAACTTCAAATTCCTGGGCGTGCATATTTCCGAAGATCTTTCCTGGACAATGCAATTATAAAGATGGCACATCAGTGACTCTACTTCCTGAGAAGATTATGGAGATTCAGTATGTCGAAGAGGATTCTCCTAAACGTCTACAGGTGCACGGTAGAGAACATTTTGACTGGTTGCATCGTTGCCTGGTTTGGCAACTTGAACATCCAGGAGCGAAAAAACTAACAAAACGTTGTGACTACTGCCCAGTCCATCACTAGCTTTGACCTCCCCACCGTCGAAGGGATCTATCGTAGTCGCCGCCTCAAAAAGGCAACCAAAATCATCAAGGACCCACACCATCCTGGTCACACACTCATCTCACCATTGCTATCAGGAAGAATGTACAGGAGCCTGAAAACTGTAATGTCCAAGTTCAGGAACAGCTTCTTCCCTACAGCAATCAGGCTATTAAACACAATGACGAATAAGCTCTGAGCTCTAAACTGCGAAAGACTATATTATTATTTGTTATTTGCACTATATTTGTTATCTATTGAACTTTTTATTTTTTTTCCTCTTCCCCCATTATGTACTATGTTTACATATTCACATATTCTGTTGTGCTGCAGCAAGTAAGAATTTAATTGTCCCATCTGGGACATATGACAATAAAACAGTCGTGATTCTTGACTTTTGAGCAAAAAGGTATCTTGATTTCACATCAGGTTCCTGGTGAGATTTTCATTAACAAAACAAGGAATTCGACAACATAAAGGCAGAAAAATACCACCATCTGAAAAGATCCCAAATATTAAGTGCCAAAAGTGCCAAATGTTAAGAGGGACATGCAAAGTTGAGGAAGTAGTTGAGGCAGGTACGGTGACAACATTTAAAAAATATTTGGACAGATACATGGATGAAACGGAATGGAATACTTTATTGTCACATGTGACTAGGCACAGAGAAATTATTTGCTGCATACCCGATTCTGGTTGATTACTGCGCAAACACCTCATCAGTGGTTATCAAGTAGCAGCCACTTATGGTGCTGACAAAGTTACAAAGCACGCTGGCTCCTCCTTTTGTTCTCTCCCCCCCCCCCCCCACACACACAAACACCACTGCCTTTCCCTCAGGCCGGGTCCCCAATGTCCTTTGTTCTCCCCCCACCTCCCCAATTGTCCATTGTTGTCCCCCCACCTCCCTCGCAACGGTCCCCCCACGTCGAGTCCTGCATTGTTTTTCTCTTCCACCATCACGGTGGTCCTCCACGCTCTCATCGACCCGCGAGGCTTCGCCACCGCCAAGGTCCCATCGTCACTGAGGCCTCACCTCTGTCGACGCTCCACTTCACGCCAGTGGCGGGCTCCATCGGTCGCTCCGCCGACTCGGACTCCGACCTGCAAGGCCCGGCTCCTCCGTCCTACCCAAACATCATGTTGACTCTATGAACACCATGCAAACAAGACATTTCATTGCACGCTGGTGCACCTAACAATAAACAAAATCTAATCTAATCTATAAATCTCCTCTATTAGACTTTCCTTTGTCACAGGACTATTAATTAAGAGGGATTGATTGCCAATAATCACATTATTGCTTTGCAATACAGAATAGCACAAGATAAACCTTTTACCATTTATCACCTGGCAATTTCCAAGTTCCTTGTTGATAATAATATAAATGTGAACAAAATTATAACTTTGGCTTCATATCAATTCATAGCACCTTTCTTCAGTGTGTTTTAGATCTTCTGATTTTTTTTAACACTTTGTAAAATAATGAGAATCAGCATTTCATTCATTGGCATCCAGTGAAAACATGACAAAGACACCACATTCTCTGTTGTTTTACAATGTAATTCTCAATCATTCTGGCATTATATCCTCCCTAGCTATTTGGAGCAACACAATGGGGCATGTAGTAGTCACTGCCGTACAGTGCCAGCAACTTGAGGTTTGATCCTGTCTTCCTGCTGTCATCGCGGAGATTGTGCATTTTCTTTCACTGCGTAGGTTTTCTCTGTTCCAGTTTATTTTAACCACACCTCAAACACATGTGGATTTGTACCAATTAGCCACTGTAAATTGCCACTCGTGTTGAGTTGACCGGTAGATTTCTGTTACTATTTTGGGAGGAACTCAGAAAAATTAAGTCATTTTTGTCCATTAATCTTCTTCAATAACATCTTTATTGTTCAATTTTTTTTCCCCCCAAGAATATGCAGATGTGGATTCTGAACGACTTTGTTGTTTCACGTTAATCTCATTATCTATGACTATGCATGTAAAATATCTTTAACTGATATACTGCTTCATCAACTGGCTATGCATGAGGGGGATGGGGGAAAAGGAGCGAATGAATAATATTAATATAATATCAAGGGAAGGGGTGTGTGTGTGTGTGTGTGTGTGTGTGTGTGTGTGTGTGTGTGTGTGTGTGTGTGTGTGTGTGTGTGTGTGTGTGTGTGTGTGTGTGGCCACAGGATACTCTCCCTCCCCCCCCCCCCAACCCCGCATTGGGGAGGACGGGACCCAATGGGTCCCACTTCGTCTAGTTTATATTAAAGATTTGAATGTGAATGTAAGTGGCATGATTAGTAAATTTACAGATTACACTAAAATTGGTGCTACAGTGGACAGTGAAGATTATTTTTGTTTACAAAGGGATCTTGATCAATTGGGCCAATGGGCCAAGAAATGACAAATGGAATTTAATTTATAAGGTAAATGGCAGGGCCCTAGGTGGTGCTACAGAACAGAAAGACTTAAAGATGCTGGTACATAGTTCCATGAACTATGGTGAACAGGGTGGCAAAGGTGGTTGGAAAGCGCAGGCATGTGTGAATATCTTGGTCAGCATGGACAATAGAGTCATACAGCATGGAAACAGGCCCTAAGGCCCAACTTGCCATCCATGGTCTTGACTGGAAACGTCATCTATCCATGGTCTCCAGAGATGCTGCCTGACCTGCTAAGTTACTCTTGCACTTTGTGTCCGTTTGTGCATTAACCAGCATCTGCAGTTCTTTGTTTCTACATATTGAAGGCCCCATCTACATTTGTCCCAACTTCCCCACGTTTGGTCTATATCCCTCCAAACCTTTCCTGTCCATGTACCTGTCCAACAGTTGGACCGAAGAGCCTATTTCCTTGCTGTATAGCTCTATGAACATCATAGTCAATGGATGGGGTGAAAGATTGCAACCTTCATGTGGTCCACCCAGTTTCGACTAATGTAATCAACTCGACGTGCACAAACGGAAGATCAAATAGAACAAGTTGTCCAAAAACTTTAGGCTGTGCATGCCACATGAAAGAAGAAGTCAATGGATCTTTAACAATCAGCTTTTGGCACGAGAAACCATATGTCATGATATAGGTATGCAGGACATAGAAATACACAAACATATTTATTTCTAATTATTACATGTATATTGAGCTTAACTTTTAATGGAGTAAGTTTCCAATTCCAGTTCTTCTCACATGAGAATTATGAAAAGGAAACAATACGTGCAAACCCAACAAAGTCCAGTGCTAATCCATTTAGTCAATAGGTAATTTCCCACACCTTCCCACCCAAAATCTACCCAGTTCCAAGCCAGCACTGGTGATACATGAAAGATAGACACAAAGTATGGGAGTAACTCAGCGGGTCAGGCAGCATCTCTGGAGAAAAAAGATGGGTGACATTTCAGTGCGAAACCACTCTTCAGACTAGAGATGCTGCCTGACCCACTGAGTTAATGTAGCATTTTGTGTCTATCTTTGCTATAAACCAATATCTGCAGTTCATTGTTTCTATTGTGATACCGCGGCGGAGCGGTGGAGTTGCTGCCTTACAGCGCTATAGACCCGGGTTTGATCCTGACTACAGGAGCTGGTTGTAGGGAATTTGTATGTTCTTCCTGTGACCGCGTGGGTTTTCTCTGAGATCTTTGGTTTCCACCCACACTCAAAAGACGAAGCGGTTTGTAGATTAATTGGCTTGGTATATATTGTAAATTGTCCCTAGTGGGTGTAAATGCGCGGCGATCGCAGGTCGGTGCAGACTTGGTGGGCCAAAGGGCCTGTTTTCGTGCCATATCTCTGAAGTAAACTAAAACAAAACTACTGATGATGTATGGTTTGTTTGGCCACACAGCAAGTAACACATCCACAGCTGCTAGCCCATTCCATGACCTTGTGGCATTCACAATGAGATACCCTCAATCTAACCTCTGCTGCCAATCTCTGATCCTATTAAGATCAGGTTATGGCCATTAAACAAAGTCTGGTCCGTCTATGCGCTCGGTCTACTGGAACATTACCCGATCCAGGTAAGCCCAAGCTCTTGCAGGGCCTTCCACTATTGCTCTCGACTGGATCGGCCCACGAACCAACGTCCTTCGCAAGCAAACAGTGATGCTGCAGTGTTTTACTTGACTTATCTTCTCCTGAATGCAGGGCACGAGGCAATAGGCTCCTTATCAAGCTTCAGGATCAAAATAAGTATTCCTTGCCCTCAATATGCAGTATATATTTAACCAGCACATGCATTCAATGTTGCAATGCAATTTACAGAGGTTGCTTATTCTTTAGGAAAACATACTGCCTTAATTCTCCAGCAGTCTGTGGCAATTACTTTGTAATAAGGTTGTCATAGTAACGGAATTTAACTATCCCAGTATTTATTGGGACTGCCATAGTTCCAAAGGCTTAGACAGGATGGAATTTGTTAAATGTGTCCAGAAAGGTTTCCTTTGGCAATATGTAGAGGGCCCTGCAAGGGAGAGGGTAAAGCATGACCTGCTCTTTGGAAATGTTGGTGGGCGAACTTTTGATACCAACGACTACAGTTCTTTAAGCTTTAAAATAGTTATAGTTATAGTTAAAACATTTATAGCTCTCTGAAGGTGGCAGCACAAGTAGATAGGGTGGTATGCTTGTCTTCATTGCTGGAAGCAATTAATATAAAAGTCAGGAAGTCATGATTCAGCTCTATAGGAGTTTGGTTAGACTGCATTTAGAGTACTGCGTGCAGATCTGGTCATCCCATTCAGGGCTCTCGCTTAACTTTATTTCCCTGTTGCCAGCTGGGCAACCTTGACAGCTTTTTAGGTGGCCAAATGACAGTTTAGATGGGCATTGAAGACGGTTTGCATGACACGCGCGATAATGTGCTTGGACGAAGTGCGTAGTTACCAGTCAGAATTATGCTCAATGAAGCATTCACATATTATGTTCAAGAAGGAACTGCAGATGCAGAAAATCAAAGGTAGGCAAAAGTGCTGGAGAAACTCAGCGGGTGCAGCAGCATCTATGGAGCAAAGGAAATAGGCAACGTTTCAGGCCGAAACCCATCAGTCTGAAGAAGGATTTCGGTCCGAAACGTTGCCTATTTTCTTCGCTCCATAGATGCTGCCACATCCGCTGAGTTTCTCCAGCACTTTTGTCTACATTCACATCTTATTTCTTCTTCAAATAACTCACAAACTAAACTTATTCATCAATCAAGACATGATATATACCACAATGACACACAGCAAAATTATAATACATTACCTCAACTCTTTTCACACATTGCAATTAATGCAATTTCTATTCGTTCTTTCCACTTCCAAACAAAAATGTGATTGGATTATTCAGCACATGATCTAACTGTGTCTATAAATCTTGGACCATGGTAACATATATGCTTAACCATACACACTACAGATTGATGCAAGCATGTTTTCTGTGAAGGACCGAAAATTACCATGACATGGCCTTAGCATGGGTCATTATTGCTATTGGCACAGAAACACTCTGGCTTCCCACATAGTTTATCAATAACAAAATATACAGGTTGCAAGGAAATTTCTAAAGGCATTTTATGATAATAGCTGTTAAAACTGACTATACCCATCTGACAGGTTAAACATTACACTAATTGACAAGAGATGGCCAAAGGACATAACTGCAGCACATGTTCTTTTGGTAATATGTTTAAAGGTGTCAAAACAAATAATAACATTGGGAATTAAAACAAATTTTGATTACATTCCGTTATCAAACATAATCAATGTCCGCTCTGAAGACCATGAAGCACAATAGGGTCAGGGTGTGTGTGAATCAGTGCAGGGTGGTTAGATGGCGGGAGGGGTTGAGAAGGCAATTGGTGTGGAATGGATGGATTGAGGCAGGTGAATTAGTACATGTTGGTTGGAGTATGTAAAATTGTGAGGGGAGAGCACAGGGGATGTCAGTGGTGTTGAATGGGGGGGATCAGTATAGGATAAATAGGGGTTCAGTACAGCATGAATGGGGTTAGACAAAAATGCTGGAGAAATTCAGCGGGTGAGGCAGCATCGATGGAGCTAAGGAAATAGGCAACGTTTCGGGTCAAGACCCTTCGTCAGACTGTTCCCCCCATTCTTCTTGAATGGGGGGGATCAGTACAGGATGGATGGGGGGGCGGTACAGGATGAATTGGGGAACCAGTGTAGGATGGATGGGGGGGGGGGGGGGGTAGCAGGAGAATCAATGTGAGGTGGGTAGGATGATGAATAGATGGGGGGGAGGGTAGATGGGGAGGGGAGCACAGAGGATGTCAGTGAGGACGCAATAGAGGAGAGAACGGGGATCAGTGTGGGATGGAGAGGAGGGGTCCCAGGTTAAGAGGGGTGGAGGGGGGTGTACAAAAGAGAGACAGAGAGACAGAGAGACAGAGAGACAGGTGGGGGGAGGGGCAGAGGGGGTGGGGAGGAAGGAAGGTCAGCGCTCCTCGGACAACATCGCCCCCGCTGCCTTGGCCATCCCTGTCCAACCCAAAGTGCCGCCGCCAAAGGGGGAGGCGGTTGGCGATCTCATCGCAACCACCTCCTCTCCTCCACCAGCCAACAGCAAGGTGCAGGGACGAGTGGTGCAGCTCAAAGATCCTATAGCTATAGGATCTCTGGTGCAGCTGCTTCAGACGGCGGAAAGAGACCTCCGCCTCACTCCCTCCTGCCAGCCTCGGCGTGCGAGAGGGGTTGTTTTGAAAGCGCAAGCAGCGACCGTTATCAGGGCGATAGCGGCCGCTGATGGCAAATCTGCAAAAGGCGCTTTCAAAACAACCCTGCTCGCACACCGAGGCCGGGAGGAGGGAGGAAGGGAGGGAGAGGGAGGCCTCCTTCCACTGGGTGGGGCGCGGGAGGAGGCGGTGGAGCCGCTATCGCGGCCGCTGCTGCTGCTGTTCGGGACACGTCATTCGCTCTGACCCTTCGTCACCCTACACCTGTGGGATGAATGGCCCAATTCTGTTGTATGTTCTATGTTTGACAGTAGATAAATCTCCCCAGCCAGATCAGATATATCGAAAGGTAAGTAAGTTTTATTTATATAGCACGTTTTAAATCAACTCGCGTTGAAATCAAAGTGCTTTACATAAAATAAATAATAAGTTTCCGTATATGCATAGAAAAAGATTTTATATAAGAAAAATGGACACAACACATTATAGAGTTCAACACAAACGTGCCCCCACAACAGAATCAATTTTTTCCACTGTGGGGAAAGGCACCAGAAAGTTTAGTCCTTTTCCTCCGTGACCACCCGAGGTCGGGGCCCATTTGTGGCCTTGCAGCCAGTCCGATGTTTTCAGGCCCTCTTGCCGTGAAGCTGGAACTCTGGCGTCGGGTGAACATTCCTCGGCGGCTTGGAAAGTCTGGAGCGCTGCCTCTTCCCCGGAGACCGTGGCACCCGAAGTCCTCAGGCCGCGCCGGTTGGAGCTCCGAGCCTGGCGATCTCTATCCCAGGCTCAGCGGTATTCCAAATTCAGCGCCGCCCGCAGCTGAACGCTCCGCAGCCACAGCTCCTCGGATGTTGGAGTCGCCGGTCACAGCACTCCGGAGCTTACCGCACGGCGACTCGGTAAGGCATCGTCCGCTCCATGATGGTGATCCAGCGCTGTGCTGCCGCCAAAGCTGCAGTCCCGGCTGGTCCCCACGGGAAACGCCGCTCCAGTCTCGATGGTAGGCTGTGAGGAAGGGGCGAGGAAATATCTCGGAGGGAAGCTGCCTCTCCGACCAGGTGGGGACCAGGAAGTAAAGTTTCCCCCTTCCCCTCAAATAAAAGACCTCCAACTAACATTTTGTTTTTTAACAGGACTAAAAAATAAAATAAAAAAGGGTGAAAGGGCGGACTGCAGGCAGAGCAGCCATACACAACGGCACCCCACTCCTGCACATCCGCCATCTTGTGCTGTAGGAAACTAGAGAAGAAACTGTAAGCACCTAGGCTGAGATATACAAATTAACATTAGACACAGGTGACTTGCCAGGTGACTGAAGGGTGGCTAATATTGTCTTTCTATTTAAGAATGGCTGCAAGGAAATGTCTTGGAACTGTAGACCGGTGAGACTAACGTGTGTGGTACGTAAGTTAATGGGGAGGATTCTGAGGAATGAGATGTATATTCCTTTGGAAAGACGGGCTAATTAGGGATAGTCAGCATGGTTTTGTACGTGAGAGATTGTGTCTTATGGGTTTGATAGAGTTTCATGAAGAGGTAACCAAAAAGGTTGGCAAGGGCAAGGCTGTACACGTTGTCTATATGGACCTCAGCAAGGCCTTTGATGAGGCTCTGTATGGTAGGTTGATCTGGAGAGTTAGATCGCATGGGATCCAGGGAGAGCTAAATAACTGGATATAGAATTGGTTGCAGAGTAAGAAGAGAGGGTGTTTGTGGGTGTTTTTCACACTGGTGGCCTGTGATGATTAGCGTGTCTGACGGAATGAAGCCAGAGCCGTTTTGTAGTTCATATCAATGATTTGGATGAGATTGTACAAGGTATGATTAATAAGTTTGTAGATGACACGTAAAGCGGGTTGTAGGTGGTGAAGGTGGTTATCACAAATTATAGCAGGCTCGTGATCAACTACGTAAATGGACTGAGGAATCACAAATGGATTTTATTACAAATAAATGTGAGCCATTTTATTTTGGGTAGTCAAACCAGGGCAGAATCATCAGTCAATGGTAGGCCCCAGGGAGTAATGTCGAGCAGAGGGATCGAGGAGTACAGGTACACAGTTCCCTGAAAGTGACGTCACAGATAGAAAGGGTGGTCAAGAAGGATTTTGTTTCATTGGCTTTCATCAGTCACGGAATTGAGTATACTTCTTCTTGCATATGGCGAGCACAGCCTAAAGTTGTAGATCAAGGGTAGAAATCCAGGCCAGGACAGCATAATTTACTGGGTGGATGGCTTTGATGCCCTCAGGGAAAAGCCTCAGTGGGCAGTCAAGTTAAATCAAGTCAAGAGAGTTTATTGCCATGTGTCCCAGACAGGACAATTAAATTCTTGCTTTGCTTCAGCACAACAGAATATAATAGGCATGAATACAGAACATATCAGTGAGTCCATATGCCATTATATAAATATATACACACACATCAATAAATAAGCAGATAAATGCAAATAAACAGATAATGGTCTATTAAAGTTCAAAGATTTGTTTCCGTTGATTTTAATAGCCTGAAGTAGCTATTTCTGAACCTGGACGTTGCAGTATTCAGGCTCCTGTACCTTCTAACTGAGGGAGATGAGAGTGTGGCCAGGATGGTGCGGGTCCTTGATGATGCTGCCAGCCTTTTTGAGGCAGCAACTGTGATAGATCCCCTCGATGGTAGGGAGGTCATAGCCGATGATGGACTGGGCAGTGTTTACTACTTTTTGTAGTCTTTTCCACTCCTGGGTACTCAAGTAGCCGAACCAAGCCACAATGCAGCCGGCCAGCATGCTCTCTACTGTGCACCTGTGGAAGTTAGAGAGAGTCCTCCTTGACAAACCGACTCTCCATAGTCTTCTCAGGAAGTAGAGACGCTGATATGCTTTTTCTCGGACCAGGAGAGATCTTCAGAAATACGCATGCCCAGGAATTTGAAGTTCTTGACCCTCTCCACCGTCGACCCGCTGATATAAACGGGACTGTGGATCCCCATCCTGCCCCTTCCAAAGTCCACAATCAGTTCCTTGGTTTTGCTGGTGTTGAGGGCCAGGTTATTGTGCGGGTACCATTTGGTCAGTCGGTCAATCTCACTTCTATACTCTGTCCCCATCAGTGATACGTCCCACAACAGTGGTGGCATCAGCGAACTTGATGATGGAGTTTGCACTATGACCGGCTACGCAGAGTATAGAGTGAATACAGCAGGGGGCTGAGCACGCAGCCTTGAGGTGCTCCCATGCTGATTGTTATCGAGGCTGACACATTTCCACCAATATGAACAGTCTGTGGTCTTTGAATGAGGAAGTCGAGGATCCAATTGCAGAGGGATGCGCAGAGACCCAGATCTGAGAGCTTGGTAGCCAGCTTGGAGGGGACGAATGTGTTAAATGCTGAGCTGTAGTCAATGAATATCAGCCTGACATATGAGTTTTTGTTGTCCAAGTGGTCCAGAGCAGAGTGGAGAGCCAGCAAGATAGCATCCAGCGTTGATCTGTTGTGGCGGTAGGCAAACTGCAGTGGGTCCAGGTTTTTGTCGAGGTAGGAGTTGATTTGCGCCATGATCAACCTCTCAAAGCACTTAATCACCGCCGACATTAGTGCCACTGGTCGATAGTCGTTGAGGCATGTCACCTTACTCTTCTTGGGCACTGGTATAATTGAGACCCTTTTAAAGCAGATGGGAACCACAGACCTCAGAAGTGAGAGGTTGAAAATGTCCGCAAATACTCCAGCCAGTTGATCCGCACAGGTTTTTAGAACACAACCTGGTATACCATCAGGTCCAGGCGTGTTTTGAGGGTTCACCCCTCTGAGGGATTTTCTGATGTCGGCCTCTGTGACTGAGACTAAAATACCATCACAGCAAATGGGGCCTTGAGAAGGCACATCAGAGTTCTCCCTATCAAAGCGTGCGTAAAACGCATTGAGCTCGTCAGGGAGTGATTTCGCCTTGTAGGAGGTGAATGCATTCAGGCCCCGCCACAGCTGCCGAACATCTGTCTCATCCTCCAGCTTGGTGCAGAAGTCACTTTTGGTCTTTTTGATGGCCTTACCAAGGTCATATCTGGACTTCTTGTAGACCATGGTATCATCAGACATGAATGCCCGGTGTTTGGTCTTCAGAAGAGTGCGGATCTCAGAGCTCATCCAAGGCTTCTGATTGGGAAACACTCGGAAGGGTTTGGTAGGGATGCAGTCCTCCACTTATTTCTTTATGAAGTCTGTAACGACAGTGGCGTATTCGTTCAGGTCCTTTGCCGAATCACTGAACATTGCGCAGTCTACAGGCTCCAAACAGTCCTGGAGTTGTTCCTCTTCCCCCCCACCCCGACCAGCTCTGTACAGTCCTCCTCTGGAGGTGCGCTCTTCAATGGCTGCCTGTAGTCAGGAAGGAGCAGCACCGCGATGTGGTCGGATTTACCGAAGTGAGGGCGAGGGGTAGAACGATAGGCATCCTCGATGGTGGTGTAGCAGTGGTCGAGGGCGTTTGGTCCTCCAATGCAGCAGGAGACATATTGGTGGAAGTTAGGGAGCAATTTCTTGAGGTTTGCTTTATTGAAGTCCCCGGGTATGGTGGTAAGACGTCTGGTGTTTGTTGACTATGGAGTGCAGCTCCCCAAGTGCCAGACGGACGTCTGCCTGGGGTGGGATGTAAACCGCGGTCAGGATAATGGAGGTGAATTCCCTTGGAAGGTAGAAGGGGCGGCACTTCACCGCCAGATGTTCGAGGTGTGGAGAGCAGGAGTTGGACATGATTGCTGCGGTGAAAGGCAATGACAGTTGTCTTAGATGGGTTAGCGCGAAATCGCCAGAAGGTGAAGTACTCATCCATCCCCTTCAAGTCTTGCGTTTGCACTCTGCTGATCTCCTCAAGGGCAGCTCCCTGGTTGGCAAGGGCAAGGTCATCTGCATATGCAAACTTCCTGGATGAGGTAGTTGGTATTTCACACACATAAATGTTGAAGAGTAGGGGACCTAGGACAAAGCCCTGGGGGAGACCATCATTCGGGGACCTGACGGAGCTGGTCTGGGTTCCCAAGCGAGACTCTAATTCTTCAATTGCCGAGGATCGATGAGAGGGCACACATGGTGGTTTGGCACTTCACACAAAGTACTGTGTTCCATTTTGGCACCCTGCTATAGAAAGGATGTCATTAAACTGGAAAGAGTGCCAAGATTTATGAGAATGTTAGGGAGAGGGTGAATGCACAGAATCTTTTACATAGGGTGGGAAATCAAGAACCAGAAGACGTAGATTTAAATTGAGTGGTGCAGGATTGAACATGAACCTGAGGAGCAACTTTAAAGCATATAATTAGTTAATTACCTAATTGTAGTTATTTACAAAATTGACCGTTGTGACAGAAATAGTAATAAACACCCAGACCGCCTTGAAAATTCAAAAATGTGATATTCTCAAGATCAGAACTTTAATATTATTGTATCATATGTCTGTAACAGATAGGTAAATAAATTACAATTTCTAGCAATAGACAAGTCTTTATGGAGAAGATCAGTTGCTATCTGGTACATTGGCATATCATAACCAGTAGCATCATCATACTTCTCAGATTGTAAACAATAAGCAACTCTGTACACCTTGTTTTTCCTCAACTTTTCAATTTTGGCATTGTAAACTATAAGTTTTTGCTCTTCGAACCACGCATGACATGCCTTACTGCCCACTACTTTCCCATTAAGAATGTCCTGTAGATTCCATTTCTTAAGAAAAGGATATATTTTTTAAATAGCTCAAGTATCCAAATAACAAACTAATCCCATTCACACAACAATTCACAATATAACATGATTTTTAAATCTCATTGTCATGAATTTATATGCTAGATGGAAGGAATTTAATGTTTAATTCCCATAAATTAATCTAGAAACATCCAATCAATATAATCAAAATTATTATTTTTTTGCACAGTACATAGGACTAAAACTGATATATTAAAAATATTGACTATGGGTAGACAATAAAACAAAATATATAACAAAATTTTGATGCTCTTATGACATGATTGCCAAAAAAAAGAGCATTTAAATCATCTTGCGAGTGGGTTTTTCTGAATCGCGATCGATTGGAACGTTGCATTTGCGGTGAATTTGAACTCCATATCGGCAGGAAAAACACTGCTGGTTCGTATGGGGCCCGAATCACATTTTTGCAACGTAAAATTAGATTAAAGCCATCCCATGAAGCAAGATTATATGTAAAATAAATGACTTGCCCTTTGTTTTGTCCTGTTCTTGCGATCCATCACGTTGTAGGCCTTGAGGCCGTTAGAAGTCGCTTTTTATTTTAATCTAATTATTAAAATGTCTCGCGATTTAGGAAAGAAAAAAATAAAATTTTAAAAATGGGGTAATGAAGTCTGATCGATTTTTCCTCAGCAGCTAGCAGCCCGAGGAAATCCGCCTCCGACAGGCAGTAGAAAACTGGATTTTAATCCCCCCACCCCCCAAAGGCGCCAAATTCGCGCACACAGCCAGCGGCAGAACTGCAGCGCCGCTGAAGGTACGTTTTGTAAAATCACTACTCATAGCAGCAGTTACCCGGGTTCAATCCCGTTTATAGGTGCTGTCTATGCGGCATTCGTACATTTGTCCCTGTGACCATGTGGGTTTCCTCCGGGTTCGCCAGTTTCCTCCCACATTCCAAAGATGTGTAGCTCTGTAGGTTAATTGGCCTCTGTAAATTGTCCCTAGTGTTCAGGATGCGACAGTGGGATATTGAACAAGTGTAAAGGCGATCGATGGCCGGCGTGGACTCCGCGGGCCAAGATCCTGTTTCTGTGCTGTATTTCTAAACTAAAGTAAATTAAATTGAACGTTAATGAGTACTTTGACAAGTGCACGGTAGAAAGTATCCTGACTGGTTACATCATGGCCTGAAATGGTAATTCCAATACACAGGAACACAAGAGACTACAGTAAGGGTCACAACCCAAAATATTGTCTTCCATATTCCCCTACAAATGCTGACTGATCTGTTAAGTTCCCCAAGCACTTTGTCATTTACTCAAGCCTGCAGAAAGTGGTGGTCTCAGCCTAGAAAATTACAGGTGCAGCCTTCCCCACCATCACAAGTATCTACATGAGGAGCTCCTCAAAAAATGGTGCATTTATAATCCAGGATTTCCAACATCCGAGCACTGCCTGTCTCTCTCTGCTACTGTCAGGCAGGAGATGCAGAAGCCAAAATTCACACATCTCCAGGTTCATGAACTACAACCATTAGGCCCTTGAATGGGCCTAGACAACCCTAGTCCCACCTCAGCAATGGAATATCACAACCACCTGTTGCACTAACATAAACTCGTTTTCTAATTGTGCTGTAGCACTCAATGCTTGTTTTGGCACCGACTTTATCCACTTCACTGAATGTATAACTTACATATAATTTATGTATAATTTATTATTTGTATGTTGTCAGAGTCTACATGAAGCTGCTGCAAGTAAGAAGATTTCCATTTACCTGTACCTCATGGTACCTGTGTGTATATGACCATTAACTAAACTTGATTTGATTTGGAGACTAATTGTGCTACACCATAAAGTTGGGCTTGTATATTCCGAACTATAGGCAAGCTAACCTAACCCACTGCACTGACTCAGGAAGCCATGGAAACCTATGTTCAATAAACAATTATTTTTTTATATACCTAATAGTTTAACTATTCAGGCTACATATTAGCTGCACAGAGTTTCGTCTGACTGTTTTTATATCAATTTCAGATCGGAATATAATAATTTGCAGTGAACAAAATCCAAATAAATTACTGTGAAATGGTTAAATTGCCTCTCACATGGACACAAAAACAAATCCTGATAAGCTTCAGTGAATAATCAGTGTTGTAGTCTATCAAAAAACCATGAGTTGCAGTCTAAGCTGGGGCATGGTACTTTATTAAATTTAAATGAGTGATGATCACGGGCAGATCTCTGTCAGAAAACTCTATGGTTGGAATAGAAAAATATTATACTTTGGTAAGATTAATCATTTGTGAATTTCTAATTATATTTAAATTATATTAAAATTGATTACAAATGTGGGGGTGACATTTCTGGAGCAGAAGGTAAGGTGACAGAATTTTCGAAAGAGGCTCTCAGAAATGGAATTCTTTACTGGGTCCTGAAGGATTTCTCGATCTTCTTATTGGGAAACAATCATAGAAATTCAAGACCTAATTCCAGTGGTAAACTTTAGTTTATGAAATAAACTAAGATGAAGATAAAATAGTGAGGCTGGTTTAGTAGACCTGAGCAGCTCTATGCTCATTGGGTTCTGAATTAATTAACCTGAATTAATTCTACTAAGCCAACAAGAGAAAATTTGAAGGGCAGTAGTTTAGTGTAAGCAAGGTTGTTGTGTTGAAAAACAGAGGTGGTGCCTCAGGATGCACTCATCAAGATAAAAATTCCCATTTGGATATAATTTATATTACAAATATTTAAACAAATCTAAACATAAATTGAAATTGCAGTGGCCTGTTACACTATTTATTCATAAAGACCTCAATAAAATGGCTTGCTCAAAAAAAAATTGCAGCAGTGTTATGCTCAACCAGCTGTGTGCAGCTAATTGTTTAATATTAGTAAATAAACCCGTAATTGAGACACTCATAGCTGTTGTGACCTTTGTAGCGACTGTTCATTTGATACCCACTATTGAGTTGTTCTGGGTCAAGTTGCAGCTCACTTTACTGATGTCTTCTTTTGTAGAACACAGCTATCACAAGAACTATTGCTCAAAGGCTTTGAGGCACCAGACTGAGTCTGTTTATACTGTTTTGAGATTATACCAGGCGTATCTCATTCAACACTTGCGTAATCTGCTCAGGGACTGTTTCACCCATAATTCTTCTTTGTCCTTCAAAATGAAAAAAAGAGATTGATTCCATTTATAAATGAAGTAGTGGCAGGAAAAAAAAGTAGAACAATTATTGACAAGAGCTTAGCCCTTGATAGTAAGCTCCACCAAAAATGTATTGGATTGCGAAATATACTTTATAAATATGTAAATATATGCCCAAAGTATTTTCTACCCCTTTTTAATGTATATATTCCTTTACGCTTTTGAACAAACCCTTGTTGAACTCAAGGAAGATCACTATATATAGCACAATTCATCACACCACAGCATCCTAAAGCACTTCACAATCAATGAACTATTTTTGAAGTGCACTCACTGTTGTAATACAGTAAATGTGGACGCTGATTTTTACAGATGTCCCTCCTAACAGTGATGTAATAATGACCAGGCAATCTATTTTAGTTCATATTGATAGAGAGATAAGTATTGGCCAGGACCCTGCTCTTCAAAACAGCATCATGGAATTTTTTCATCTATTCAATATTGCAGACAGGACCTCAATTTTAGATCCTATCGGACAGTTAGCACTGTTTTCACCACTGCGCTGGAACAACAGCCTGGATAATTATGGAACGTGACCGAGAACCTGCTGTCTCAGAAAATTATAACAAATATACAATTATTCTCCCATTCAAACATATTGAAGGTAAACTGTTCCCCAAAAGGAAACGTTGGACTGACAAATCAATGGCTCCATGGATGATAAAGTATACAGAAGGTAAGATAAAATAAAAAGTAAAGCATAGGAAATGGAGAGCTTCAGAATATAGGAAGTGAGGAAGGGAAATTAAGGGGAAAGAAAAACAAAGAAAAGGTATAAAAATATCAACAGCCAAAATAAAAGAAACTCTGATTCAATGTTATAACTTTACTAGGCTAAGTGGGACCCGTTGGGTCCCAGCATCACATGGGAGGGCTGGTCCCCAACGCAATATTCCACCTCTCCACCAATTCCAATATTGGTGGCCAGTGGGGGCACACTTTCTGGAGTGCTAGTATGGGTGTTGAGGGCTGAAGGGACTGGTTTCCAGAGGGCGAGTATGAACATTGTAGGCCGAATGGATTCTTGGGCTGGCGGCTCAGTCACTCAAGCCTGTTGTGCTGGCAGCTCACTCATGGCTGGTGGGCTGGCAGTTGACTCACGGCTATTCCTTGAAATTCCATTTCAAGCAGGGTGCAAGGTCACCAAATTCAAGTGCAGTTTCTTACCACTTCATCCAGGGTGCAAGGCCACCAAATTCAAGTGTAGTTTCATACCATTTCAAGCAGGGTGCAAGGCCACTAAAGACAGCGAGTTGTGACCTCTCCCTCCTCCATCTTCTGTGTTTTATAGTTCCTCCCCTCCCACCAGAAGGGGCGTGGCCTTCATGGCATGATGACAGGAGAGAGAATCTCAACATTTTTTAAACACTAATAACTCTTTTATTATTAATCGATGGGGAAAATCCTAGGCACCTGATGAGCGGAGGGGGACTCTGAGTAAGATGGCCAAATATTACAGCCATACGTGTAAGCGTTTTTTCTAAAATCAATATAAAACACAAACAGGAAGTGGTCAAGATTAGACTTTTAATTATATAGAAGGCGAGGCAACATCAATTGGGCAAGGCAAAGTCAATTGGGCAAGGCAACGTCAATTTTGCAACACAGCTTTAGCATTTCTATACCAAAGGCAACACAGCTTTAGCATTTCCAAACCACAGGCAATACAGCTTTAGCACTTCCAAACCAAAGGCAACACAGCTTTAGCATTTCCAAACCAAAGGCAACACAGCTTTAGCATTTCCAAACTATATTTTCAAACTGCATTAAGGGCACTGACAGGTGAGTAAAACCACTCACAGTTTAGTAGACATGTGTTCGGTGTTATTCACAGCTCAGACAGAGACATGAACCTCTCGCTCCCCCATCTTGCAGAGACTGACTGAGGCACTCAACACTTCCGGGGTTTATAGTCCCTCCAGAAGGGGCGTGGCCTTCAGGAGAGAATCTCAATATTTTTTAAACACTAATAACTCTTTTATTTTTCATCGATGGGAAAAATTATCTTGTCCTGCGCAGCAGTGGAGGACTGCCAAAGTAAGATGGCCAAAAATCAAAGCCAGAAGTGGCAGCGATTTTTCTAAAATCAATATACAGAACAGGAAGTGGTCAAGATCAGACTTTTAGTAATATGGATAAAGAGCAGCAGAGTAATTAAGTGATGAGATATATTAGGGGTCAGTCAATAAGGTAACCAGTGTGGGAAATTGGACGATACAGGCAAGATACTTAATGGTGCAGCTGGCTTCACAGAACAAGGGATAATATCAATGTGAAACAATGCCAAAGATGCATTACCATGAAATATTGTAAACTAGTGTAAAGGATTTTACATCTTTGAAAGTGGAAAAATTGCCAAGACCAGACAATTCCCAAGTTGTTGATAGTAGCAAAAAGAAATTGTGGAGGCTCTGATTACAAATTTTCTTTCTTTTTAGCTAAGGGAATGCTGCCAGGACGATTAACATTGTACAACAATTTAGAAAAGGGAGCAACAGAAAAATCAAATAATTAAATGCCAGTTAGTTTAAGTGATTAGCAAATTATTGGAAAGAATGTCATGTGGCTTACATGAGTTTTATTAAGACTTTGGGCACGGTCTCAAAGGCAAGTTGGACAAAAGGATCCAAAACTGGCCAAAAGCAGGTAGCATAGGATACTAAAACACAAAGTGCTGATATAACTCAGTGGGTCAGGCATCATCTGTGGAGGTATTGGATAGGCGACGTCCTACTTCAGAGAATAGGCCAGTAACATAGTTAAAAAGGAGCGTAATATGGGAACTTGCAGATGGATGCAGAGGGCAGTGCGAAATTACTAAATGTGACCTTTGTATCCATCTTCAAAAGGGAAGAGAATGCTTCCAAAGTAGTAGTAAAGGAGGATATGGTGGAGACGCCAGGTACTTAAAAAATGATAGCAGGGAGACGTTGAAATAATTGTCTCAACTTAAAAAGGGAAGTGGCTTGGACCAGCTGGAATTCATCGTACAATTTTGAAGACATATAGGAAATAATTATGGGGTCACTGACCACAATCTTTCAATGTTTTTTTGATGCAGGGATAACAAATGTTATTCCAATGTTCAAAAAAGGCCAGGAGTATAAGAACACCAACTACTCTGGTCAGTTTAACCTCAGGGTGGGAAAAGTTCCAGAAATATTGATCAGGGATAACATTCTCACCTGGAGAAAAATGGATTAATAAAAGCAATTGTCTTGCCTTTCCAAATGTTTGTATTGCTGGACTGCCTTTGGCTCATTTTAGGTGATTTTCATTTAATTTTCAAAACAAAATATTATTGAAATTGATTTTACCCTGTACTTTCCTGGGCGAGGAGTGGGTGATGGTTCGCTGGATGATCCGGATGCAGGCGACGGCTACAAAGAGCCCTTATAGCCAGCTGCAGCTTGGACTATGAAATTGGCGCCAAACCTGGTGGCTCTTGTATGGACTCAGTGAGCAATTTCTATACCCTTTGTACTTAATCTGGAATTGTGTTTATTTATAGAAATAATTTACTAAACTGTATACAAAAAAAAATTCACTGTACCTGTGATAATAAAGAACCATTGAATTGATCAATGAATGAAAACAAACTTATAATTTACTTAATTTGATATTACACTACTTAAAATGCATATTAATACCCAGGAGTATCAGTTGATTTTCACTTGCTAATGCTTGGAATATATATTGGTTTATATGATAACTTTTTAAAATCTTAATTGTTGTGAAACATGGAGCACACTGAGCAGCAGTCCATGTGGATGCATTTCCTAAAATCCTGCAAGATATTTTCCTTCACAAGTATATATCCAAATCTTAATTAGAAGTGACAATATGTTTCTATTCCTTATTTTGTTAATGCATGAAGGTGCCTAACAAATTACGATTTAAAAAAATTCCCATTTCCTTTGTGATTCTTTTCATTCAATCATATCACATGAGGCTGCCCTATGGCCCGTAAAGTAAAATGGACGGGAGAGAGAGCCAGTGGATGTCATGTACCTGGACTTTCAGAAAGCCTTTGATATGGTCCCACACAGATTAGTGGGCAAAATTAGAGCACAAGGTATTGGGGGTAGGGTATTGACATGGATAGAAAATTGGTTAGCAGGCAGGAAACAAAGAGTAGGGATTAGCGGATCCCTTTCAGAATGGCAGGCAGTGACCAGTGGGGTGCCGCAAGGCTCGGTGCTGGGACCGCACCTATTTACAATGTACATTAATGATTTTGATGAAGGAATTAAAAGTAACATTAGCAAATTTGCAGATGACACAAATCTGGGTGGCAGTGTCAACTGTGACGAGGACGCCATGAGGCTGCAGGGTGACGTGGACAGGTTAGGTGAGTGGGCAGATGCAGTATAATGTGGATAAATGTGAGGTTATCCACTTTGGAGACAAGAACGGGAAGGCAGATTATCATCTGAATGGTGTCAGGTTAGGAAAAGGGGAAGTACAACGAGTCCTAGTACATCAGTCACTGAAAGTAAGCACACAGGTACAACAGGCAGTGAAGAAAGCTAATGGCACAATTGTATAGGGCCCTGGTGAGACCAGGTGGAGTATCGTGTGCAGTTTGTTCTCCTAATTTGAGGAAGGATATTGTTGCTATTGAGGGAGTGCAGCGTAGGTTCACGAGGTTAGTTCCCGGGATAGCGGGACTGTGATATGGGGAAAGAAGATACTATTCACTGGAATTTTGAAGGATGAGAGGGGAACTTATAGAAACATATAAAATTATAAAGGGATTGGACACGAAAGATGCAGGAAACATGTTTGTGATGTTGGGGGAGTCCAGAGTCCAGAAACAGGGGTCACAGTTTAAGAATAAGGGGTAGGTCATTTAGAACTGAGGTGAGGACAAATTTTTCACACAGAGAGTTGTGAATTTGTGGAATTCTTTGCCTCAGAAGGCAGTGGAGGATGATTCACTGAATGCATTCAAAAGAGAGTTCAATAGAGCTCTTATGGCTAGCAGAATCAAGGGGGATGGGAAGAAGACAGAAACGGGGTACTGATTGTGGATGATCAGCCATGATCACATTGAATGGCGGTGCTGGCTCGAAGGGCCGAAAGGCCTACTCCTGCACCTATTGTCTGTCTATCTATGTCGAGCTAATAAAAAAACATTCCTAGCATTCCACTTATCAGTTCTCAGCAAATCTATCTATACATAACTAAAACTCCGATATTGTGCTTTTCCAGTTTGCGCGGTTTTTCTATTAGCCCAAAAACGGTACACGACAGTGCTACGATTTATCGCCACCTTACTCACCATTCTCCTGTGCTCAATTGCGACAAGGTTTGTTCCAATCGTTGGTATATTGTAAAAGTTATTAAGGTTTGAAAATTCTAAAAACCGCGCATGCGCAGATTGATCTCCTTTCCTGTCATTTGCCACCACGCAGATTGGTCTAATCTCCTGTCAGTCAGGAAGGGGCGTCGCCAAGACGGCGACGCCTCTTCCTGCACCATGGCCGCACTGATTAGCCGCGTCCACTGTCAGTCGGCTGGAGGTTGCCACTGGCGCCGCAGTGAAGGAGCAGCCGGGTGGGGAGGGTGGTGCCACGGGCCGAGTCCGGGGACTGGGCCCGGGCTGGAGCCAAGGACGATCCCTGTATTGGAGCTGAAATGGGGGCCGAGCTCGGGGCTTGGGATGGGGCCGTGACCAGGGCCGAGAAAGAAGCCAAGGCCTGGGATGGAACCAAGGACAAGCCTGGGTCCGGTGTCAGGGACGAGCCCTCCCTCCCTCCCTCCACTCTTTCAGTCTCCCTCTCTCTACCCCTTCTCCCTCCATTGTAAAACTGATACCCCCCTCTCCCCCTCCTTTTCCATCCCTCTCTGCCTCTCCCATCGTGTCTCCTCCCCTCTCTCCTCCCTTTTTCCCTCCCTCCTCTGTCCCTTTCCTTTTTTCCCCCTCCCTCCCTCCCTGATGAGGGGGAATGGAGGAGGATAGGAGTAGGAAGAGAGATGGCGAGGTAATGAAAATATTAAATGCAAAGTTATTAATTTAACTTCTGTCGTTAGTGCGGGACCGTCAGCCGATCATGCGCAGTTGGGGGCTATGGCTTCGTGGTGGAAAATTGCGTTGGGGTACCAGGCCTCTCGTGTGACAAAGGGACTCAACGGGTCCCACTTACTCTAGTGTATTTTAAATGTGAGTTTGCCTCTACTATTCAAACATTTACCATCACCTGATTGAATTTATTTTCACCTTCTCCTCAATACTGTCATAGCTTATAATTATATACTCGAAGGGCCGAATGGCCTACTCCTGCACCTATTGTCTATATACTCAATTGGTAAATTCTACTGAGATGATTTCAGATTTTGTATTTGTCCAAGCTCCTTTTTCAAAAAACAAACCCAGCATGACTTCCCCTTAACAAAAATTATGTGCTCATCAACAAATGCTTTCTGGTTAGCTGGATTTCCCACTAAATAATTTTGTATATTACATTCTATTTCTAATTCTCAAAATATTAATTCTATTTTGTGGTCATCAGGATTTAATTTACAATCCAGGGCTTTCACTTCACTTTTTTTCGCTGTTGCCAGCCGGGCAACCTAGGCAGCTTTTTAGGTCGCTGAATGACAGTTTAGGTGGTAATTTAAGACGGCTTGCATGACGCGTGCGATAATGTGCTCGGACGAAGTGCGTAGTTACCAGTCGGAATTATGCTCAATTTAGCATTCACATATTATTTCTGCTTCAAATAATGTCACAAACTAAACATATTCACCAATCAAGACATGATGTATACCACAATGACATGCAGCAAATAATGTCACAAACTAAACATATTCACCAATCGAGACATGATGTATACCACAATGACATGCAGCAAAATTATAATACAGCATCTCAACTCTTTTTACACGTTGCAATGAATGCAAATTCTATTATTTCTTTCCACTTCCAAACAAAAATGTGGTTGGATTATTCAGCGTATGATTAACCGGTGTCAAAAAATCCTGGACCATGGTAACATATATGCTTAACCATTCACACTATGGATTGATGCAAGCATGTTTTCTGTGAAGGAGCGACAATTATCATGACATGGCCATAGCATGGGTCTTTTCCTCTTGAATCTTCAATCATCAATCTCTGTTTGTGCCCAGTCACAGCAAGGAAAGTTGATAAAGAATTGATTCGTTCTGTTTGACACCTTTGAAGATAGACACAGTAACAACATCAAGAGGGGAAAAAAAGATACATAATATATCCCTTCTGCTCTAGGATTTTGTTATTTAAAAGAAAAAAGAGAATGGAAGTGTACTTTGATTTTCTTTTTCTTGTAACATACTTGTTACTATATTATTATTACCTGACCATATTATTATTATCAATACCATACTTTTGAATGTACATAGTACCTCATTTACTCTGTGCCCACTAAGAAGATTAGTCATGGAAGTAGGTGACTATATTGAATCAATCATGGAACTTGGCAAGTGAGATTGCCCAGAAGTGCAATAAAAATGGCTGAAGTGGTTATTTATTTTACTTTTGCGGGGCGGGGCGGGGGGGGGGGGGGTGGATATCAACTTTAAATGAACAGAAACATTATCTTTGTGAGAACTTATGTAACTTTTCTGCTTGATATTTAAACCATCTCCTGAAAAGCAAAGTAAAGACAGAGCTGTTCAAATACATCTAAAAGTCACTTTAGTTGTCATCCGAGTCGCTCTCGAGCAGGCCATCCTCCTCATCAGACTTGTCACTGTCAGAGTGAGGTCCCAAGGCAGATGCTGCAGCTGGTCTTCTCTCGTGTCAGGCCTCCTTGCCCTCATTCCTCCTGCATGCCACATGCTGATGGCTGGACGGGGATCAAAGTCCTTGATGTTACTGGCATGCAGCATGATGAGGAGCTGGTGCGTCTGGTCGTCCTGGAGGGAATTTCTGATGGTGGCCTTAAACTGCTTCAGCAGGCTGAAGCCTCGCTCAGCCTCAGCTGAACTTGCCGGTATGGTGAGGATGAGGTCAAGGAGAGTGCAGATGTTGGGTAATTCTTCTGGTGTGGGACTTCAGGAACACCATGCTGTATCATAACAACCCTTTCAGCAACATGGCTGTTACTTGGCACTACACTGGAGCATTAGGGGGAGCTTCAAATTTCAGGTTGAAATTTCTGATGAAAAAGTGGGGCGGACTGGTAAGCGAGAGACACAAAGAGCAGAGGCGGAGACAGAGATAGACAGATGGAGACAGAGACAGATGGAAAGACTGGGACAGAGACTGGGACAGGTACATGGACAGGACAGGTTTGGAGGGATATCTACCAAACGCGGGCAGGTGGCTTTACAGTTTCTCTCCCCCTCCCGTGGGATGAGGGATTTAAGGGCCTGTCCCACCTGCGCGTCATTTTCGGCGACAGCCTGAGAGGTTGTCACGTTGTGGTCGGGTCGTGACGCATGTAGTGACTCGCGGTGTCTCCCCAGGATTTTGCGATGTTCAAAATCCAGGGGCGACATTTGGGTGTCTCATCATGTCGTGCACTCTGTCACGTGCTGCCGTATGGTGTCCTACAGGTGATGCCCGGTTAGGATTAGGGTTGGGGTTAAGGACCACAGATGGGCTGTAAAATGCATGGAGTTTAAACATTAAAATATTAAAATTAATACAGTAAAATCAATTCAGCAAATGAAAAGATGTCTGAATCCTTCAGTTTTATATTGTATTGGTCCACTTCCAGATCCAAATCACCATCTCTAACTTTTCACAGGGATGGATTCAGTGAGTTTGGACTGAACCCCTCTCCCCTCCACCCCCCTTCCGCCCACATCCCTCCTTCTCCACTCCTCACCCCACCCTTCTCCCTTCCCCCTCCCTGAGAAGCAGAGGAGTTCTCTAAGAAACACCCGCATAGTTTGCATCAGGTCGTCCGTTGTCCACATCAGCCAAGCTTTCCTTCTCTTGCCAAGCCGGGCAAAATGGAACGGCTTTTAGGTTGCCCGGCGGGACTTTAGGTGGCCATTGGCACCCAGGCAACCGTTAATTTTGAGCCCTGCAACCCATTCACTTAATTGACTGATAGCACAAAAATCTAAAACCAGAGCATACAATTTTCGGACTGTTTCAATTCAATGCAAAATTGTGATCCAAAAACTATTTTCTTTTTCATAAGAGGAAATTGGGCTGAGGAAGATGAGTAGTCTCATGCCACTTCAATTTAAAAGCGCGGTGGAGCCAGCACTCAAATGTAGCTGAAAAACTATTCAAAGGTATTTAGAAATCCAGCTTGGATTTTCTTTTGAATGCTGGACAACAAAATATAATGTTTTAAAGAAGGAACTGCAGATGCTGGAAAATCAAGGGTACACAAAAGGCTGGAGAATCTCAGCGGGTGAGGCAGCATCTCTGAAGAGAAGGAATGGGCAACGTTTCGGGTCGAGACCCTTCTTCAGACTGCAGACATCGCCCATTCCTTCTCTCCAGAGATGCTGCCTCACCCGCTGAGTTACTCCAACATTTTGTGTCTACATAATGTTTATGTTCCATATTAAACTCCTTCCAAATTGCTTCATCTGATACACCGCTCCGTTCTCCCTCCCACCCCCAATCAGTTAGGGTATTGAGTATAGAAGTTGGGATGTTATGTTACAGTTGTACAAGATGTTGGTGAAGCTACATTTGGAGTAGAGTGTTCAACTTTGGTCATTCTGCTATAGAAAGGATGGTGTTAAACTGGAAAGTCCGTAGAGATTTACAAAGATGTTCCCTGGTCTTGTAGGAAAAACCTGAGGTGTTGCAGGTTTGGACTTTATTCCTTGGAGCACAGGAGGACGAGGGGTGATCTGACAGAGGCACATACGATTACGAGGGGAATAGATAATGTGAATGCACTGAGTCTTTTACCTGGAGTAGGCAAATCAAGAACCAAACAACATAGGTTTAAGGTGAGAGGGAACGATTTAATAGGAATACGAGGGGCAGCTATTTCCACATACAGAGTGGTGGGTATATGAAACAAACTGCCAGAGGACCGAGCTGAGGCAGGTACTGTAATAATATTTAAAAGACATTTGGACAGGTACATGGGTAGGAAAGGTTTAGAGGGACAGGGGCCACACGCAGGCAGGTGGGACGAGTGTAAATGGGGCACTTTGGTTGGCATGGGTGTTGGGCTGAAGAGGCTGTGTCCATGCAGTATGACTCAATGACATGAGGGATCTAGTTATCTCCTTCTTCCGTTTCCCCTTCTACTCTTAAGCTCTGTGCCAAACATCTGGCACCGGTCTATACAGACATTTTTAACCAGTCCCTGCAAACATGTACTGTCCCTGCCTGCTTCAAAGTCTCCACTATTGTCCCTGTACCCAAAAAGGCAAGGATTACTTGTCTTTGTGACTACAGGCCTGTCGCACTGACCTCTGTAGTCATGAAGACACTCGAAAGGCTTGCGCTGGCTAATCTGAAAAATATCACAAACCCCCTGCTGGACCCTCTACAGTTTGCACTTCATCCTACAGCACCTAGACCGCCAGGAGAGCTATGCGAGGATCCTGTTTATTGATTTTAGCTCTGCATTCAACACCATTGTGCCAGTTACTACACTCCAAACTTTCCAAGTTGACCGTGCCTGAACCCCTCTGTCCGTGGATCACCAGCTTCCTGACAGACAGGAAGCAGCATGTGAGGCTGGGAAAGCACATCTCGGACCCGCAAATGCTCAGCATAGGAGCACCGCAAGGCTGCATACTCTCTTCCCTCTCTACACCAACGACTGCACCTCCAGACACCTCGGTCAAGCTTCTCAAGCTTGCGGACAACACAACCCTCATTGAACTGATCCAGGATGGGGAGGAATCTGCCTACAGACAGGAAGTGTCACAGCTGGCGTCATCGCAACAACCTAGAGCTCAATGCTCTTAAGACAGTGGACTTGATTGTAGACTTTAGGAGAGCTCCCCTCCCCTCACCCCACTCACCATCAACAACACCCCAGTCACATCTGTGGAGTGTTTTAAGTTCCTGTGAACCATCATCTCCAACGACCTTACGTGGGGGCTACCACCGACTGCACAGTCAAAAAGGCACAACAGAGGATGTACTTCCTACGGCAGCTGAGGAAGCACAATCTGCCACAGGTAATGTGGCAGATCTGAAGAAGGGTTTCGGCCCGAAACGTTGCCCATTTCCTTCGCTCCATAGATGCTGCTGCACCCGCTGAGTTTCTCCAGCACTTTTGTGCACCTGCCACAGGTATTGATGGTCCAATTCTACACGGCCATCGTAGAGTGTGTTCTCACCTTCTGCATCATGGTCTGGTTTGGCTCAGCCACCAAGCACGAAACCTGGAGGCTGCAGCGAATCGTCCGATCAGCAGAGAAGGTTATTGGCTGTAACCTTCCCTCCATTGATGAACTGTACACTGCAAGAGCCAGGAAACAGGCAAGATCATCTCTGACCCTGGCTACAAACTCTTTGAATCACTTCCCTCTGGAAGGCAACTCCGGACTGTCAAAGCTGCCACAGCCAGACATAAAAACAGTTTTTATCCATGAGTAGTTGCTCTACTCAACAGCCAAAAATCTGTAGCCTCCCTTTGATCTGGTATTTTGTTGGTTCACATGCTTGATCAATGGTGTTTTATCATTAATGTTTTATTATTATTAATGTTTAGTGTTTTCTGAATCATTCGTAACTGTCACTGTATGCCGTGTTGTTACTTGCGAGCAGAGCACCAAGGCAAATTCCTTGTATGTGAATATTTGGCCAATAAACTTACGTACTTATCTCTCAATGTTAAATTCATAGCCACATAATAAATTAATGGGAAACTTATCCAAATTATTTTTTGTGTCCTGCTCAAATTCTATCAAACAATTATACAAAGCAGAACATAAGACAGCATTTAACCTACATGTTCAAACATTTCTGATTGCATTGGTTTTTAAATTCTAATCATTTAAAACCAAACTATTCTTAATTTCATCACTTAAATGGAAGCTCTACCTAATTTGTAATTCAGTTTATGTCACAAGTTTATGGACCCATGTCAAACTGAATGGATACTTAGAAGACTCTTCAGTAGCACATCAAATATTTAAACTCAAGCAACTACTTATGAGAAATGTTATGAGTTTTATTCATTCCATGTTGATTAATAAATGTATAATCAATACAAATACAACAGTTGCAAACTGGTTACAGGTTTGGCCCTGCAAACCATTTCAGGAAGTTAGAAGTTCAACGTATCTTGGACAACATAAAAATCAGAAGTGAGAGGGCAGATAACAGAAGACAACAAAAATCAACAACTGTGAAGCTAGTTCGTGAAGATCTGAAACCTCAAATTATAAAATCAAGGCAGCAATTTAGTAGCAATCAGCCACCTGCCAGAATACATAAACTTAAAAAGAGGTAATACACCAATAACTGCATAGTTATATGCAGTTATTGCATAACACCAAATGACTGCATAAAATACAACATAAACAAATCTTTCTAAAGTGTTCTCCAAAAGAAATAAAACCTCTCCAAAGCAGAGACTAAACAAGTCATTTTCCAAACACCAGAAATGTAAAGTATTACAAAAATATCAATGAGACATTTTTCCCATTCAATTCCGTGGTCTCTTAACTCCAATAAACCCGATTAAAACTCAGGTGTCCCAAAACCTTCATCAGTCTAAGCTCGACTATTTGGTTAAACATTCATGAATTCACACATTGAATTAAGGCGTTATTTATATAATAGATTTTAAGATCCATTTAAAGTGCCATTAGCCTGATCAGAATGTGTAAGAATTTAAAATAAAAGAATAAATCAAAACTGTATCAACAATATCTACAATTCAGAGTGCCAGTCTTACTCATTTAGGTTCACTAGCTTATCAGGGAACCTCAAGTCCTGACAAACTCTATAACGTGGAAGGACTCAAAAGCAACCGTTTTGTTCAATGTACATTTTTGAAAGAGAAGCCGCCATGGCTTTGGCCAGTTCTTCGTCTCTTTTCCTCTGAATGTGTGTCTGTGCGCACCACGTTTCGTACTCTGGGTTGGGAAGCGACTGATCAAAAACTGCGTCGTAGTGCCCATTGCTCAGCCAACTCAGCCATATGCTGGGTTTGGACTGGTCTTCGGGACCTAGGCAATGCACCATAGTAGACACGGTTGGGCTTTCCACGCTACCTCCAGTGGTTAGGTAGATATTAACCTTCAGCATCTGACTCATAGCCAGTAACTCCGGGTAACCAGCCCATGCCCCGTCCTGGGCTGCGTTGATCAGAAACTCGCCAACATCACCTTCGATGATGGGGTTAAACTCGTCCAGGTGATCCGCAATGTGGTACACAGTTTGCTCCCTCAGCTCCTTGTGCATGGTCTGATCACCATAGACGGCCTTGCTGACCGCCCGGTACAGGCAGTTGCCGTCGGGGATGCTGTGAAACCTGTACTTCTGCTTCTCCCTCAAGTAAGTGTTTTGCTTTTCCACCTCCGCCCAGTAGCGCGCAATCCGGGCGTGTTTCTCCGACCTGTTCTCCACCACCAGGTCCACCGTTCTGTATCCCGTACCCAGCTCCAGTTCCCCTGCCTGCGAAGCCGGGCCTCGCTCATGGCTCTCGGCTCGGCTGCAATCGAGGGCCCGGCTGTTCACCAGCGCAGGCCCGTTGCCCAGCCGCGCCATCTCTTCCTCTGCCTCTGCCTCTCCGGAGACTCTCTCCTGGCCGTGGCCCCAAACTTCCACCGGCGACCCGTCACCGACTTCGCCTTCTTCTTCCAGCCCGAAGCCCCGGCCTCGATCAGTCCGCTCGGATGTGGCGAAAACCCTCTCGTTCAGTGTGTGTCCGGGCACGCCCCTCTCCAGCGGCCGCAGAGGGATCCTGGCGGTCGAGGTGTAGAGGTGCACGGCCGGGCCCGAGCCCGGGGCCTGGGGTAGCAGGTCGCAACTGGAGAATGCGGGCATGGTGGCGGGGGAGCAGGAGGCCTCGCCTTTCACCGCGGCGCTAGAGTTCTCCACTGGCGCTGTGTCCGCTGCTTGGATGGAGACCTTAAAGGCGGCCTCAGGGTAGTGGGTCAGGACGCTGCTGTAGAAGCGCATCTCGGCCTTTTTATAGCAGCCAGTGCGGGTCGCCGTCAGAAATAGCAGCTGTCATCACCGGTGCCCGCATTGGGACGCGCTGTCTTTAATTCCAGCTACGACACACACAACCCTAACATTATCCGGATTACCTCAGCCTCGATCCTTTAAATATAGCGGAGTGCGTCCTCTGGTCTGCCCGAGCTCAGCGGAGCCGCCCTGCGTCTTCTCAAAGGCATTTGAGTGCACATTCGTCAAGGGTGAGTGAGTCTGGTGGAAGAGCCTGGATCCGGCCGGCCGGCCGGCCGCCCCTCCCCCTGTGCCCGGGGACGGACGGGCGACCTTGTTTACAACCAGGCCGGCTGCCTCTACGCGCTGGAATGCAGCGTCCTGCCAAGAGGCGAAACCTGCTCCCAGACCTGCACGCTGGCGCCGTTTCTGCTTATCAGATCTCCAGATTGTTAAATGGTCGTCTACGAGCATTGTCATTTTTTGGAATGGCGTATCTAGGCCAGTAACTTTCTACTCTCAGAAGCAATTTGAGCCAGCAAATTTCTATCCTGCAACATTCTGAAAGGGAACTTCAAAGGCACGTAAACATGCCAGATTGTTTAAATAACCGTGGTCACTAGAAAGTGGCTCCCTCCAAATATCAAAGCTGCATTAAGTCATAAAATGATTTCAATATCAGAACATTAAGTATTAATATAAACCAGGTTTGTGTAGTTCAAAGAGACGGATGTTTGATAAAGAAATGCCCATGTAACTTGCTGGTCTGGAATGGCATCTCAGAGCATAATTCAGAATCTTTGATTCAGACAGTCTGAAGAAGGGTTTCGGCCCAAAACGTTGCCTATCTCCTTTGCTCCATAGATGCTGCTGCACCCGCTGAGTTTCTCCAGCATTTTGTGTACCCTCGATTTTCCAGCATCTGCAGTTCCTTCTTTAACACAATAATTCAGACAGTGTTGGGAGAAATTGCGGGATCCTTCTTCAGTCTGAATTAAGGACCCGATTCAAAACGTTGTCTGTCTATTCCCTCCAGTGTTGCCTGACCTGCTTACTCCAGAACCTTGTTGGTCAAGATTCCAGCATCTGCAGTTTCGTGTGACTGCACAAATATGAGCAGAACATTAAAAAAAAACTCAAACATGAGCTGATCACTACAATCCATAGTCAGTGTATCTACTTCACAAATGGGATTAAAGGATTGGAAAACGAATAAGAGCAGAGAAGGCCGAATTAGAACGGATGTTTGAACGGAAGAAGAAATATAACACGATAAATGCATTAATTTACTTAAGGAACACAGAATGATTGCAATATTAGAAAATGGGCAGAGAAATTCCATATGGAATTTAATCCTGAGCAGTGGGATTCATTTTGCATGGACTACTAAAGCTAGGATATACAGTTGATATACACCCTTGGAAGCACTGAACAAGGAACCTCTTTGGGTGTTCATCCAAGGATCCCTGAAGGAAGCAGCACAGATAAGCATAAAACAGGACAAATAATTAAAATGGGCAAAGAATACAAGAGCAAAATGGTTTATATAAATCATCAGTTAGGCCATAGCTGAGGTAGACACAAAATATTGGAGTAACTCAGCGGGACAGGCAGCATCTTTGGAGAGAAGGAATGGGTGACGTTTCAGGTCGAGACCATTCTTCAGACTGTTGTCAGGGGAGTGGACGGGACAGATATAGAATGCAGTCATTTAGAACTGAGATGAGGGAAAACTTTTTCACGGAGTTGTGAATTTGTGGAATTCTCTGCCTCAGAAGGCAAGCGAAATCGAGGAGTCTGGGGATAAGGTATGGACAGGGTTCTGATTATGGAAATCAGCCATGATCACATGGAATGGAGGTGCTGGCTTAAAGGGCTGAATGTATTGTCTGTGTCAGGAGTCGGCAACTCACGGCCCGAATGCGACCCGTAACCCGATTCCGACCCGCAGGCATATTTATTTTGCCGCAATCATCCGGCCTGCAGATTTCCGTCAACTCCGCTACCTGGAAGGTGATTTTCAGACCGACGGTCGGGTGAAAAATCAACCCTGCTGCCCATCGCCCTGTGTGAGGCTGGGCTCCTCCTCCCAGGCCCAAGGAGGCCTGCGCTAGCGACCGCAATGGCAGAGCCGCCGAGCGCCAAGCACCGAGCTCTGGCTGTACCGCATCCTGTGCAAAGCCGCCGGAACGGCCGCACACCTTCTGTGTCTGGACTTCACTATCGGGATCGCGGTTGTCAATAGGCCGGGGATGTGGCCCACCATCTGCTCGCAGACATGCGTCCTGGCCCCCATGCAGAACAAGGTTGCCTACCCCTGGTCTATGTAGTCAGAGACGGTAAGACTGGTGATGTCCAGGTTCGCTTCTTAAAAAGCAGATAGTAATAAAAACTGTTAAAGGTAAACCATGGCAATCTTTAATTGATTTGTCAGACGGGAGTGGCAAAGATCTACAATGAGCACAAATGTTGCTCATTGCTTCTCGGGCTCCACTCACAGAGCAAACGAAAGTTAGCACAATTATACATTTTTCTTATCAGTAAAACACTCCTACCAAGTCTGAATATGGCAAGGCTGAAAGATTCTGCAGCCTTTCAGAATATAGGAAAAATGGGTCCAAATCAAGCTCATCCAATAACATAGAAACATTGAAAAAATAGGTGCAGGAGTAGGCCATTCGGCCCTTCGAGCCTGCACCGCCATTCAATGTGATCATGGCTGATCATCCAACTCAGTATCCCGTACTTGCCTTCTCTCCATACCCCCTGATCCCTTTAGCCACAAGTGCCACATCTAACGCCCTCTTAAATATAGCCAATGAACTGGCCTCAACTACCTTCTGTGGCAGAGAATTCCAGAGACTCACCACTCTCTGTGTAAAGAATGTTTTCCTCATCTCGGTCCTAAAGGAATTCCCTCTTATCCTTAGACTGTGACCCCTTGTTCTGGACTCCCCCAACATCGGGAACAATCTTCCAGCATCTAGCTTGTCCAACTCCTTAAGAATTTTGTACGTTTCTATAAGATCCCCCCTCAATCTTCTAAATTCCAGCGAGTACAAGCCGAGTCTATCCAGTCTTTCCTCATATGAAAGTCCTGACATCCCAGGAATAACAAATTATTACTTATCTCTGGAGCGTCAGCTATTTTTTCAAACTTGGTTTCTTTATGGCCTTGAAAGAAGCACATGTTATTACTGCAGGATTTCATCTTAATTTCTTTATTAAAAATACAACCTGTCCTCTATATTGTTTTCCATATAATTTGCAAAGTCATTCAGACTTGGCACTGAGCCATTCATTTGTTCTACTAGTCCATTCTTTTGTAGAAGAACGACTCCATTTTAGATTTGACTATTAGATTTGACTATTAGCTCTTTCATTCGTCCTTTTTATCAGACATGATAACATTCACAGTCCTTGGTAGGTACACACAATGGTTCCAAGCATTAGAGCAATGATTAACAGAATGATAGAGCCATAATGTATCACAGTACCCCAAAGTCCACCAAACCAAAGGTATGGCAACCAGTTCTCAATCTCTTCAGTGACAACCATCCTGATGAACCTTGTTTAGGGTTGATGGATCAGCTGATATTGGGGTTGTGCTATAAAGTTTGCACCTGTTCGTGGGTGCCAGTCTCTTCGTAGATCATTGCACAGGTGCTCCCCCCTTCTCAGCCTGCGGTGGGGTTCACCACCTTGAGCGAGACACTAGCGTATCCATGGGTTTGGACAGCCTCTCATCCCAGTAGGTTTGGGTGGCCTGATTCCACATCACCACATAAAAGTGACTGCTGTACTGGAAGTCAAAGACAAAGCCAGCGTAGATTGCAGTCCGTGTTGATGTAGAAGGTGCCACTGAAGTTGATGGTGTTGAACTCCTCAAATCCGACAGTTAGGCCAGGGACAGAGTTGGCAATCTGCGGTAACTCCCTGACCTTGTTGTGCACTACCCAGTTAGGAACGATCTGCATCGTCCCCGTTGGAACTTCCTCAGGTCAGTTTCACTGATGGCGCAGTTCTCGGGCACATGTCATAGATAACTGGGATGTTGTTGTCAAAGTCGTTCTTGCACGTGTCTCCTCTGCTGTCACCATCGGCATCAATCTGGTCAGGGTTGGAAAAAAAACGGCAATTGTCCTTCTCATCAGATACGCCATCATTGCCATCCTCATCAATGTCCTGATTGTCATCACACTGATTACCCAACTGGTCTGAGTCAGTGTCTTCCTGCATCGGGTTATGCATAATCTATTTCAAGAGGTCCATCTGTTTCAATATGTTCATCAATATGCTCAGAGTAATCTGAGGAAATATGAGGAAAGACATTCCAAATCTGAGGAAAGACATTCCAAATCTGAGGAAAGACATTCTTGCCATAGAGGGAGTACAGAAAAGGTTCACCAGACTGATTCCTGGGATGTCAGGACTTTCATATGAAGAAAGACTGGATAGACTTGGCTTGTACTCGCTTGAATTTAGATGACTGAGGGGGGATCTTATAGAAACTTACAAAATTCTTAAGGGGTTGGACAGGCTAGATGCAGGAAGATTGTTCCCGCTGTTGGGGAAGTCCAGGACAAGGGGTCACAGCTTAAGGATAAGGGGGAAATCTTTTAGGACAGAGATGAGAAAAACGTTTTTCACACAGAGAGTGGTGAATCTCTGGAATTCTCTGCCACAGAAGGTAGTTGAGGCCAGTCCATTGGCTATATGTAAGAGGGAGCTAGATGTAGCCCTTGTGGCTAAAGGGATCAGGGGGTATGGAGAGAAGGCAGGTAAGGGATACTGAGTTGGATGATCAGCCATGATCATATTGAATGGCGGTGCAGGCTCGAAGGGCCGAATGACCTACTCCTGCACCTATTTTCTATATTTCCATGTTTCTCTCTCTAGACCCTTGGTCATATGATAGAGCTCAAAATGCTTCAAGATTGTTGATTAAATGTGGTTTGTCTTTCCGAAGTTGTGACCAAAGGGTTTGCACTTCCTCCTGATCTGTAACGATGTTCTTTCTTCTGTATGGATGGCGCTACAGGTAGAGATCAATCAGAAACACCTTGTTACATCCTGGGTGGGGGCAAGGTCTTTCACGCACCTCTTCGTGCTGCTCTTTTATATGTTTCTTAAGTCCGTCAACTCCTCTGTAAACAGCACAGCAACCCTTATACTGACATCGATACCTGGTGGGGAAATCTTCCCTTTCCAAGCTTGACTTTGGTTTCCGGCCACGTTTTTGTCCAGATTGTTTCTTCACATCCTTAATATTGCACTTCTTAACTGGTAACTTACACTTCTTCTTCCAATATTGTTGAAAAGACTCATCTGAAGAACCATTCTTAACTTTTATTTCTCGGTCATCGTCACTTGATAAATACCTTTCAGAAAGATCACTGGACTCCAATCCATCTGCAACATCATTTCTTATAGAACAAGATGCTTCATTGCAGTTAACTTTTTTTCTTCACATTTAATGGTAGAGTTGCATCATGTACCTAAACATTTTCCCAAGAGCACTCTCTTTATTCAGAATCTTAGCGCAAGAACATCCTTCTTCAAAGGGGATTCCGAGTTGTCTACATCCACTGACCGCAAAGTGGCTCCACTGTATGTATAAGGCTGAAAGTCTGCTAACACTGGGACAGGTTGATGCTTCGTAACATTATCACCCTCGCCATTTTCAGTCACTGTTCCATTCCGAGGTGAAAGGGTTATTAAACCATCCAGAACTTCCTCCATTGAGTCCTTATTCCTACTGGATGGGCGCTGTCCCTCATTCAAAACAATATTGTGACTTGAATGCATGTCCAGGATGTAACTGTGGCAAAGTGGAATCCTGCCTCACAACAACACCAACTAGCTTCTTCCCCTTTGTTATTAGAGCTCTGAACAGTCCTTCCAATTGCTAGGATTCTGCCTGATTACCCCATTGCAGACATTGGACTTTGTCTCTGGAACTGGTGTGCTACAATGCTCAGAACTATATTCTCCACACTAACCTTTCCTTTGCTCTACCTATTTCAGGTGAGCCTGGCTTGATTGCCTTTATTCATGTTAATCCTTTGTGTCTTGCTGACACTGAACAAGGGTGCAAGATTATTTAGACTCATCATATAGCTGTTGAATAACTATTAACTGGGTTCCTGCTTAATTAATGTATGTAGCTGACTATAGCTGATTTGATTCAATTTCAATAGGTTTTTATCTGTATTCTGGATCAGGGGATGAACCTTGGACATATGAACATTCGAATTGTGCGCCTTCTCGAAACGCTTCTCACATTGGTCACAAGCAAATTCAAGTTCAGCTTCTGCCTTGTGCTTGGAAATATGGTATTTCAAGGATGCTCTTTGCATGCACTGAAAACCACAAACTTCACACTGCAAAGGTTTTGCTCCAGTATGGACAATTGGTGAACTGACAGTTGTTTCCGCTGTTTGAAAGTCTGTCCACATTCATCACAAATGTAGCTTTTTTTCACAAATGGAGTTGTTCTTTCTCCCAAGTTGTCGCGTGTCAAACCAGTATTCTTCTTCCTTCCCCATCAATGCTAACTGTCTGTCTGATCCATCCCAACTCAGCTCCTCACTTTGAGCCCGGCTGGGATTTACCTCAATTCAGTTCTGTAACCGAGTTACACTCCAAAATCACAGTTTTTCAACTCAGCGACCTGATTGCTCTCCTTCAGCTGCTGTGTGATGGAAGCGAGATGGTCATTTTCAGACTGGGCATTGGTGAGCACATTTCTCATCTGTTTCAGCTCTGTCTGTAGCTCCGCGACAAGCTGCCACCTTTTTCTGGTTACTTCAAGAACATGTGGTAATGGATCCATATTGTTAAGTGTTATAAACGCAAGGACGGTTGTCAGCCTTATAAGGGACATCTTTGGGGTGGAAGATTGCAACCTTCACGTGGTCCGCCCTATTTCGATGAATGCAATCAACCCGGCGTGCACAATCAAATATGATCAAATAGAACAAGTTGTCCTGCAACTTTAGGCTGTGCACGCCGTATGCAAGAAGAAGAAGAAGAAGGACATCTTTGTGCAGGGATGTTTCCCCAAGTCCAGCCCATATGGGCCAACCTCAGGATAAAAAGTAGGGTCAATAGCCCCATTGTCCTTTCTTGGTTCTCCTCCATTTACAGTCAATCATATCAGATGTCTCCAATGGGAGTAATCTTCAATCTTCATGGTGGTTGGTGTCGTAGTAGCAACTGGTTCCTAGTACCTTACCAGGACGTAGTTTCCCAGTAGTATGGATTGTGTCTGTGTTCAACTGGCAGTGGCTTCTGTGTTTTCAATCGCAGTGAATGAAAGACTGACAAGGTTGTGCTTAATTGCTGTGCGTATGGAACCAAATCATTGCTCTGAGCCTGTAGGTCATAACTAACTTCCACACTCTTTAGTGTCCTATTCATTCCCTCCACTAATCCAGAATTCTACGGGTGGTGGGGGATGTGAGATCACTCTTTAACTACCAATAAGGCAGACCCTTTAATAATAGATCATTATTTAAAAAAACATATGTATATTCTCAATTGTTCCAATCTATCTCCCCAAATTTACAATTTCAAATTAACAGATTTTGTTCTGAGATAAAGGCATCTCCAATATCATCTAACACATCTACCGGGATGTCACATGGCCGTGGAATTCAGGTCTCTATTTTAACTCAATTCAAAAGGTAAGGAATAGGAAGAAAATAAACTTGAAGTTAAGAGAAAACAAAAAATAAACAATTTATTTTCATAGATTGCAAGCTAATTCAATGACATCCTATTTCACCTGACATGGACCATTTCATCAAAAGGGTCATATATAAATATAGCTTGGGACTGGATGTCAAGTATCCTGATAGATTTTGGGCGAAATGAAACAGACATAGCAAAATCCTGAACACAGGGGAAGGCATCAGAGCCTTGAAAAGAACAGTGAGCTCTCTAGTCAGATAAGAAACAGAACTTGGATGAGTGACAACTTTAAAGAACATCCTAGAATATTTTTGAGAGAGTTTTGGGTTTAGAACAAATACTTCCCTTCGAATATTAAAAGAAAACTAGTACCAAAAACAAGCAAAATATACATCAGTACACAAATTTATCCGAGGAGTTAGCCAAAGTGGCGCAGCCCCCTCGTTTAAAAAATATATATAATTGTGTGGCACATTATAGACGTCTCTCTGTATTAACTTTACATTCCCCTCCCTTAAACTTGAGTTTTTATGACAATTCAATAGTTCCATGGTTACCATTGTTGAGACTTTCATTTAAATACCCAAAATGCCCCGGTGGGATTCAAACTCGTGTCTCTTCAGTGAAGGTCCAAAACTCTGCAGTTTAGAAAATTAACTATGCCCAATTGAAATTGGATAATAAAATAAAGTGGAATTTACAAACAGTGGTCGTTTTATATATATAATCATTATATATGTAATGATTTAAGCCTGTTTCTGATGTTTGAAATGAAAACAAATCTTTTGCTAAGCTTCTTATCTAAGCACATGCCTCTCAATCCTGCTAGATCTTGCTTTCTCAGAATTGCATGAAAATATGATTGAATGGTATGAACTAAATATATGGCATTATAGTTGGACTGACCAGTTCTTTCAGTTGAGGTCAAGACATTCCTTTTTGAAAAGACACAAAGATATTTTTTCAATCAATGACACGTTCACGAATGTGGAGCATAAAATGCCAGCATTTGGCTTGTGGATAGGTTTTGAACTTTAACATTTTATAGGCACTTCATACAGTCCGGGTCAAAGTAACCATTATGCACCTCCTTTCATAATGAACATTATGCATGTATTAATATTTCACTGAGACTGAAAAATCTGATCAGTCAATCTTCTTCTATCTGGTGACCTTTTACTAACAATAATAACCCAAACTATTTCATCCTATTTGAATATCTAGGTCAAAACCAATGACATGTGTGTATTTCCTGGCATTCATTCACTTAAAAAAATATATAATCTTATCAGAAACAGCAGGATGGCTTCCGCATTAAACAACTCAATACCCAGGAGTATCCATCATTCAAGTTAGGCAAATCACGATATCTGGAAAGATAACAAATAACGTTGTTTACAGTACCAAAATGGCTTTTATACCATTGAAATAATATTACTGATTACAATTTTTAACATACTATGTTTTACTGAAATATTTCTGGTTAAGTGTTCACACAGTAAAAACTGTAAGTTAACATTAAACAAAAACATGTTGTAGAGCAGAGGGATCTAGGAGTGCAAGTGCATGATTTCTTGAAGGCCGAGTCGCTGGTAGATAAGGAGGTCAAAAAGGCTTTTGGCACATTGGCCTTCATCAGTCGGGGGGGGTACGTGGGGAGGGGGGTGTGGGGAAGGGGGGGGCGTGGGGAGGGGGGGTTTGGGGGGAAGGGTGGAGGAATGGGGTGGGGGAGGTGGGGTGAGGAAGGGGGGTGGGTGGAGGTGGGAAGGGTATGGGGAAGGGGGGGGGGGGGTGATCGCAGCAGACGCAGCTCGCACTCTGCTCGCCAGGCACTTTCGGCCTCACGCAACTGCTCCCGATCCTGCTCTGACTTCACTCAGAGGCTTCAGGTTCAACTTAACAGCATGTCGTGCTGGTCGCCGCAGAAGCAGCCCGCACGCTGCTCTCTGCCTGCACGCTGCTTACGGACCCAGCCCCGCCTCCAGGGATTTATTCTCCATGGGTGCCGGAAGGGGCGTTACCTACATGGTGATTAACAGGCGAGAAGACCAATCTGCTGATCTCACCATTTTTTAAATCTTCATAACTTTTCTAATATTTCACCGATCGGAACAAAACATGATGCACCTGGAGCAGAGGTGAACGGTGTGTAAGGTGGCGAAAAATCCTAGCGATATAGGGTACCGTTATTGCGCAAATTAAAAAGAAAATGCAAACGGGAAGAGGACAAGATGAGAGTTTTAGTAATAGTATAGAGTATAGATATTGTCAAGCATGAAAGGGTTCAGAGAAGATTAATGAGGATGTTGCCAGGACTTGAGGATGTAAGCTGTAGGGAAATGGTGAGTAGACTGGATCCCTATTCCTTGGTGCGCAGGAGAATGAGGGGTGATCTTAGAGGTGTATAAAATCATGAGAGGAATAAATTGGGTAGATGCACAGAATCTCTTTCCTAGATTAGGAAATTGAGGACCAGAGGACATGGGTTCAAGGTGACAGGGAAAGGATTTAATAAGAATCTATGGGTTAACCTTTTCACACAAAAGGTGGTGCATGTATGGAGCAAGCTGCCAGAGAAGGGAGTTGAGGCCCGGACTATCCCAACATTTAAGAGACAGTTAGACAGGTACATAGATTGGACAGGTTTGGAGAGATATGGACTAAACGCAGGCAGGTGTGACTAGTGTAACTGGGACATGTTGGCTGGTGTGGGCAAGTTAAGCCCCTGTCCCATTTACGTGTCCTTGGCACGCTGATTACGCAACCTCATCGTCACGTTGAGGCGCGACTGTCCCGCAATGGCCGCACACGTCTTCATGCACCCGCACAGCCGTCTGGAGTGCGTGACGTCATTTGAAAATGGACACAAAATGCAGGAGTAACTCAGCGGGACCGGCAGCATCTCTGGAGAGAAGCAATGGGTGATGTTTCGGGTCAAGACTTCTTCAGTCTGAAAGAAGGGTATCGACCTGAAACGTCACCCATTCCTTCTCTCCAGAGATGCTGCCGGTCCCGCTGAGTTACTCCTGCATTTTGTGAATATCTTCAATTTTCTTGGCCCGCTCTGGGAGTAGAAGTGGGGGCTAATCCGGCTTCGCAACGGCCGTGAGCCCCAGACTGAGTTTGACGATCATTTGCCTGCTTCTGCTGCTGTTGGAGGTGAGACGTTGCGTCGCGCCAGGGTCTTGGGCCTGTCCCACTTTGCCCGTGCGCCTCAACGCGACGACGAGGTCGCGTAATTTGCATGCCAAGGACACGCAAGTGGGCCAGGGCCTTCAGGCTGAATGGCTTCTGAATAAGTTCCACACTGTATCACCCTATGACTCCATGCGATAAAAAATAAACATGTATCTAAAGCTCACTTTAGGGATAATTATTTTCAATATTTTATTTCCACAATCATTTTGTGAATTTTCTGTTACCCAAAATATTTAACAGAATTATACTTTCACTCTGTTTAAATGTTATCCACAACATTCGTCCTAAGTTACAGGAATATCTTGAGTAATTACATTTATGGTTGCCTTCATCACTTTAATTAGGCAAGGTACCCACAAATTCACACTTTTCAAATCAAACCCTCAGGTTAAATGCTGAAGCTTGATTTGGCATGTTTCCATCCTAATTAAGTGGCATTGTTGCTTTTGGATATGTCTTTGTGCTTCCCCCATTTCTTTACTTATTGTACTCTGTTAATTTCATTTTTCAAACAATATATGTGAATTCCTAATTTATTTTACCAATTGCGATACATTACTCTGTTTTTTTAATTAATTTGCAAATTATATAACTATTTGGCAATATTATGAATGCATTCTTGGAATTTAATGTTGAATATTGCAATGAATCCTAGCCAGCATTACATAGTGGATTGTCTTTCATGCCAGCACACGGAGTACAGAACGTGCCCAGAAATACATCGCTAGCACAGCTGATCACCTGCTAATTGTGAGTTGAGCAACTAGAAACACATAGTATTTGGTTTCTCAGCATTGTGTATTTGCTGGTGTATCTCACACGCAGTCCCAAAATAAAACAATGATGAAGATCAGCAAAGATCTAGTCAGTACTAAGGCACATTGCCAACTAGAGCAAGGCAGAGTAACAAGGATGTACATATGGTAAATTAATGAGAAGAATTCAATAAAAATAAATTAATATTAAATAATGTATATATGTTCCTCATACATTTAGAGACGGCTGACAAGGTTCTCGTACAGCATGAGGTATCGGACGATCTTCAGGACTGTGCAGGGACAAAGCCTAAGAGAGTATCTAAGCAGTTTGTAGGTAAGGGATGTGTGATTGTGGTGGATGCCAAGCACGGACAGAGCCAGGCATCATAGAGACCAACCCCATCTTCTTCAGACATTGACTATTTCAAAGCTTGGTATATTCATCTATTTACCATTAATATTAACCCAGAGTTCAACCTTAGTTCAGAAGGGCTCCGTCATTTTTCTCCAGCGTTGCTGCCTGATGCGGTGTTACGCCAGCACTTTGTGTCCATCTTTGGTGTAAACCAGCAACTGCAGTTCCTTTCTACACATTTTGTTGGGAGCAGTACCAGACGACCAAAGCAAAATAAACTGCCAGTCTATTGAAGCTGTACTACTTGAATTTTAAGCAACTAAAATAGCATGCAATGCAGAGAGCTTTGATCTAATAACCAAAGGTCAGTTTAACACCAGGCAATCACATCCAATCATGAATGGTTGTTGACAATTAAAAGTGTTGCGTAAAACGTTGGAAGAACATCTCCATCCTCAACAATGGAACGGTTCAGCCTGTGACTGTTGAAGGCTGAAACATTTAAACCAGCATCTGCAGTTCCTTCTTACACATTCATAATCATGTTCAGCTATGAGTGCCAAATAAATGTTCCATTCTGGCTTCCTTTGAGATCCCTAAATCACAGAAGATGCACTCCAGTCAATTAAGACACAACTGAGCCTGGATAGAGCAAACGCTACATGTCCAGACAACATCCCAGTTGTGGTTTCAAAGAACTGTGTTCCAGAATCAATTGCACTTCGAGCAAAGCTGTTCCAGTTAAACACTGGCATTCAACTAAACAATAAAGAAAATTGCCTAGGTATGTCTCATTCAAAAAAGGACAAATCTAATATGGCTGATTACTGTGCAATCTGTCTACCTCAATTGTCAACAAAATTATGAAAAACATTGTGTTATCAAATGACCGTCACGCACCAATACCCTATTTATTATTGCTTAATTTTTGATTCACCAGGACCACTCAGATCCAGACATTACCATATCCTTGGTTCAAACATTAATCACAAAATTGAATTCTGGCAGCGAGGTGAATAAGACTGACCTGAACATTACGTGGACATTTGTTCGAGCATGGCATTAAGATGCCCTGGTTAAACACAAGTCAATTGACATCAACTGAAAACACTCCAATGACCAGTCAGAAAGCAAGATGCTTGTGATTGTTGAACATCTTTGGAAATTTACCATTGTAAAATTACTGTTTATCCACAATGCTGCCAATTTTCCATTGAAATGTAAGAAAAGTGATCAATTCATTCCTGGAGTTTTGTTTACAATATTTGTTTAGATCCTGCCTAATCTCTACCTTAATTCCATTAACCGACCTTTGCTCCTTAACGTTTAGCGATAGTACCAAATGAAACATGTTGGTCCATTTTGAAAGTTTCAGTTCGAATCCTTAGTTTTCAGGGACTGAATTGCTCCACTTTTTTTATATATAAGAAAACAGCCGAAGGAATTCAGCGGGCCAAGAAGCATCCGTGGAGAGGAATGGACCATCGACGTTTAGAGTCGAGACCGGTGCATCTAGATGAAGGGTCTCGACCATTATAATTTCGTCATAAAATGCCTTGAAAATTGTGCGTGGCTGAGAACCTCCTCCCCCCTCCATTGAGAAACATTGAAATATACTTAAAATATTCATGCCTGGCATCGAAGTGTTGCATGAAAAATGGATGTTTTTTTCCCTTGTAGGTGTCGTACCTGAGCTTTGTCTTTCCACTGCATCCATTTGTCTCAACTATTGCAGACTGCATTCCAAAATAGAGCCTTAATCTTCGGTTAAAACATAATTGAGGAATGTGGTTCCAAAGCACTAATATTATCAAATCCAATGAACTATATGACGAATAAGTAATTCGACATCTTAAATCAGAGCTGTTGCAATTGGATTTTCTGTACGTTTTTTAAAAAAGGGAACGACATTTTTTTTTTGTGGGTTGATATCTGGATTAGGTGGGTACCCAACGATGTTGAGTTTAGCTGTCAAACCGGCTCAACCTTGGGTAGGACCGATATTTTCGTATCTGAAGCATTGGATGGTCGAGGCTTCAGGATAGTGGGGGAGCCATCCGGTGCAAGGCGGTTGATGTCGCCCTGCACCGGCGAGCCCAAGCCTTCCGCGCACGTGCGTGTGTCCGGCCCAGAGACCCGTCCGCGGCCACTCGCAGCCGCCCGCTCGGCTCTGTTGCCATGGCAACAACGGGGCTGGCCGGGCCGGCTCCAGAATGGCGACGATGGAGTCTCCTCCGCTTGAGCCCGAGCACAGATGCGACGAGGACCCAGCCTCGCTGACACCTCATCCCATCCATGAAAGCTGTCTACCAAGGTAACATAGTTCGGAGTCGGCTGGTTTATCTGTAACTCTGCTCACCGCTGTCAGTTATCAGTAAATGCAAAACCGGTAGGTGCCCGCAGAGCACAGTTCTTGGCTATCCATTATAATTCTCTTTCTGTATTTTCTTGTGCTAGTCGTCCGTAAATTCGTTCTCAGCTCAAAAGTTTTGGTTGACAGCTGACAGTTGTGCACCTTAAAAAAAAAAGAGTTTTTGTTGGTATTCAATGCGACCAAGAATGATTAATTCAATGATACTTTATTTAGCAATGTTACAAAATTTTGAGATTAAAAAAATCAAGTCTGCAATTTATCCCATCAGATAAAGCATAAAAAGAAGTTTAATTTGGCACCTAATTTACTTTCATATCTTCAGTATTAACAAAGTTATGGCCATTTTCATACTCGGAAATGAGCATCTTGCTTCCCATTGCCTTTCAATTGACTTAACTCAAAAGCTGTGATCTGGAAAAGTTAAAAGTCCATAACATTCTTAAAAATTAAGAGAACTCAATGAAATTTTTAGTTATTATAGATTGAAGCATTCAGAAACAAATATGAAACAATCTTACTTGGATTACCTGAAATTAAAGCATATAATTAGTTAGTTATCTAATTGTAGCTAATTACAAAATTCAATGAGTAGATCTAAACATCTATCAATTTCTTAAGAAAAGATAAACTTTTTTTTAATTGCCTAAGTGTCCAAATAACATTCACACAATAATCCACAATATAACATAATTTTTAAATCTCATTTTCATGTATTTCTGGGCCAAATGGAAGGAATTTGGTGTTTAATGCCTGTAAATTAATGGCCATTTAAATCAACTAGCGAGTGGGTTTTAGTGGAATGCGGTGGATTAGAACGTTGCGGTTAGCGGTGAAGTCGGGGGGAAAAATACTGGGGGTTCATACATTTTTTTGGACCCCATTTCGCAACATGAAAATATTATTAAAGCCTCCCGAAAAACCAACTTTTAATATAAAAATAAACTATTTACCTTTTTTTCTCCCCTACGCAAAATCCTTCTGGTTGTCTGCGGTCACGGCTTTTGAAGGTGATTTTTAAATTACTCTAGTTAATAAATAATTTAGAGTAATTTAAAAATACCTTCATTCATGAAATGTCGGAGCGATTTTTCTTCAGCAACGAAATCGCCCGACATGGATCGATTTTCCCAGTCTGCAGAAAAACGGCACTTTAAACCCGCCCCCCTCTGAAAGGCGCCAAAGTCGCGCACACGGGGAGCGGCAGAACTGCAGCGCTGCTCAAGGTAAGTTTTGTAACATACCTACTTTATTGTCAAGTGTACCCCAGTGCAGTGAAATACTTATTTTGCATTTGCTTCAGTGGCCATCCTACCATACATTAGGCACAATCATAGCAAGTACAAAAATGTGGGATAGTAGACCACACTGCAAGAAGTTCTTGCCCGTCCTCCATTGCTCTGAAGGTGTTAGTGGATTGCAATTGTTGTGAAGGTATTTCTATTATACTGTTGCGAAGAAGGTTACAGGCTTCAGACCCAGTGACAATTATGTTGTTGTGCAGCTTGGGGAGGAACTTGTGCTCGATTATGTTACCCCATACACATGCCACCATTGTGCTTCTTTGCGGTCGAGATTGTGGGTTTGGGTGGTGCTGTTTGTAGGAGCCTCGGTGCAAGTTCTCAGGGTAATTTAAAAGTCACTCATGTTACTTCAAACAAGCCTCAGGTTGTGACCACCCATCCACACACAGTTGAACAGAATAACATCAGTACATTTTGTGCACATTAGTCACTTCGCCAGAGGTATAGGGAATGAATGATTAGAGTCGTTTATGGGTTGCCCGTTAAACAAACTCGTTTTTACTGGATAAAGGGATACAAAGTGTTAGAGTAACTCAACAGGTCAAGCAACATCTGGAAAATATGGATAGATGACGTCCCAAGCCAAACATCACCTGAACTGTCCGAAGGAGGGTCCTGACCCGAAATGTCACCTGTTCATGTTCTCCAGAGATGTAATCCAAAAGCTGCCGTTCCTTGTTTCAACACTCTGGTTTATTCTGGATGATATCCAGCATCTTGAGAGTTTTGAGGCTATATTTCCAATGTATGCCTTGTAAATTTTGGTATGTCAGGTGGTGAGTCACGCATTGCAAGATATTCAGCCAATGACATGCTCTTCAAACCATATTTATGTATTGACCCAGTTGAGTTTCTGGTCAGGGTACGCCCCAAGAATGTTAATTGAGAACATGACGGTGACTAATTAAATAATTTAAAGGGCAGACGATTCAACTGTCTTTTGCTGAAGATGGTCATTGTCTTGGGTGGTGTAGATGTTACTTCCCAATTACCAGCCAATTGGAGTGCTTTCTCCATGATACCCATTGACTTTAGTTTTACACCTTATACTTAATTCTGTAAATTGCTGTCTTAATTGCAGATACTTTCATCCTACCTTTGTAATATTTGAACCAAGGTTGTAATAATGATATTTCCCATCAATTTACATATAATTGAAAACAGTTATTTGGAAAGTAATTATCCGGATGTATTCTGCTTTGTGTGAACTGAATATTGTGGAGTAGCATTTGGTTTGTCACTATGCTAATACTTTACAGTCTATTTGTAATATGTTGGTATGACTGTGCAGGTATGCTGATTTAATCCCCATGCCATTGATTACTTCCTCAACTGCTCAATAGTAACCAAGAATAGGAACCTGAATCATCCTCGATTGCTTAAATCCTGAAAGTTAACCCTACTTTGTGGCAGGTAATTTAGCGTAACTAGAAATCAAACATGGTCTGTAGGGATCAAGAATGAAATTGGATTAACCTGCAGGGCATCCTGATGTGTAGCTTTGAATTTATATTTTTTTCATCTTACAACTTACAATTTTATCACTCCTCCATTTTTTTTTTAAAGTATTGCCTGTTATTTTGTTTGCTTAAGGAAATTATATTTTGCCATTCTAGAATGATATCTTTTACAAATATATAAATGTTTAATAAATTTTCCTTTCAGTCCTGCACTTTCAGATCTGTTGAAGATTGGCTTCTTTAAAACAGACCGTTCTACTCAAACTGAAGTCAGTGACATATTGGAACTGAAGGAACTAAGTACTGCAGTTGAGACACTAGTAAAGGTACTTGAGTGATCATTAACTTTTATTGCAATGTGGCACTTAATTTTAAATAATTGAATGTGCCAGATTGAATCAAGAGTACAGTTGCAGCATGCATACTGAATTGAACACCGACACCACAAGTCTATTTTGAAGAATCATTATTTGATAACAGAGAAAAGTATACAATAGAGTTTGAAGGGATCGATGTTATTGGCCTGTACGAAGATGCACTGGGCACAATTTATCTGGTTATTTTCGCATTTGATAAAGTGATGCTTCAAAGGTTATTACAGAAAATAAAAGTTGTTTGTGTTGGGATTAGCATGATAACCTTTTATACTTGTATAAATGATGGCTGCACAATGGCACAGTGATAGAGTTTACAGAGACCCGGGTTTGATTCTGACTCCGGGTGCTGCCTATACAGAGTTTGTACGTTATCCCTGAGACCGCGTGGGTTTCCTCCCACATTCCAAAGACATGCAGATTTGTAGGTTAATTTGCCTCTGTAAATTGTCCCACAAATCCATCCATATATACGTTTCTATGCTTACAAGCATATAAAGATAACTATGAACATTTTCTCTTGCATAGTCATTGAGTCATACAGTATGGCTGCTTAGGTTTGCGGCACAGTGACGCAGCAGTAGAGGTGCTGTCTTACATCAACAAAGACCCAGGTTTGATCCTGACTAAGGGTGCTGTCTGTACGGAGTTAGTACTTTCTCCCCGTGATCCTGTGGGTTTCCTCGGTCCGGGTGTTCCAGTTTCCTCCCACACTTCATCGATGTACAGGTTTCTAGGTATGTAGGTTAGTGCTGGTGTATGGGATGATCACTGGTCGGCACGAACTTGGTGGGCCAAAGGGTTTTACACGCTTAAAAAAAAGAGATCCAATGAATTGGTCAAATATCATTTCCTTTTCACAAAGCTATGTTGACTTTGGCTGATTGCCTTGGATTTTTCAAACTGCCCTATTGTAATATGAAATAATAGCTTCTAACATTTTCCTTATGATGTTAACTGGCCTTGAAGTTTGGCTTTGTTTTCCATGTTAAATAGAGTAGTTGCATTTGCACAGATTCTCGTCATGGATACCACTGAATTCACAGCTCCGAGTAATATTGTTTTGGGCGGTGATATCTCATCTTCTGAATAAGGTTCTTGCAGGAGTGTGCATTACAATGTCTTATACTGGGGTAAACTAAATATTTCTGTTGAATAAGATATGCACCCTTCTTATTGACGCTTAACTTTTTATTTGCATCATAACTGTGGAAGGTGCTTTGTTTGCATTTGGTTTAAGTGGATTAGCAGCATACTAGGCAGTTCTGATCAAAGGCCAACACCATGTATGTTACTTCTGTTTCCCTCTGCCTGGCCAATATTTCCAGCATTTTATGTTTAACTAGACCAAGGGGTTTTGTGTGTAACTAGACCCTTCAACGCGGGGGGGGGGGGGGGGGCTGCAGCGTCACACACACACTAGCCACCCCCCTGAGTAGGGGATGAGGGGAGTGAAAGTGGGGGGGGGGAGAGAGAGAGAGAGGAGGGGGAGAGAGAGGGTGGGAGGGGGATAGAGAGAGGGGGTGGGGTGGGGGCAAGGGAGGGGAGGATGGGGAAGGAGGGAGAGGGAGAGGGGGAAGGGAAGAGGGGGGGAGTGGGAGGTCCCCTGCTGTAGGTTGAATAGTTTATGCATTTTGGTGAGGTTCCTTGCTTGTGTTGCCAATGCCAGCTGATCAGCTTAGATAAATATGTATATGTTTCGAAGGATTGTTCATCTGTCATAAATATTAAAGATTAGAGAGCAGATGCAGGATATTGCATGCAAGAGTAGGCAGCTGCATTTCCCTCAAATTTCATTCAAAAGCAATGGTTTCTTCTCACTACCATTTGGATAATATATATCACCTGATGGTCCCTTGTCATGTTCTAGATCTTGACTTTTGCGACTTTCAGTCGTGACTGACAGTATTTTATGCGACTAAGACGTCAGTTCAAACACAAATTATTCGATTTCTCTCAAAGGTATTGTTCTATTAGCTTAAGTTTCAGCAACTGGCTGGATAAAATCAACTTGATCAGGGATGGGGCAATTTTCTTGAACAGCTGAAAGTCAACTGTCAATCTGGCAAAAGAAAGAAATTTACCAAATGCTTTTTTGCTGGTGAGGTTGAAGACGCACAGGGTCTAGGTGCAGTTGGACAGCATGCGAGGTACTGTGGTCAACAGGTTGCTACCGAGCTCCAGCAGCTCCAACCAGCCTAGCAGGTAAAGCCTAACCCAGTTGAAGCTCCACAGCTGGTTACCGCTCAGCACAACCTCCTTGAGTAGCGGGGGCAGGTGGTCAAACATGTTGTGCGGCATGAACGCGAGTTTCTTCCCCTAGTAATCCACTGCTACCTGTGTTCGAGAGCGAAAACTTGTAAAGGGCACGCACGGTTCCTCGCCAGCGAAGATGGACACAGATGCTGGAGTAACTCAGCGGGACAGGCAGCATCTCTGGAAAGAAGGAATGGGTGACGTTTCGGGTCGAGACCCATTACTTCTCTCCAGAGATACGGCAACAGCACCGCACAAAACCAGTCTGAAGAAGGGTCTCGAACCGAAACATCACCAATTCCTTTTCTCCAGAGATGCTGTCTGTCTCGCTGAGTTACTGCAGCATTTTGTGTGTATATCCCATGGCTTATAATGTCACCACACATTGTAAAATCATTATCTGAAGAAATGTCTCCTCACTGGCTCAAACATAATCTATTTAGAACTCACATTTCTCTCTGTTTCATATACGTGGGAATTCCCTCAGTATGGTCACTTTTCACGCGTCCCGCCCGGTGTTAACCCTTCCCGTCAATGCTTGAGTCCCCATCTTCGTTCTGTACCTTCAGCTTCATCAGCGGCTCTCTCCCATTGAAAGTATCCAAGTTAATTTCAGACCCCTATCCATCCATCCATTCATTAATTTTCCATTAAGATCTGAGTAATCTTCAACATTTCACTTCTGGCACTCAGGCCAAACCCACGTTAGACTCAAGAGTCATTACGGTAAACTCATGGGCCACTACGTTCTTACAACAAGTTGAAATGTTTCAAATTTTAACTTCAAGAGTAAATTTGACTCGTGGAAATCTTTAAACATGTTTAAAATTTTCCAAGAGTTAACAAGTTTCCCGGGTACCTGCCATTAGCGCCACGAGTCGCTAAGTTGCGTCCACGAGTTCTGGCGTTCCTGCTACGTTAATTGTATGTAATTACCATGAGTTTAATTTGTTTTAAACTCAGGGTCACTCACACCGTGAGACAGGGGTTTTAGACAGTGTTCTGTAGTCACAGTAGTTAGTTATTTGTTACCTTCCCAAATGTCTTATATGTGTACATCATCAAGGTCTTCAGACTTTCCAAATTTCATGACATTGATGTTTTATCATTTTCAGGATTTTTTTTCCCTGATTTTTAAAAATGCAATAAGTTGCAATTGGTTGTAAATAGTAATAATGTGAGTGATTTGAAGGCTGAAAATTGACATTCTGCTGTGGCTGAGCATCGTAATTATCATATATAATTTAAGCCAATTGGTGAAGGTACAGGTGACTGAATATCTTGTGTCATTCACAGAAACAATATTCACAGGTTTTCAATTTTTATAACTACATGGTGATGGGTATATGGAACGAGCTGCCAAAGGAGGTAGCTGAGCCAGGTACAATTACAGCACTTAAAAGACACTGGGACAGGTAAATGGAGAGAAAAGGTTGAGTGGGATAATGGGCTAAATACTGGCAAATGGGACTAGTTTAGATTGGGCATCTTGGTTGGCGTGGACAAATTGGGCCCAAGGCCCTGTTTCCATGCTCTATGCAAGAGGGAATTTTCATGGACATCTTTACATGCTTGCAATCATAGAACTGTACATGTAGATGAAATATGAGTTATTGGACAAAATAATATTTAACATCAAATCATTAACTTAATTTAATAAAATTAATTTTGATTTAATAAAAACAAAGAATTGTTATAATATGCTTAAATTGATGTGTTTCTTCTTCAGGATAGAACAATACTACAGAGAAAAGTAGATATTAACATACTATCCCTACAAGCAGATTACCAAATGAAACTGGAAGAAAAATGCACATACCTCTATAAAAGAATGAATGACCAAAATTCTCATCTTAAGAACAAGTATATGCAGGTAATAAATATGTTTAATTTCCTTTGAAAGACTATCGTTAATATTTCATTACATTATATTAGATGTGTATGGCCAAGAAATTGATGTCATCATGAACGGAAGAATACACAAACACCAACTGAGCAGAAATGAATAATCTTCAAAGACTATGCTTTCACTATAAATTCTCACTTCCTTCACAGAGTCATACCACATTGGAAACAGGCCCATTGGCCCAACTTGCCCACACCGACCAACATGTCCCATTTCACTAGTCCCTGTCTGCCTGCATTTGGCCCATATCCCTCTAACCCTATCCTATCTATGTATCTGTCTAAATGTTTCTTAAATTTTATGATAGTGCCTGCCTCTACTACCTCCTCTGGCAGCTCATTCAATATACCAACCACCCTTTGTATATATAAAAAAAATACTCCTCGGGTTCCTATTAAATCGTTCCCCCCTCACCTTAAAACTATGTCCTCTTGTTCTCGATCTCCCTACTAGGAAAGAAACTGTGCGTTTACTTGATCCATTCAGACAGGAAGCAAAGAGTAGGAGTAAACGGGTCATTTTCAGAATGGCAGGCAGTGACTAGTGGGGTACTGCAAGGCTCAGTGCTGGGACCCCAGCTATTTACAATATATATTAATGATCTGGATGAGGGAATTGAATGCAACATCTCCAAGTTTGCGGATGACACGAAGCTGGGGGGCAGTGTCAGCTGTGAGGAGGATGCTAGGAGGCTGCAAGGTGACTTGGATAGGTTGGGTGAGTGGGCAAATGCATGGCAGATGCAGTATAATGTGGATAAATGTGAGGTTATCCACTTTGGCGGCAAAAACAGGAGGGTAGATTATTATCTGAATGGTGGCCGATTAGGAAAAGGGGAGATGCAACGAGAACTGGGTGTCATGGTACACCAGTCATTGAAAGTAGGCATGCAGGTGCAACAGGCTGTGAAGAAAGTGAATGGTATGTTGGCATTCATAGCAAAAGGATTTGAGTACAAGAGCAGGGAGGTTCTACTGCAGTTGTACAGGGACTTGGTGAGGCCACACCTGGAGTATTGCGTACTGTTTTGGTCTCCTAATCTGAGGAAAGACATTCTTGCCATAGAGGGAGTACAGAGAAGGTTCACCAGACTGATTCCTGGGATGGCAGGACTTCCATATGACGAAAGACTGGATAGACTCGGCTTGTACTTGCTGGAATTTAGGAGATTGAGGGGGGATCTTATAGAGGCTTACAAAATTGTTAAGGGGTTGGACAGGCTAGATGCAGGAAGATTGTTCCCGATGTTGGGGAACTCCAGAACAAGGGGTCACAGTTTAAGGATAAGGGGGAAGTCTTTTAGGACCGAGATGAGAAGATCATTTTTCACACAGAGAGTGGTGAGTCTGTGGAATTCTCTGCCACAGAAGGTAGTTGAGGCCAGTTCATTGACTATATTTAAGAGGGAGCTAGATGTGGGAGCTAGATGTGACATCCTCGGAAATCTACTCTACACTCTTTCCAGCTTGACATCTTTCCTAAAACTAAACACAATAAATGTGGCCTCATCAACATTTTGTATAACTACAACATAACCCCCCAACTTCTATACTCAATTCTCTGACTGCTAAATGCCAAAATGCCAAAAACTCTTTTCACCACCCTATCGATCTGATTTATAAATCTCAGCCAGGGCAATTGCCATTTCCTCTCTAGCTTCCCACAGTATCCTAATACTCACTGAATAATCAAATGCCAATACTTCTGTTGACTAGTTCAATTACTTAGTAACACAAGTGGGGGAATGAATGTTTTGAAATAATATTTCTTGAGCTAATTTTATTAATTGGGGTCATGAAGTTGAAATTGCAAGATGTAATTTCTGTAGTATTGGAATTCATTTTCCAATGTTCTATAGATTCAGGATCAGTTCCTGTGGATTGAAGGGTAGCTAATGTTATCCCACTTTTTAAGAAAGGCGAGAGTGAGAAAAATGGGAATTATAGACCAGTGAACCAGACACTGGTGGTGGGGAAGATGCTGGAGTCAATCATAAAAGGTGAAATAGCGGCACATTTGGATAGCAGCAACAGGATTCGTCCGAGTCAGCGTGGAATTACAGCATGGATTTCATGCTTGACTAATCTTCTGGAATTTTTTGAAGATGTAACTAGGAAAATGGACAAGGGAGAGCCAGTGGATGTAATGTACAAGGACTTTCAGAAAGCATTTGATAAGGCTCCACATAGGAGATTAGTGGGCAAAATTAGGGCACATGGTATCGGGGGTACAGTGTTGACATGGATAGAAAATTGGTTGGCGGACAGGAAACAAAGAGTAGGGATTAACGGGTCCCTTTCAGAATGGCAGGCAGTGATTACTGGGGTACCGCAAAGTTCGGTGCTTGGATCGCAGTAATTTAAAATACATAGACAATAGACAATAGGTGCAGGAGTAGGCCAAGTTCAAGTTACATTTATTGTCACATGTACCAATTGGTACAGTGAGATTTGAGTTACTGTCGATTTGTGTATTTGGAAAGTCCAATTTTGACATTGATTTTTAATTGTACAATGTTAGATAATTTGATTTCTCTATCTGTCAGTCAACTATCTCTGATAGAGGCTCAGTGTTTAAATTAGAGGAAATGATTAGCCTGACCGCTAGGCGTGTTTTCCTGCTCTGACTTTCCCAACTCCAACATTGTTTTTTCTATGTACTTTTGTCTCCATTCTCACGCTCTTAACTGCTATTCACTCATTGATCAGATAACCTTTACAGGTCATCCTCAATGTCACCCTTTTATCCTTTCACAGTCATCCCCCTCACCACCCTCTCTGCAGCTCCCAGAAGTCTTTTTACATGGTCACTACTATGAAGATAACATACTACATGTTTTAGAAACAAGGAACTGCAGATGATGGTTTACAAAAAAAATATACAGGGTGCTCAGCGAGTCAGGCAGCATACCTGGAGAACATGGATAGGTGACGTTTTGGGTTGGGACTGAAAAAGGGTCCCGACCTGAAACGTCATGTATCTATGTTCCCCAGGGATGCTGCCTGACCCGCTGAGTTACTTCAGCACGTTGTGCCTTTCTTTTACTACACATTTAGATTATTTTATTAGTCCTTCCAATTATATTACCCAAGCCCATGAGGGCAGCACAGCAGTAGAATTGCGGCCTTATAGCACCAGAGACCCGGGTTCAATCCTGATTGCAGGTGTTGACTGTACTGACTTTGTACGATCTCCCTGTGATCCCTTGGATTTTCTCCGGGTGCTCCGGTTTCCACCCACACTTGAAAGACGCACAGGTTTGTAGGTTAATTGGCTGCGGTAAGTCGTACAATTGTCTCTAGTGTGTAGGATAGTATTAGTTTATGGGGTGATCACTGGTCGGAGCAGTCTCGGTGGGCCAAAGGGCCAGTTTCCGTGCTGTATGTTTGAAGTCAAAGCAATATTTTATGTATTGATCATACTAAATCTTAAAATTAAAATCAACCCTTAGATATCCATATTTAGCTCTAATATTTTGTAGAACAATTTTAAAACTATAAATCCTAACACTGTTGACATCTTGTCACTGCAGGGTAAATAGTATACTATTAAATTTTAGTAAATACTAATATATATAAATGGTATTATTTTGGTAATAAATTGTCTGCTTCTGCAGGTGATATTTGGAGCGCAGAAGGTTAAGGGGGGACTTGTTAGAGGTCTTTAAAATTATGAGAGGGATAGACAGAGTTGACGTGGATAAGCTTTTTCCATTGAGAGTAGGGAAGATTCAAACAAGAGGACATGATTTGAGAATTAAGGGACAAAGGTTTAGGGGCAACATAAGAGGGAACTTCTTTACTCAGAGAGTGGTAGCATGGGTGGAATGAGCTTCCAGTGGAAGTTTGTGGAGGCAGGTTCGTTTTTATCATTTAAAAATAAATTGGATAGGTATATGGACAGGAAAGGAATGGAGGGTTATGGTCTGAGTGCAGGTAGATGGGACTAGGTGAGAGTAAGTGTTCGGCACGGACTAGAAGGGCTGAGATGGCCTGTTCCCATGCTGTAATTGTTATACGGTTATTATTTCCATAGCTGGTATAAATATGTGTGGGTTAGTTGTGTGTATTGATATTTTCTGAATTTTTTTAAACAGGGGGGAAAAAAATCTGTACTCATACTTGGTCTTTGTTTATCATAAAGACTAGATTACATTCTTTGACATCATCCTTTGTGTGATAGCTGAATTTCATTGCAGTAAATGATTTTAATTGTTTCAGAGAATTGGAATCCTTCGCAATAGTTTCAGACAACAGCTTACGAACGCAATGTCAAAAATCAATGCCGAATACAAGGTTAGCATTATTGAATCTCTTCATATTTACCTTAAAGAAAAAGCGTCCAGGAAATGTGTTTTTATATGTGCTTCATTTAAAGTTATCGTGGGCAGGGGAAAGATGGATCGTCCATTCGACAAATCTTTCTGAAGATTCTTCAGCTTTCTCTTTTACACTGATGTGCTCGACTCTACCGTCATTGGGAAAATTTGAGGAGCCTGCTCCTCCAGTCATTGAAATATTATTCATGACTATACAATTATACAACATGACTATACAATCCTTGTCCAAGGCGTACCTTGGCCCTATCCCGGAACTCCACTTCCACTACTTCGATGACTGCATTGGTGCTACCTCCTGCACCCATGCAGAACTCACTGACTTCATCCATTTCACCCCTAACTTCCATCCAGCACTCAAATTCACCTGGACCATTTCCGACATCTCTGTACCGTTTCTAGACCTCACTATCTCCATCGCAGGTAACAGACTACTGACCGACATCTACTACAAACCCACGGACTCCCATGGATATCTGGACTACACCTCTTCCCACCCTGCTCACTGTAAGGACTCTATTCCCTACTCCCAATTCCTCCATCTATGCCGTATCTGCACCCGGGATGAGGTGTTCCAAACCAGGGCATTAGAGATGTCCTGATTCTTTAGGGAACGGGGGTTCCCCCCTTCGACTATAGATGTGGGGTTTCTTCTACATCCCGTAGCTCCGCTCTCACTCCCCATCCCTCCTCAATCGTAACAAGGACAGAGTCTCCCTTGTCCTCACCTTCCACCCTACTACAGATACATACAGCAGATAATCCTCCGACATTTTCGCCACCTCCAATGGGATCCCACCACTGCTCATGTGTCCCTTCCCATCCAAACCACCCCCTCCCCTAGTACTTTCATTTGCAAGCACAGGAAATGCTACACTTGTCGCTTTACCTCCCCCCTCGACTCCATCCAAGGACTCAAGCAGTCTTTCCAGGTGAGGCAGAGGTTCACCTGCACCTCCTCCAACCTCATTTACTGCATCCTCTGCTCTAGGTGTCAACTGACCTACATTGGTGAGACCAAGCGTAGGCTTGGCGATCGCTTTGCCCAACACCTCTGCACAGTTCGCATCAACCAACCTGATCTCCCGGTGGTTCAGCACTTCAACTCCCCCTCCCATTCCGAATCCAACCTTTCTGTCCTGGGCCTCCTCCATGGCCAGAGTGAGTCCCACTGCAGATTGGAGGAGCAGCACCTCATATTTCGCTTGGGTAGTTTACACCCCAACATTATGAACATTGACCTCCAATTTCAGGTAGTCCTTGCTTTCTTCCTCCTTTTCCTCCTCTTCCCAGCTCTCCCACAGCCCACTGTCTCCGCCTCTTCCTTTCTTTTTCCCGCCCCCACCCCCCCACCTGCACATCAGTCTGAAGAAGAGTCTCGACCCACCTTCGCTCCATAGATGCTGCCTCACCCAAATGCTTCTCCAGCATTTTTGTCTACCTTCAATTTTTCCAGCATCTGCAGTTCTTTCTGAAATACAACTTAGATCTGACCATTAGTTGTGAGATCAATTAGCTCTGTCAATTACATGCTGTTGTTTGGCAAGCAAGTAGTCCTGTCTTGTAGAAAACCAGGTTGATTCCCCATTCTGAAGTATGCCCAGTGTTGCTCCTCTTGTACTCCTTATTGAACCAGGTTTGATCCTGTGATTTGATGGTGACGGTTGCACAACCATGTGGTTGCAGATTGTGCTTTTGTACAATTCTCCTACTGTGATGCCCCGCAGCACCTCATGGATGCCCAGTTCTCATCTCCTAGATCTGTTCACGGTCTGCTCCATTTAGCATGATAGTAGCTCCACACAATACAATGACAATGAAGTTGGGATTTTGATATTGTCATGGACAAATGCATCTTCAACAGGTGGATTGGGGAGGACCAGGTCAAGTAAGTCTTTCCCTCTTGTTGATTCCCTCACCACATGCTGCAGACCAAATCTAGCAGCAACATTCTTTAACACTCAGCCAGCTTGATTGGATCCAATATGGGTTTCATACTCAAGGTTGAGAACTCCCAGGGAAGTTTCCTCCCAACTGCACACTATCAGTGAACTAACTTTAATCTATCTTAGACCCTAAAATGATTTAAATGAGCGCAACAGAGATGATTTAACATGAATTAACACTTCTATCTCAGCAAAAAAAGTGTTACATTTACATGAGAATTTTAGAATGTATAGAACTGCTGGTTTAATGTTAATTTGAAAATATTGGTATTGATTTATTATTGTCATGTGTACTGATATAAAATTACAAACTTTGTTTTGTGTGCTAACCAGACAGATCATACATGTATGAGTACAATGGGTATGCAAAAAAAGAAAGGAAACAGTGCCAAATATAGTGTTATATCTACCAGGAATAAGCACTTTTTTTAAATGCAAGGACCGTAATTAGGTAGCTTGGAAGATTGGAAATACATTCTTAGTAAATGAGAGGTGCGTTTCAAAGTCTGAAAAAAGCAGAGAAGAAACTTAGCAGAGAAGAAATAGTGGCAGTCCTATACTTTCTTGGTAGCATTATCAATGTGGTTGGCCAAACTGTTGGTGATATTTACACCGACGAACTTAAAGCTGTCGACCACCTCCACTTCAGCTTGATTGATATAGAGTGGGACATGTCATCTACTCCGCTTCCTGAAACCTATGACCAGATCTTTTATTTTACTGACACTGAAGAAGAAATTGGTGTCTTGATACCATGGCCAGAGAAGATGATGATGGATGGACATAAAATGCTGGAGTAACTCAGCGGGACAGGCAGCATCTCTGGCGAGAAGGACTGGGTGATGTTTCGGGTCAAGACCCTGTTTATAATCATAAAAAACTCATCAGGAGAAATGTCCTTGGCAGTAGAATTAAGAAAAATCCAGGGCATTTTATGTATACATTTGAAACAAGAAGGTACATAGGGGTAGGTACAAAGGGTAGGACCACAAGGACAAAGGAGCATGGTAATAATTTACTGAACTGTAGGCAAAATATTCACTATACCTTGATACATATGATAATAAAGAACTATTGGTTTCCTTCCCCATTTTCGTTCTGATGTTTTTAATAGGATCTGGAGTTAATTGCAAATTCCCTGAGCCACATTGCCAAATTGTTATTTGCAGGAGCATATGTGAGCAAATTGGCTGCTGTGTTTCCTACATTGTCACAATGTTTATACTTTTTTCCTACATTATTAATTGTCAAGTGCTTTAGGATTTTGTGAAATGGTTGTGAAAGGAACTATATAAATAGAAAACCACCCTGTTTTTTTTTCTCTCTTTTTCCTTTGTTCCATAGAATTAATGTGACATTATAAAAGCATTACTATCTTTCCATTTAAAAATCTACTTCTAAAAATGTAATGTGCTCAATTAAAACAATTCACAACAAAAGCAGAACTTTGTTTAGGTATGGTATTGTTCTGTTTATTGATATTTCTGGTTGTGATTAAAATTGTTCATTTTGTTCACAGAAATATTGTAAAGAATTGTGTGAAAAGAATAAGATGTCTCTTGAATCCAGCAACACAACATTACTCTTACTAAAACAGAAGGATTTAATTATTTTATCTTTAAAAGAAAAAATATCAGAGTGTGAGAGTTCAGGACTGGTCAATGTAAGTATAGCGCTTTGACATTTATTAATTTGGGCTATAATAGTGCCTCCAAGTTTGTGAATCCCAGTTAAACACAGAAGTCTCAACTCGCAGGCTTTTCCAAATTGCAGAATTCTGCACTGGACTGTCTTCAAATCCAAGCACTGTCTGGTGCACTATAGAGGAATGGCAGCGTAGAAGAAGGGAATTCGATAATTTAATTTTTCAATTAAGATAAGTACAAATAAATGGGGAATCACAAATGGATAGGTCATAAGGAATAGTAGAATATGGCCCTTCAAGTCGACTCCGCCATTCAATCATGGCTGATCTATCACTCCGTCCTAACCCCATTCTCCTGCCTTCTCCCTGTAACCTCCGACACCTATACTAATCAAGAATCTATCTATCTCTACCTTAAAAATATCCACTGACTTGGCCTCTACAGCAAAAAATCCACAAATTCACCACTCTCTGACTAAATAAATTTCTCCTCATCTCCTTCCCAGAATGTCCTTAATTCTAAGGCAATGACCTCTAGTCGTAGACTCTCCCCCTAGTGGAAATATCCTCTCCGCATCCACACTATCCAAGCCTTACACTATTCAGTAAGTTTCAATGAGGTCCCGCCTCATCCTTCTAAACTCCAGCAAGTACACGCCCAGTGTTGTCAAATATTCATCACATGTTAACCCTCTCATTCTTGTAAACCTCCTCTGGACCCTATCCGGAGCCAGCACATACTTCCTCAGATATGGTGCCCACAATTCTCACAATACTCCAAATGCAGCCTGACCAGCACCTTATAGAGCCTCCGCATTACATCGCTGTTTTTGTATTCTAGCCCTATGTAAATAAATGCTAGCTAACATTGCGTTTGCCTTCCTTACTACCGATTCGACTTGCAAATTAATTTTCTAAAAATCCTGCACTAGCACTCCCAAGCCCCTTTGCACCTCCGATTTTTGGATTATCCACCTAATAGAAAATAGTCTATACCTTTATTCCTACTACCAAAATGCACTATCTGGTCCAGGTGACTTATCCCTTCAGGCCTTTCAGCTTCCCAAGCACCTTCTACTTTGTAATAGCCACTCCACCAGCTTCCAACCCCTGACAGGCACATCGCTGGTGTCTTCCACTATGAAAAATCTTGCAAAAAAGTGATTCAATTCCTCTGCCATTTCTTTAGTCCCCATTAGCACTTCAGCAGCATCATTTTTCAGCAGTTTAACATCCACTCGTGTCTCTTTCCTACACTTTATATAACTGAAGAAACTCTTGGTTGCCTCTTTTATATTATGGGCTAGCTTACTTTCGAATTTAATCTTTGCTCCCTGTATTGCCTTTTTAGTTGCCTTCTGTGGTTCTTATAAAGTATTACTTTATGACTCTATATGTGTTAAATCATCATTGATTTTAAGTGTTTTGTGTTTTTCATATTTTGTCCACTGTACATTTTCATAATTGTTATATATTCCAGTCGACAAATTTATTTGCAATGCAAATTGAACATTTCAAAAATTTCCCAGAAGCTTTTAGAAGCATTCAGTGACTGTATTGTTTCCTAAAATAGTTAAGTTGCTTTGTCTCTGAGACTGTGTACCACATAGACATGATTAACACTGTTAGATAAACACATGGTATTAGTAGTAAGAAGATAGCAGCTTGTCCATTATGCAGGCACGTGCTGTGAGTAATTACTCGGGGTAGTCGGCTTTAAAAAAAATCTTCAACCGTGCATGCGCAGATTGTTCGTAAGCTGTCAGTTGACTTTTATTAAGTAATTTGTCTTCAGAAGCCATATCTCTTAATAAAGTACCGTATTTCCCGGCAATGAAGACGCACCTGTGTTGAATTCGCACCCCCATTTTGAGTTGCTACATTTTTTTAAAAGGCTGTCGGGACATAGAATTTCTCACGCTCGCTCAAAAAAAAAAGAAAGAAAGAAAATAACAATTCAATTTGCCCACGGCTTCCAAATCTCCTCCATTCTGAATTACTGAATGGGTGGGGGGTGGAGGGTGATGGCAGATGGAGAGATGGTGGGAAAAACGGGAGGACACTGGGACGTTGAATCAGTTGTGATCTTATTGAATGACAATACTAGTTCAAGGGACCAACTGAGGGAAGAGTTCCTTTCACAGCGTGTGGGGAGTCTGGCCCGGGTCAGCACGGTCAGGAGCGTTGAGGAGGAGGGGGTCAGAGACTCAGAGACATGCCAGCAACTCACTCACTCACCGCTGCTGCGGTGCTCCGGGCGTGGAGCCACCGCATTGTGGCCGGGGAGGGAAGTAGCTCGGGTGGCTGTAAGTGGCCGCCGGGATCGGACAGCAGAACCGGCCACCACCTCAGCTCCTTCTGCCAGCCCACTCACCTCTGGCAGTGCTCTCCGTCTAAACACCTTTCTCCTGCCGCTCGCCGGCGTCGCTCATGTCAGCCACTTCCTGCAAATCCTTAAATTCCAACTGCCGCCGAGAGCAGGAGATGGCCTCACCAGCTGCACTGGGTTACACTGCATGACATTTATTGCACGGTCCGTGTCTTTCAATGTTGACAGGACAGTGAGGGGACCAGCGCAAGAGCGGATCAGCGGGCGGTGGATAACAGGACAACGGGTGGTGGAGCTTACTCCTGTGTCAGCGCGATCAAGGGGCCATAGAAACATAGAAAATAGGTGCAGGAGGAGGCCATACGGCCCTTCGAGCCAGCTCCGCCATTCATTGCGATCATGGCTGATCATCCCCAATCAATAACCCATTCCTGCCTTCTCCCCATATCCCTGATTCCACTAGCCCCTGGAGCGCTATCTAACTCTCTCTTAAATCCATGCAGTGATTTGGCCTCCACTGCCCTCTATGGCTGGGAATTCCACAAATTCACAACTGTCTCGGTGAAAAAGTTTTTTCTCACCTCTGTCTTAAATGGCTTCCCCTTCATTCTAAGACTGTGGCCCCTGATTCTGGACTCGCCCAACATTGGGAACATTTTTCCTGCATCTAGCTTGTCGAGTCCTTTTGTATATGTTTCTATAAGATATCCCCTCATCCTTCTAAACTCCAGTGAATACAAGCCTAGTCTTTTCAATCTTTCCTCATATGACAGTCCTGCCATCCCAGGGATCAATCTCGTGAACCTACGCTACAAATTAGGAGACCAAAACTGTACGGAATACCCCAGATCTGGTTATACCAGAGCCCTATACAACTGCAGAAGAATCTCTCTACTCCGATAGTGAAATCCTCTTGTTATGAAGGCCAACATTCCATTAATTTTCTTCACTGCCTGCTGTACCTGCATGTCACCTTCCAGTGACCGGTGCACAAGGACACCCAGGTCTCGCTGCACTTCTGCCTTACCTAACCTAACCCCATAGACATTATAATCTGCCTCCTTGTTTTTGCCACCAAAGTGAATAACCTCATATTTATCTATATTATACTGCATCTGCCATGCATCTGCCCACTCGCTCAACCTGTCCAGGTCACGCTGCAACCTCCTAACATCCTCTTCACAGTTCATACTGCCACCCAGCTTTGTGTCTTCTGCAAACTTGCTAGTGTTGCTCCTAATTCCCTCTTCCAAATCATTAATATATATGGTAGTTGCGGCCCCAACACCGAGCCTTGCGGCACTCCATTCGCCAATGCCTGCCATTCTGAAAAGGACCCGTTCACTCCTACTATTTGCTTCCTGTCTGCCAACCAATTTTCTAACCATGTCAACACCCTACACCCAATACCATGCACTCTAATTTTAGTAACCAGTCTCCCGTGCGGGACCTTATCAAAGGCTTTCTGAAAGTCTAGATACACTACATTCACTGGCTCCCCTTCATCCATTTTACTTGTCACATCCTCAAAAAATTCCAAAAGATTAGTCAAGCATGATTTTCCTTTCATAAATCCAAGCTGACTTGGACTAATCCTTTCACTGCTATCCAAATGCCCCATTATTACCTCTTTAATAATTGACTCCAGCATCTTTCCCACCATCAAAGCCAGGCTAACTGGTCTGTAATTCCCCGTTTTCTCTCTTGCTCCTTTCTTGAAAAGTGGGATAACATTAGCTATCCTCCAATCCACAGGAACTGATCCTGAATCTATTGAACATTGGAAAATGATCACCAATGTGTCCACTATTTCTAGAGCCACCTCCCTGAGGACCCCGGACATGCAGTCCATCAGGCCCTGGGGATGTATCATTCTTCAGTCCCATTAGCCTACTCAATACTATTTCTCGCCTAATGAAAATGTATTTCAGTTCCTCGACCCCCTTAGATCCTCTGTCCTCCAGTACATGTGGGAGATAGTTCATGTCTTCCTTGTTATCCATCGCCGCTGACCCCCTCAGAGGGCGGTGGAGACCGGTTCTCTGGATACTTTCAAGAGCTAGATGGGGTTCTTAAAGATAGCGGAGTCAAGGGATATGGGGAGAAGGCAGGAACGGGGTACTGATTGGGGATGATCAGCCATGATCGCATTGAATGCCAGTGCTGCGTCGAAGGGCCAAATGGCTTACTCCTGCACTTATTGCCTATTGTCTATTGTCTGCTCTATGATCTTTGCTCTTCAGCCGGTCCCCTCACTGTCCGGTCTACATTGAAAGACATGGACCGGGCAGTGAATGCCATGCAGTGTAACCCAGCGCAGCAGGTGAGCCCATGCCCTGCTCCCGGCAGCAGTCGGAATTTAAGGTTTTGCGGGAAGCGGCTGACATGAGCGAGGCCGACGAGCGGCACGAGAGAGATGTTCAGATGGAGAGCACTGCCAGAGGTGTGCGGACTGGCAGAAGGCGCTGAGGCCGCTCGCAGCCACCCGAGCTACTTCCCTTCCCGACCGCAATGCGCTGGGCTCCACGCCCAGAGCACAGCGGTGACTGAGTGAGTTGCTGGCATGATCCCCAACTCCCTCCTTCTCAACGTTCCTGCCCTCCCCGCAACTTTACCCTTGGACAGACTCCTCACACGCTGTGAAAGGAACTCCCCACCCCCTCCTCAGCAGTACTGATCTTTTACAGCCGCTTCCCATCGGCTGCCAGCAATGAGGGATGGACTTGATGTTCTTGATGTCGCTGTACTGAGGGATAGCCAAGTCTATCTTTCTTGGCTAACAACCTAACCTTCGGCCTCCAAGATGCAGGTGAATTTTTGTGCTTTATTTTTGGGTAAAAAATAACGTCTTCATTGCCGGGAAATACGGTATTTAAAAACATATAGCTCAAAGAAATTTACTTACAACATTATTTGTACACGAATTCCATTCTTCTCTCTTTGTTTCTTAAGATACTCTTAAGACAAAGACAAGTCATGTTTGAAAAACCCACCAGGAAACTTCAGGGCTCGAAATTAGCGGTTGCCCGGGTGCCAATGGCCACCTAAAATGCCGCTGGACAACCTAAATGCCGAGTCATTTTGCCCAGCTTGGCACTGCAGATACTGGTTTATACCAAAGATATATCCAAAAAACTGGAGTAACTCAGCGGGTCAGGCAACATCTCTCGAGAAAAGGAACGTGACGTTTCGTGTCGGTGGCGACTGTAGTTCGGGCAAAGGTAGCACAGTGACAGCAGCTCCACCTCCCCCGCCCACCCTGATAGCGGCCGTAGCTTGCCACTCCTCCAACAGCGATAAACGCTTTCAAAACAAACCCTCCCGCACGCCGAGGCTGGGAAGAGGGAGGAAGGGAAGGAGGAGGGAGGAGGGAGGAGGAGGCCCCCTTCTGCTGTCTGAAGCAAAGATCACAAGCACCGCTCGGCCCCACTCCTTCCTGTTGGCTGGCGGAGGAGGGGAGGCGGTGGCGAGGAGATCCCAACTGCCTCCCCCTTTGGTGGTGGAACTTGGCGGTGGACAGGGACTGCTAAGACAGCGGGGCAATGATGCCGGTGTTGTCCAAGGAGCGCTGACCTTCCTTCCTCCCTCTCCCCTTCTCCTTCCTCTCTCTCTCTCTCTCTTTCTCCACCTGTCTCTCTCTCTCCCCCTGTCTCTCTCTCTCCCCCTGACTCTCTCTCTCCCCCTGACTCTCTCTCTCCCCCTGACTCTCTCTCTCCCCCTGACTCTCTCTCTCCCCCTGACTCTCTCTCTCCCCCTGTCTCTCTCTCTCCCCCTGTCTCTCTCTCTCCCCCTGTCTCTCTCTCTCCCCCTGTCTCTCTCTCTCCCCCTGTCTCTCTCTCTCCCCCTGTCTCTCTCTCTCCCCCTGTCTCTCTCTCTCCCCCTGTCTCTCTCTCTCCCCCTGTCTCTCTCTCTCCCCCTGTCTCTCTCTCTCCCCCCGTCTCTCTCTCTCCCCCTGTCTCTCTCTCTCCCCCTGTCTCTCTCTCTCCCCCTGTCTCTCTCTCTCCCCCTGTCTCTCTCTCTCCCCCTGTCTCTCTCTCTCCCCCTGTCTCTCTCTCTCCCCCTGTCTCTCTCTCTCCCCCTGTCTCTCTCTCTCCCCCTGTCTCTCTCTCTCCCCCTGTCTCTCTCTCTCCCCCTGTCTCTCTCTCTCCCCCTGTCTCTCTCTCTCCCCCTGTCTCTCTCTCTCCCCCTGTCTCTCTCTCTCCCCCTGTCTCTCTCTCTCCCCCTGTCTCTCTCTCTCCCCCTGTCTCTCTCTCTCCCCCTGTCTCTCTCTCTCCCCCTGTCTCTCTCTCTCCCCCTGTCTCTCTCTCTCCCCCTGTCTCTCTCTCTCCCCCTGTCTCTCTCTCTCCCCCTGTCTCTCTCTCTCCCCCTGTCTCTCTCTCTCCCCCTGTCTCTCTCTCTCCCCCTGTCTCTCTCTCTCCCCGTCTCGCTCGCTCCCCTTGTCTCGCTCGCTCTCCCTGTCTCTCTCTCTCCCCCTGTCTCTCTCTCTCCCCGTCTCGCTCGCTCCCCTTGTCTCGCTCGCTCTCCCTGTCTCTCTCTCATTTATTTATTTGCCCCTGTACTCCACAATAGGAGATTTGTAATAAAAAAATTCACGTGGTTAAAGTGCACATTGTCAGATTTTAATAACAGCCATTTTTATACATTTTGGTTTCACCATGTGGAAATTAGTGCAGTGTTTATACATAGTCAGTCCCCCCATTTTAGGGCACCATAATGTTTGGGACACAGTTTGGTGGAACACTTGAGAATTTGGAAGATCAATCCACTCAAATTTTCCTCCCATCGAATCGTAGATCTATACAATATGGATACAGACTCTTTGTGCCCAACTTACCCGTGCCTGTGCAATGTGCAAACTCCACACATATAGCACCCAAGGTCAGGTTCGACTTGGATCTCTGGTGCTGTGAGGCAACAGTTATACAAATTGTGCCATCGTGCAGCCCAAATTGTCATTGAATATACAGAGGATGGGTTATGGTATAATATAAGGAACTGCAGATGCTGATTTATACAAAGATAGAAACAAAATGCTGGAGTAACTTAGCGGGTCAGCAGTATCTCTGGAGAAAATGGATAGGTGATGTTTCGAGTCAGGACTTTTCTTCAACATGGGTTAGGTTGATCTTGCAAAGTATATTGTGAGGAGAAATGTGTTCACAAATTATAGGATTAGAATTAGGCCATTCGGCCCATTGAGTTAATCATGGCTGATCGATGCCTTCTAATCCCATTTTCCTGCCATCTCCCTATAACCCTTGACACCCATTCTAATCAAGAACATGTCTATCTCTGCATTAAAAATATACACTGACTTGACCTCCACAGCCCTATGTGGCAATGAATTCCACAGATTAACTACCCTATGACTAAAGAACTTCCTCCTCATGTCCTTTCTAAAAGAGTGCCTTTGAATTCCGAAGCTATGGCCTCTGGTCCCATCAGTGGAAACACCCTTTCCACATCCAATCTATCTTAGCCTTTCATTATTGTGCCCTTCCCCCCCACCCCCACCTTTTAAACTCCAGCGAGTAGAGGCACAGTGCTAACCCACTCATTCCTGGAATTATTCTTGTAAACACCCTCTGTAGCGTTGTTACGAAACCTACCACCAGTAGCGCTCCAGATCTGTCTGCTGCCTGTGCGTGCGATTCCGGAGGCTCGGTGGGTGGGCGGGATTAAACTGCAGGTTTGTATTGGTTGTCGGAGAGGGATTTCCTTGGGCTGTTAGCTGATGAAGAAAAATCGTTTGCGCTTCCGTTTCCGTTTTTTTTTAATTTGCTGGACAATTACATTGTTGGATTGAAGTCAAACATGACTTCTAACGCCTTCAACATCATGGATCGCAATTGCAGGACAAAACAAAAGGTATGTCGTATATTTAACATTATCTTGCCTTTTGGTGTGGCTTCATTTTAATCTTATGATGCAAAAATGTTATTTAGGCCCGCATACGAATCGGCCGTGTCTTGCCTGCCGATAACAGGGCTTAAATCATGGCATCGGCCCCATTCCAATCGATCACAATCAAGAAACATCCACTCTCAAGATAATCAAATTCTTTTTTTGCACAATCATGTCATAAGAACATCTAAATCATCTATATTTTGTGTTATTGTCTATCCATGATCAATATTTTCAGTTAATATATCCACAGTACAGTTTTAGTCAGGTGTATTGTGCAAAGAATAATGATTTTGATTATCTTGAGAGTGGATGCTTCTAGATTAATTTATGGGAATTAAACATTAAATTCCTTCCATTTGGCATATAAATTCATGACAAAGTGGGATTTAAAAATCATGTTATATTGTGAATTCTTGTGTGAATGGGATCGTTTTTTTATTTGTTATTTGAATACTTGGGCTATTTAAACATTTCAGCCTTTTCTTAAGAAATAGATAGACGTTTAGATCTAGTAATTGAATTTAGATGAATTTAATTGATTAGATGAATTTAATTGATTTGATGAAACTTTTGGATATGATTTTTTTTGTTGCGAATTTACTATTTATTTTTGCGTTTAACTTGATCATTTCTACCTTTTTTTCTAAAACTGCAAATAATAACTTGTTTCTGTTAATGCTGTTCAGTGTTTTTTTTTTATTTACATTTTAAACAGATATCTCCGAAGAAGAAGTGCAAAATTGTCAATCCAAATGCACAGCAAAAGAGACTGATTTAGTCAGCATTTGCAAAGATTATCTGAATTTGAACTAGTCCAAATGTGATGATCTACAGGACATTCTTCATGGGAAAGTAGTGGGCAGAAAGGCATGTCATGCGTGGTTTGAAGAATAAAAACTTGTAGTTTACAATGCCAAAAGCGAAAAGTTGATGAAAAATAAGGTGTACAGAGTTGCTTATTGGTTACAATCTGAGGAGTATGATGATGTTACTGATTATGATATGCCATTGTACCAGCTAGCAACTGATCTTCTCCATAAAGACTTGGTCTTTTGGTCGAAATTGTAATTTCTTTACCTGTCTGTCATGGACACGGCATATCATACAATAATATTAAAGTTCTGATCTTGAGAATATGACATTTTTTAATTTCAAGACAAGTCTGGGTGTTTATTACTATTTCCGTCACAGCGATCAATTTTGTAATTAGCTACAATTAGGTAATTAACCAATTATATGCTTTAATTTCAGGTCATCCAAGTAAGATGTTTCATATTTGTTTTAGAATACTTCAGTCTATAATAACTGAAAATTTAATTCAGTTCTCTTAATTTTCAAGAAAGTTATGGGCTTTCATGTCAATTGACTGTCCTCGATCACAGCTTTTGTGTTAAGTCAATGGTAAAGCAATAGGGAACAAGATGCTAATTTCCGAGTATGAAAACGACCATAACTATTTTAATACTGAAGATATGAAAGTGAATTATGTATCAAATTAAAGTTATTTTTATGCTTTATCTGATGGGATAAATTACAGGCTTGATTTTTAAAATCTCAATTTTTTTTTAACATTCCTATCCTCTGGGCCCTCTTCAGTGCCAGCACATCCTTCTTCAGATACTATGGGGCCCAAATTTGCTCACAGTGCTTCAAACGCAGCCTGACCAGGTTGAGAGAAAGCAGAGTAAAAAGGTTGGGGCCATGCACATACCATAATATCATTGAACTGTTTTTACTTTTTCATCACTGATTTGCTTATTAAACTACCTTTATTGCTGAATCCATGAGTGTGACACTGTATGCCTCTCCAGGAGTCTCCAACCATATATTTCTGTTGTCATTCACAGTCCTCTTTCATTCTACAGCAGAGAAGGCCCTCTGTGCCCTTAAAGTCCCGGTATGATTTTCTCTGAGCGCTCCTCAAAGCAAGAGGCAGCCATTCCGTACTCCAGAAAGTAGATCAAATCCAATGTGCATGGCAGAGGTTCAAGATTTCTTAAGGACAATTAGGAAAGGTCTGTCTTGATGCCTACATATTAACCATATAAACCATATAAAAATTACAGCACGGAAACAGGCCATCTCGGCCCTTCAAGTCCGTGCCGAACAACATTTTTCCCTTAGTCCCACCTGCCTGCACTCATACCATAACCCTCCATACCCTTCTCATCCATATGCCTATCCAATTTATTTTTAAATGATACCAACGAACCTGCCGCCACCACTTCCACTGGAAGCTCATTCCACACCGCTACCACTCTCTTGTTGAAAAATAAATGGAAAGGAATTATTATCCGAATGGCAATTAATAACCTGCTTAGAAAGGTCTTGAGCCAAAATGTCACCTATTCCTTTTCACCAGAGATGCTGCCTAACCCACTGAGTTACTCCAGCATTTTGTGTCTGTAACCAATACTCAAGTTTGGTTTTTGCAAAATTATTCAGTTCTATGACTATTAGAGCCTTGGATCATATGTAATTAAAAGTACGGAATTCAAAAACGAATTGCCTTCCCATTGTCTAAAGAAATAAAGCTGCTCCATGCCTCGACCTGCAAGATATGGGATGCTTTTAAGTATGTGTAAGTATGTATAGGTAAAATGCACATAATATTCATACCAGGAATGACTATCTTCAATGTTAGAGAATCTAAGCATCTTGTATTTAATGACATTACCATTACACCAAGTTCTGCTACCGTTAATGCTAGCATTATCATTCTAAAATTTTAATGGATTTGCTTTTGAAAGATTATGGCTGTGAGATTAGGTCAGAGATTTGGTGTCTTGCTACATACTGAACACAGTGAAAAGAGAAGCAGCACACCAACAAAGTGCATCTGCTGAGATACCATCCAGAATTAACGTATACTTCTAGCTCAGACCCTGATCCTACCTCCTACTGAAACTTTCAATTTCTACTTTCTGCTGCGCCACTCTACTACGCATCCCATTATTTTCCTATCTCACTTTACTGTTTACAGCATCTCCCAGAAATGAACAATTCCTGGGAAAATTCTTGATTCCTTTGTCCATTAATTTTATTTCCACATGATTCCTGATATAGTAGTGGCCAGAGGATCTGGGTGACCGAGAAACTGAAGGAAATCCACAATAGGCAGGAAGTGGTGTTTCATAGACTGATGGGAAGGCTGATAAATCCAGGGTACTTAAGGAAGTGGCTCTAGAAACCATGGATGCATTGGTGATAATTTTCCAATGTTCTATAGACCCAGGATTAGTTCCTGTGGATTGGAGGGTAGCTAATATTATTCTGCTTTTTAAGAAAGGCGGGAGAGAGAAAACAGGGAATTATAGACCAGTTAGCCTGACATCGGTGGTGGGGAAGATGCTGGAGTCAATTATAAAAGATGAGATAGCCAAACATTTGGATAGCAGTAACAGGATGGGTTCGAGTCAACATGGATTTACGAAGGGGAAATCATGCTTGACTAATGACTTTTTGAACATGTAACTAGGAAAATGGAGAGCCAGTGGATGTAGTGTACCTGGACTTTCAGAAAGCATTTGATAAGGTCCCACATAGGAGATTAGTGGGCAAAATTAGGGGTCATGGTATTGGGGGTAGAGTGCTGACATAGAATCATAGAAAATAGGTGCAGGAGTAGGCCATTCGGCCCTTCGAGCCTGCACCGCCATTCAATATGATCATGGCTGATCATCCAACTCAGTATCCTGTACCTGCCTTCTCACCATACCCCATGATCCCTTTAGCCACAAGGGCCACATCTAACTCCCTCTTAAATATAGCCAATGAACTGGCCTCAACTACCTTCTGTAGCAGAGAATTCCACAGATTCACTACTCTCTGTGTGAAAAATGATTTTCTCTTCTCGGTCCTAAAGGACTCCCCCCTTATCCTTTAAAGGATAGAGAAGTGGTTGGCAGACAGGAAACAAAGAGTAGGGACTAACGGGTCCCTTTCAGAATGGCAGGCAGTGACTAGTGGGGTACCGCAAGGCTCGGTGCTGGGACCACAGCTTTTTACAATATACATCAATGATTTGGATGAAGGGATTCAAAGTAACATTAGCAAATTTGCAGATGACACCAAGCTGGGTGGCAGTGTGACCTGTGAGGAGGCTATGAGAATGCAGAGTGACTTGGACAGGTTGGGGGAGTGGGCAGATGCATGGCAGATGAAGTTTAATGCGGATAAATGTGAGGTAATCCACATGTGGTCCACTATCTAAATGGCGTCAAGTTGGGAAAAGGGGAAGTACAACGGGTCCTTGTACATCAGTCTATGAAAGTAAGCATGCAGTGAAGAAAGCGAATGGCATGTTGGCCTTTATAACAAGAGGAATCGAATACAGGAGCAAAGAGGTCCTTCTGCAGTTGTACAGAGCCCTAGTGAGACCACACCTGGAGTATTGTGTGCAGTTTTGGTCCCCTAATTTGAGGAGGGACATTCTTGCTATTGAGGGAGTGCAGCGTAGGTTTACAAGGTTAATTCCCAGGTTGGCAGGACTGTCATATGCTGAGAGAATGGAGCAGCTGGGCTTGTACACTCTGGAGTTTAGAAGGATGAGAAGGGATCTCATTGAAACATATAAGATTGTTAGGGGTTTGGACACACTAGAGGCAGGAAACATGTTCCCGATGTTGGGGGAGTCCAGAACTAGAGGCCACAGTTTAAGAATAAGGAGTTAGCCATTTAGAACAGAGAGGAGGAAACACTTTTTCTCACAGAGAGTGGTGAGTCTGTGGAATTCTCTGCCTCAGAGGGCGGTGGAGGCAGGTTCTCTGGATGCTTTCAAGAGAGAGCTAGATAGGGCTCTTAAAAATAGCAGAGTCGGGGGATATGGGGAGAAGGCAGGAACGGGGTACTAATTGGGGATGATCAGCCATGATCACATTGAATGGCGGTGCTGGCTCGAAGGGCCGAATGGCCTACACCTGCACCTATTGTCTATTGTCATATTGTCTATTCCATTAGTTTTCCTCTTGTCAATTTGTTACTTCTAATACAATTGAAAACATTTGTTTTGTGTTCTGTGTAGGCAAATTATACCATGCATGAGTACATCAGATAGTGCAAGCAAGAAAATAAACAGAGAGAAAAATATAATGTTACAGCCACAGTGAAAGCACAGTAAATGGAGAGTTAAAGCAGAACATTGCCGCACAGTCGTGAGTGCATAGGGAATATAGTAAGGAGCTAGAATGCAGCCTTGCGGGCCACCAGTTGCAAACTAGCATGTTTAGTTTTTGCTTAATTTAATCACTTTTATTTGAGAACTCACAATCCGATGCAGTGAAGAAACCAAGTGTTCTAAAATGTGACTGAATAATAAAATTAAGTTTAATATCTGATTAAGTTTAATATCATTGTAACTACAAGATCCGAGTGAATTTATTATTTGTGAACTCATCACCTTTAGAAATGCACAAAAAGCATTATCTCTGGAGAAAGTTTCATATTTCAACTTCAACACCCAGATTTTTAAGTTTCCAATTTAGTTAGAAGTGAATTAGACCAGTTTTCTGTGCAACAGAGGACATCGGTATTTCTCAATTTACAATTATCTGCTTAACCTAGCAGTAGCTCTCATCTCTGAATTTGAAAGTTTTGGGGTTAAGCACCACCATGTACCATAAATGAGCATATATTCAAGAATGATCAAGAATGATCATTTGATGTTGCACTGAAATCTTTCAAATGGTCCATTGATGAGGATGGCAGAGATTCCATTGAGTAAACAGTATTGCTATTGTATTTTATAATCTTGTTTTCAAACATCTTTTAGTGTTTGGAAAGGAAATCTAGCTGAAAGTTGCAAATTGAGCAATTGAATTACAAGAGAGACCTCTAGTGTGCAATGGGAGATGAGTGTCAGCCATTTGAATAACTACTGTGCCAATATGCGCTGTTACTGCATAATATTTTTACGATTTATGACTTTTACGATTTATATGCTGTACAACATAATTACTCAAATTAATAAAATAATGTAGCACATAGTTTAACTTTATTCAAAATATATACAAATTTAAGAATGGAACTGAATAGCTTGTCTCAGAAACGATAATTAATCACAGTGAAATATTTATCATTTGGCCAAAGCTGTTTTCTTTCTTATTGGCTGTCTTAAATGTAGCAAGTTTCTTAATTTTTTTTTGAAGCTCAGGACTGCTGCTGGGGGCAGATGGCAGTGAACACCAGCACAAAACCTGCCACTCAAAGTGTAACAGATGACTGTAGCTACAGAAAACCGTCCCTTTGTTTGTCTTGCTAATGAGTGTCCTCATTGCTGCAGGAGACTTGAATAGTTAATTATTTGCAATTCTTAACTGAAACAGGTGGTGGAGCCAGAGGTAAAGATTATTCATTCAAAGCGCAAGTCAAAACTTGAAAGACTATTGTACTTTCCAGTTTACGGGCAGTGTAAAGAAAACAGATACTTTATTTATCCAGTGTAAATATTTCACTGTAATTCGTAATCATCATTCAACATAAGACTAAAGTTATTTTATGGTGTTTTACCTTTAACCTGTATCTCATTGAAGTGTATGAGAAAGGTAATGCATACATAGAGAGCCCTTTGCTACAAACTATTACTATTTAATGTTTTCTGCTGAGAATCTAGCTTGAGACAAACTGTTCTCATGAATGCAAGCTAGCAAGCCTAGTTGCGAGTTTCTTTTTTCTTTTGGAGGATGGGCTATCTGAAATATAAAAATGAGATTAGAATTACTTTAATTTACCATTTATGTTTAAGTAACTGCTTAAGTAGAAGCTTAACTTAAGCTTCTACAACCAAAGCTTAACTTAAGCATCTACAACCAAAACCTTACAGTAGTGATGAGCAAAACCTCTTTCTAGAGTGAAGTGTTCAGCAGTATCAAACCGCCTGCACAGCCTACGCGTGACAGGCATGCAGAGCCATGTTAATGTTCAGAATATGAATTATCTCCGGGTGGCTCCATCACAAAGTAGAAAACCAACTGTGTATATATCAGCAGACCTGATGGACTCCATGTGGCTTCAAGCCTGAAAACTTCACTACTTTGACATGTGACGTGCTCTTTATGACTGTGGCAGTACTGTCAGTGAGGAATGGCAACAATGGCAACAAGCCCCCTTCCTAGCTCTGCACTCTGCCACCCTTGGTGTTGTCCGGCTACACACTCCCTTGCCTGCCTAGTTACGGACAGCAGTCCTTGAGCACACAGGGGGATGTGGGTGGATGGGCCACAGCTGCCTGCCTGGACACAACTACCACAATACACAGACCTGAATGATGAGGGCACACAAACAGTATGATATGTATTATTCTCATCAATAAAATGTCCCCATGAATTATTGTCTTTGTATGTAATGTACTAGCACCTTTTTAACCAAGATTCTGTTTTGGTGGGGTCTACTTTTTTCTTCTCTGCACATTTCTCTTTTTTTGTGTTTGTTTCCTATTCATATTCCAAATGATTCATAAAAGCCAGAAAGTTGGATGACAGCTCTGTTGTGGAATCATTTTCATATCGGCTACACAGCTTGCCATTTCAGCTTTTTGTTTTCTGTTCTAACAAAAGAGTTCTGTGTTTTTTCAGATGGATTTTGACGAAAAAGACTCTGACGATCTTATTTTAGTAAATCACGAACTGAGGAATGAAGTTAACTCCCTGCGGCAAGAGACTGAAAAAATGGCACAAAACATTATTTTGAAAGAAAGTCAAATAAAAGAATTAGGTAATGTAGGATTCTAGCAATAATCTCCAAGTGCAGAAATAAAGTATTTACATGAGATCTGTCACTTTAATTATTATTTTTGATGATGTCCGATTTAACAGTAAAGTGAAAAGCTGTTCACTGATTTGTCTGGTGTAGATCAATGCAAGGTGTGTACTTTTACAAGTTTGTTTGAGGAAGTAAATATCCAACAGGTGTTTTTATTCCAGTCAAATGATGCAGGTGCTTTAGTTTACACAACTGTTTAACTGTTTAATTTTTATCTATGCATCATCATAATGTAGATCGTTATTTCTTACGTCTTACTAAAGCAAAGTCATCATACACAAGCTAATATAAACATTTTCAGTAACTGTTATCAAAGCAAAATTGATAAATTGCATGCAAAGGTTTTTCATCAAATTTAATTTGGTATATGTTCTTTGCCAATATGAAGACTTCCTCTTCTTTCATTCTGTTGGTTTATTATTTTTATCCCTGACAGATATAAAAATATTGTTTATTCCAAAGAGATTTAGCTAATTTCAGCAAATGGATGAGGTGGAACAAATCCATCAAAAGGTGCTACCCAGAAGAAATACATCACAGTTTATACATTGGGCGTTGATACGGCAAAGACTTGACATTTAATGAAAATCTTCATACATACATACATAAATAATGTAATTTGGCTAACATTTTATCGTAACTTGAATGACAAAGGTTTTCTGAGAGCTCCTCTTTTTTGCAACAAATTGTTGCTTGCTATCTATAAACATATTATTCGAGTGCTTCACTGTTCAATTGAAAATGAAGTACAAACATTTTCTTTGTACTTTAATTGATTAGATATAGTACAAGAAAATATTAAGTTGTATTTGACAGATACCGTATTACTTATTACTGCTTGTGAGCTAATTTAATGGTGTGTCTTGTTTTTGACGCGAAGTGCTTTGAGTAGATAAAGAACCACCTGCTAAAGCACTTTGTATTGGCTGTGACTAACAGACAACGACGTTCATGGGCTGGGCACACAGCCACACTTGGTCCTTGAACTACTACCTAATATCCATTAGACCAGCCGGCTAAACAGCAGGGGCAAAGCAATGAAGGTCAAGGGTAATGTTCAGGGTTAGTGTCCTGCCAGGTCCTCCATCCACTATGGATTCCAGTAGGCTATGGAGTTTGACCTTCAGCGCTGAGAAGGAACACAGACATTTGAAGATCTAATTTTCACAGTCTGCTCTTCTTTATTTTCAGAAAGGGAACTTGAAACACTAAAACACAAAACTGACGACATGGTCTACAGCATGCAAAAGGTATTGTTTCTCAAATATACATTTTTGTCCGTTCACTTTGAGGTATGAATCCCATGAAAGATGCAATAAATAGATTTGAACGATATGTTTGATTGTCTTAACAAATATAAACATGTACAATTGCAATCTGATGTAATCTAAAGTGAAATATAATGTAGAATGATGTAGTAACAATCAATGAACGGAATACATTTACTGATTTATCGCCACTAACATGTGAGTGATCTGCTGAGATGTAGATGATAAGAATAGTTATTTCTTGCTACTGAGTTGGATGACAAAATATTTGCTTATATTCTTCTCTGTTTTTAGTTAGTTCATTCTGAAACAAATTTGAAAAGAGCATTAGATAATGAAATGCAAAGAGGGAAACAAATGGTGAGTAAATTGCCATTGTTTCATTGATGATCATAATGAAGGCAATATGGCTTCAATAAATGTTACATTGTGATATTTATATTCATATATTTATTTATGAGATTTAAGAATTGTTTAATTCAAATGTTATGCTTCTAAGATGTTTATCTGAAAACTTCTGTAAAAATAGAATGGAACCATTGTGTTTTTTTTAAAGTTTAGTTTATTGACACGTGTACCAAGGTACAATGAAAAGCTTCTGTTGCATGTTATTCAGTCAATGTTAACCATTGCAGCTTGCACTATAAATCATTTCTCCATTTAAGACATGCATATTTTCATGACATAAATGCCTATGACACCACAAATGTTCCTTAATCTATCATCTAAGAAACTGTTCCATATATACTCAGTGAACTCGTGTTCAAGATTACCTTTGTCAACTTGATTTGTCCAGGCTATATGAAGTCACTCATGATTATTACAGTACTTTTTTTTTCAAACCACATCTTCCCTCCAGCTTAATGTCATCCTTCCTTTAGCGGGTGACCAAAACTGAACAAGAATACTCCAAATAAGGCCTTACCAATGTGTCGCACAACTGTAACGTAACACCCAAACTTCAATACTCAATACCCTGGCTAATTATGCCAATGTATTGAAAACCTCATGACCACTCTATGTACCAGTGACGCTACTTTGAGGGAACTAAGTACTCTTGCTGGGAGGTTCGTCAGTGCTACTTAGGAGGCTTTAAACTAGAGAGGCAGGGTGAGGGAACCCAAGCAGCAGATCGAGGGACTGATGGGAAGGTAGAGGTTATGATAAGTAAATCTGAAATGAAAGACAGGCAGGAACTGGTTACTGAGCATGGTGAATCTAATAGACACAACAAGCTGGAGTAACTCAGTGGGACAGGCAACATCTCTGGAGAGAAGGAATGGGTCAAAACCCTTCTTCAGACTGAAAGTCATGGGAAATGGGAACGAGAGATATAGACGATGTACAGAACAAATGAATGAAAGATATGCAAACAAGTAACAATGATAAAGGAAACGGGTCAATGTTAGCTGTAGCTAGGTTGGAACGAAAGACTTCGGTGGAGTAAGGATGGAGAGAGAGGGAATGCAGTGGTTACTTGAAGTTAGAGAAATCAACAGTCATACGCCTGGGTTGTAAGCTGCTCAAGTGAAATATGAAATGCTGTTCCTCCAATTTGCATTTAGTCGCACCCTGACAATGGAAGAGGCCTTGGACAGAAAGGTCAGTGTGGGAGTGGGAAGGGGAGTTAAAGTGTTTGACATCTGGGAGATCAGGTAGGTCCAGGCGGACTGAGCGAAGGTGTTGAGGGAAACGATTGCCCAGTCTACGTTTGGTCTCGTCGATGCATAAGAGTCCACATCTTGAACAACAGTGAGACTAATAAACTGAAATGTGTTTATTTCAATGCAATGAGTATTATCAGTAAAGCAGATGAACTTAGTGCATTGAACTATGATGCTCTGGCCAATGCAGAGACTTTGTTGCGATTCGGTATGTCGCCAAATACTCTTATCGAACTTGTGCAGGTGTTCTGTAGAGAACATAATAACTGGTTGCATCATCGCCTGGTTCTGATTTTCAAATGCTCAAAAATGAAGGAGGCTACAGAAAATAGTAGACATTGCCTGAGTCATTATGGAATTTGCCTCTTTGCTATTAAAGTGTTCTACAGGAAGCATTGCCGCAAAAAGATGGCTAATACCATCAATGACCCTTACCACTCTGGCTATGTTCTCATCTCGATGCTATAATCAGGAAGAAGGCACAGGAGCCTGAGAATAATGACTTCCAGATTCCAGAACAGCTTCTTCCCATTAACCATCTTCCCATTAACCGTCTGGCTCTTGAACCACACTGCACAACTCTACCTCAGCAACGATCTACTATGGACTTTGTATAGGTTGCACTATGTACTATGGTGTGCACTATTATGGTCTGGGTACCTAAGAATTATTTATTGTGTTATTGATTATTGTAGATTTATTTGTTGTGGTGTTGAATTAATATGCTTGCAATGCCACAGGAGGTAAGAATTTAATTATTCCCTTCTGCGTGCATAAGACAAACGTTCTTGACTCTTGAGAAGCATTTCAGAATTGAAAAGATAATGCATTACGTGTCTTCCTTTTTTAAAAGGAAATTAATAGGCCTGTCCCACTTAGGTGATTTTTCAGGCGACTGCCAGCGACTGTCAATTTGCCAGCACTCACCTGAAAAACCAGCAACTGGGACGGTGACTGTCAGAGTGGAACACACACACACACACACACAAACACATCGCTTCCTTCACCAGCCTGTTATGCAGGCGGGGGACAGGGCAAGCGGGGGCAATCTAAAAAATTCACACGGTGCAAAGCCAAAGTGGAACAGACACACACAGCGTTGAACAGGAAGGTTGGCGCTGTAAAAATACAGCTAATTCCTTTAAAAGAGGGGGGGGGGGGGAGAGGGGGGAGAAGGAGTGGAGACAACTTTTAAGAAGCCAGAGATACACGGCTGTGAAGCTCGGCGGACATTTAACATTACCGGTCTGTTATCCTTGGATCTGCAAACTACTGCTTACCTTTTTTTTTCAATGAGCCAATGAAATTCACCGGTCAGCACCGGCTACAACTTACGAGAACCTCCGAGAACTTTCGACCTCCTGGCAACCCATTAGGGCCTCCTGGCGACCCACCTACGGCACGAGAATTGTCGCTACTCTCCATGGCGGCTTCATTCTAGTCGCCGCTAATTTTTCACCATGTTGAAAAATTCACGGTGAGCATAATGAGGCCGCGACTAGTTCCCAGAATGCTGGAACTCCTCACGACCATGAAGGAGACTCCCCGACAACCACCCGCGAACGTGTGGCGACCATGTGGCCTAATAAGTCGCCTAAGTGGGACAAGCCCATAACAATTAATTGGTATCTACTGAGAAATAGATCAGGGGAGTAAATTGTTCAGAGTCAAAATCTGATAGTTATTTGGGTGTCTCACAAATCTAATAGAGAGTTTAGAAGCAGTCACCAAGAGGTTTGGTGGGGGCGGGGGAGTGGAAGTTGCCTACGTGAACTTTAGCAAGGCGCTTGAAATGGTTGAACATGGTAGGTTATTTTAATGGTTAGATCACATGAAATCCAAGGTGAGTTGGCCAATTGAATTCGACATTAGTCTGGAAAAAGGAGTCTGGGGTAGTTTTTCTGATTGGAAACCAGAGACCAGTGGAATGCCACGGGTCCACAGCTATTTGTTATATAGATTAATGATTTGGATGACAATGTATTTAACATTGTCAGACAATCTGCAGACGATACCAAAATACACGGCATAATAGACAGTGAGGAAACATATCTAGGTTTACAACCATTTCTACCTCTAGGTTTACAACAAGGTCATTTAGGGTGCAGATGAGATTCATCAGATTGTTAACTGTGTTGCGGGAGAGGTTAGATAGGCTAGAATCTTTTCCTTTGGAGTGGAGGAGGCTGAGTGACAACTTTATTGAGTTGTACAAGAGCATGAGGGGCGTGAATAAAGTGAACAGACTCGTGGTAAAGGATTCTAAAGAGCTAGAGGGAGACATTTAAGAGGGACATAAGGGGCATCTTTTTGACTCAGAGAATAGTCTGCTTCTGGAATGAGCTGCCAGAGTACGCAATAGTAGTGGATACAATTACAACTTTTTAAAAAACATTTGGACAGATATATGGATAGAAAAGGTTTCAAGAGCTATGAACCAAATGCAGGCAAATGAAACTACCCCAATATGCCAACTTGTTCACATGGACAAGGTGGGCCAAAGGACCTGTTTCCACCTTGTACAACCCTGTGACTCTTTTACTCTAAAATACTCAGAGACTATTTAATTGATCATACAATTGCATCACTCCATTCAAAAGAAAACACCAAAGGCAGTCCATGTAACCTGACTAGCAGATTGACTTTTAACTCACTGCTTGACTTTTAACTTTTCAGATTTCCTTAATTGACATTATACTTACGGGGATAGAAATTCCTCTCAGTCTCGCGTTACATGTGCAATTTGGTATAAACTGTGCAATATATTCTGTAGAACCAAATCTTGGAATTACATGACAGTGTACAGCAGTTCCATCAAGTGAATTTAACACTAGTGATAGAAAATAACTTTCTTCAATCTAATTCAAATGGATCATTTACAGCTCGCAACAGGTGTTATACCTTGTTACATCAGTCTAAAATGATGTATGTTTCTCAGTATGTTTCTATGTAACTTGAAAATGATAATAATTTAAAATTAGTCTGGTTTTGGTCAAAACCAGTTAAAATCTGAATGATCCCAATTTAGTTAAAATTTAGGTATATGTTTAAATGAGACATATTTACATAGTAGTACAGAACAAAATATTCTCCAATTCATTCTGCCCTTAAAAATGTGACATTTATTGATTTATGGATTCATAGATTTTCTCTGAAGAGAAACATTATTTCACTATCCAGTTGGACAAGTCTGTTTCAGTCGTGCCCTCTCACTCTTTTAAATTCCGGTGGATAAAATTTTGTTCAATGCTCTTCAGCAGACACCCTGCCTATTCCTGGAATTAGCCCAGCAAACTTTACATTAATTAATCCTATTTCATTGCACAATAGCATTTCCACTATAGCCTGCTCTTGGACTCCAGAATATATTATTCCAAGCAACTATTTCAAAGGGACACATCATCAAACCCTAATCCAGGTCATCTATGTCCATCTGATTTTTCGTTTTATGTATAGGTTAAAATCACGCGTGATTATCACTGTACCTTTCTAAAATGGTTCCATTTGACTTAGTCCTGTGACACTGCGCAATCTGCAATAATCCCCTATTGTTCATTGCATTAATTATTTCTGACATATCTATTTAAACTCCATTGTGCTGTTTAGTTTAGATTCATCTGTGATTTTAACAAATTTGCATTTTGTTTCTGCATCTAGGTCATTAATTTAAATTAGAAATGGCTCTGATCTCATCACAGATCACAAAACACACTGAATTGATTCTTAAATATTTGTATTTACTATAGTTTAGAAAATTTCTCGACAGTGTAATACCTAAAATGTAAATTACTTTTTAGAAAACTACCTCAAGGAAATCTAATTATGACATAAGGTTATTAACAGTCCGTTCATGTGTAATTTTCATTAACAGATAATTAGCTGGATAATCTTTCCTTAAGGGTAAATGTACACTTTGAAAAATGAGCTGGATAATTTGTATCCTCCATGTCTACACGTTATCAAGCTTTTATTACCTTGTAGAATTGTTTTCATTTACGCTTGATGCTAAATTCCATTATTTTACACTGGGTTTGTGTACCTATAGTTAGTTGCGTGCCTGCTTTATCATGCTTAGAATACACTATTAACTGAATAACACGAAAAGCTCTTACTGATTATATTAAGAAAAATAAAGTGATTACATGTCATATGGGCTGTAGGTGCTAAATAACAGAAGCACGTGATATTTGTAAGTCACAAAGTAGAAAAATAGAATGCTATTGTTAGGTATGTGATATAATTAGCATATATAATAAGTAGATGTGATGTCTTGTGCAAGTACGCATGTGCGAGGGAGTCTCAAGGTGGTGTCCTGGAATAAAGAAGCTTGTTAGTTTACTCCTGTGTCCGAGCCTTATTTAAGTGAAGAGTAAAGTATCCTTTATTGTCATTCAGGCCTTTCGGTCTGAATGAAATTTAAGTCTGTTTTGAGCATTAAATACACAACAATTGGCGACGAGGATGAAAGAACAAAGAAGATAAGAACAAGGACAGCCAAGAAAAATTAAAACAAGTTAAAAATAGAGGTAGTATTTGGAAACAAAGTGGAACAGCACCAAGCAAAAAAAAAATTTGGCGGCAAATGGTTTTGAATTGGCGCCAAAAAGAAAAAAAAGGTTGGAACGGGAAGCAATAGCTCAGGGAAGAGCGCAGGGAAGACGAGCAGGGCAGTAAGGGTCACCGAGTGCAGCTGGAAGCTAGGAGCGACTGTGTCAACTTACCTGTAACGTGTTCCAGGGCTGTGCAGCGCACAGCCAGGCCCAAGCAGCAGCCACAGATGTCGGATGAGGGCCTGGTACCGTGAAGGCCACGGACAGGTCTGGAAAAGCCACCGACGCAAGAGGACCATGTAGCCCACGGCCAGCCCCAGTGGCAGCCACAGACGTTGGGTGAGGACCTCGTACCGTGTACGCCACGGACAGGTCCAGAGAAGCCACCGACAGAAGCTGAGTCTTCAGCCCGGCCAGGAACAGTCAGCCCGGTGGGGAGAGAAAGCAGAGAAAGCACGACCGTGAGCGGAAAAGCAGACCAGGCCCACGAGAGAAGCCGAGAAAGCCCAGTCGCAAGGGACCGCCAAGAGCGGGGAAAGCCTGGACGCAAAAGGAAGCCCGGCCCCGAGCGAAGAGTGGGTCAGCGCGAGAGAAGCAGGACACAGCACTCAAGCACTTCAGCCCGGTCGGGAGCAGAGTCAACCCAGTCGGGGGAGAAAGCTGAGAAAGCCCGGTCGCGGGAGATGGCCGAGAGTGGAGAAAGCCGGTCGCGGGAGATGGCCGAGAGTGGAGAAAGCCAACCACGAGAGAGGAAGGGCGCGCGAGAGAAGCGGGGCACAGGACGTACCCAGCGCCCAACGGCGGGGCACAGTCCCAACACTTAGAGCAGCGAGGACCAGCCGCAGAAACTAGCAGCAACTCACCTTCCGCAAGGTGTCCACGGGAGCCAGCGACGAGCTAAGCAACGGGTTCAGTAGCAGCCTGGAGGGCTGTGGAGCCCGTGAGCAGGCAAGTCAGCAGAGCAGCGGGAGTTGACTTGGCAGCAAGCCAGCAGAGGCAACAGCAACAGCTGAGCCAGTAGCAGCATCGGAGGTCTGCAGTGGCCGGCGGAGGTTGAAGTAACGGTGAGGCCCGGGGGAGCCAGCAAAAGCAGCAGCCGAGGTCCGATGAGGCCAGCAGCAAAAGTACCGGTGGGGACAGCCCAAGAGGTCGAGGATGGACCAGAGTCCACAGGCCGACAAGCTGGAGCGGTGAGATCCTTCACAATAATAGCCCTCTTTGAATGTAATGCATTGTTCACTAGTCCTTCACAGTAAAAGCAGGACTGTTTGGATGTAATGCATTGGTCACTGTTATGAATAGTAAATCTGTGTGCGCAGAAGTAATGTGTTTAAAATGTTCTAGTTGGCTATTAACATGAAATGTTGGTTAATAGTATAAATCTATTATTATAAGAATTAGTAATAATTAGTGAGCTGGATAATCTCTTGGAATGAAAACGGATTAAGTCCCTAAAATTGGAAATCTCACAAAGATAGTGCCATTATGATTATCCATCATTAGGCAAGATTATCCCATCAGGCAAGAGGCGCAGAAGTGTGAAAATGCATACCTCCAGATTCAGGGACAGTTCCTTCCCAGTAGTTATCAGGCAGCTGAACCATCCTATCACCAAGTAGAGAGTGGTTCTGACCTACCATCTACCTCATTGGGGACCCTTCGACTATCTTTAATTGGTCTTTACTGGACTTTATCTTGCACAAAACTTTATTCCTGCATTTCCTGTCTTTATCACCGTAATTAAATGCCAACATTGTGTATCTTTTTTTAAACTAATGATTCCCAGAATGTCGTAACAGGTTGCCAAAATTTTAACTCCCATTCCCATACTAACCTGTCTGGCCTGGGTCTTCTCCGCTGTCAGAGTGAGGCCACACACAAATCGCAGGAACAGCACCTCATATTTCAGTTGGGCAGCTACAACCCAGCATTATGAATATTGATTTGTCAAATTTGTAGTAACCCTTGCATTCCCTCTCTCTCTATTTTTCTCGTTCTGATTTTTTTTTTTTAACCTTTTCATACCTCTAGTTTCCCCATGGTAGTCTTGTTGAGTGTCAAGGGGAAATCATCAGGTTTCCATTATGCAGTCAACGTTCAAATTGTAGACAGAGGTAATACCTTGCTGCTTTTAGGTTTAGGTTTATTCGAACATGCATACCAAGGTACAGTGAAAAGCTTTGTTTTGCATGCTATCCAAACAAATCTGATCATAGAATACTTAAATGCAATCAACCCAAACTCAAGTACAATAGGTAGAATGAAGGGAAAGGTATAAAGTGCAAAATATAGTGCTCAACATTATAATGCAACAATTCTCATGTCAAGTGCCCGTAAAATTGTCTCGGGGATCTGATTGAGATTTTTGAAGAAGTAACCAAGAAGGTGTATGAGGACAAAATGTAGATATTGTCCATATGGACTTCAGTAAGCCATTTGATAAGGTTCCACATAGTAGGCTGCTCTGGATGGTTAGATTGCATGGGAGTGGTATCCAACAGGACAGAGAATTGGCATCATGGGAGGTAGCAGAGAGTGATGGTGAAGGTTGTTTTTCGGATTGGAGGCCTGTGACTAGAGGTATGCCTTGGGGATCAGTTCTACTCAACTATTTGATGAGAATGTAGAAGGCACGATTGCAGATTGTACTAAAGTAGGTGATATCGTAGATACCAGAGATGGTTGAAGTGGAGAGAGAATCCTTGGATAGATTAGTTAACCTTTGGAGCCCAGGTTATTACAAATGATATATTTTTGACAGTCGTGGACATTTTTTTTAAAAGCAGCAGCTTTAATAAGTCACTATACACCTCCATCCCCCACCAGGATGGTCTCAAAGCCCTCCGGTACTTCCTTGACCAGAGGAGCAACCCATACCCGTCCACTGACACCCTCTTCCGCCTAGCGGAGTTGGTCCTTGCCCTCAATAACTTCTCTTTTGACTCCTCCCATATCCTCCAAACACAAGGCGTAGCTATGGGCACACGCATGGGCCCTAGCTACGCCTGCCTCTTTGTCGGGCACGTCGAACAATCTTTGTTCTCGGCGTACCAGGGCCCCACCCCTGACCTTTACCTCCGTTACATTGATGACTGCTGTGGTGTCACCTCCTGCACCCACACACAACTGACTGACTTAATCCATTTCACCACCAACTTCCATCCGGTGCTCAAATACACTTGGACCATTTCCGACATTTCCCTACCATTCCTTGACCTCACCATCTCTATTGCAGGTGATGCACTCCTGACCGACATCCACTACAAACCAACTGACTCCCACAGCTACCTGGACTACTCTTCCTCCCACCCTGCTTCCTGTAAGGACTCCATCCCCTATTCCCAATTCCTCCGTCTCCGCCGCATCTGCTCCCAGGATGAGATGTTTCACACCAGGTCATCACAAATGTCCTCATTCTTCAGAGAACGGGGATTCCCCTCCCCCACTATAGATGAGGCTCGCACCAGGGTCTCCTCCGTACCCCGCAACACTGCCCTCTCTCCCCATTCCCCCACTCACAACAAGGGTAGAGTCTCCCTGGTCCTCACCTTTCACCCCACCAGCCGGCACATACAACAGATAGTCCTCCACCAGTTTCGCCACCTCCAACGTGACCCCTCCACTCGCCACATCTTCCCATCTCCCCTCTGTCTGCCTTCCGCAAAGACCGCTCCCTCCGCAACTCCCTTGTCAATTCTTCCCTTCCCTCCCGCTCCACCCCTTCCCTGGGCACTTTCCCTTGCAACCGCAAGAGATGCTACACTTGTCCCTTCACCACCCCCATCCACTCCTTTCAGGGACCCAAGCAGTCCTTCCAAGTCCGACAGAGGTTCACCTGCACCTCCTCCAACCTCATCTACTGCATCCGTTGCTCCAGATGCCAGCTGATCTATATCGGTGAGACCAAGCGGAGGCTGGGCGATCGTTTCGCCGAACACCTCCGCTCGGTCCGCAATAACCAACCCGACCTCCCGGTGGCTCAGCACTTCAACTCCCCCTCCCATTCCGTATCTGACCTCTCGGTCCTGGGCCTCCTCCACGGCCAGAGTGAGCAACACCGCAAGTTGGAGGAACAGCACCTCATATTCCGCTTGGGGAGTCTGCACCCTCTGGGCTTAAACATTGATTTTTCTCAATTCTGTTAACCCTGGCTGCCTCCTCCCCTTCCCACCCCTCCCTCAGCCCTCGGGCTCTGGCATTCCTTCTCTCTCTATCTCTCCCCCATGCAAGTCACACTAGCTTCTCATTTTCACACTACAAACAGCTTACAATGGCCTGTTTCCTTTATCATCGATACTTTTTTGCATATCTTTCATTCATTGTTCTTTATCTCTCCACATCACCGTCTATATCTCTTGTTTCCCTGATCCCTGACCAGTCTGAAGAAGGGTCTCGACCCGAAACGTCGCCCATCTCCTTCGCTCCTGAGATGCTGCTGCACCCGCTGAGTTTCTCTAGCTTTTTGTGTAACTCCCAGCTTTAATCATTTAATCATTTTTGGTCATGAGGATATTTTACTGAGTCTGACATCTTTTGGGGTTCATTCCTCTCAATCCTTGTGTGGTGCACAGAATCCAATTTTCCCACATTTACCTGCTATAACCTACCAAAGGTTCAATAAAAATCAATACAGAATAAAAATCTATAATATATATGCAAGAGAAACTTTTGTTTAAATAGGAACTGGAATAATTAGGCATATAACAACCCTTCTTACCTACAGTAATACAGCAACTAAATGTAGGGAAAGAGTCATCTTCACTTTGAGGAATGTAGGAACTCTAAACTATGGCAGCTGCTGGAAAATTGAAATAAAAACAGAATATGCTGGAAATACTTATCAGATGAGGCAGTTTCAGTGTGAGAAGAAAGAGCGAATTTTGATGAATTTGACATGTTAAGTCTGTTTTCTATTTTTTATTTAAGTAATCCAGGCATGGATATGTGATTTTGGTTTAACACGTATAACACGTAGAATATAACATATTCCCATTATGATTGATTTAAAATGTCTTATGGGCTTTTCCCACTTAGGTAACTTTTCAGGCGACTGCGGGAGACTATGAAGTCACAACATGTTCGCGGGTGGTTGCCGGGGAGTCCACACACCCTTACCCCCCACAGCACCCACACAACCCCTCCCCAGCCCCAACACCCCCAACAACCACCCTGCCTCCACGCACACCCCCCACAACCTCCCGCCCTAAAATCCACCCCCGCCCACACAGCCCGCCCACACAGCCCTCACACACACAACCCCCTCTGCTCACACGCCCCATCCCCGCCACAACCCCCCAACCACCCACGCACTCCCCCTCCCCTCACAACCCCCCCGCCCACACGCCCCTCTCCCCACCACGCTCCCCCACACCCCTCTCCCCACCACGCTCCCCCACACACACCCCTCCCCCCACAACCCCCCCGCCCACACACCCTCTCCCCAACAACCCATCCTGCCAACACACCCCCCTCCCGGACAATCCCCTCCTCTCACATCCCTCTGACCCCTCCCCCGCCCACACACACACACACACACCCCCTCTTCCCCTCTCACCCCATACCCCCCCCCCCCCCCGCCACTCACCCCCCCTCCCCTTCTCCCCTCCCACACATGAGGAGTTGGAGGAGGGAGTGCTGGGGGATGAGAGGAAAAGAGCCGTGCCTGCGCAGTTAGGGGCAATGGGTGAGTGGTGGAATATTGTGGTGGAGGAACAGGTTGCGTTGGGGGAACGGGCGAGTGGTGGAATATTGCGTTGGGGAATGGGTTGCATTGGGGGACCTGGCCTCCCCTGTGACTGGAACCCAAAGTCTTTGGGCCTGTTCTCAGAAGTTATGCACAGTGGGAAATTGTATTGGACCACTTCCTTTTGAGATTCATGAGCCCATGGTTATTTACCCTTGTATTTCATATACATAACGATGTAATCAATGCACGCTGCACGTTTATATTACTTAGTATCAATAATTGGATCAGCGGCACCCCCATATACAATACAATACTATATTAGCCAAGTATGTTTTACAACATACGAGGAATTTCATTTGTCAAGTCCATCATACAAATCAAAAGCAACGGAATATACAAAATACATAAACATCCACCACAGTGACTCCTACACATTCCTCACTGTGATGGAAGGTGAAAAAAAAGTTAAATATCTTCCCTCTTTGTTCTCCTGCAGTCGGGGGCCTCAAGCCTTCCGTTGATGGGACAATTGATGGGACATTTACAATCATCGAGATTGTTCCCGATGCTGGGGGAGTACAGAACAAGGGGTCACAGTCTAAGGATAAGGGGGAATTCCTTTAGGACCGAAATGAGGAAAACATTCTTTACACAGAGAGTGGTGAGTCTCTGGAATTCTCTGCCACAGAAGGTAGTTGAGGCCAGTTCATTGGCTATATTTAAGAGGGCATTAGATGTGGCACTTGTGGCTAAAGGGATCAGGGGGTATGGAGAGAAGGCAGGTACGGGATACTGAGTTGGATGATCAGCCATGATCACATTGAATGGCGGTGCAGGCTCGAAGGGCCGAATGGCCTACTCCTGCACCTATTTTCTATGTTTCTAATCTTGATTCAATCTTGATCCAAAAGCCAGTGGCGTTTGGGCCCTCCGCATCGGGGTGATCAGGTCGTGCATTGGGGGGAATTCAGCTCCCCCCTCACCGAGCGATCGGACCCCGGGTCGGGGCGTTGAACCTCTGTGTCGTTGGAGCTCCCAACTCGGCCTCTCCCGCGACTGCGGGCTCTCAGTGTAAAGTTTGCAGGCCGCGGTTGGAGCAATCCCAGGCAAGGAATCGGCTCCGATGTTAAGTCCACGCCCCGCGGTGGGGCTCAAAGTCAGTCCAGGTCCATGATATTAAGCCATAGAGCGACCGGAGATGCAATCCGGAAAACAATCACATCTCCGGCAAGATAAGAAACTGAAAAAGGTTTCCCCCTCCCCTCTCCCCCACATAAAATAAACCGGAGAACATTTACACAAACTTTTTAAACGCAATAAAATTAACATAAAAATACGAAAAAACAGACAGGCTGTTGGCGGGGCTGCCAATCGTGCGGCGGCCCTGGTGGTTCATTGTTCATTCAGCAAATCTGAAAACATTTTAATGTTCTAGCCTTCAGCAGACAGGCTGCATTAAGAAAGATTACAGCATCTGCACACAAGATGATGCAATCCATGGCCCATAACAAGTGATATATTCACAGCTTTGAGCCTGATTAGATCACTCTAGAAAGTGAGGGACCCTCAGTGCCAAGCATTCCAACATGTACCCCTAATATCCTCCACTCCTAATTTTGAGTACTCCCACCCATTCCATTATCCCTCATCCAGTCTCCATTTTGCCTCATTGCTGTGGCGTCCTGTGAGGCCACAATGGAGGTGGGTTTTTAACAGTGCTGCCCTGCTTCCCAGTAGGCAGCTCAGCAAGCTGCCATCAATGAACACACGAGTGGATGTCAACTGCTTTTAAAAGGCTAGATAAATCTTCTTAGCGATGTATTCTAATGTAATGATGTTTAATTTAGTGATCCCTGCTTTGGCATTAGCGCAAAACATTCCACCTGTCTAGCACAACAAAAATAGATTTAAACCAAATTCTAGAATCATAGAATCGTACACCATGGAAACAAGCCATTTGGCCTAAATTATTCACGCCAATCAGTGGGCACCGTTTTTCTTAATGCCATCGCCCAGAACTTGGTACATTGTCCTCTATACCTGAACAATTCAATTACTCATCTGGACAATGAAATGTTAGCGATCTAGTTTCAACCACTCTCTCAGATAGTGCCTTCCAGGTGCTCACCACTTTTTGGATGTAGAAGGTTTCCTTCATAGCCCCTCTAAATCTCTTTTTATTTTATTATATTGACAGTTGGAACTACAGAAAGTGAAAATGGACAGTATGTTCCGTATCACCTTGCTGAAGGTAAGAGGCCCTTTTCTTGCAAATCCAATTTTCAGAAAGATTGTGTAAGTGTGCCATGGAAAAAAATAAGTAGGTTTGGTGAGCTTATCAAGGAGTTAAGAAATAGTCAAAAATGTGGTTAGCAGTAGACATAATAGTGGATATCCTTGTTTTTAAGTATAAAGTTTAAAGAGAAAGGTAGTGGACTGCTTGGTTTGGAGGAATTAAAAAAGGGACAACGGGTCCCACTTGGTCTAGTAGGCATATAAATCTCATCCTGATCTGGACCAAATGATCACAGTGCAAGATTCATAGTTTTATCTGATTATTTACCCGCATTTAATCAATTACGTGCAATCATTTTACTGTAATAGAATTGGTCATCTGGTTTGAACAGTCATGACACGTAAATGAAGGACATTAAGTAGATATCTAGCATTGAACTGATTCTGACTATCTTGGGCAGGAATTTATCTTTAGAAGATGAAAAACTATTTAAGAAAGATCAAAATTAAACAAGTTAAGCTGATAAGAAACTTTTCCTACGCTGTGTCATCTTCTAGTACTGAGCTGGTCCATTTTGCTCTCCTGACAGAAAAGATTAGTATGATGGGGGAGGCAGACAACTATGAATTGTTGGGGACTGGTTTTTTTTTGTCCAAAAGAAGGGATATCTTGAATCTCTCCAAACTCAATTTATTTTTTAACTGCATGTTGTTCTGGAGAGACTAATGTATACTGAAATATGTTTGGTTCCATAAAGATTTCCAATTCTGTTAAAATACTCCTAATAATAAATCTACCAAAAGAAAGAATTTGCATTTGATTCATGAAAAACAATGTGCGTATTTTCAAAGCTCTGGGCACATTCAACTCAATGGTAAATAGACCCATTTCATGATGACCTCATTGTAAGCTGTGATTATAAATGAACTGTGAGAAATGGAAAGATGACTGTGTTAAAGAAACCTCATGAACATGGTGCACAATAACCGTGCATGACAATGATAGTGACCTCATATATCATTGTCACTGCCACACAAGATTAGAAATTGGCACACTTTGTATTTGTATAGCTAGCATCACAGTATAATAGAAGAAAAAGTAAATCAGCTGGCTTCGTGGTCAGAAACTGGCATACTGAAAAGCTGTAATTTTATTGTATATTACTGACAAAATGACAACTTTGCAAATTAAGAAACTGAAGCTCAGAACTATTTTGCCAATTTAAATACGTCAATTAATGAAATATGTCATTTCTGTTTTGTTACTTAAGTTGCAAATCCATTACACTTGGATGCATACTGCAGAATCAATCAAATTATTTTTTGTAGTTTGATAGGACTACTATCTACTAGGGCTACTAGGACTCCGACTACTTTTGTAACTATGATACGCTCTAGAGTACTATCACTAATCAGCTAAAGCTGACATTTCTTTGCAAATAATTTATGGATTGTGTAACAACATTAAAGACCAAAGATTGAAATTAGTTACATTTTTGGTTTTAGAGAAGTAATATTTCAGAAGGTAGCCAATTCATTTAGAAATGACATGTTAAGCTACAAATATAATTACTTGTAGAAACAAAGAACTACAGTTGCTGGTAAATACACAAAGGGACACAAAGTTTTGGAGTAACTCAGGAGGTCAGGCAGCATCGAGTCAAGACCCTTCTTCGGATTGATTGTAGAGGGAGAGATGAAAGCAGGAAAAGGTGAGAGGAAGAACAAAGCGTGGCAGGCAATAGATTGATATAGGCAAGGGGGTTTTAGGATAAGTAGATGGTTGGAGCAAAGGCCAAAGATAAGGACAAGATGTGAAGAGGATTGAAGAAGAGTTGAAAAACTTGCAGCGTGGTCGACATGTGGTCCTAGGAGGTTGTTGTAACTCTCCTTTATGGACGAGGGAAGTTCCCGCATACTCGCGGCCTCAGTTTTCAGCACCAAGGAAAACCGACCGGTAATGTTAAATGCCCGCTAAACTTTATTAAAAGTTGTCTGGCTTCTTAAAAGTGTATCCACTCCTTCTCCTCCCCCCTTCTCCCGCTCTCTAAATGCGTATTGTATGCGTATTTACCGTACACTGTGCCAGCCATCTTTTACCTTCCTGTTCTTCGCAGGTGTGAATTTCCCCCGCTTTCCCTGGACCCCGCCTTTGTGATGTGTTTGTGTGTGTGTGTGTTGACGGTCGATCCAGCTCGCGGGTTCATCGCTGACGGTTGATCCAGCTTGAGATTTTTCAGGCGAGTGCCCTCGAGTTTGAAGGTCGAAGACAGTCGCTGAAAAGTTGCGTTAGTGGGACAAGCCCTTTGGAATTATGAAGCCAGAGGGAGGAAAGTAGTTGGTAGGTTTGGGAGGTGGTTGTAGATTGATGCTGTTCAGCCACTAACCACATGTTGCTAGCTTTACTAACTCCACCCCATCACCAGAGCTATAACAGCACTCCCCTCCTCCTGCAGTCAGTCAGATGCTGCATGAGGTCCTGTCGGCTGACAGCTTCCTATGCTGTGCATGTACAACAGTAATTAAAGTTATGTTTGATCTAATCATCTATTGTGATCAGTTGCACATCATTTACAGTGGTGGCGGGGAGAAATAAGTGGTAGTCCATGTGGAGCACATGGGGAGAAAAGGGGTTAGTTAGAGGTTACCTAAAATTGGATAATTCAATTTTCGTACTGTTGGGTTGTAAGCTACCCAAGTGGATAATGAGGTTTTGTGCATCCAGTTTGCATGTGACCTCATTCTGGCAATGGAGGAGTCCCAGGAGATAAAGATCAGTGTGAGAATGGCAATGGAGTGCACACGTTTAGCAACTGGGAGATCCAGTAGGCCATTGCGTACTCTTAAGTGCCACATAGCTAAAAGTGTCCACAACCTACATATTCCTGTTAGATGGAAGGGCCATGCAGGTGGGCGTAAGGAAGCATGGATGGTGAGTGAAATTGAGGCTCTGGTCAATAATGATGATGCATGGGGCAGATATAGGCAGCTGAATCAAGTGTATCCCTGGAGAAGTTTCAGGAACTGAGGAGCAAACTAAAAAAGGAAATCAGGAGGGCACAAAGAGAACAGGAGACAGCTGTGGCAGATAATATTATGGATAATCCCAAGAGAGTTTATACATATATTTAAGTAAAAAGGTTAACCAGAGAGAAAATGTGGTTCGTCTGGAATCAAAGTGGTAAACTTTGTGCAGAGCTACAGGAGATGGGCAAGATCCTAAATGAGTATTTCTCCTCTGATTTTACTGTGGGGAAAGACATAAGGACTGGCGAACAGTATTACGGACGAGGAGGTGCTGAAGGCCTAACACGTAAGAAGGTAGACAAATCTCTCAAGCCTGACCTGATATATCCAAGGACACTGTGGGATGTTAGAAAGGAAATTGCAGGTGTCCTGGCTGAGATTTATGAATTATCACTAATATGGTTTTGTACATGGAGGATCATGTCTCTCAATTCTACTTGAGTATTTGAAGATGTAACCAAAAAGGTTGATGACGGCTGAGCTGTAGATATATGGATTTCAACAAGACACTTGACAAGTTTCTATGTGGTAGGCTGCACTGGTTGGTTAGATTGCATGCTATATAAGGCGAGCTAGCAGACTGGATAGAAAATTGGCCTCTTGGAAGGAGGTAGAGGGTGATGGTGAAAAGTTGTTTTTCAGATTGGAGGCCTGTGACTAGTGATGTGCCTCAAGGATCGTCCTCGATTCATAGCTGTTTGTCATTTATATCAATGATTTGGATGAAAATGATTGGTTAGTTTGCAGATGACACTAAAGTGTGTGGCATTGTAGATAGTGAAGATGGTTGTCAAAAATTGCAGCAGGATCTTGATAGGTTGGGCATGTGGACTGAGGAATGGTTGATGGAGGTTAATATTGACATGTGTGAAGTGTTGCATTTTGGGAAGTCAAACCAGGGCAGGAGCTACACAGTGAACAGTAGGTGTCTGGGGAGTGCTGCAGTGCACAGAGATTTAGGAGTGCTAAGTTCCTAGAAAGTGGCATCACAAGTAGATAGGGTGGTCAAGATGGCTGTTAGCACATTGGCCTTCATCAGTCAGAATATTGAGTATAGAAGTTGGGAGGTCATGTTACAGTTGTACAAGACATTGGAACATTGACGAGGCCACATTTAGAGTACTCTGTTCAGTTTTGGTCACCCTGTTATAGCAAAATTGTTGTTAAGCTGGAAAGTGTGCAGAAAAGGTTTACAAGGATGTTGTCAGGACTCGAGAGTCTGAGCTATAGTGAGAGGTGGAGCAGGCGTATCTATACATTATCTATACCTAACTAAAGCTCTGATCTTGTGCTCTTCCGGTTTGCACGGTTTTTCTATTTGCGCAAAAACGGTATGCGATAGCGCTACAATTTTTCTTCTGTGCTGTGAGTGCGCCAAGTTTCATTCCGATCGGTGGTATAATGTAAAAGTTAGCGAGGTTATAAATCGTACAAACCGTGTGTGCGCAGATTGATCTCCTCTCCTGCCAGTCAGTGCCGCGCGGATTAGTCTTCTCTTGTCACTCCTACCCCTCCCTGTGCCATCACGTGTTTACTGGAGCAGAGGGGGGCCGGCGGAGGTCTCCAACCGGACACAATTTTCGGAGGGACCGGAAGTGGCGCGGCCCAGCCCAGCGCGGCGATGGCGCCAAACACAATCTGATCCCGGAGGAGGAGAGCGTCCAGTGCCTGCTGTGAGTCCCAAATGCACCACCATTGCACCCTGCAGCTCCAGCCCCTTCCCCTCTGGCCCCCCTCACTGACTCCTGCCCCCTCCCTCGTGATACCCCTCTCTCCCCCATCCGTCGTACCCCGTCCTTTCTCCGAGCTCTCCCCCCACCCCCACACCATCCCCCCCGCCCCACCGCCTACGCACTGACGCGGCCGTAGCTGCTGGTGCTTCCGGGCCGATCTGAGGGCGCCAACGGTAGATGCTTCTCCGAGGCAAGCAAAAAGGGAGAGGAGCGGCAACCTCAAGATCCTGGGGAGCGAGAGTGGAGAAGGAGAGGAGATAGAGGGAGGGGAGTAAGGAGGAGAGAGAAGTTATGGATGGAGGGAGGGAGTGACTGAGGCTAGGGGAAAGGAGAGGTATGGGAGGGATTGGGGGAGGGTAGGAGGAGGGAAAAGAAGAGGGAGGTGGTGAGGAGAGTGGGGGGGGAGGAGGGGAAATAGAGGGAGAAGAGGGGGGAGTAGAGAGTGGAGATAGGGAGTGGTGAATAGAGGGAGAGGAGGGCAGTGGGAGAGGTGAAAGATGGTGGAGGGGATAAGGGGAGGTGAGGAGTGGGGGATAGAGGGATAGGAGGGGGGTAGGGATGGGAGTGGAGTTATGGAGGGAAGGAGGGAGTGACAGGGTAGGGGAAAGGAGAGGGAGAGAGAGGTGAAGGAGAGATTTGGGAGGGAAGAAGGAGAGGGAGGGTGAAGAGGAGGGGGAGAGTGTGCTAGGGATGAGGGAAATGAGCTGCGCCTGTGCAGTTGGTGGCTATGGGTGAGTGGTGGAAATATTGCATTGGGGGACCAAGGCTCCTGTGTGACCGGGACCCAATGGATCTCACTTAGTCTAGTTAAGGATAAAGTTTTAGGGTACTTGGAAGCACATGATAAAATAGGCCAAAGTCAGCATGGTTTTGTCAAGGGGAGACCTTGCCTGACTAATCTGTGTGTCTTTAAGGAAATAACAAGCAGGATGGACAAAAGAGACTGAGTGGATATTGTCTAGAGTACTGGGATTTTCAGAAGGCCTTGATAGGGTGATGTACGTGAGGCTGCTAAAGAAGATAGGAGCCATCATATTAGATGCAAGGTACGAAAATTGCCTGACAGAGCAAAGAGTGGGAATAAAGAGGGTTTTTCAGGTGGCTGCCATTGACCAGTGGTGTTTCACTTGGGTCGGTGGTGGATCTGCTACTTTTCACATTATAGGTTAATGATCATCAGAAGGTGCAACTCCAGAGTCAACAAGATTATGGGAGACCCCTTCCACCCCAGCAACCCCTTCCACCCCAGCTGCTACGGTCAGGCAAGCGCCTCCGTTGTCACGCTGTGAAAACGGAGAGGATGAGAAGCAGTTTCTTCCCAGAGGCCATTAGGACTGTAAACTCCTATCTCACCAGGGACTAACTTTACTATACCAATTTACTGTTGTGTGGTATCTTTTTAAAATAGCTGTTTTTTCTTTCTTTTTCCTCCCACAAATATAACCATATAACATATGTGAATATGTGATTCTGTTCCATTATGTTTTGTAGTTTTTTGCACAATCCGCAAGCACTGCCACTTTTAATTTCACTGCACATCTCATATGTGTATGTGACGAATAAACTTGACTTGACTTGATCTGGATGATAGAATTTTTTTTTTTTGCCCACTCTCCCAACCTGTCCAAGTACTTCTCCAGACTCCCTACTTCCTCAACACTACCTGGCCCCACTTAAAAACAGTTTTTACCCCACTGCTATAAAGGCACTAAATGTAGCCGCAAAGGAACGCGGGGACTAAGGGACTGTGGTTGGTACACTGTGAAATCGACAGAAGGATGTAGGGTTGGGTGTTTATGCGTGCTATTTTCATATTTCATATTTATTTTAGTTGTTTATCTTTTTAATATTTTAGCTTGTATGTATCGTTAGCTTTTATGGTTTGAATGGTGCACTGACTGGCTGACATTTTTAAATTTTGTTGTACATGGTTCATGTTACAATGACAATAAAGAAACTATTCTATTCTCTATTCAGGTTTGTGGATGGTAAGAAAATATGTGGAGGGCCAGGTAGTGTTGAGGAAGTAGGGAGTCTGGAGAAGTATTTGGACAGGGTGGGAGAGTGGGCAAAAAAATATCGAATGGAATATTGTTGGCTTCAACAGGTTTCAATATTTAGTTACCTAAAACTGAATACCATTTGCATTAATATCATTGCTGTTTTCTTCATAAAATCCATGATATTTTGTTAAATGTGGAGCAAATCAATATAATTTTCCAATCAGAACATATCAATTATCCACTTTAATAGCAGGTCTATATGCCAACTTCCGCAACATAAAAGAATATTTGAGAAAGTTCAAGAACCCATTTAACATTATAGCAATATCAGAGACCTGGATCAGCAATGAGAAAGGTGTGGACTTTGACATGGATTGCTATGAACTGAATTATATAAACAGAAGGAAAAAAAGTGGAGGAGATGTGGCAATCTATGTGGATAAAAGACTGAAATATAAGGTGGTGGAGAATAAGGTATGACAACTGCTGTCGATGATTTGTTGGAATGTATTACAGTAGAAATTTGCATGGAAAAGACCAAAAATGTTATTGTGAGCTGTATATACAGAGCTCCCGGATCCAATATTGAACTATTTTAAGATTGGATGGAAAACATGTTTACAAAATCATTACAAAAGATTATGTTCATCTGTGGGGATTACAATATTGACCTGTTGAATCCAAAAAAACACAATATGACAGAAGAATAGTAAAATTAAACGAGAACTTACGAGAACTTACCAGTTTGAAGTTTGATCATGATTTTATGAGGAGTTACGATGAGCGATTACGTGAAGGCCGTTAGCCTGCATGTGCGTCAATCTTCAAAGCAGCGGTGTGAAATCACAGATAAGAATAGTTGACCTGAAGATAGTAAGATTTGGAGAACTAGAACTACCAGATGACCTTGATAATAATATGAGGATTGGGAGTGGTGGGCACATAATCGCTCATCATAACTCCTCATAAAATCAAGATCAAACTTCAAACTGGTAAGTTCTCATTTAATCTTACTATTTTACTTAAGATTTCAAAGCTCTGTGATTTCATGCCGAAAACGAGTCCATGCGTTACACACTGCATGAAGTGACCTAGACGTATTGTTGTAAATGTGTGGCCACGCGTTACCGAAGGTCCATAGGGTATGCCATGAAACTAGTTTGAGACCCAACTCCCCTGGTTAGTTCAGGTTGATTGAATCAAAAACATAGAGTATTATGTTATTAGCAGATGTAACCATCCTGTCCAGTCGCAATTTATGTAGTGCCTGGACCCGTTGCACTGAGGCCAGTGCCATGAGGATAACTACCTTATGAGAGCCAGCTAAAGATAAAGATGTAGCTGGAGCCCCCTGGTGAAGTAATGTTAACATAACGTTAATGTCCCATATTTCCGTGTAACCGGGCCTGGGAGAACTTGTGTTAAAGATATCCTATATAATTCTGGATATCATAGGGTGAGACCCGACAGTGTGGATCCCACTTGCTGCAGCAAATATGATGAGAAGGCACGTTGACACAGTTAATGGCACTGTAACTTAATTATGGTCAAAGACTCATTTGAAAATGAACTCTAAGACGTTAGTTATCCGTGCTGTACAGTATGTAACGTGTATTCAAACAAAAATGCTTGCCATCTGCTGAAGTGGAAATGTACTGCATTTTGGTGCATTCCCTGCACTCTGCAGTGAGCACTACATGGATAGGTCTGACAACCCGAGCCGCAGGAATAGTTGTCTCTGAGTCTGCAAGTCAATGAATTGATGTATCATGCAGAGGCTGGTTTCCCGAGTCACAGGCTGACCCAACAAAGTTTTATGTTTTGAATAACCATATAAGGTTCTATATTGTTCCCAACATTAGCGGGAACCATGGCTGCGTATGCCAGTCAGGCAGTTTGAAAAGCCTGAAGCAGTATCTTAGAAACATAGAAACATAGAAAATAGGTGCAGGAGGAGGCCATTCGGCCCTTCGAGCCTGCACCGCCATTTAATATGATCATGACTGATCATCAAACTCAGTATCCCGTACTTGCCTTCTTTCCATACCCCCTTGTGGATCCATTTATCCACAAAGGCCACATCTAACTCCCTCTTAAATATAGCCAATGAACTGGCCTCAACTACCTTCTGTGGCGGAGAATTCCACAGATTCACCACTCTCTGTGTGAAAAATGATTTTCTCATCTCGGTCCTAAAAGACTTCCCCCTTATCCTTAAACTGTGACCCCTTGTTCTGGACTTCCCCAACATCAGGAACAATCTTCCTGTCCAATCCCTTAAGAATTTTGTAAGTTTCTATAAGATCCCCCCTCAATCTTCTAAATTCTAGCGACTACGTGCCGAGTCTATCCAGTCTTTCTTCATATGAAAGTCCTGACATCCCAGTAATCAGTCTGGTGAACCTTCTCTGTACTCCCTCTATGGTAATAATGTCTCCGCAGATTAGGAGATCTTGCTGGATTTATTGCAAGACCCGACTGATGAGGCAGAATGGAGGAAAGACATGCAAGAACATTCTTCCCCAGTGTAGCAATAATGTATCTCTCGCCACTGTATGCCACATATTTTGTAACTGGTAAATGAGCCTGGATGTAAACATATCGATATTCGGTGTTCCATCGAGCCAAAATGACATTAAATACTTTGTGATCCAACATCCATTCTGTGTTGTCATTGATTTCACGTGATGATACAAATGAGGTTAGGTAAATATCACAGGATACTTTAACTTGATTGCACCCATGTGACTAACATATGCCACCACCATAGTGTATCAACTTGGAGTTGAGCAGGCAGATTATGCATATTCTCACAATAACCTTTAACCTGTAGAATGCACCTAGTGTTTATAGGTAGTTGATACCAATAACTGAAAAACTGGTAACTCTTGCAACCCGCATCCGCCTCTGTAACTGGAGATGGCATTCGTAATTTCTCATCTTTGAGCACTAGCATCAGTTTGTAATTAATGAAGATTACTGACCAAAATTACTGGAGCAATGCTGAATACTGCCACCATTGTGACTTTGGTAGCTTCAGCTGGTAATAACATAGGTCTATTAATAATGACCTATATGGTACTTGAGAGGTTAATTCTTTGCACGTTGTAAGTTCTGATAATGCAAAGGGCCTATTTGCACCGCTGAAACCCAACTGCTATATTGCCAATTACACTTGATGAATAGAAGGCTGCTTCATAACAACGAGGTTGCTACAGGCTTCTGTTAATTGCATCTCTTGCCCCAAGCGGAGTCCCTGTTAAGTTGATTGTTAAATGTATATCCCAATAATCAATAGTTCTGATTGGTATCAACTTAAATTTAACTGGATGGATGAGGAACCCCAATTTCTCAAATATAGTTTGAGGCTGCAACAATTAATTTTAGTAAAATACAGCGTTTAAAACATCATCCAGATAGTTGATATCAAATGTTCTTGAGCTCTGAGCAGCCCAAGCACCGGTTTTAGTAATTTGGTATATAAACCTGGGAGCTGAAGTTAGCCCATTTTGCAACGCTTTAACTGTCATCATTGACCCATCCAGATACATTTCAAATATCTCCGGTGATCCCTGTGAATGGGAACTTAATAGCATGCATCTTTGAGATCGATGCTTACCATATAGCTCCTATAGAAATCAATTGTTAGACAGTAACGAAGTTTCCTATTCTGAAAGTCTGTACTGCACATACAAGTTAAATCTGGATGAAGTGACATCCTCCATCTGTCACCCTGTCCTGAAAGGCAAACCTGCCCATAATACTGGGCCAGCCTCGAAAGACAACTCCGGCCCCAATTCCAAGCCTGCTTGGATCCTATGTATGTTGTGCAGTGTAAAGTAATCACATGTTATCATCAGTTTTTTTTAAACCAGATCTGAATCTCATGTTATCATTGTCACTTGTACAAAAAACACAAGTGTAAATATTACCAACATGTAAATGGTCCACAACCCCATGTTTCGGAAGAACCAGACCCACCTACCTCCACGGCTACCGGCGGTATTATGGTAATCCTAAAGGCCGCTGATGCGGGTTCTTTTTTCCCTCCTTGATTTAGCTGCTAGGGTGCGTGGATTCCATATTTCTCCTGAGACCGGCTTGGGCCTTGGTCTGAAACCCTTATCATACTGAGCCTGCCTCGTAAGACAACTCCGGTCATAATTCTGAGCCTGCCTTGAAAGACAACTCTGGCCATATTTCCGTGCCCAGGTTTCAAGCTGCCACCGGCTTCAATGAACCGCTTACTCCTGATTGAGGCAAGGGGTGTGTCGTCGCCTTCTGATGAACCTTTGCTCGTCGTCGGTACCTTGATTAGTCCGACAGCTTTTTGCTTCCCCATCCTGGTCTTAGCTGTGGGATAAGTCTTACCTGAAGAGAGGATTCGGCGGCTGGTTTCAGTTCCTGGATTTCATGCCCTCCAATGTCACCCTGATAATGCTGTTCACTGCCGGCACTTGTAGCGTGAGAGAACTCTGGCCCCTTGCGGGTATTCTGCCAACGGCTGGAGACCAACTCTTCCGGCAGCAACACCTTAGTTGCGAGTATCTCTTGAAGCCATATGCATGTGCTCCAGTATGTTCCACGGACATACTTTGATTTTGAAGTCAGTTACATACTGACCACTCGCACTCCCCTCCACAGAGAGGGAGATTCGTAGGCAGCCCTGAAAACCGGTGCTGCCGCAGGCCCCTGAGGATATCTGCGTTGACATGGCCCCTCCAGCGGATCTATATCAGATTTTTTGCTCTGGGTCAGACTGAAACTGACCCTGAATGCTCCCCTACTCAGAGAGGGAGACATTGTGCAGCCCTGAAAACAGTTGCCGCTGCCTGCGGGTTCTCCATAATACCCGGGCTGATAACTCCCTCCTTTGGAATATATCATTGTTGAGCACCTCTCCATCAGGTGCTCCATGTGGGTTTGAACATTTCAAGACGTTACCCATGAAGGAGGGGATCCTCTCCATCAGGAATCCTCCTGTCCCGACTCGTTTGAGTCAGCGAGCCTCTTCCCTACGCTCCCCTCCTCAGAGAGGGAGATATAATATCATGGCTACCCTCCAAGCGGGGTTGCCTAGGTGCTCCTGGCCCGACTTGTTTGAATGAACGGCCTCTTTCCTACGCTCCCCTCCTCAGAGATTGAGATATAATTTAGTGGCTAACCCTCCAAACGGGGTTGCCTAGTTGCTACCAGCAACAGTCTGACGCCGCTGGCTCCACCGCCAGTGACTCGAAAGGCAAATTTAACCGCCGCCCACCACTCGCACTTCCGCGGTCTCCGTAGCGGGTTCCCCGCGGTCCGTTTCCGGGATTCCCCGAGGTCATGACCAGGATTCCCTATGGTCTGTGACTGGGGTTCCCCGCGGTCCATAAAGGTTCCCCTGCGGCCCATCCGGACTTTGCCCCAAATCCAGCAGGCAAACTCTGTAAAGAGCTTCCTGCAATACAAAAACAACCCCAGAAGTAAGTTTAAAAACTTACCTTGTAGGTTTAAACTTATCCGCTCGACAGAGCAACGCTGCCGCCAATCGGCTCGTTTGCGCAAAGCGAGTCAACGTAATGATGCGCATGCGGGCTAACGGCCATCTTCACGTAGGCAGTCACGTGACTCCAAAGTAAAATTCATCAATACTATGTACAGTATGGGTTTATATCCTAAAATAACCAGACCTAGTAGAATTCCTTCTCATTGTGCCACATTAATAGGCAACACATTCACAAACATTATGGAGAACAATATAGTAAGCAAACTATTATACAGTGACATCAGTGACCATTTACCTGGTTTTATTGTTTATCACTATAGTGATAGGAAGCCCAAAAACGCCATTACAAATACAAAAGGATGAGAACTGAAGAAAACATAAATACCTTTAAGAATGAATTACTGAAACAGAATTGGAGGGTAGTATATGAGGGTGAAGATATTGACAAAACATACAATGGATTTCTAAATATTTTTAAATCACTTTATGACAAAAACTGTTCTGTGAAACAATATAGTGATAGACAAAAATAAACAAATAGTCCATAGATCACTAAGGGTTTAAAAAATGCCTGCAAAAAGAAAAACACACTATGTAGACAATTCATAAAATATCGAACTTCAGAAGCAAAAAATAAATATAAGAATAAATTAACCAATATTATGAGAATATTTAAGGAAGAATGCTATAATAAAATATTAGAGAATAATAAAAACAATGGATCAATAAATACAGGCTACCCTGAATATTTTATTGAGAAAGACAAGATAATAAATAATATGGATGATGCGATTAATGGTTTTAATATATTCTTTGCAAATGTGGGACCAGATGTGGCAGAAAAAATTAATGACCCAAAAACAAAAGAAGGGGCAAAAGAAGATCCTAATCTTTGGGATAGAAATACTAGTTCTATCTTCCTTCGAGCAGTCGAAGGAGACTAAATCATAGACATTGTAAGAAAATGTAAAGCAAATCCTCTACTGATTGGAATGATATTGATATGTTTATAATAAAAAACGTTATTGAATAAATTGCAGAACCATTAACTCATATCTGTAAGGACATTCTTGCTATTGAGGGAGTGCAGCGTAAGTTTACAAGGTTAATTCCCGGGATGGCGGGACTGTCATATGCTGAGAGAATGGAGCAGCTGGGCTTGTACACTCTGGAGGTTAGAAGGATGAGAGATCATGAAACTGGATAGGTATGGCATCAGAGTGGTAAGATTGGATTGGGTGAGAAGCTATTTTAGAAGCAGGCAACAATTTGTAGAAATAGGTGAACATAAATCAACTTACATGAACATAACTTGTGGAGTACCTCAAGGTCCAAAGCTTTTTTTAATATACATTAACGACATATCCAGAGTATCAAATATACTGAAATTGATTATATTTGCAGATGTTACGAATATTTTTTGTTCCGATGACAATTTGAAGCAGCTTTTGGAGGTCATCATATCAGAAATGAATCAATTAAAACAGTGGTTTGATGTTAACAAATTGTCTTAGACCAAGATTGTACTGGTAAGGGTGATTATAGGGTAAAATCTGCTGGAATCTACATATAAACCACATCAAAGCTAAACTGGCAAAGTCTATAGCAATATTGGGAAAACCAAGATACCATCTGGACCATAAATCATTACATACTCTGTATAATACACTCATGTTGCCACATCTGAGTTACTGTGTGGAGATATGTAGTAATGCCTATAAAACCAACCTACGGCCGTTATGCACATTACAAAATAGAGCAATAAGAATCATCAATAATGTTGGATATCTTGAACGTACCAATTTATTATTCTTAAAGTCATATACACTGAAGTTCACCAATCTGGTTAAATTTAAGACTGCACAAACCATGTACAAAGGAAGAAATAATTTACTTCCGGGAAACATACAAAAACTGTTTATGGAAAGACAGGGCGGGTATAATTTGAGATGGGTACTTAATTAAACAAAACTCAATGTCAGAACAACTCTTAAAAGTATGTGCATGGCAATCTGTGGGGTGAATTTGTGGAATGGTTTGGAACAGGAGATAAAACATAGCACAAACATAATTCAGTTTGAAAAGATGTACAAAAACATTTTTTTAAAGGATATTGGGATGAAGATAGGTGATTTTGAGTGGGATATTTGTTATACTGATTGTATTGGTAAGGGTGATTATAGGGTGATGAGTTGTATATATGACTAACACTGTATAGTACATGAGGGTTTTTTATTTTTAGTTTTAGTTTTTTTTCTCTATTGTATGGCTTTGTAAATATTTGATTAGTGTATAAATGTAAATAATTTGGTGTACGTGTGTAAATAGGTTTTTATAGCTGCTAAATGTGTGTAAGATAATTATAAGCAGTTGAATAAGGGGTGTGAATAAAGAAGCTTTGGCTTCTTCCTGCTCCTTTTCGGACACATACGATTCATTTATTGATAAATATTGTTTATGACACTATAAATATTCTTGTTTTTTTGTTTTTGTATGCTGTTTCATACTTGCTTTTTATTTTTTATCCTGTTGAAAATAAAGAATTAAAAGAAAGAGAAAGAAAAAGAAAGAAAAAAAACCTGCAGATACATTAAATAACATTACATTGATATATATTTGGGAAATTAATAAGAATGCTTATAATCATTGTTCCTAATAATGGTGTTCACACCAATTTATCGGTTGTGGCTGCACCAATTTACATTAAAGGTAAAGATTTAAACTTTTGTAGGTAGTATTGACTCTGGAAGGTTATACCTATCATTTAACTTTAAAAAGGGCTACACTTTTATTTTCTCTGACCATTTCTGTATAAACAGAGGAATAACAAAGTGTGAAAATATACATCTAGATGCACTGGGACGCATCCTCAGTGATGTGACCTGGGGTCATCGGGTGTTTTGGGTCTCACAACATCAGACACCCTCACCCAGGCAACCCAGCCAGGGTTAATCAGGCCCCGACTTGCGCCGCAGCAGCAACTGCCCACGAATCAGCCATCTTAATAACTACTCTGCGGGGGTTAGGAGACTCTAGTGCATGGAGGGACTGGGCTCTGTGGGGTGAGTCCTGGCCAGGCTCCCCCTGCGTCTCACCAGGTTCAAGGCCTGTGTGCTGCACCTCTTTCTCCTCCTCCGAGCATTTCATTCTCGCCTGATGGATTTTTAGACCACGGTGGTTCATTAGGCCCTTGCGTAGCTTTATTGGATGTCTTTCACATGGAGTGCTAACCCAGCCTGTCCCGGGTGCCGTCTTTCCGTGCTATCAACTGTCTCTCTAGTTGTCACCAAATTATTCTCGGTTGTCAACCAGTCTATTCCCAGGTGCCACTGTCTGAGCCAGACTTAAGACATATACTAATATCATATTAATGGAGTATTGAATTAAGAACTGCTGAGTCGTTGCAAAAGCTAAATAAAAATTCCATAGCAATATAGAAGTATTCCCAGAGATGATTCTGTAAGAACTATTTTTGGTAACTTAGTTGCTTTATACTTTCCTACGCAACAGCTTTTCCAGCTCTGTACATCGATGATGAATCAGCAAGAATTATTTACGTCAAAATGTTTTTTTTGAAAACTCAATTGAACTGGGACTTTCATGACTCAATTTTGAAAGGGCACGGAGAGCAATATCTTAAAATGCTTTTTGTGAGGAATTTACACAATTAGAACCAATTAATTGATCTTATGTTAAAGGTGGCTGTACAATATTATTTTTTTACTGTATACGAAGAACACACGTACTAAACATAAAGTTCACAAGTTCAGCCTTTCTAGACATACGGGCTGTTCCCACCAAATGTCATGGCCTTGCCAAATGATTATGATTAATTCAATCAATATTTGTACATTTAGGATTGTACTTATAAAATGTGATATAACATGCCTCTTAAAAATAGCAAAACAAGATTGTAAAGTTGAGTTCAATAAAGTGAAACTTTCCAAAAATTAAATATTTATGATCTAGTATATCATAAACTGTTACATTTAAATTATTTAGCAAAACAGAAAAAATGCAATTTTAAATAAAAATAACTATCTGGGGGAATTTGCAAAGCATGCAATGGATACAATACAATTGGTCAGCTTTTGTGTATTTCAGGCTGAATTTAAAACATCAATGAAACAGAGGCGTTATCTGCAATATGCTCTATCACAATGTTAACCAAAAATGCAATCTTGTTTTTGTTATTGCTGGACAAATAAAAGTGAGTTAATGGCACCCATCATTTTAGTTTGCAAAACTAGAGCAGCTTTGTGACAAGAAAGAGCTACCTGTATTTTGATTCTTCTCAAGTTGTTCAATGTTAGCCTTGACAGAACAAAAAAAAACATTATCCTGCGATGTGCCCCTGAATGAAATTTATCAGTTTTTAGGAAATAGCATAAGTGTGAATTGATTTCAGTACTGTCATTAAGGCTCATTACTCAAGATCTAAGGACCTTATTAATGGCAAGATTTATGATCCTGACATGAAACTCAACCTTGAAAGCCCAAAATGGGACAAATGAAACTCTGAAGTCTAATACCAGCAGGTAGTGAATTATTTGTAAAGAGCTTGCTTTTAATCACTATTATTCATTTGTCTCGTGATTTTGTATTTCATAGTTCGGCTAGTGTGGGATGGATATCAATTTTAGGAAGTAAAACTTTTAACAGCATAGAAACACAAATGGTATAAATATTTTCCCAAAGTAAATTTAGCTTACTCACTATTAACATCTCAAAGACTAAGTAATTAAATATTCATTCTATTTCAATTTGAAGGAGTTGTGTTTAGAGCTTCAATAATTGTTGTATCCCAGCACCAGATACCTGGATTTGATCCTGACCCATGGACTGCCCTTGTGGAGCTTCTTGTGATCATGTAGGTTTCTAATGTGTGCTCCAGTTAACCCACAAAGATATGCAAAGATGCATTGGTTTGTAATTTTTTTAGATACTGGACTGAATGCAGACCCATTGGATCTGCTCCCCCAACGCAATATTCCCCCAATGCAACCCGATCCCCCAACGCAATAGTCCACCACTCACGCATAGCCCCCAACTGCGCAGGCGCGGCTCATTTCCCCTCATCCCCCAGCACTCCCTTCCCCTCCTCTTCACCCTCCCTCATCTTTACCCTCTCCTCCTCCCCTCCCCAATCCCTCCTTCCCTCGCTTCCCCTACCCTCAGTCACTCCCTCCCTCCTCCATAACTCCTCTCCCCTCCGTACCCCCTCCTATCCCTCTATCCCCATTCCTCACCTCCCCCTATCGCACTATCCCTCTTGACCTCCCCCACTGCCCTGCTCTCTCTCTATTCCCCACTCCATACCTCCACCACTCCCCCTCTCCTCTCCATCTAGTCCCCCTCCTCCCTGACCAGACATGAGACAAGAAGAAACTGAAAAAAGAGGAAGAGATAGATTTTTCCACTGATTTTGAAATGCTGCAAGGCCCCACCGCCGCGAGGATCTATCGCCGCCAGGGTGCTATAATCGCGAGGCCTCACCACCACGGTCTCGATGCCTCCAGGATCGCCGTGTAGAACCTCGGCCAAAGCCTCTTGGTAGAAGCCCGGGTCGGACAAAGTGGCCAACGGCGCTGGCAGCTGGGCACCACGGAGGCCATGAAGTGGACTCGGCCGCTCGCCCGCTCGGCACCAAGGAGGCGCCCGCAGACACAGCTCTAGCCGGCGGACTCACTCCACTCCTTCAGCTTTATGTTCTCGCCGGGCGAGGCAGGCGCCACCCGTGACTGACAGCGGACCCGGCCAATCAGTGCGGCGATGGTGCAGGAAGGGGCGTTGCTGTCTTGGCGACTGACAGGAGAGGAGACCAATCTGCGTAGCAGCAAACGACAGGAGAGGAGACCAATCTGCACATGCGCGGTTTTAAAGATTTTTTAACTTTAATAACTTTTAAAATATACCATCGATCAGAACAAAACTTGTTGCCTTTGTAGAATGGTGAGTAAGGTGGTGAGATGTCGTAGCATTATTGCGTGCCGTTTTCGTGCTAAGAAAAAAATGCAAAACCGGAAGAGCACAAGATCAGAGTTTTAGTTTTGTATAGACTATTAATTAACCTTGACATAGGTATGTGACATAAGAATTGGGGTGGAGGAGTTAATGGATATATGAGAAGAAACGTGGATTGATATTTGAACAAGGCATAGAAGGATATGGAATTAAAGTGGAACGTATAGATAAGCATGATAGTCAGCATAGACAGCAGGGCAGAGGGCCTTTTGTACACTGCACAACTCAGTTTCACTGTACCTCTCTTTTAGCTCCTTACAGCTATCTGCAATGCATAAATGGAGCTGCCAACTGGTACGGATTTTCCATATTTTGTACGGAAATGCGATAAGAATGCAGATGTACGATTTTGCTTTGTTAAATACAGATTTTTTTTAAAATCGGCCCAACTTCCTGTTTCATCTTGCTGCTTAAAAAATGCAAGGATATAAAAAGTCGTACTGTACCTCTAAAAATTATAGCAGATAAAATCTATGAGTATTTTAATTTTCAAGATCTGGATGATTATTTCTGTAAGCTTTGATCTGCCGTCCCGGTTTAAACTGTGCTGTCAGTTTAGCGCATGGGAATTTAAACGAAGAGCTGTCTGCTACAGCTCTATGGGTTCTAAATATAGCGCAACGGCTGAAGTACTATGGACTTTAAACATAGCATTATCGGCTTTACACATAGCGCTTTGGGGAGGGAGAGAGGGAGAAAGAAGGATAGAGGGAGTGAGAGGGAGGGAGGGAATAAGAGAGGGAGGGAGAAAAAAAGGAAAGAGAGGGTGGGAGGGAAAGATGGAGGGAGAGAAGGGGAGAGAGAGAGGGAGGGAAAGAGGAAGGAGGGAGAGAGCGAGGGAGGCTTCCAAAATGGCTTCTACATCATCATCATCTGGTGCTAAAAGCAGGAAGCAACCGTTCAAACAGCAATATACAAAGAGATGACAATGAATGCACTGTCAAGTAAGGTGCGTAGAAGACACATTAATTGGTAGCAAAGTTATGCATTCTTGTACTCTTACATGGGTATGACTGCACATATAAAAAACATTTTTTTCAGCAAAAACTTTCAGCAAAAATACTGATTTCCTCAGCAAAATACTGATTTTCAGGTACTTGAATACTGAAATGCTCTGACAAAACTTGGCAGCTCTGCATAAAGGGTTCGCATTACTGGAACAGGATGCCTCTAATCTGTTGTTAACATTCTTTTCTAGCTTTCTGTTCTTAAAATTTCTAATTTCCAACGTCATATTGACATTTTAAATATTTCTATGGAAGTATTTTGTGACATCACTTCCACTGAGGCATAAATGATACCACATCCAAAAGTAAAATGTTATGAAATGCCAAAAGGATTTATGTCAAAGTTCTTTCTGGGTTTCTGAAACAACATTGCTGAAAGTTCCAATTCAGGAGTTCCATACTCACTCTTTGTCTTATCATCAAGACTTCTCGTAGTTAACATTGTGAATTAACTCTACTTTCTCTCTCCACACAGGCAACTTAAGATTAACTCAATCGGTCAGGCAGGATCTTTGCAGGGAATGAATAGGTGACATTTTGGGTAAGGACATTTTCTTGACAGAGAGCTTGGTGGGGTCAGAACAAAGCCAGGTAAGTGATAGGCGGATACAGGTGATGGGGGTTTGATTGGCAGACAGGGATGAAAAGAAAAAAGGCTAGGATAACCAAGATAAGGAGATAAGTTTAAACAATGTTTAAAAAACATTTGGGCAGGTACATGGCTAGGATAGGTTTTGAAGGATATGGGCGATATGCTGGCAGTTTGGACGAGTGTAGATGGGGCATGTTGATCGAGGTGGGCAAGTTGGGCCGAAGGGCCTGTTCCTAAACCTTATGACTGTATGACTATAGCCCTGAAGATTCTAACACTTCTGTTACTCATCTAGGCATCCTTTGAGTATGATGATGATTCCTGTCTCTGGCTACCTTTGCTGGTTCTCGACCCTAGATTGCACTGAAAATGTTTATCATTTCATTTTTTTTTTACAGTTAATATTGCATGTGATAGAGTAAAATGATTACAAAGATATATAGAAAATGAATTCATAAAATAATGAATATTAGTAGCTGGTTAAAGTGATAAAGTGACTTGGTATTTACTTTTGTCTATTGCATTTAATAACGACATTACACATTAGGAAGGCCATTGTGGAAACTTTAAAGCACTTTGTCTTTGCTAACTGTCGGTGAGATCTGCAGAGGACACGTTTTACTGCTGCACTCAGTATTGATTCACTCTGGAGAATTTGTTAAATTGCAACCTGAAAGACAAGATTCCATTTGTGAGGAATAACAGGAAGAAATAGCTTCACTGTGCTTAATGTTCATTGGTGTTTACTGACAGCATAATTAAATGAAAATCTCTCATCAGGTTTGCACCTAATCATTGTTTGAACTCATCTACTGATTGTAAGAAAACTTCAGATAGGTTTGAGGGAACATTAAATGAATATTTTATGATCAGAGTCTTTGATATTGGTATTGACTATCCACATGTTAAACTAATTTCAACAGCTAAATGAAGAGATTCTGCCAATTATTGATATAAACAACCAATAAAAACATGTTATAAAACACCAAAAGATGATCTGGCAGTTGAAAGAAACAACAGCTGATGAAAAACTGGGAAATATAAGATTTCTGCAGTTTATTATAGCTCATTCTCTTCATAAATAAAAGGGAGAATGCGAAAATTTTCATTAAATTTCCAGATAAACAAGCTATGAGGCCAGGTACTTTAATTAGACCAAGGAAGCCAATTCATATGATATTCTACTATGGAAAGAACGCGATAAGGACTGGCAGCTCAATCTTAATATGGATCATTTAAAGAATATTTATATTAAAACAAAAGACCTATGGGGTGATAAGACATTATTGGTTAATACAAAATGTACGAAAACAGGTGGTATCATAGATCGCAAAGATGGTAAGCAAGAATCACAGCGGGATCTTGAACAGCTAGGTAAGTGGGCTGTGAAATGCCAAATAGAGTTTAAGTCGGATAAATGTGAGGTGTTGTATTTTAGGCAGCCAAACCAGAGCAGAGCCTTCCTAACAAACTCAAGGGCCCTGGAGAGTCTTGTAGAATCCAGGGATCTTGCAATACAAGTACATGGTTCCCTGAAAGTGGTGTCACAGGTGAGGAAAACTTCTGTCATATTGGGCCTCTTCAGTCAAGGAATTGAGTATAGAAGTTGGGACGTTATGTTACAGTTTTACAAGGCTTTGGTGAGGCCGCACTTGGTATTTTCTGTTCAGTTTTGGTCACCCTGCTATAAGAAAGATGCCATTAAGCAGAAAAGAGTGCCAAGGAGATTGAGCAATAGTGAGAGATTGGGCAGTCTAGACGTTTATTCCTTGTGCACAGGAGACTGATGAATTATGTTATAGAGGTGTATAAAATCATGCGGGGAACCAAGAAGGTGAATGCACAGAGTATTTTAGCCAGAGTTGGGGAATCAAGAACTAGAGGACTAAAGAAATGGGACTGGCATAGATGGGACATCTTGGTCACCATGGATGAGTTGGGCTGAAGGATCTGCTTCCATGCTTTATGACTATGATTCTATTAAATCCTTTAACTGTTTTTAAGTGTCTTTGTCACTGTGTAGTCCATGTCATTTTGTGTGCCATTCGGCTTGGGGGGGATTTTAATGCAGTAACTACTTTTTTTTTTGTTGACCACTTTGCAGAAATTGCAAATTTGCATTGTCTGTGAGGCTGTGTACCGTATGCAGAGTCTTTTTCTGTAACTAGGGGAATCAAGAACTAGAGGACATAGGTTTAAGGTGAGAGGGGCAAGATCTAATACATACCTGATAGCTCACAACTACAAAGCTTTTCACCATACCTGGGTACACATCAAACTGAGTAGAATCATAAAAACTACAACCCAACAGAAGGAAGCAACAGAATAACTAACAATGGTGAAGGATGTGGTCAGTCAAATCACTATCTACCATTGACCATATTAGAGTCCTAGAGTCAAGCAGCAGGTTAACATGCCCATAAACCCAACTCATTCATGTCGACCAAGATACCTCTTCTAAACTAGTTATATTCTCCATAACTTGGTAAATGCTCTCTAAACCTTTCATAGAAACACAGAAATTAGGTTCAGGAGGAGACTGCATGGTAACTCAAATATCACTGTACCTTAATTGGTGCATGTGACAATAAATGTGAATTTGAATTTGGCCCTTCGAGCCAGCACTGCCATTCATTGTGATAATGGCTGATCATCCACAACCCATGTAAATAGCTCGTCCTGAGCTTCCCCCCCCCAGTCTAGTTTCAGTCAATAAAATACTGAGTCAAGCACTTCTGCAACTAAACTTTATATTGGAAAACACAATAACAGTTCCCCTCTACTATATGGTTCCCCTCTACTATTGGAAATAAGTACTCCTGTTTGAGTGCTGTTCGGGGGGACAGCCTACCTGGGGGTAGCAACAGTGGCCGGGCCTCCGGTACAGACACCGGCCCTGTTGCTCAGAAGAGTAAGGAAAAGAAGAGGAGGGCATTAGTAATTGGGGACTCTATAGTTAGGGGGTCAGATTGGCGATTCTGTGGGTGCAGTCCGGAGACCCGGATGGTAGTTTGCCTCCCTGGTGCCAGGTTCCGGGATGTGTCTGAACGTGTCCAAGATATCCTGAAGAGGGAGGGAGAGGAGCCTGAGGTCGTGGTACATATTGGTACCAATGACATAGGTAAAAAAAGAGAAGAGATCCTGAAAGGATAATTTAGGGAGTTAGGAAGAGAGTTAAGGAAAAGAACCGCAAAGATAACAATCTCAGGATTACTTCCTGTGCCACGCGACAGTGAGAGTAGGAATGGAGCAAGGTGGAGGATAAATGCCTGCCTGAAGGACTGGTGCAGAGGGCAGGGATTCAAGTTTCTGGATCAATGGAACCACTTTTGGGGAAGGAGTGACCTGTATAAAAAGGACGGGTTGCACTTGAACCCGAGGGGGACCAGTATCCTGGTGGGGAAATTTGCAAAGGCTACCGGGGGGACTTTGAACTAGAACGGTTGGGGGGAGGGACTCAAATACAGAAAGCCAGTAGACAGGGTCTGAGGCAGGAGTCAGAGAAGGGAAGCACTCAGACCCAACATGTAGGGGGGAAAGAAGAAAAAATAAATAAACAGAGAATAAGAGGTGGTGGGTTTCCAGGGCAAAAATCAAAAGGGACCACTTGTCAACATAATTGTATAAGGAATAAGAGTGTTGTAAAAACAAGCCTGAAGGCTTTGTGTCTCAATGCAAGGAGCATTCATAATAAGGTGGACGAGTTGAATGTGCAGATAGCTATTAATGACTATGCTATAGTTGGGATCATGGAGACATGGCTCCAGGGGGACCAAGGCTGGGAGCTGAACATCCAGGGATATTCAATATTCAGGAGGGATAGACAGAAAGGAAAGGGAGGTGGGGTAGCGTTGCTGATGAGAGAGGAGATTAATGCAATAGAATGAAAGGACATTAGCTTGGAGGATGTGGAATTGATATGGGTAGAGTTGCGAAACTCTAAGGGGCAGAAAACGCTAGTGGGAGTTGTGTACAGGTCACCTAACAGTAGTAGTGGAGTTGCGGATGGCATCAAACAGGAAATTAGAAATGCGTGCAACAAGGGTAAAACAGTTATAATGGGTGACTTCAATCTACATATAGATTGGGTGAATCAAATGGGCAGAGGTGCTGAGGAAGAGGATTTCTTGGAATGTATGCGGGATAGTTTTCTAAACCAACATGTAGAGGAACCAACGAGAGAGCAGGCTATTCTAGACTGGGTATTGAGTAATGAGGAAGGGTTAGTTAGCAGTCTTGTTGTGCGGGGCCCCTTGGGCAAGAGTGACCATAATATGGTTGAGTTCTTCATTAGGATGGAGAGTGACATAATTAAGTCAGAAACAAGGGTTCTGAACTTAAACAAAGGTAACTTTGAAGGTATGAGAAGTGAATTGGCCAAGATAGACTAGCAAGTGATTCTTAAAGTGTTGGCAGTGGATGTGCATTAGAAGGTATTTAAAGACTGCATGGATGAACTACAACAATTGTTCATCCCAGTTTGGCAAAAGAATAAATCAGGGCAGGTAGTGCATCCATGGATAACAAGGGAAATCAGGGATAGTATAAAAACAAAAGATGAAGCATACAAATTAGCCAGAAAAAGCAGCCTACCAGAGGACTGGGAGAAATTCAGAGTTCAGCAGAGGAGGACAAAGGGCTTAATTAGGAAAGGGAAAATAGATTATGAAAGAAAACTGGCAGGGAACATAAAAACTGACTGCAAACGTTTTTATAGATATGTGAAGAGAAAGAGATTAGTTAAAACAAATGTAGGTCCGTTGCAGTCAGAAACAGGTGAATTGATCATGGGGAACAAGGACATGGCAGACCAATTGAATAACTACTTTGGTTCTGTCTTCACTAAGGAAGACATAAATAATCTGCCGGAAATAGCAGGGGACCGGCGGTCAAATAAGGTGGAGGCACTGAGTGAAATCCACGTTAGCCGAGAAGTGGTGTTGGGTAAATTGAATGGATTAAAGGCCGATAAATCCCCAGGGCCAGATAGTCTCCATCCCAGAGTACCCAAGGAAGTAGCCACAGAAATGGTGGATGCATTAGTGAAAAATTTTCAAAACTCCTTAGATTCTGGAGTAGTTCCTGAGGATTAGAGGGTAGCTAATGTAACCCCACTTTTTAAAAAAAGGAGGGAGAGAGAAAACGGGGAATTACAGACTAGTTAGTCTAACATCGGCAGTGGGGAAACTGCTAGAGTCAGTTATTAAAGATGGGATAGCAGTGCATTTGGAAAGTAGTGAAATCATTGGACAAAGTCAGCATGGATTTATAAAAGGTAAATCATGTCTGACGAATCTTATAGAATTTGTTGAGGATGTAACTAGCAGAGTTGATAAGGGAGAACCAGTCAATGTGTTATATCTAGACTTTCAGAAGGCTTTCGACAAGGTCCCACATAAGAGATTAGTATACAAACTTAAAGCACACGGTATTGGGGGTTCAGTATTGATGTGGATAGAGAACTGACTAGCAGACAGGAAGCAAAGGGTAGGAGTAAACAGGTCCTTTTCAGAATGGCAGGCAGTGACTAGTGGGGTACTGCAAGGCTCAGTGCTGGGACCCCAGCTATTTACAATATATATTAATGATTTGGACGAGGGAATTGAATGCAACATCTCCAAGTTTGCGGATGACACTAAGCTGGGGGGTAGTGTTAAGTGTGAGGAGGATGCTAGGAGGCTGCAAGGTGACTTGGATAGGCTGGGTGAGTGGGCAAATGCATGGCAGATGCAGTATAATGTGGATAAACGTGAGGTTATCCACTTTGGTGGCAAAAACAGGAGGGTGAACTATTATCTTAATGGTGGCAAATTAGGAAAAGGGGAGATGCAACGAGACCTGGGTGTCATGGTACACCAATCATTGAAAGTATGCATGCAGGTGCAGCAGGCAGTGAAGAAAGCAAATGGTATGTTAGCATTCATAGCAAAAGGATTTGAGTATAGGAGCAGGGAGGTTCTACAGCAGTTGTACAGGGTTTTGATGAGACCACACCTGGAGTATTGCGTGCAGTTTTGGTCTCCAAATCTGAGAAAAGACATTCTTGCCATAGAGGGGATACAGAGAAAGTTCACCAGACTGATTCTTGGGATGTCAAGACTTTCATATGAGGAAAGACTGGATAGACTTGGCTTGTACTCGCTAGAATTTAGAAGACTGAGGGGGGATCTTATAGAAACTTACAAAATTCTTAAGGGGTTGGATAGGCTAGATGCAGGAAGATTGTTCCCGATGTTGGGGAGGTCCAGAACAAGGGCTCAGTCTAAAGATAAGGGGGAATTCCTTTAGGACCGAGATGAGGAAAACATTTTTCACACAGAGAGTGGTGAGTCTCTGGAATTATCTGCCACAGAAGGTAGTTGAGGCCAGTTCATTGGCTATATTTAAGAGGGAGTTAGATGTGGCCCTTGTGGCTAAAGGGATCAGGGGGTATGGGGAGAAGGCAGATACAGGATACTGAGTTAGATGATCAGCCATGATCATATTGAATGGCGGTGCAGGCTCAAAGGGCCGAATGGCCTACTCCTGCACCGATTTTCTATGTTTCTATGCCTAACCACCGTGTGTTCGATCCTTGTATGTGCTTGGCCAAGCCCTTCTAGCCTTGTGCAAGCAGAGACACTCCAAAAGGTCACGCAGTCCCAAGCTTTCTACCAGAAGATCGACGCAGGACCTCATGGAAGCTACCTTTTATAGGTCCCCGAACCTTGTAGGGCTGAACCATATGGGGGTGATCTCTTTACAGTCCAATAACAAATATCGATTAACACAGTACATGATAGACAGTTCCCTAACCCAATAACACAGTAACTATTACATTGTATCTGATGAAGTTTCTAGATGCAAGTTAACAGAGATGAATTATGTAACATGTACCTGGATATCCAAGAAACCCAGACAAGGCTCAACACTTAACCCAATCAACATCTAGCAAAGTAAAGCTTTGCAACATTATTTGCAATGTATATTGCATCGGTATTCACCCAATCTGTTTCATGCAATTCACACCTAATTGTAAGGATCTGCAAATGTCCCATTCTTTCCCTGCAACTCTTATCTGGGCCACAGACAAACTGGCACCATTCTACAGCTTGACCCAGTTCTGCGAAAGGCACATTTAAATTGACCAAATGGCCCAGCAGCACAGAAGCCTTTACTCAATGTTAGTGTCCTGGCAGCTCCAAATTGGCCAGAATTAACATTCCTTCTTTTTATCATATATGATAAACAATAATTTATGATAACCAAATAATCAGATAACCAGATATACATATGTGTGACTATTACATTCTCCAGGTACACTACATCCACTGGCTCTCTCTGGTCCATTTTCCTAGTTGCATCCTCAACAAATTCCAGAAGATTAGTCAAGCATGATTTCCCCTTCATAAATCCATGCTGGCTCAGACCGATCCTGCAACTGCTATCCAAATGTGCCACTGTTGCATCTTTTATAATTGACTCCAGCATCTTCCCCACCACCAATGTCAGGCTAACTGGTCTATCATTCCCTGTTTTCCCTCTCCCGCCTTTCTTAAAAATTAGGATAACATTAGCTACCCTCTAATCCACAGGAACTGATCCTGAATCTATAGGACATTGGAAAATGATCACCAATGCGTCCACGATTTCTAGAGCCATTTCCTGAAGTACCCTGGGATGCAGATCATCAGGCCCTGGGGATTTATCAGCTTTCAGTCTACCCAGCACCATTTCCTGCCTAATGTGAATTTCCTTCAGTTCCTCCATCACCCTAGATCCTCTGGCCACTAGTACATCATGGAGATTGTTTGTGTCCTCCTTAGTGAAGACGGATCCAAAGTAGCTATTCAACTTGTCTGCCATTTCCTTGTTCTCCACAATAAATACGCATAAATACGCCCTTTTCAATCTATAGGTCCAATTTTGATCTTAACTATTTTTTTCCTCTTCAAATGCCGAAAGAAGCTTTTACTATCCTCCTTTATATTCTTGGCTAGCTTGCCTTCATACCTCATCTTTTCTCCCTGTATTGCCTTTTTGGTTATTTTCTGTTGTTCTTTAAAAGTTACCCCAAATATGGCTTCCCGCTCATCTTTGCTATGTTATACTTGTTCTCTTTTATTTTTATACTGTCCCTGACTTCTCTTGTCAGCCACGGGTCGCCCCTTACTCCCCTTGGAATCTTTCTTCCTCTTTGGAATGAACTGATCCGTCACCTTCTGTGTTATTCCCAGCAATACCTGCCATTGTTGTTCCACTGTCATCCTTGCTAGGGTATCTTTCCAGTCAACTTTGGCCAGCTCCTGTCTCATGGCTGCATAGTCTCCTTTGGACCTGAAAATAGCTGTGCATAGATCCTTCTGCAACTCCTTGGTTCACTCAGCCCTCCCACCCAAACCACCTTCTCCCCAGACACTTTACCCTGCAAACGCAGCAGATGTAACTCCTTTCCTTATATTTCCTCCCACAACTCCATTCAGGCACCCCAGCAGTCCTTCCAGGTGAGACAGAGGTTCACATGCACCTCCTCTAACCTCATCTATTGATCCAGTGTTTCCGATGTGGGCTCCTATACATTGGTGTGACAAAGCATAGACTCGGCGACCATTTTGCTCAACACCTACGCTCGGGGTCCACCAAGATCTGCCGGATCTCATAGTTGCTAACCACTTTAACTTCCCTTTCCATTCCCATACTGATCTTTTTGACCTGGGCCTCCTCCATTGCTAGTGTGAGGTCACATGCAAATTGGAGGAACAGCATCAGGATAGGCAAGGAGTTGAAAGATTACTCGGGGTAAGTGGAAATTCACAGCCGGCGTCAAAATCAAATTGGTTAATATTTTACTGAGTGGCATAGCTAGTTCAAGGTGCTGACTCCTGTTCTTAATTCATATGTCTATATGTATACATTGATTTCCTCAGCCTTGATGCCACCTTCAAGGATGGCCTCTTTCTAGTTCATAAATTATAGTTTAGTTTATGAAACTGCAGTCCAATCTCATTTGACACCATTCTTATTCATGTCATGGGGCCTGTCCCACTGTGCCGACCTAATTTGCAAGTTTAGACTAGTTTGCGTTCGACTCAAACTCGCAGCATGGTCGACACGTGGTCCTAGGAGGTCACTGTAATGCCCTTGTCCCACTTTGGAAACCTGAACGGAAACCTCTGGAGACTTTGCGCCCCACCTAAGGTTTCCGTGCGGTTCCCGGAGGTTTTTGTCAGTCTCCCTAATGGTCACAAGTGGTTTCCGCTTCTTCTATGTTCCGGCGATTATTTCAAAAAATTCAAAACCGGCCGCGACTAAAAATAGGTTGCCGTTTTAAAAATCGGTAATGTTTTAGTCAAAGCGGTTGCGATGCTAGTTGAAGATGGTTGCCGGAGGTTGCAGGTAGTGGAAGGTAAGACCTCCCTGATGGAATAAAACTGGGTGAAAAACAGGTCAGTTTGGTGGAGGAAAAAGTTTCCGCGAGTAAAAATAGGTCGGCATGGTTCTTTTGAACTCATAGAGCTGTGGAGTGGGATTGCTATGTAGTTATAGGGTAGCCGTAGGCTATCTCCTTTGCTGACCAGGCATTTTAATTAGCTCATTGGAGTTTTCAGAACAAGGAAAACCGACCGGCAATGTTAAATGCCCGCTAAACTTTAAAAGTTGTCTGGCTTCTTAAAAGCATCTCCACCCCCTCCACCCCCCTTCTCCCCCCCTCCCCTTCTCCCCCCTCCCCTTCACTCCCCGCCTTTGCTCCCCTCCCTTCTCTCCCTCCCCTTTACCTCTCCCCCTTCTCGCTCCCCCTTCTCTCCCCCTTCTCCCCCTCTACTCTCCCCATTCTCCTCTCCCCTTTCTCCTCCTCCCTTCTCCTCCCCCTCTTCTCCCCTTTCTCTCCCTCCCCCTTCTCTCTCCCCCACTTCTCCCCCTCCTACCCCCCCTTCTCTACCCCCCTTCTCGCTCTCCCCTTCTCCCGCCCTTCGCTTTCTCCCCCCTTATCCTCCCCCCCTTTGCTTCCTCCCCCGCCTTCGCTTCCTCCCCCCCCTTTGCTTTCTCCCCCCCCCTCTCCCCCCACCCTCCCCGTGCTCTCTGAAGGACTTACCATAACTGTGCCAGCTGTCTTTTACCTTCCTGTTCATCGAGGGTATGAATAGTAAGATTAAATTAGAACTTACAACAGTTTGAAGTTTGATCTTTATTTTATGTGGAGTTATGATGAGGGATTACGTGAAGAACCTGCCAGCCCGCATGTGCGTCAATCTTCAAAGCAGCAGTGTGAAATCACAGATAACAGTAGATGAACTCAATATAGTAAGATTCAAGAAACTAGAACTACCAGCTGACTTTTATGAGGGGTTGGGTGCGGGGGGCACGTAATCCCTCATCGTAACTCCTCATAAAATAAAGATCAAACTTCAAACTGGTAAGTTCTTATTTAATCTTACTATTTTACTTCGGAAGATTTCAAAGCTCTGTGATTTCATGCCGTGGATCCGAGTCCATGCATCACTCACTGCATGAATTGACCAAGTGAATATAATCATGCATTCAGACATGACAGAGATATAGACATGCTGATGCTTTTTTATGAACAAGTAATAACAATAGTAACCCCTGTCATCCGGGAGGAAATTATAGGCAGAACCTAAAATAGAGTTGGCAAATACCCCCGGTTTGGCAATGGGTTTGTTATAAAATGTATGGAAAGATCGTTCGTTTGACCATCCTGCAGACGCTAGGATGTGGTACAGCGGAACCTGCCGCTGCCGCTGAAACTGTTGCAGCCCTGGTGGAGTGAGATTTAAAATGTCAGAGTCACTCCTGCACAAGCCAGAACCCATTTAACCACCTGGAGATGGTCTGTATTGATACCTTCTTATGAGGTTTATGTAACTAACAAACGTTGCTAGATCAGTGCCCCTAAGGCTCTAAGTGACCTTAACGTATAGTAGTAGATGACCACACACAACCAAAGGTCCGTGGGGTATGCCCAAATTCTAGTAGACCTGATGCCCCTGGACTGCTCTGCTTGACTAAGCCATAAACATAAATTGTTATTTGCCTGCAGATGTAACCATGCTGTCCAGTCGTGCAATGCAATGACTGGACCCGTTGCACTGAACCAGTGCCATGAGCATAACCACTTGTAAGTGAGTTTGACCAAGGACAGGGATGTTGCCGGAGCCCACCGGCGAAACGGCGTCAGCACAATGTCAACATCCCATGTCTCTGCGTACCTGGGTCTGGGAGGTTTGAGTTGAAGATACTCTTCATGAATCTGGAAATCAGAGGGTGAGACCCAACAGAGTGGGTCCCGCTCCTTGCAGAAATATGATGAGAAGGCACGTTTGGCCCAGTTATTGGTCGTATAACAAATTTTTTCTCAAAGACCCATTCGAAAATGAACTCCCAGTCATCAGTCATCTGTGCCGTATATATGTCAACAAAATGATTTTATCATGCATTGGATGGCTGCCCGAGTCACGGGCTGAACCAGCAATTCTATGTTAGAATTAACCATATAAGGTTCTATATCATTCCCAACATCAGCGGGAACCATGGCTGCATAGGACAGTCATTCCAAAAATGCCTGAAGCGGGATTTACTGAATATTTGCAAGACCCGACTGATGAGGTAAAATGGTGGAAGACAAACCTCCCCAGTGTAGCGAAAGTGCATCTATCGCCACTGCCATGCCACATCTATATATTTTTTTCTACTGGTGATTGACTCTGGATGCAACATCTCGATCTTTAGTGTTCCATGAGTCACCAAGTCATTAAATACTTAGTGATCCAACATCCATTCTGTTTTGACATTGATTTTACGTGATGATACACCAGTGCCAAATGAGGTTAGGTAAACCGTCCACGGATACTTTGACTTGATTGCACCCATGTGATTAACATATGACACCACCAAAGTGTATCAGCTTGGACTTTAGCATGCTGATTATGCATATTCGCACAACCCTTAACCCATAGAATGCACCTTGTGGCCAAAGGTAGTTGATACCATAGAACTGAAGAGTAGGTAAATCATGCAAATCCCATCACCTCCGTAACTAGAGATGGTATTAGTAATTTCACATCTTTAAGCACTCAGAATCAGAATGCCTTTTATTGTCACTATACACATGTACAATGAGATTAAAAGCTGCTCCTACTCAGTGCAAAACAAAACAAAAAAGGGGGGGGGGGGATAAGGTGCACAGTTTCTGCAGCGCTATATACATATCTATAAAAAGACAATGGATAAATAGAATGGATAAATAGGATTCCTATATCCAGTATGGGTTATTGCACATATTGGAAATTACAGTTACAGTACAAATTACAGTAGGTGGATAGATGAAAGTCCGGGGGTTAGGCTGTGAAGTCAATGCATGTGTGAGTTCAGGGAGATAATGGATTTTGGAAAGAAACTGTTCTTGAGTCTATTTGTCCTTGTGCTGATGCACCTATACCGCCTCCCTGAGGGTAGCAGGTTGAACAGGCCAAATGCAGGATGGGAGCTGTCCTTGATAATGTTCTTCGCCCTGCTGAGGCAGCGGGAGGTGTAAATGTCCATCAGAGAGGGGAGAGGGCAGCCGATGATCTTCTGTGCTGCCCTAACTACCCTCTGAAGCCTCACATCAGTTTGTAATATAACTGAAGATTTACTGACGAAAAGTTGGTGGAGCAATGCTGAATACTGTTCGTCCACCATAGTGACTTCCATGGAAGTAAATGACGAGACCTACTTACCAGCGTCTCTAATTCCAGGTCCCTTACCTTTGCTGGAGTTCCAGCGAAATTTCATTCGCAAACTGTCCATGTTGTTATTTCCATTAGGTCGCTGATGCTGCTGGCCAACTTCTCTTGTAGCGGCTAGTCCGTCACCGACGGAGCAGCAATTTTAGACGCATGCAGGCTGGCAGGTTCTTCACGTAGTCACTCACGTGACTCCGAAGTAAAACTTCAGACAGCGCTCCCCCACTTTCCCTAGCCCCCGCCTTTGCAATGTGTCGAAGACAGTCGCTGAAAAGTCACGTTAGTGGGACAGGCCCTTTGATATTTCAAGCTTTCTTTAGTTTTACAACCTGTACCGAAAATTACTTCTCACTTTATTACATTTTATCTCTGCACATCCTTCACATTCTTTATCCATTGATGCCTCAGGCACCCACTGAATTCTTGTCGTCTATTTTGCTACTTAAGATACACATTTAACTAATTTTACTCTTTGACGGTCACGGTGGCGCAGAGGTAGAGTTCCTGCCTTACGGCGAATGCAGCGCTGGAGACTCAGGTTTGATCCCGACTACGGATGCTGTCTGTACGGAGATTGTACGTTCTCCCCGTGACCTGCATGGGTTTTCTACGAGATCTTCGGTTTACTCCCACACTCCAAAGACATACAGGTTTATAGGTTAATTGGCTTAGTGAATGTAAAAATTGTTCCTAGTGGGTGTAGGATCGTGTTAATGTGCGGGGATCAATGGTGGGTGCGGACCTGGTGGGCCGAAGGGCCTGTTGCCGTGCTGTATCTCTAAACAAATCTCAATTAAAGTAAACCTCAACTGCTTAATTTATCTTTAACATTGATTAATCTTTTGTCTGCATGTAGCTGTACCTGTACCTTTTTTAACCATCTCATAAGCATTGCAGTCCAGTTTGTGCATTTTGAATATGTAGGATGGAACTCCAGATGCTGGTTTAAACCGAAGCTAGACCCAATGAGCTGGAGTAAGTCAGCAGGTCAGGCAGCATCTCTGGAGAAAAGGAATAGGTGATGTTTTCGGTTGCTACCCTTCTTCAGACTGAGTCAGAGCAAAGGGAAATATAGACGGTGATGGAGAGGTATAGAACAAACTAATGAAAATATGCAAAAAAGTAATGACTGTCAAGGAGCCTACAAGAAACGTGGAGCCCATTGTTGGCTACGGGCTAGGTGATAATGAGTTCACAAGTTATAGATTAGATTAGATTCCTTTATTGTCATTCAGACCTTTCGGTCTGAACGAAATTGTTACCATGCAGTCATAACATATAATAAAAAAACAAAACACACAATAAACACTTATTCAACATCCACAATGATTTCACCAGGCACCTCCTCACTGTGGTGGAAGGCAAAAGTCTGAAGTCATTGTCTTCATCCCTCCTAGTTCTCCCTCTGCCCTGAGGCGATCCAGGCCTCTGCCGCCGCTGGAGCACCGCAACTCTAAACCGGACTGCCGCCGCCACTGGAGCACCGCAGCTCTAAGCTGGGCAGCCGCCGCTGCTGGAGCACCGCAGCTCTAAGCTGGGCCGCCGCTGCTGGTGCACCGCAGCTCTAAGCGTGCTTAAGATAAGCTCTAAACTACCTAGACATAATTTATCTACCTGGACATAAACTATATCGCTCAATTTCCTGCATATCCAAAAGTCTTTTAAATGCCAGTAATTTATCTGCTTTAACCACTACCTCCGACAGCACATCTCCTTCAAACTTTGCCCGTTTCACCTTTAAGCTGTGCCATCTAATATTTGATTTTTTTCCATCCTGGGAAATAGATTCTGACTGTCCAGGAAAGAACTGTAGTTGCTGGTCTAAATCAAAGGCAGTCACAAACTGCTGGAGTAACTCAGTGGGATAGTCTGAAGAAGCGTCTGGCCCAAAAACGTCACCCATTCCTTCTCTCCAGAGAAGTACGTTGTTTTCCAATAAAATATTATAAATATATGATATCAATTTTTCTGTATTTGGGTGTTTATTTAGACATCTAAAATTTCTGCCTTTCTATTTCTAAATTGTGTGTTTGATTTTACATAGTCACTAATTTGTAAATATCTAAAGTAATCTTTTGGATGTAATCCATAAATTTGTTGTAATTCTTGAAATGAAAGAAAGGAGTTTTCCCTGTAGAGATCGCCCATCTTATTAATTCCATAGTTTTTCCATTGTAGAAAACCTTTGTCCATCATTGAAGGTTTAAATGTAACATTGTTTACAATGGGGAGAGCTAGTGGTATACATTCCAATTTTAATGTTTTCTTTAGTTGTTTCCAGATACGTATCCCACTTTCTATTATAGGGTGTTCTCTATAGGTTTTCTTACCTAGTTTAGCATTGGCAAATAAAATCGAGCTAATGTCAAAAGGTGAACAATCTTCTTTTTCCATTTTTAACCAATTTGGTTGTTTATCTAATTCATCCAGCCAAAAATTCATATTTTTAATACTAACTGCCCAGTAATAAAACATAAAATTTGGCAGTGCTAGACCTCCATTTATTTTTGATTTACATAAATGTTTTTTATTTATTCTATGGCTCTTATAATCCCAGATAAAGTTGGTGACTATGGAGTCAACCTTCTTAAAAAAGTTTTTAGGAAGGTATATCGGTATCAATTGGAAAAGATATAATATTTGCGGAAGAAAAATCATTTTTATTGCATTAATTCTACCTAACGTTGAAATAGGTAATGTTTTCCAATATAAGATATTTGAATATAAGAATTCCAAGATATTTGATTTTTTCTTTTGCTATCTTAAAAGGATATAGTTGTAATATATGTAGGTTATTTACCATTATTGGCATAAGTTCACTTTTGTTCCAATTAATGCTATATCCTGAAAACGAGCCAGATTCAGTTATTAAATTTAATAAATTTGAAATACTAATTTCCGGTTTTGTAATATAAAGTAATACATCATCTGCATAGAAGGAGATTTTATTTTCAGTTTCTCTGGTTTCGTACCCATATATTTCAGGATGTAATCTCACACTTTGAGCTAATGGTTCAATTGCGAGTGCGAACAATAGTGGGGATAAGGGACAACCTTGTCTACAGCCTCGGAACAAATTAAATTTAGTTGATAACATTTGATTTGTTAGTATTCTAGCTGTTGGATTAGCATATAATAATTTAACCCATGATATAAACTTCTCTCCCAATTTCTGTTGGGTATAAATGTATTCATAAAGTGTCTTCAAACGTGGTGCAATCAGATCATAGAATGTTTTATAAAATTCCGAACCAATACTATCTGGTCCCGGAGTTTTACCATTTTTTAATGATTTGATAGATTCTTCGATTTCTTTTGCTGTTATTTCAGCATTTAATGATTCTCTATTTTCTAAATCCAACCCTTTTAGATTACATTTTTTTTAAATGCTTCTATTCCTATCCGGTTTTCTGTCGTTTTGACTGAATATAAGTTTTTATAATATTGCAAAAATCTCTCATTAATATCTCTAGGATGTACTAGTGGTTCGCCATTGCATGATTTAATCCTATGGATTATTTTTTCTCCCTCCAATTTCCGTAATTGACAAGGATATAATTTTTGTGGTTTATCTCCAAATTCAAATTGTAATTGTTTGGTATATTGATAGAGTTTTACAACTTGATCTGAATATATTTTATTTAATTTGTATTTCAATGCAGAATTTTATTATGTTTTATCATGGTTGGATTAGCAGCGTTCTCTGTGTCTAATTGTTTAATCTCCTTTTCCAATGCCTGTTGTTCCCTCCGATTCTCTTTATTATAGAATGCTTGAGAGGAAATCATAATTCCATGGGTATATGCTTTAAAAGTTTCCCATAATAGAGAAGAAGATATTTCCGGTTTATCATTTATTTCAAAGAAAATCTTAATCTGTTCTGTAGTGTATTTCTGAGTTACTTTGTCCTTTAAAATTTGTGGGTTAAGTCTCCACTGTCTCTGTTTTTCCATTTTACCATTTATTTTGATCATAAATGTTAAAGGTGCATGATCTGAGATTGTAATATTATGGTATTTTGAATTGTAAATGAGTGAGATAAGTTTAGAGTCTACCAAAAAATAATCTATTCTTGAATACGTTTTACGTACAGGTTAATAAAATGAGTATTCTCGTCCAGTTGGGTTTTCTATTCTCCAAATGTCTTTAATATTACTAGTATCTATGTATGCATTTAATAAGTCACTGGAATGCGATTTGATTTTCCGTTGTTTTGATGATCTGTCTAGATAAGAATCTAGGGTACAATTTAAATCTCCTCCAATTATTAGGTTGTGTTGTGCTAATTCCGGGATAGTATTAAATATTTTCTTAAAGAACAATGGGCTGTCAAAGTTTGGTCCATAAACATTGACAAAAATCATTTTTTGTGCATTTAATTCTCCTATTACAATAATATATCTACCGTCACTGTCATTTATAGTTGATGTGTGTTTAAATAAAGTGCCTTTACGAAATAATATTGCTACGCCTCTAGATTTATGTGTAAAAGAAGAATGGTACGCTTTATCTATCCATTTAGCTTTCAATCCATGCTCTGCATCTTTTTTTAAGTGAGTTTCTTGGATGAAAGCTACATTTACTTTAAGTGCTTTTAAATGTGCTAATACTTTACCTCTCTTAACTGGTTCATTAATGCCTTTAACGTTCCAACTGCAAAACATTATTCCTTCATTCCCTGTATTCGTGTTTAAGTCTTGCATCTTTTGTTTAGGGATGTCTATAATAGAGCAAATGGTTCAGTTCGACAGACCCGACCTTACACCCGAACTCCCAATAGACGGATTTCAAGACCCTTGAATGTCTCTCATGTATATATCTCCTTTGATTTAATTTATAACTCCATTCAAACTTAAAATAATAATGATAGATTATAATATAACAAAAAAGGCATAGATTAAGAAGTTAGTAATGTGCACAAAGAAGGAAAAAACTACATCTAGTATTAGTGTAGTTAGTGATAGCCATACTAACATGGCTAACCATCTACTGACTTCCGTAGTTGATGTTACAAACTTATCAGCTCCAATTATTATTCCATAACAGTCTCTTACCGGGGATATTAAATTCTGAAATATTCAAATTCCATTAGTCAGGAGTGTTTGGATACATATATTTAAAACATATTAAGAAAATATAATTTAAAAAAAGGGGGAAAACGAAGGAGAATTAAAAAAAAAGGATTCCAAGGAGGACAAATGAAATCTAAATTTATATTCTGCATAATTATAATTAATATTTATCTAATTCTAAATAATTCAGTTATAATTAAATATTAGTCATTAATGATAATTATTAACTAATTAGTAGTGATACCACGCTATAGTTTTTAGCATTTATTAGTTATTTGTATTAGTAGTGCTGTTATTCTAATTATTAGTATCCATTGGAGAGTTTCCAATCCGCATCTTTCTCCGGCTTCCTTAGACAAGTCCTTAGTTCCATCCAATCCTGCAAAGCCAGTTTATTCATTGATGTAGTTCAATTTTAAAGATATTATTCAATCTTCATCACGATCCTTAGTCTTCTGGGCAAAGTCCAGTGCCTCCACAGGGTTGGTGAAAAAATATTCTTTCCGATTGTAAGTAACTCTTAGGGTAGCTGGGTACCTCAGACCATACTTCAAATTCTTCACTTCCTTCAAAATTCTTTTAGTCTCCTTAAACGCATTTTGTTTCCTGGAGACCTCTGCTGGATAGTCTCGATAAATACTGATCTTATCACCTTCATATGTAAGATTTCTGCTTCTTACAATTTTTTCCATCATCTCCTCCAGGACATGCTCGTACTGGACTTTTATTATCATTTGTCTTGGGGGGGGGGGGGGGCGTCAAGTCTTGTCTGATGTCTCATCTCTTTGTGTGCTCGAGCAAGTAAAGGATCCAGAGATAAAACTTTTTGCAATAAGTTTGCAGTAAATTCTCTGGGATCTTGATTCGCCTCTCTCCCTTCTCGAATACCCACAATTCGTAGGTTCTGTCTTCTTTGGCGTCCTTCCAATTCAGTGCATTTATCAGTTATTTTGCCCAGTAGTTCAGATAGACGTTGATTTTCTCTGATGAGTGTTTTCATAGTCTGAGCACTTGTTTCGGCTATCTCCTCAAGGCTCTTTATGGCTGTCGTCTGTTGATTCAGTGTATCTTCCACGGGATCCATCTTTTCTTCAAAATCAGTTACAAGCTTTCTGATTTTAAGATCTGTCTCTTTTGTCATAGTTGTAGCTTGTTCAATCAGTATGTCTGCAATTTCCTTCTTCAGTTTTTCCGATAAATCCGTAGCCGTGGAATTAATTTCAATTTTTAACTCCTTCATCTCCTTAATTTTTTTTATTTCTTCCTTAAAATTCATTTTCTTTAATTCTTCGTTCGTTTTTACAAGTTCTTTTGCAAGTTCATCCTTCAACTCTGCAATTTCTTGTGAAATAAAAGTTCTGAGATCTTCACTTTCCAATTTTTTCTTTGCTTTTTTCGATACATCTTCTTGGGATAGCGTCCTACCTGCGCCCGAGGCTTCAATCGGGCCTTGTTCTGGTTCTGCCAGTTTCAGTCTTGTAAATCGGGTTTTTGTTTTTTCAGCGGGGGGGGGGGGCTGCGCTGCATAGACATTGCAAGTCGCGTGCCTGATGACGTCACTCACGGCAGCCGGTACTGAAGCAGCAAGCAGCAGGTAGATTGTTTTCTCCCCGGTTGTTTCAGCGTTTTTCACAAGGAGCTGGCTGGCGTGGCTCCCTAGCCCTCCATAGCGCCACCGTAAGTCCCCTTCAATGAATTTTCTTCAATGAAGAATGAGATTTTCTTCAATGAATCTGCGCCACTCTGAATGTTGACATGCTGTCCCTCTGAATTTTTCCAACAATTTGCCCACCATCAATGTTAGGCTAACTAGCCTTTAGATACGCAGTCTATCCTTTTTTTTAAAAACAGCACCCCAACTGTGATCCTCCTGCACTCTCGTACTATGCCAGTAGGCGGAGGATCAATACATAATTATCAAAGTCTGGCTACCTTTTATGTAAGTCTGGTGATTTTTCCATTTTACAAACCACTAGACCTTTTGATGTCCTCTCACTCTAACTCTATCATTTCCCATATTTTACATTCTTCCTTTTTAATACCTTCCCATCTCATCCTCTTTTCTATGATTACAGATACAATTCTTCTTGCAGAACGTTGCATGCACACTGCCTGTGCACACTTGATATTTTGGGCATTCAATAGGGCCTAATATTTTAATAAAATTATTATCTTACCTTCTTTGTTTTTAAGTTCTTAAATTCTTACCATAAATACCATGTTTTCTCCTGTGTTGAGATCTTAATGTTTCCTCTTGATAAACTTTTTTTTGTTTTGTCAGTGGCTGGATTCCCTTGAAGAGCCAGTAGCATTTCTAGCACTAAGCAGACTTGTACACTATCTACTTGTACATCTTGATGGGGTGGAAGATTGCAACCTTCGTGTGGCCCTGTTTTGACGAATGCAATCAACCCGGCATGCAGAATCAAATAAGATCAAATAAAACAAGTTGTTCTACAACTTTAGGCTGTGCATGCCATACGCAAGAAGAAGTACATCTTGATCTACTGAGAAGTCACACATTCCCTTTGTGCCTGCAAACACTTCACCGATCTAACCTCTTCTATTTGCTATCACTTTCTGCACATGTGGTTGACCGGGATGCAAGAAATATGTTGGATTTCCCAAAATGTACAGGACAAGCATTTCACAGGACTAAAGACCCTCTACGTATGAGGACAAAAATCCAATGTTTGTTTTCAGATCCATTGTTACTTAATAACATTTATTTATTAAATTAAAATTAAATTAAATTGTTCACAACCAGTTTTAATAACACAAAACCCAAACACACCACCATTCAAAATGGAAGAATAACATTGAGGATGTAATTGAGAGCCTCCATTCTGGGCATAGAAAACCCCGGTGTGAATGGAACAAGGTATGCACCACGTCTCATATTAGCTATCCACCTGCCCCATCAAGTGGCAGTTTATCCCCTGAGGCAAAGCCTGTAGGTCCCACATCCCGCATTGACCTCACCTCAGAAGCCATGAAACTGGAATGAAAGCAAGTCATTCAAACCTGAGGACTGCCCAAGTGAGAGAGGGAAAAGACAGACACCTGCCCTTAGTACGATGGATACTCTGTAGATCAGATTTTTTAATCAATGTCATCGCCCACATTGAAAACCTCATTGGAAAACTAATGCATCATTCCCTTATCACAACATAGCTCTCAAAGAAATCAAAACATTAAAGCTGTACCATGGTAACTCAATTGCTGAAGCCACAATAAACACTGGAAATGTATTTGCCCTAGAAATTCTTTTATTTCTCTGCAGACAAGTTAGGTTTGGCAGATTGGTGACCAAATATCAATAGTAATAACAATGTCTTACCAGTTATTCTAGATAAGATACAGGTGACATTTGATTTACATGTGCAGCTGTAATTTATTTTAAAATAAATAAGCAATAAGAAGAAATGATTCATAAATGTAAATTGGTACTGATACACATGGATATATCCTAAAACTAACTCCTTTCAAAATATCTATCACTGTAATAATCTCAATGGTGTCTTAAACATTATGCTGATTATATTTTTCTGGCTCTGTAAAGATTCAAATTGAAACTAAAAAGCTAAATTCAGTAATGCAGTCAATTATTAGACTTTAAAATAATTATATGAGCTTCGGCATTCGAAAAATATTAATTAAATTATAATTTGGGACAAAGGTTCAGAGGTAAGAAGATGGTTTCCAGGGATGATTGAGGCAATTATATTCCTGAATCTTTTTATTATCCTCCTTGGCCATAATAACATTCACATGGATGGAAGGTCAAGAGGCAGCAACAGTTTGGGGATTGAAGCTCCTTGGTGCTCAATATCTCAGATCATTAGCAATCAATCAATAAAAATTTACAGAAAGCACATCAAAGCACAGGGAAAGTATGACCAATACTACCTCATGAAAATCCTTTTAAATCCTGAGAGGATGGGCCAACCAGTGTCAATCCTTTGGCTTCAAGACTCTGATCATGTTCAACTAGCATTAATGAGAGGAGAACTACATCTGCATATCTGATACTTGACTTCCTAAACAAGGCTGTAACTCAGTAAATGATTCCCAGAAAGACAGACGATATACTTCAAGGATATCCGAAAAACCTCTCTAAAACAAAATGGACCAACTTCTTGAGAATCTCAACGCTGAGGCCTTCAAACTGACAACGAAGCATATAGGAAGGTACTGAGCACTCAGAGGCCCTTTGTTGGGAACTAATGGCCGAAATACACAACAATCCAACCAATCCCAGCAAGCTTCACCCACCCTGCCTACGTGCATGTTTAACTCCAAGAGACTGCCTAAGAATAATCAACCATCTATTTTCCCATTCCAAACGCCACACTTCCCCAGTTTTTGAAATGCAATGATGGAAGTCCAGGAACTTTCTTGCTGATAACTGGTCTCCTCCCTTTTCCTTCCTCCCATCTTCTTTCCCCAACCATTGTTTTTTTTTTCTCTAGTGGTTTTGATTACTTCCAAAATTCAACACTTTTTAAAATGGAAAACTATTTAGAACAAACAGAGAATTTTTTTCTTTTTAGTTTTGGCCATTACTTGCTCTCTCAAAGAAAATGAATGAATGAATGTTTATTGGCCAAGTATTCACATACAAGGAATTTGCCATGGTGCTCCGCCCGCAAGTGACAACATGACATACAGTGACAGTTAGGAATGACACTTAGAACATTAAACATTAATAATAAAACACTATCGATTAAACATGTGAATTAAATAAAATACCAGAGCAAAAGGATGCTACAGATTTTTGGTTATTGAGTAGAGCTATTACTCGTGGAAAAAAATATATTTTGATGTCTGGCTGTGACAGCTTTGACAGACCGGAGTCGCCTTCCAGAGGGAAGTGATTCAAAGAGTTTGTGGCCAGGGTGAGAGGGGTCAGCGATGATCTTACCCGCTCGCTTGTGGCAGATTGTGCTTCTTCAGCTGCCGCAGGAAGTACATCCTCTGTTGTGCCTTTTTGACTGTGGAGACGATAGTGGCCCCCCATTTAAGGTCCTTGGAGATGATGGTTCTCAGGAGCTTAAAAGGCTCCACAGATCTGACAGGTGTTGTTGATGGTGAGTGGGGTGAGGGGAAGGGGAGCTCTCCTAAAGTCTACAATCAATCCCACAGTCTTAAGAGCATTGAACTCCAGGTTGTTGCGATGGCACCAGGACACCAGCTGTATCACTTCCTGTCTGTAGGCAGATTCCTCCCCATCCTGAATCAGTCCAATCAGGGTTGTGTCGTCCGCAAACTTGAGAAGCTTGACAGAGGAGTCAGTGGAGGTGCAGTCATTGGTGTAGAGAGAGAAGAGTAGAGGGGAGAGTACGCAGCCTTCCGGTGCTCCTCTGCTGAAGGTCTGCGAGTCTGAGATGTGCTTTCTCAGCCTCACATGCTGTATGTCTGCCTGTCTGTCAGGAAGCTGGTGATCCACCGACAGAGAGGTTCAGGCACAGTCATCGTGGAAAGTTTGGAGTGTAGTAGCTCTGGGACAATGGTGTTGAATGCAGAGCTAAAATCAACAAACAAAATCCTCGCAAAGGTCCCCTGTGTGTCTTGATGCTGGAGGGTGAAGTGCAGGCCCAGGTTGGCTGCGTCATCCACAGATCTATTGGCCCAATATGCAAACTGCAGAGGGTTCAGCAGGGGGTTTGTGACATTTTGCAGCTTGGCCAGCACAAGCCTTTTTAGGGTCTTCATGACTACATGACTTCATGACCCATTTCAAGGGTCTTCATGTCTGTGCGACAGGCCTGTAGTCATTAAGACAGGTAATCATTGCGTTTTTGGGTACAGGGACAATGGTGGGGACTTTGAAGCAGGCAGGGACAGTACAGGTTTGCAGGGACTAGTTGAAAATGTCTGAGTAGACCGGTGCCAGTTGTTCGGCACAGAGCTTTAGAATAGAGGGGGAAACATTCTCCGGTCCTGGAGATTTCCAGCTTTTCTGTCTCCTGAACAGCGTCTCCACCTCCTGTATTTTATTGGTGATGATGGAGAAGTGATGTTGTGCAGCACCGAGGAGGTGGGTAATTGGGTGTTAAGTGGTGATTGGAGAGTGGTGGGTGGGAAAGTGTCCAGTCTTTTGAAAAGTAATTAATGAAAGCATTTAAAATGTAAAATATGATTAATTACCTGCATTCAAATATTTTATTACATTTAGGCAGTACATTGGCACACCTAGTAGAGCTGCTTCCTCACCGATCCAGCTACCCGGGTTTAATTTTGACCTCTGGTGCTGTGTACGTGAAGTTTGCATGTTCTTTAGATGGAAGACAGCATGGATCTTTTCTCGGTGCCCCAGTTCCCTTCCACATCCCTAAGATGTATATTGTTGTACGTTAATTGGACAATGAATGAAGACGGAATAAAATGGCTGCTTGATGGTTGGTTGAGCTCAGTTAACTGAAGGGGCTGATTCTGTGTTGTATGACTCTATGGTGCTTAGAAATGTTAAGATCCAAAGAAATGAGACATGATTAGGTCATATTGTGCCTCAAACCTTTTCTACCATTGGTCCAAAGCTCCAAACACTTCCCACTCATAAACACATCACACATTTAAACACACTACCAGTTATTTAACCATAAATCACATTACTTACCCTTGCAAGAGAAAGTGGTGAGCAGCCACCAATTGCAGACCGGCAGTGTCCTTCCTCAGTGTTAATGAATTTGATTTCATTGAGAAGAGCCATGGCAGAGACTGCATTTGGTGTAGAACTGGAGAATGTTGAGTTAACAGTATATAGCTTGCTATTGATTCTTATTTCCCGTTTAAGACCTTGCTATATGTGGATTACATATATACTGCCATATGTGATTGACCAGGAATCAAATTAATATTTCAAAGCAACATGTGTGGTACTTGCTCCAGGTGTGTGGTATGAGACACATGGAGCAGCACAATTCAATCTCACAAGTTGCATAAACCATGCATTAATATTCCAATTATAAACCGTAATCCAAATTGCACTCAAGCAGTAACATTTTAAAAATCCACTGCATTTAAATTTCTGCACATTGATTAAAAAAAAGATTTTACACAATCTATGAATCCAAATTAATACTTTCTGAAGATTGTAAACTTCCAACCTACACAGACCAGAGATGCAAGACACTACAAATGCAAAATACAAACTGCTGCTGGGACTCAAAGGATCAGGGAGCATTTGTGGAGGCAGAGGGATAGTTGTTGTTCCACAATGAGCACTAATGCAGGGTGTCAACCTGAAACCTTGACTGTCGCTTTCCATCTGCATATTTTACACCATTTTTTTATTCTTTACTATCACTGCTGCATGGCTGGACTAGATATCATAATATCAAAATATCTTTCATCAATTTGTTTAAAGTATAAACATTTATATCCAATCTGGCCGTGCAGCAGTGATCGTGAAGAATAAAAAAGGCAAATCATTATGAGGACGGAAATGGATAGTCGAGGTTTCAGGTCGAGATCCTGCATCAGTCCTCGACATGAAACAACATCACTCCCTCTCCCTCCACATATGTTCCCTGGTCCACAGAGTTTCATCATCCACCCTGCAGCCAATCCATATCCTAACACCATCCCAGCTACTGCAATCCTCACATGGTGAACTCTCTGGTCCGAGAACACAGATGCAATTATTAAGAAAGCTCATCAGCGCCTCTACTTCCTGAGAGGATTACGGAGAGTCGGTCTGTCCAGGAGGACTCTCCCTAACTTCTATTGGTGTACAGTAGAGAGCTTGCTGACCGGTTGCATCGTGGCTTGGTTCGGCAACTTGAGCGCACTGGCAAGGAAAAGACTACAAAAAGTAGTAAACACTGCCCAGTCCATCATCGGCTCTGACCTTCCTTCCATCGAGGGGATTATCACATTCACTGCCTCAAAAAGGCTGGCAGCATCATCAAGGACCCACACCATCCTGGCCACACACTCATCTCCCTGCTACCTTCGGGTAGAAGGTACAGGAGCCTGAGGACTGCAACGACCAGGTTCAGGAATAGTTATTCCCCACAGCCATCAGGCTACTAAACCTGGCTCGGACAAAACTCTGAACATTAATACCCCTTTATCTGTTATTTGCACTTTATCAATTTATTCATTCATGTGTGTATTTACTTATATAATGGTATATGGACACACTGATCTGTTTTGTAGTCAATGCCTACTATGTTCTGTTGTGCTAAGCAAAGAAAGAATTTCATTGTCCTGTCAGGGACACATGACAATAAACTCTTGACTTTTGACTCTGACTTTGACTTACCCGTGACTGGCTTTCAATCTGTGTGATACCACAGTAACATGTCCCAGTTCAGGTAAATGTTAAGAAAATTGACAGCATTTTTCTGTCAGTTAATGAAAAATTAACAGAAAGTCATGGTCCTTGATACAGCTAAATTACAAAGTTATCAAAAGACTGCACACGTATTTTAGAATATACTTGTTATTTAGAGCATTCAAAAAACATTAAATTTAGTTCATAAGCCCAATGAGCAGAATTAGCCCATTTTCAAGTCAGTTCAAGTTTATTGTCATATGCACAACTACAGTGAGGTACAATTACAATAAAATCCTCACTGGCAGCGGCATCAAGGGCATATAAATTCAGTCAACGCACAAAAACAAGGACAAGAAAGGTTTAGAGGGGTATGAGCCAAACACTGACAGGTAGGCCTAGTATAGGTGGGTCATCTTGGTTGACATGGGTTACTTGGGTCGAGGGGCCTGTTTCCATGCCATTAGACCCCATGGCTCTGTAACATAAATGATACATAAATTATACATTAATGCATGCAACCTGCAATTAATGCAATCCATTGCTGAGGAATCTTAAAGCATTCCACGGGGCACAGGAGCAAAGGACAAGTAGAAAACGTAAGTGTTGTAACCTGCAGGAGGATTCCTGTCCTGGACTCTCAAGCGATAAGCCTGATTCAGATAATTTTCTTTAATTTGGGATGAAGTATGTCATTCCTGCCTTATCATGGCCTGCTTTTCCACCTATGGCCTGCACTATTTGCCTGGAGGGTACAGAATCTGTATGGGTCTTTGAGCAAATAGGTTTTTTATTTGAATTCCTTTGTGTAGCACACAAAAGAACAATGCACAATGTGAAATAATATCTAGCCCCCCAAATGTAAAAAATATGCCAATAATTAAGAGTTACTTTGAAATGGGCAGGCCATAGTTTTTTTTAATGATATTGTTCATTTCTGTGAGATATAATCAAGAAATTCAAGCAATTTATTTAAACTTGAGCCAGATAAATGCCATTTTAGAGAAGCTCTTGGAGAACTGCCACATCTGGGACAGTAATTTCTGTTTACCCCTCATTGCTCAGTCACCAGAAGTATCCGACCAGGTTTCACATAAGTAGCAATAAGTGGTTTTTACTGTTTTTGTTACGTTTACAGGGTAGTTTATTGTCAACGTGCACTGAGATACAGTAAAAAACCTTTTGTTGCGTGCTATCCAGTCAAGTAGTCTTGTTCACTTCATCATTAATTCTAAGTTCCCGTGGTTTGTTCCAGGAAGCTTGTTTGATATTGCAGTGCATAAATGAGGGTTTCTATGATTTTTGAGTGTTTGACAATTTACTTAATATAGCCTCTATTTACTTAATATATTTTTTGTTTAAGAATTTTTATTCATTGTACTTTCTGTGTATAAGTAATCCATTCTGTTCTAAAATTGCTCATGTAGCATCACCTCTACCTTTTCTCCTCCATCACACGTCTGCACCTGTCCACAAATGGACCCTACTATGCAAGTGTTTATAATGCAGAGAAAGTAGAATATGTCAGCAGCTGACAAAACAAAGTGGAGGTTTCACGCGGATCGAGCTAGGGTTCATTATATTTTACAATACCAAAGTTGAAAGTTCATCTCATAAAGAAGTGCAAATAAAATAGCATGCCCTTCAAAGATGATATATTTCTTTTAGGTAGCAGTTAAATTTACCTCACCTGTTCTGATAACATGGTTAACAATGTAGCTGGAATTTCCATCCTTTACCAATTGAAATATAGAATCATAAATATTACAGTAATGCAATTATTATATGAAATAATGTAAGATAGTTACCGGATAATTAAGACATTTCTCATCACCCAAGTTCAAGATATTGCATTTCTCGTATCACAACACACTGTTCAAAATTCCAGTTTTAATTAATAAAGTAATGTTTTCTCATAGATTTTATGTGTTACAAGTATCGTTTTATATATATCTGATATAGCTCATGTAAATCCTGTTAGGTTTAACCAGTAATGTTGACTTAGATTGGCAAACCCCGAAATCCAAACTAAAACTTAGCTTGACCTCTGCAGAAAGTAGTCTGCCTATGCCAGATGGCAAGCTCTTATTTTGCACCTTGAACCCTTTGCCCTCACCAGAAAAAAAATTTCCATTTAAATAGCTGTCGATTTTGGTGAAAAGGGGCCTTTTGTGAGGGCAAAGAGTTGAAAACTGTATAAAAATGACAAAAAGAGTGCTATCCCAGTTATAATAGAATTATTAATTGCACTTTAGAATACATAAAATCTTCAGAGATGTTGTCATGTGCACACTTCAAAGTGATATACTTTCTCTATGATACTTATGTACATCAGGCAACGTTTCTTCTCTTTGCAGTTTTTATTTGTCCTCTTCCAATTTATTTTTTACCTTTCTTATGGTTTTCATTCATTAATGTTTTTCTGAATAAAATCTTTATATGCCGACTTTCTTTGGTCTTAGATTATCCTGTTATAAATTGAGGATCTTTTTCTAAAAAACCTGGAAAGATATTTTCTCTCTTTTCATGTCTTTGATGTTATATGCTACAATACCAGTTGTACCTTCATATTTACTGTTATAAATTCTTATATTTTAGCTTTTGAACCCTCTTTAACACACCATATTGTAAGATATTTGTTACAAAGTTATAATATTTGGGTGGAAACTATATGGATCTGTTTTCAATATGTTATATTTACTATGATATAGAATTAAACAGCTTTTTATTCATGATGAATCAGTTTATGTTAATATCTGGTATGAATTATTTCATTGTTATCATTATGAATGTTTATTCAGCTTCATGAGCTTCTTTCTAATGTTCTACCATTAGTCTTTCTGTCCAAAGCATACTGGGCCAAACTTGGAATACTAACCTTTCCCCCACCACTCAGCCTTGATCCCAATATAAAGGTTTCTCTAACTATTCTTCTATGCTTATGTCTGCTTTGAATTCATTTTAAGATCACTGTGGATTTGCCCATTATGTTTCATCTCCTGCCCTTTTGTAATATTGTACCTAGGTCTCTCTCCTCCGATACAGTCTTTTCTGCCCTCAAATTAGCCTTCAATATCCTTCTCATAAAATTAACTCTTCTATCCCAGCTATCATCTTCATAATGATAACTTGATAACTTTTGCTATCATCTTCAACTTGGAGAAGAAATGTGACATTTCCACAGAATAATTCAAGATGCAGGATATTGTTGGGGCAATAAACAAACTGCTTGAAGAACTCAGCCAATTAAGCAGCATCTATCAATAACTCCTATACCTTCTTCCCAATGGTCGGCATGAAAGGAGAATATGGCCAGGGTGGCGTGGGTCTTTGATGATACTAGCTGCTTTTTTGAGGAAGTTGTATTATCTTCCAATTTTTCTCATATTTTTGGATTTGTGATTCTATATCTGGGCTAAACTTTTGACCGATAGAATTCTTCAGTCTGTGTTGAAATAGGTTTCCTAAAGCTTAAAATTTGTTTTATTAAGCTAATTGTAAGGTTTGCTGACTAAATTAAATAATAGTCTCTGAGGTAACTATCTTAAAATCAGACCAGTTATAGGATCTGTAAAATATATATTTCAGTCAATCAAATCAAGCAGCATCCACTGAGTTCATCTAGCAGTTTATTGGTTTCTCTGCATTTGCAGTCTCCCGTGTCTAGATTTTATTGGGATTGTGATACAAAAAAGAGCTAGATCAGTGCCTGGTACCAGTTTTCACTGAGTTAATATTGAACCATCATATGATGATATATCGCTCAAAAAGCAGGTGACTGAATTAGAGAATTAATTAGTGAAATGTGTATTGAGTAGAATGGTATATGACACTTTGTTCAGCATCCTATTTGACCCTGAGCTGAATTTCTAACTGAGTATTCACACCTTCATAAAATTAGCCTTCTTGCACCTTTCGAACATAGACCATCTTTGTTCTGCCTCAGCCTGTCTGTTGCTGAAAACTCACAAGTTATTATTTACCTGAAGTCTCAACTCTGATGAGCGTTGTAGTCATCTTCTACACTCCCTGAACCTGAACTCATCCAAAACTCTGCTGCCCATATCCTAACTTATAATGTTTCTTTCATCCATTACCCTTTTTCTTCATAACATGCATCCAGGGATCAGAAAGATTATAATTTGTAAAATTCTTTTTTTTTTCTTTTCAAAATGATCCATGGTCTCTCCCATCTCTTTCTCTGCATTTTCCGACAATCCTGACAACTCTGTGTTCCATGTTCTTGATTTTTTCAAATATTGCCTTTGTTCACCCATTATTGTAAACTTTATTGCATAAGGTCTGATGTACCCTCCCCATATGTTCCCAGTTATTTTCTCCTGCTGTTTAAGATTCCTGAAACCTTTCTTTGTTGACTATAGTCATAAGAAATCGATCCAAATAACACGCTCATTAGTTTGATACCATTGTAGTCTGATTAAGTTCCTGAGATAGAATCTGGAACATTTAACAGAATGAAATGAACTGTTCAGAGATGTGTTTTTATTGTTACTAATTTCGCAGCTGTTTTGTATGAGGACAATCCATAAATCACGTTCACAAGTTATAGGAGTAGAATTAGGCCATTTGGCCCATCGAATACACTCTGTCATTCAATCATAGCTGATTGAACTAAGAACTAAGATGACGTCAACGACGGCTGCCACGGTGCTCCTTGCTGTTTTGTCTGTGTTTGTTCATTTGTGTCATCTATGGAAATCCCACAAAGATTACTTTCAGGAGGGAGGAACTCATTAACATCAGACATTTGGTTCCTCCAAACATGTTCCCTTATTGGATTATTTGGATAGATGTCAGCAGTGGTTATGTCCAAGGCCGTGAGACGTAGGAGAACCTGGGGGAAGCGCTCTGGTGCACTCGTCCGACTCCTGCAACGAGGATTATTCACACCGCTCCCGAGTATATTCCTTGGAAACCTATGTTGTCTCAACAACAAAGTGGACGAACTCCAACTCCTGTGCCAAACAAACAAGGACTTCTCTTGATCCGCTGTCCTGTGCTTCACCGAGACCTGGCTGTGTGTGTCGACCCCGGACAATGCGCGGCAACTCCCTGGCTTTCAACTACACAGAGCGGACCGCGAACCGGAGGCAGCAGGGAAATCAAGAAGCAGTGGAATATGCACCGTCAAATTCCTTGTATGGATACATGCTTGGCTAATAAATTTATTCTGATTTCGATTTTGATTCTGAAGAAGGGTCTCGACCCGAAACATCACCTATTCCTTCGCTCCATAGATGCTGCCTCACCCGCTGATTTTCGACAGCATTTTTGTCTACCTTTGATTTTTTTCAACATCTGCAGTTCTTACTTAAACTGATTCTGAATCTAATCTCTATCAACCATGCCATGATAGCTTTGACTTCCAATGCATATCTATAAATCTATGCTATGCGAAATGTAGACACAAAATGCTGGAGTAACTCAGCAGAACAGGCAGCATCTCTGCAGCGAAGGAATGGGTGACATTTTGGGTCTAAACCCTTCTTCAAACTGTGTCTACCTTTAAACCAGCATGTGCAGTTTTTTCCCACACATTCTATGCTATGTGAAATATTAGTATAATCTTCCTGAAAACTTGGACTGGTAGCAAAGTAATTTAAAGTTATTGGGGTATGTGCAAATAATTTTCCTACGGGCAAATATCATAGTCCACAGAAGACAGATCTCATGTCTTCAGATGGCCTTTCCGTGCTTTCATTCCAAACTATCATCTTCACAGAGAATGGCCAGACTAGCATTTGTAAGCAAAGAAATATGTAATAATGCCAGGAACTCCATTTTTTGTAACAGGTCCCATAGTTGGTCTCATATTAAGAGACTATCATTTAATTGAATTTATAGTCAGCAAACCTTACAATGAGCTTAATTAAACAATTTTAAAGCTTTATGAAACCTTCAATTTCAACAAAGAATTAAGTATTCTATTGGGCAAAAACTGAACCCAGATATGGAATCACAAATCCAAAAGCATGAGGAAAATTGGAAGATAATTCCTCAAAACTGCCTCAAAAAAGCAGCTAGAATCATCAAAGACCCCCACCACCCTGGCCACATTTTCTTGTCACCCCTACCATTGGGAAGATGGTACAGGAGTTCATTTTAGTTTATTGCCACATGTACTAAGGTACAGTGAAAAGCTTTTGTTGTGTGCTATCCAGTCAGCAGAAAGCCAATACAGTACATGATTACAATTGAGCCATTTACAGTGTACAGATACATGATAATGGAATGACTTTTATGGCAAAGTAAAGCCAGCGAACTCCGATTAAGGATAGTCCGAGGGTCACCAAAAAGGTAGATAGTAGTTCTATGCTCTTGGGCTGTGGTAAGATGATTCAGTTGCCTGATAACAGCTGGGAAGAAACTGTCCCTATAATCTGGAAGTGTGTGTTTTCTCACTTCCATACCTTTTGCCCAATGGGAGAGGTGAGAAGAGGTCGTGGCCAGGGTGCGACTCGTCCTTGACAATGCTGCTGCCTGACCAAGGCAACATGAGGTACAAATGGAGTCTATAGAAGGAAAATTGGTTCATGTGATGGTGTGGACTGCATCCACAATTCAGTGCAATTTCTTGCGGTCTTGGATGGATATGTTCCCAAGCCAAGCTGTGATTCATCCTGATAAATGCTTTCTATGGTGCATCTGTAGATGTTAGCGAGAGTGTAGGGGGCATGATGAGCTTACTAAGCCTTCTGAGAAAGTGGAGGCATTGGCTTACTTCCTTGGTCCTTGCTTCAATATGGGTGGTCCAGGAGATCTTATTGGTAATATTGACTCCCAGGATTTTGAAGTTTTCAACCATCTCTACTTCGGCACCGTCAATGCAAACTTTGCTCTGCTTTGGCATTGAGTACAGTACCCCTATACATTCAAGTTCAAGAATAACTAGTTCAACACTAACCTCAACTATGAAATGTGGACTGTGTTTGGTTGCACTCAAGACTAGGGTTTTTAGCACTAGTATTGGGGTCACTATTTAACTAAGACTGTCACACAAGAGGCTTTTTCCACCAATGCAATAATCCACTACTCACCTATAACCCCCAACTGCACAGGCGCAGCTCATGTCCCCTCATCCCTAGCACTCTCTCCCCCTCCTCTTCACCCTCCCTCTTCTTTCCCCTCTCCAATCTCTACCTCACCTCTCTCTCCCTCTCCTTTCCCCTACCGTCAGTCACTCCCTCCCTCCCTCCATAACTCCTCTCCCCTCCCTATCCCTCTATCCACCACCTCCCCCATTCCTCACCTCCCCTATCCCCCACTATCCCTCCTCACCTCCCTCACTGCCCTTCTCTCACTCTATTTCCCACTCCCTACCTCCCCCCTCCTCTACTCCCCCCCTCCTTCCCTATATTCCCCCTCCTCCCCCACTCTCCTCACCTCCTTCTTTTCCCTCTCATCCTACCCTCCCCCAATCCCTCCCTCACCTCTCCTTTCCCCTACCCTCAGTCCCTCCCTTCCTCCCTCCATAACTACTCTCCCCTCCCTATTCCCCTCCTCTCCCTCTATCCCCTCTCGTCCCCCATTCTCCCTCCCCAGGATCTCGAGGTTGCCGCTCCTCTTGTGGACGGGAGGGGGGAGAGCTCGGAGAGGGGGGTATCACAGGGGAGAAGGGGCAGGAGCCAGCGAGGGGGACCAGAGGGGAACGGGCTGGAGCTGCGGGGAATTGCGTTGGCGGTGCATTTGGGACTCACAGCGGGCGCTGGGCCCTGCTGCTTCCAGTCCCTCCGAAAATTGTGTCCGGTTGGAGAGCTCCGGCGGCCATCCTCAGCTCCGGGAAAGAAGCGATGGCGCAGGAAGGGGGCGGACCGTCCCGCGGAGTGACCGGAGAAGAGTCCAATCCGAGCAGCGCTGACTGGCTGGAGAGGAGATCGATCTGCGCAAGCGCGGCTTTTACGATTCTTAAACCTCGCTAACTTTTACAATAGACCACCGATCGGAACGAAACTTGGTGCACTCGCATCACAGGAGAATGGTGAGTGAGCTGGCGAAATATCGTAGCGCTATCGCGTATCGTAAATAGAAAAAACGCGCAAGATCAGAGTTTTGATTATGTATAGATATTGTTTATTATCTACAGTATGTACATTATTTTTCAGGCCTATTATGTGCTGCAAGAATTTCATTGCTCTGCTGTCGGTACATATGACAATTAATCACTCGTGACTTACCAAACTAAATAATACACCAATTTAATTCAACCAAGGTGATAAATCAAAATAAATGACCATCTTTGCCATTTAAGTGTTACTAGTGGAAGAGAGACTCCTACCCATATATTCTTTACTTTGGTGTTCCATCCATCGACCAATCATAAATTGCTTTGTCACTGTTGAAAACACATTAATTTCTGCAGATTTTCTTTAAATTCATTACCTAGAACCCCTTTTTTCCAATACAGATGGAAGAAAGTGAACATAGTCCAAAAGGTCTATCTCCAAAAGAAAAGGAATCGGAGTTAAGTCATCAGACGGGCATCTCATCTTCAGCAGAAGTAGATTCTGCTACTGAGAAGAAATTGTTAGCACAGGTAATAAAGTATAAATGTTGTATTAACTTTTTACATGGCATTTATTGTAGGAATAAACAGGGTAGGGATCCAGTTTGTATAATGCTGAAAAGACAAATCAAATATGTAAATAAATAATTTACAAACCATGATGCAGAAAATCTGAGATAAAATCAGAAAATGTTGAAATGCATTTGGGACTCACAGTCAGTGCGTAAGACAGCATCCTCTCACATCTGCAACGTCAAGGAAGATGAAAGCCTCCTGAAAGTAGCAGAAAACTACATGTCTAGAACTGATGATGAACTTGAGATAGTGCTATAATTCAAAATAATGCAACCAAAAGATAATAAATCCCTTGAATTATTAGGTTTTGAAGGAGGCAGCTAGGGGGATAGTTGGATATGCTAGTTGAATGCACAGAAGGTGGCACAATGACACAGCTGTAGAGTTGTTGCCTTATAGCTCCAGAAACCCAGGTTCGATCCTGACAAAAGGTGTTGTCTGTACAGAGATTATACGTTCTCCCTGTGACCAGGTGGGTTTTTTCCGGATGCTCGGATTTCCTCCCACACTCCAAAGAAGTATAGTTTTGTTGGTTAATTGGCTTCGGTAAATTATAAATTGTATAATTTATATGGAATGTATAAATTGTAATGTATAATGTATAAATTGTAATGTATAAAATAGTGTTATGGGCCTGTCCCAATTGGGCAATTTTTGGGGCGACTACAGGTGACTGCCGCAAAATTTTCAACATGTTGAAAATTTTTCGACAACAGTGGCGACAATTTATGCTGTCATAGTTTGCTGGAGTTTGACGTAGGTGTTGTCGCCAGGTGTCGTAGGTGTATTCCATTAAAACTAGTTTCCAGCAGTCACCTAAGTGGAACAGCCCCTTTAGTGTAGAGGGGTGATCGCTGGTCAGTGTGGACTGGATAGACTGAAGGGCCTGTTTCTGCGTTGTATCTCTAAACTAAACTAGTTGTCCTTTTTAAGAAATGAGGGAGATAGAAAGTGGAAGACCAGTAGTCTGACATAAGTAGTAAAGAAAATACTAGAATCTATAGTTGAGGAAGTGGTAACAGGGCACTTAGAGATAATATTAGAATTAAGCAGAGAAAACATAGAAGGGGGAAAACAAACCATTGCAGAAGCAGACACAAAATGCTGGAGTAACTCAGGGGCTCAGGCAGCATCTCTAGAGAACATGGATAGGTGACATTTTGGCTTCATTAGACTGGAGAAAATCATCCATTGAGTGCTGTCTGTGGAGGCAAAGGTATGGCTGACATTTTGGATGGAGAACTTTCATCAGGGCTGAGTGTAGAGCGGAGATAGCAAGTATCAAGAGGTATATTATCCACACACCACACCTTCTGATTTCTATAATCCACACACTTAATCTTCCGGTTCTCCTGATTGCTTCTTCAACTGGTTCATTTTGCCCATTCTTAGGCCCCCTTCGGCCATGGCTGACCATGGGTGTCTCCAGGGTGCTATTCCCTATATGGAAGACGCTGTGCATGACTTTGCTTAATGTGGGGAGACTGGTGCTCAGACAGCCACCCACCACAGTCCTTGACAGATCTGGGTCAGGATCCAGTGGCATGGAGTCCAAGACAACCGGAGACCCTTTTCTGCTCCAACCTTCATCTGCCTTCCCAGCCGTTGTGACGCTCCACTGAGGTCAGCCATCGTCCTCCACCTGTTCCACTGTTGCGGTCTTGATTGGATTGCTCTTTGTCAGATGATGGTGTTAAACGCTGAGCTGTAATTAATGAATAACAGCCTGACATATGAGCTTCTGTTGTCCAAGTGGTTCAGAGCGGAGTGGAGAGCCAGTGAGATCGCATCCACATTGATATGTTGTGGCGGTAAGCGAACTGCAGCGGGTGAGGTTCTTGTCAAGGTAGGAGTTGATATGCGTCGTAATCAACCTCTCAAAGCACTTCATCACCACAGACGTTAGTGCCACTGGCGATAGTCATTGAGGCACATCACCTTGCTCTTCTTGGGCACCGGTATTATTGATGCCCTTTTAAAACAGTTGGGAACCTCAGACCTCAGAGGTGAGAGGTTGAAAATGTCCATGAAAACTCCAGCCAGTTGGTCCGCACAGGTTTTCAGAATACGGCCGGGTATACATCAGGTCCAGACTCTTTCCGAGGGTTCACCCCCCGCTTAAAGGATCTTCTGACGTGGGCCTCTGTGACTGTGACTGAAATACCATCACGGCGAATTGGGGCTCGGGAAGCCACTTCAGTGTTCTCCCTATCAAAGCGTGCGTAAAACGAATTGAGCTCTTCAGGGAGTAATGCTTCGCTGACAATTGAGCTGCCTCCTGATTTCGCCTTCTAGGAGGTGATGGCATTCAAGCCCTGCCACAGTTGCCGAACATCCGTCTCATCCTCCAGCTTGGAGCAGAAGTCCCTTTTGGCCTTTTTGATGGCCTTACCAAGGTCGTATCTGGACTTCTTGTAGACCTCTGCATCTCCAGACCTGAATGCCCGGGATCCAGATTTCAGAAGAGTGCGGATCTCATGAAGGTTCTGGTTAGGAAACACTCGGAAGGTTTTTGTTGGGACGGAATCCTCCACACATTTCTTTATGAAGTCTGTAACGACTGTGGCTTATTCATTCAGGTCCGTTGCCGAGTCCCTGAACATTGCCCAGTCTACAGACTCCAAACAGTCCTAGAGGTGTTCCTCTGCCCCCACCCCCTCCTCCCCCGACCAGCTCTATACAGTCATCACCTCTGGGGTGCTCTCTTCAATTGGAAGCTCTTCAAGCAGCAGCACCGCAGTATGGTCGGATTTACTGACGTGAGGGCGAGGGATAGAGCGATAGGCGTCTTTGATGGTCCAGTAGCAGTGATCGAGGGTGTTTGATCCTCTGGTGCTGCAGGAGACATGTTGGTGGAAGTTAGGGAGTGATTTCTTCAGGTTGGCTTTGTTGAAGTCCCCGGCTATGGTGGTAAACGCCTCGGGGTAAGCCGTCTTGTGCTTGTTGACCACGGCGTGCAGCTCCCCCAATGCCAAATGGACATCAGCCTGGGGTGAGATGTAGACCACGGTCAGGATGATGGAGGTGAATTCCCTCAGTAGGTAGAAGGGGCGGCACTTCACAGCTAGGTGTTCCAGGTGTGGAGAGCATGAGTTGGACAGGACTGCCATGTCTGAGCAACATGCAGAGTTGACCATGAGGCAGATGCCCCCTCCTCTCCCTTTCTCAGATGCCAATGTACGGTCCATGCGATGGATGGAGAAACCTTCAGGCTGGACTGCTGAGTCTGGGGAGCTGGGGTTGAGCCTTGTCTCTGAAACAGAACACAGAGCATTCCCTCAGCTCCCTTTGGTAAAGCAGCCTTGCCCTTAAGTCCTCCACTTAAATGATGAGGACCAAGCAACCTATCTTTGTTTTTTCCCAAGGAGAGGATGTGCGAGAGTAGACGTGCAGGAAATGAAGGAAATGTCTTTGATGACTCCATCAGCAATGATAGTGGGGATGTCACTTTTCCAGAAAAAGGTGGACATTTCATCTTGAGAACAGATGCAACATGATGGAGAAACTGAGGGAAAGGGATAGTGCCATTACAAGGAGGCAGGACATATAGTCTAGTAGCAGTGGGAGTAGGTATGTTTATAGTAGATATCGGTGGCTAGCTTCTCTCCGAGATTTGGAAAAGAAAGCAAAGCGTAAAGAAGTGAAGGGTGGCATAGTGCAGCGGTAGAGTTGCTGCCTCACAACGTCAGAGATTCGAGCTCATTCCTGACTACAGTTGCTGTTTGGCACAAATATTGTAGGCATCATGTTTGGCACTAATATTGTAGGCCTGTTCCTGTACTGGACTTTTCTACGTTCTGCATTCTCTTTCTCCACAGGTGCTGACTGAGTAGTGCTAAGAACTGTTAAAATGCCCTCTTCGTACTATTAAAGATTTAATTTCTAATGTTGTTGCAAAAGTACACAAATACTGTAACTATCATAATCGTTCAAAATAACTCATTTTTCTAGTTGGCAAGTTTTTTTGGAAAACATGTGAGAAAACATTTGTTTTTCACTTTCGTGTTTCTTCACAAAAGGAAGCTGGATCTCAGGATAGAGATCGACTCATGGAAGAGCTGAAAAATCTAAGGAAGAAAGACAAGGAGCAAAGAAAAATTATAAAAGAGTAAGTGTCCAAGAATGTTATCTGAAGCATACAAATCAATAGCAGTACATGTTAGGGGAAAATGTATCATTGGTTGCAAGCACTAACTGCATTCAAGAGCATTAACAGCTACAAAAGACTCAATGTTCTGGAATAACTCAGCGGGTCAGATAGCATGTCTGGAGGACATGGAAAGGGCCTGTCCCACCGACATGCGTTTGCATGCATCTAGCGCGACCAAACGTGATCGCTTGTGGCGTACTGCCTCGCGGGGCCGGTCCCAATTCGAACCGCGGCGGTGTATGGAGTTGTGCGGGGCTGGTCCCGTCATCAATCAGCTGGGCAGGAGGCGGGCTGACTGAAATTGAACGTCGCACGGAGTCGGGCGGTGACGTCATCACGCAACGACACGCCAGGCGGTGACGTCATCGCGCAACGCCACGCACTAGGCGTATGCCGTCAAGACGCTGCGTAGGACGTCGAGAAGCTGCGTACGTCCTCAATGCGGCTGCGGGCCATTGGGGCGTGGAATTTTTGGACAGTGTCAGTTTTTCGGAGCCCCGGGCGATGTTGGGACCAGCCCCGCACAGCTCCATATGCCTCTGCCGATCGCATGCTGATGGGACAGGCCCTGAAGGGTGACACTTCTTCAGACTGATTTTGTGGTGGCGGGGGGGGGGGGGTTGTAGAAGAAAGCTGGAAGAGAGGAAGGGTAGGACAAAGTCTAACAGGTGAAAGGTTGATAGAAACATTTCAGGTCTTGACCCAAAGCATCACCTATTCCTTTCCTTCAGAGATGCTGCCTGACCTGCTGAGTTACTCCAGTATTTTGTTTCCATCTTCAGTATAAACCAGCATTTACAGTTCCTTCCTAAACAGGGAAAAGGTTGATACAGGTGAGGTTTTTTTTTTGATAGGCAGATGATTGGACAAAAACTAGAGATGAAAAGACAATGTGTCAGACAAAAGGATTGAAGAGTTATGAATTCTGAAGCTACAGGAAGGAATGTAGGTGGAATGGAAGGGGGAGGGGAGAAATAGGTGCAGGTCCAGGTGAAGGTGCAGGATAGATGGGGGAGGTATAAATTAGGGAGGGGGGAGAAGGGAGAGGGGAATGTTTTGTAGTTGCCTAACATTGGAGAATTCAATGTTCAATGTAAGCTACCCAAGCAGAATATGAGGATTTGTTCCTCCAGATTGCATGTGGCCTCACTCTGGCATTGGAGGAGGCCCGGGACTGAAAAGTCAGGATGGAAATGAAAAGAGGTGTTAAAACAGTTAGCAACCGGGGGATCCAGTAGGTATTGGCGGATCGAGCACAAGTGTTCATCAAAACGGTCGCCGAGTCTATACTTGCCGATGTACACAAGGCCACATCGGAAACACTGGATGCAGTAGATGAGGTTAGAGGAGGTTCACGTAAACCTCTGTCTCATTAGAAAGAACGGTTGAATTACTGGTGGGTAAATACGGACCATGCACCAACATGGTTAAATATAGAAAAGGAAGATTGCCTTCCTTTTAACGTAGGTTCGATAATTTTCGCACCAATAGAAGTACAAAAAAAAATCTATAAGGACAACATAATAATATATAATAATAGACGTATTTGGAAACAAATTGTTAAGACTTTACATTTAGATAATCTCTCATTTAGATTACCAATTAGGAATAACCCATCGTTTAGGCCTCCCATGTTGGATGGGGGGTTTAGACAATGGGATGATTTAGGAATTACAAGAATAGAACACCTTTATAGAAAAGGAAAATTTCTTTTATTCCAAGAGGTACAAGACATTTATGGACTATCTCAACAACATTTGTTTAGATATCTACAAATTAGAGATTATATTAAATCAAATACACAAGATTATAAAAATAAAGAAGCAGGATTGTTAGACGATTTATTTAATTTATACCCAAATACAGAAAAATTAATAGCTTATATATATAACATCATTTTGGATAAGGAGAATCCAACAACGGAAACATATCGTCAAGCATGGGAAAATGACATAGGATTAGCTATAACAAAAGAAAACTGGGAAGAAACTTTACAACGTATACACCGATGTTCATTAAACGCCAGACATATATTGATTCAATTTAAAGTATTATATAGGTTACATTATTCAAAAGTTAAATTAAATAGTATCTTTCCGAAGCTTTCTGCTATCTGTGACAAATGTAAGAAAACAGAGGCAAATTTAATACATAGTTTTGTCACATGTCCTAAATTGAATCATTATTGGACAGAAATTTTTAAAGTTATTTCTGAAGTTATAAAAGTTAAATTGGACCCCAACCCAAAGTCAATAATATTTGGAATTCCGGACTTACAGTTATCACTTACAGTAAATCAAAGAAATTTCTTTGATTATTGTTTGATAATTGGGAAAAAAATTATATTGAAATTTTGGAAGGGAACACTATCCCCCACAACTAAAATGTGGGCAGCAGAGATGATGGAGACGCTACATCTGGAAAGAATTAGATTTGTCCTATTGGACAGGTATAATTCTTTTGAACAGATATGGTCTCCATATATATTGTATCTAGATAAGTAGCTGTTCTTGGCAACACGGCTCGACGTGCCCCCCGCGGGATCTGATGAGAATAATGTATTTTTAAAATGGAAGTAACATGTCTTTACTGATACCATCATTTGTAGTAGAGTTATTAATAATACATATTGTGATCTTTTATTTATATATATAATATAGGCAGAGGTTAAAAAAATTTTTTTTTATTTTTTATTTTTTTTTTTTTTTTTTTTTAGTTCTTTTCTCTTCTTTTCTTTTTTACAATTATCAAATTATTAGTTAACTATACCCTCATTGATTTATAAGCTACTTTTTCTTTATCTTTATTTCTAAAAAAAATAATAGATAAGTATTATTAATGTTTTACATGTATGATAAAATGAATTATCTGATATCTGTAAACTTGTTTAAGGTATCGTAATTGATTATCTTTAATAAAAAAATATTATATAAAAAAAAAAAGAAAGAACGGTTGAGGTCCCTGGATGGAGGTGAGGAAGGAGGTATAGGTACAGGTGTCACTTCTCCCGCAGTTGCAGGGGATAATAACTGGGGTGGGGGTGTTTTGGATGGGAAGGGTTGAATGAACCGAGGAATTGTTGAGGGAGTCGTCTATGCAAAAGATGGAAAAGGGTGGGGATGGGAAGATGTGGTGGTAGGATCATGTCAGAGGATGATGTGTTGGATGCAGCGTGTATTGAAAGGTGAGGACCAGGGGAACTCCAAACATCTAGGGGGAGAGGGAGTGAGAAAACAAAGGAGACAGCTGAGGGATCCATCTATGACAGTAGGGGGGAATCCACATCCACTAAAGAATGAGGACATCTCAGATGTCTTATAGAAAGCATCATCTTGGGAGAAGATACAGCGAAGATGGAGAAATTGAGAGTGGGGGTTAGAGTATTTGCAAGAAACAGGGTAGGAGGAAATATCATCCATTGGGAGTCCATTGGATTGCAGTAGAGATCAATCAATAGTTTGGCCCCTGTGTGTTGGAGACAGAGAAATCAACAAAGGTGAAAGAAGTGTCAGATATTCCAAATGAAATCAATGAATTCTGCACAGATGCAGGAGGCTGACCCGATGCAGTCGTCAATGAGGCAGGGAAAGAGTTGGGGATGGTCCTCGTATGCGTGCAGAACAAGGACAGTTCAGCGTAACCAACAAAAAGGCAAGCATAGTTCTGGCCAATGTGAATGCCCATGGGTGCACCTTTGACTTGGAGAAAGTGAGAACAGTCAAAGGAGAAGTTATTGAGGGTGAGGACAAGTTCTGTCAGGCGGAGGAGAGTGTTACTAGAGGGAAATTGATTGGGTCTCTTTTCGAGGAAGAATCGGAGGGCCTTGAGACCTTCCTGGTGAGGGGTTGAAGGTATAAAGGAACTGGATGCCCATAGAAAAGATGAGGCAATAGGGCCTGGAAGCTGAAAGTTGAATGGCATGTGAGGTATCTCAGATGTAGCTTGGAAGGCACTAGGCAAAGTAGCATAGGATGAAATTCAGGTATTTGAAGATGAGTTCTGTGGGACAGGAGCATGCAGAAACGGTGGGTCTGCCAAGGCAGTCCTTTTTTTTTGTGGATTCTGGGAAGGAGATAGAAGTGGGCAGGGCTGGGCTTGGGAACAATTATGGTTGGAGACTGGAGGGGAGATGACCAGAGATGATGAGATCGGAAACACTCTGGGAGATGATGGTCAGGTGTTTGTCTGTGGGGTTATGGTAAAGAACTGGTATGAGAGTGTCTGAGAGCTGGTGCCTTGTCACAGCAGGGTCTAGGTCAACATGCCAGACAACGACCCCACCATCTTTGTCGGCTGTTTAGTAACAATTTTGATATTGTTGCTGAGTAAGCGGAGGGCATTAATAGCTGGTGCACTCTACTCTGATCATTTGGTTCATTAACCAACATGGAATAAACTTAAGGGGCTGTCCCACTGCGGCGACCTAATCCGCGAGTTCAGAAGAGTTTGCCCTCGACATACTCGCACCATGGTCGACACGAGGTCCTAAGAGGTCTTTGTAACTCTCCTTCATGCTCGAGAGTAGTCCCCGCATACTCGAGGTCTCAGCTACGTCGCGGTGTATTTTTCAACATGTTGAAAAATGCCCGCGAGTATAAAAGGTTGCCATGGAAAAAAATCGATTTTTTTTTTTCTAGTCGTAGGTTTAGTCGAGGTGAGTCGTAGTAGGTCGTCATGTTATTCGTAGGTAATCGAGGGTAGTCGAACGTAGTCGAAGATAGTCTTCAACATAGTCGAAGGGAGGTCGAAGGAGATCGACGGAGGTCGTCTTCACTCTCCACTATTCTGAGTCCAATTTTCCCGAAGCTAGTCATAGTCTTCAACATAGTCAAAAGTGGTCAAAGGAAGTCTTCCACATAGTCAAAGGAGGTCTTCAACATGACACTTTTTCAAACTCTCCTAAACTCTTCTAAACCTGCCAATTAGGTCGCCGCAGTGGGGCAGCCCCCTTTACAGAACCATTGACCAATATATTGTAAAATGCATTCAGCGTTGGTGATGGAAGATACATTTCTCTCTATTTAGTTCTCAGCATAGTTTGTTAAAACATTTTCAGTTTTCTTCTACTTTTCATCATACCATTTTTGATCATATTGTTGCATTAACTACGAAAATAAAGGTTTACTCTGAGACAAAATGACTCAACTAATTCCAAATAATTTAACTATTTTTTATGTGGTAGAGAAATGTGTTTGCAAAGTTAATTAATAGCTATCCACATTATTGACCAAATTTTTCATTTTGCTTTGGAACCTTATTATTGGCATTAAGAACAGAATGATTCAGTTTTATATCCTGTTCCATTTGGTGCATGTTTAGTTTAGAGATACAGCATGGAAGCAGGTGCTTTGGCCCACCAAGTTTGCTTCAACCAGCGATCACCTGTGCATTAATTCTATCCTACACACTAGGGATAATTTATCGAAGCCAATTAACCGACAAACCTGCACGTCTTTCGAATGTGGGAGGAAACTGGAGCACCCAAACCCATGCGGTCACAGGGAGAACGTGCAAACTCTGTACACCCATAGTCCGGATCAAATCGCAACTCTACCGCTGCACCACTGTGCTACCAATGGTGAACTATTGATTCAATCTCTTTAACATTTTCCGGTTAATGGTGGGGAGGCAGCAGTCAAATCACAGGGCTAGTATTGTCAAAGTGTCATAGATACAACATGGAAATAGGCCTTTAGGTTTACTGAGTTTGCTTCAACCATCAAGAACTCGTTTACACAAATCCTGCACAAATTCCATTTTATTCCCCACACCTCGTCATCGACTCCTCACCCCAACCCCGCAGGTTTATACTGCTCAGCTCCACACAAGGGACAATTTACAGCAGTCAATCAACCTTCCAATCCACATGCCTTTATGAAGTGCAAGGAAACCAAAGCAACCTGAGGAAACCCACACTGTCACAAGGCGAATGTGCAAACTTCGCATAGACAACTCCAGAAATCAGGATCGACTAGCTGCACCACTGAGTCACCAACTGGCCTTACAAACCAAAGTCCTAAGCTGAAATCCCATCATGGCAGCGGTGGAATTCAAATTCAGAACATCAAGATAGAATCATAAACATAATTTAAAAAATAAGATGAATTCAAAAAATTATCTGTAACTACAACACTAATCAGATTATCATGCTTTGAATTTAACAAATGTAACAAATGTGACTTGAGGCCTCCACCATCGTCGTCGCCCCCCCACCCCACCCCCCCCCCCCCCCCCCCCCCCCCCAACACACACCCCCCACACCCAATGTGATTGCTGCTCAGACAGTCTGGCGGACATGTACTTAGTACAGGTGGCTTTGCCGGTAGTGCATATATCCGGAAATTTAAAAAAAAACAGAAAAGAACATGAGGAACTTCTCATTCCCATTTTTTCTGCTTTGTTGGATGTTAGAGTAATTGGCCACACTGCATTTCCTCCGGGGTAGAGGAGTAGCAGAATTTGGGAAGAGTTATTGCGAAAACGCCACAGGGAAATGAGATTACTTTGTGAGGCAGTATAACCTTCAGAGTTTTAAAGGCCTTTTATTGTCACATGTACCAATTAACGTACAGTGATATGCAAATGTCCATACAGCCATACGAAACAAAAAGCAACAAGACACACTAATACATAAAAGGTAACATAAACATCCACCACAGCAGATTCCCCACATTCCACACTGTGATGGAAGGCAAAAAAGTCCAATCTTCTTCCTCTTTATTTCTCCCGCGGTTGGGGTGATCAAAGCTCCTGCAGCCGGCGATCGAAGCCCCCGCATCGGAGCGATTGAAACTCCCGCATCAGGGCGATCGAAACTCCCGTGTCGGGGTGATCGAAACTCCCACGTCGGGGCGATCGAAACTCCCACTTCGGGGCGGTCGAAACTTGGAGTTCCTGATGTCGGTCTCTGACGAGAGACCGCAGGCTCCGTGACGTTATTGTCCAAAGCACCCATGGTTGGAGCTCTGAGGTCGACCCCTGCAAAGGGATTGCCGGCTCCGCGATATTAAAGTCCCGTAGGCTCCCCGTGGTGGAGCTCTCAAAATTGGATCTCCAGCAAAGGCCGTCAACTCCTCGATGTCAGGCCGCAATGCGGCCAGAGATACAATACAGAAAAAAATTGCATCTCCGTCGAGGTAAGAGTTCCCAACCAGACCAAATTAGTCTCCCACTACTTTGTAAGGAAATAATTTAAATCTTGGATGTAAGTTTGAAAGTGTCTTGCATGAATATTTAAGGTATAGTTCATATGATAATGTTAGTAAATCTCACCACCAGAAATATCTTCCCATCCCCACCCATTTATACTTTAGCACTTTATTCTTTGGGGTGCAGGAGGCTGAAGGGTGATCCTATAGAGGTGTATAAAATCATAATAGTTAGGGTTAGTATTTTATCAGGGTAGCGGAATCAAGAACCAAAGGAAGCAAAATCTAATAGGAAGCTGAAGGACAATTTTTCACTCTTGTGTGTTAATCGTTCACAGTAGTCTCTAGTTTACAGTATTCTCTCTCCCTTCGTTCTTTAATAATCAATTACATCTGCTACCTTCTAATCAGTGGGAACCCTTCTGGAATATATTTCAGTCTCGCAAGCATTCATTTTAACACAGGAGTGAGCAACCTCTTCTCTTAATGATGACCCTTAATTTATACTCCAGGTAAATTTGCCACCCAAGCAAATACAAAAATTGAACGTCACTTTAATGTTGGTAACATAAAAGAATAATGTAGATTTTATCCTGCTTTAAAGAAAATGTTATCCTGTTTAGGGTAGCACAGTGGTGCAGCAGTAGAGTTGCTGCCTTACAGCGCCAGAGACCCGGGTTCTATCCTGACTACAGGTGCTGTCCGTACAAGTTTCTACAATCTCCATGGGTTTTCTCCAGGAGCTCCAGTTTCCCAACACATTCCGAAGACGTGCAAATTTGTGTGTTAATTAGTTTCTGTAAATTGTCCCTAGTGTGTAGGATAGAACTAGTGTCCGTGTGATCGTTGGTCGGCGAGGACTTGGTGGGCAGAAGAGCCAGTTGCCACGTTGTTTCTCGAAGCTAAAGTCAAATGCACTGAAGGATTTCACAAATGCACTGCACTCGCTTTCCTTCCCCAAAGATGCTGAATAAATTGCTGACACTTTCAAACATTTTTAAATTATATTTGAGAATTGCTCTATGCCTCTAATTGCTTTTGCCACACAGTATTAAACAGGAAGGTTAGATTAAATGAAGAGAGAAATGTTATGTTATTTTACATAATCTTGACCAAATAGAGCCAAAGAAATCTGATACATCATCGTTATATGATGTTAATCTTGACCACAAATCAAAAAGTTTTCACTTGTGGCAGAATTATGAACACGGACATAATTACAAAACATGGCCAGTCATTTAAAGTTGAGGTGTATAGAAATGTTGTTCCATAGAGGGTAGTAAATCTCTGGAATTTGCTGCCCACAAGTGTGGTGGAGGCCAGATCATCAGATATACTAAAGGTGGAGATAGAAAAGTATTTGAAAGAATCGAAGATTATGGCATAGAAGATCATAGATCAGCTCTGATCATTTGGTGGGATAGGCATAAGGGCCTGTCCCACCAGCATGCGATTGCATGCGTCTAGCATGACCAAACATGGTCGCTTGAGGCATACGGCTGCGCGGGGCCGGTTCCACTTCGAACCGTGGAGGAGTATGGAGTTGTGCGGGGCTGGTCCCGACATGGGCTCCAAAAATCTTGCACTGTCCGAATATCCCGCGCGCCAACGTCCTGTTGGCCCGCAGGCGCATTGAGGGTGTACGCAGTGTATCGACAGGCTTACGCAGCGTCTTGACGTCGTACGCAACGTCTTGACGATGTACGCCTAGCGCGTGGTGTTGCGCGATAACGTCACAGCCCCGCGTGCCGTTGGGTGATGACGTCACCGTCCGACGCCGTGCGACATCCAAATTCAGTCGGCCCGCCTCCTGCCCAGCTGATTGGTGACTATGATGTCATAGAAACATAGAAATCCCTTCAGCCACAAGTGCCACATCTAACGCCCTCTTAAATATAGCCAATGAACTGGCCTCAACTACCTTCTGTGGCACAGAATTCCAGAGACTCACCACTCTCTGTGTAAAGAATGTTTTCCTCATCTCGGTCCTAAAGGAATTCCCCCTTATCCTTAGACTGTGACCCCTTGTTCTGGACTCCCCCAACATCGGGAACAATCTTCCAGCATCTAGCTTGTCCAACCCCTTAAGAATTTTGTAAGTTTCTATAAGATCCCCCCTCAATCTTCTAAATTCCAGCGAGTACAAACCGAGTCTATCCAATCTTTCCTCATATGAAAGTCCTGACATCCCAGGAATCAGTCTGGTGAATCTTCTCTGTACCCCCTCTATGGCAAGGATGTCTTTCCTCAGATTTGGAGACCAAAACTGTACGCAATACTCCAGGTGTGGCCTCACCAAAACCCTGTACAACTGCAGTATCACCTCCCTGCTCCTATACTCAAATCCTTTCGCTATGAATGCTAACATACCATTTGCTTTCTTCACTGCCTGCTGCACCTGCATGCCTACTTTCAATGACTGGTGTACTATGACACCCAGGTCTCGTTGCATCTCCCCTTTTCCTAATCTGCCACCATTCAGATAATAGTCTACCCTCATGTTTTTTCCACCAAAGTTGACAACCTCACATTTATCCACATTATACTGCATCTGCCATGCATCTGCCCATTCACTCAGCCTATCCAAATCACCCTGCAGCCTCCAAGCATCCTCCTCACACCTAATTATCCCCCCAGCTTGGTGTCATCTGCAAATTTGGAGATGTTGCATTGAATTCCCTCGTCCAAATCATTAATATATGTTGTAAATAGCTGGGGTCCCAGCACTGAGCCTTGCGGCACCCCATGTCGGGACTAGCCCCGCACGTCTCCGCGGTTCGAATTGCGACCGGCCCCGCGCGGTTGTACGCCTCAAGCGACCATGTTTGGTCACGCTAGACGCATGCAATCGCATGCTGGTGGGACAGGCCCTCAAGGGACTAGTGGCCTACTGCTGCTCCTATTTATGAGTTAATTTGTGGACAAGTTTTGAGCAGCAGCTACTCTAAAATCCAGGTCCCTATTTGGACACCAATATGAGTAAAATATTCAGCTAGGCAATTAATAGAGTTAGTATAGTTAATTTTATATTGCTAGTAATTATATTAATGATGGTATACTAACTATAGTTAGTATGTTGATTAGTATAAGTTAATAATAAGTATAAGTAATACTGACTAGTTAATATAAGTTAGTTTTATTTGTGTAGATTAATTCATACATGTATATATATGTGTATGTGCGTGTGTATATATATATATATATATATGTGCATGCACACATACATATACAGTATATACACACATACATATATATATACTAGACCAAGTGGAATCCGTTGGGTCCCATCCCCCAACTCGGGCGGGGGGGGGGGGGGGGGGGGTGCGGCGTCACATGGGAGTGTTGGTCCCCGAACGCAATATTCCACCACTCACCCATAGCTCCCAAATGCGCAGGCGCGGCTGAAGCGTTCCTGTTGTGACATAGAAGATGGAGGCATGACTACAGGCTAAGTGCAGTGCAGATCCATTGGGTCTGCTCCCCCAAAGTAAGATTCCACCACTCACCCGTTCTTCCAACGCAATATTGCACCACTCACGCATAGCCCCCAACTGCGCAGGCGCGGCTCATTTCTCCTCATTCCCCACCACTCCCTCCTCTTCCTCTTCACCCTCCCTCTTCAAATCCTAGAGAGGGAGGGTGGTAGAGAGGGAAGAGGGGTAGAGAGGATGGGGGTAGAGGCAGAGGGAGAGGGGGGTCGAGAGGGATGGGGATGGGGTAGAGAGGGAAGGGGAGGGGGGTAGAGAAGGAAAGGGGCAGAGGAGGGAGTAGAGAGAAGGATGGGGTAGAGGGACGGGGTAGAGGGAGGGTAGAGAGGGCAAGGGGGTAGGGGAGGGGGGAAGAGAGGGAGGGGGGTAGAGTGGGGTGGAGGGAGAGTAGAGGTAGAGAGGGCGAGGGAGGAGGGTAGAGAGGGAGGGGGTAGAAAGGGTGGGAGTTAGGGTAGATAGTGAGGGGACATCTCCCTCCTCCACCCCCCCCCCCCCCCATCTCCCTCTACCACCCCACTCCCCACCCCATCTCCCTCTTCCTCATTTCCCTCATCCTCCTCCCCTCACTCTCATTCCCTGCCCCAGGACCTATCCAGGTCGTGGAGCAGCGCCAGGGCCTGGAACTTGGCCTGGTTCTCGTACTCGGCCCGGCCCTAACTTGGTCCCAGCGGCGGCTTCTTTCTAGACCCCAGTCACGGCCCCATCCCAAGCCCGGGCTCGGCTCTCACTGCAGCCCGAGCACCATACTCAGCTCCAACAAGGGCCCGCGGCACCACCCTCGCCACCAGATGTTGGACGCTGGCAGCGGCCGCCACATGAGTGGGCTGGAGTGCCCCTCCCTCCTGGAGTGTCCCGTCATGCCTTGCGAGTCGATTGTGACGTCACTCGGGGGGGTTTTTCAGTTTAAAAAAAGTTTAAATGATTAAAAAATGCGGAAATATATGTGGGAACGCGACAGGAAGACGTTTATCGCCTCGACGGGAAAAATGTGAGTAGAATGTATGAAAATGGGGAGGCTGTGGTCTAGCGTTTGGAAGAAAATAGGAAAATAGAAATTGGCACTCACACATACAGACAGACAGCCACAAACAAGACAAAGAGTTTAGCAATAGGACAGACAGACAGACAGACAGACAGACAGACAGACAGACAGACAGACAGACAGACAGACAGACAGACAGACAGACAGACAGACAGACAGACAGACAGACAGACAGACAGACAGACAGACAATATATATTTTTATACACATGCAGTACACAGTAAACATTTTTAGCCTGTACTATCCCATTCTATATGTGGACAGATAATAAATATATACTTCTCAAGCTGATACGTACTGACTGAATATTTTTCCTAGTTTGTGGCTTGCCCAAGAGCAGTGATACTGCCTGAATCTGTTGATGAATTGCATATTTGCAAACCAGCATCAGCAGTTCCTTTTTTCTGCATATTTGCATTGTGGGTTCTTCAGATGCCTCAGCATTTAAAAAAATATCCTCTCAGATCCATTCTTCCTGGAATTCCTTTCAGCTCCCTCAATTTTCTTGATACCTTGCATACATGTTCCAACAACGATACACTGACTTCTCTTTAGTAATCTAGATCTGTGTGGGATTCAAAAAACCCCTGAAATATTGTATTGTTGCTCCAAGGTAAAAAACGAATGCTTTTCTCGGATGCTCGCCTTGCCTTTGTGATCACCAAACTAGCACAGGATCTGTATTGGGATCCAAGGAGAGATAGCTGAATGGATAGCAAATTGGCTTCATGGAAGGAAGCAAAGGGTGATGGTGGAAGGTTTCTTGTAAGACTGGAGGCCTGTGACTAGTGGTGTGCCTCAGGGTTCGGTGCTGGGCCTGTTACTGTTTGTCATCTACATCAATGATTTGGATGAGAACATACAGGGCAAGATTAGCAAGTTTGCTGATAGTGAAGATGGTTGTGAAAAATCGCAGCAGGATCTTGATCGATTGGTCAGGTGGGCGGAGGAATGGTTGATGGAATTTAATACAGAGAAATGTGAGGTGTTGCATTTTAAGACGTCTAACAAGGGCAGGACCTACACAGTGAATGGTAGGCCTCTGGGGAGTGTTGTAGAACAGAGGGATCTAGGAGTGCAGGTGCATGGTTCCTTGAAGGTCGAGGCATTTCCGAATTAAATATTTTCCCTGAAATGGTAATGAAGGGGCATTGGTGAAATATCTGTTCCCCCGTTTCCTAAGGAAATGTGTGGTGTTCTAAAAAGTTGATTGGCTTGTTCTTTGTTTTCCTGACCAAAGACTTAGCACTAAACTCCTCATCAGTATCAATGTTTCTACCTGCTGCTATATTACTGGCTAAGCATGCTTAAAGATAAATGGAAATATGGCAGTTTTTAGATTTAAAAAACTGATAATTTAATTTATGAAATTTTTGAAAGAGCTTGTTCATGCAAAAAAAAACCACTCATCTCTGTTGATTTTTTAATGTCCTGGAGTATCTTTATATCTACCTGGTTTGAGTAAGACACGCATTATTTTCTCCAGGGACGGATCACGTAACTTTGTTTCCCTGAAATATTTTTATCTCATTAAGTGCTTAGATGGATCTTCTGCATATATGTACCTATCTGACAACGAGGTATCATCCAACTCCTCAACGCTGCTGGAAATCTCCCAATCAATCTATCTCCCAACCTATCTTTTGAAATCAGTTGTCCTGAATATGAAACTATATTTTATCTATATATAAATCATTACAGAATGGTTAATGGTATTGACCTTTATTATTTTTTAGTTATAATAAACATGGAGATCGAACAAATCGAATGTGGGAAAAGAAATTTGCGATACTGAAACAAAGGTATGATTTATAAAGCTCATAACCAAGGTGATATTTTTTTATTGATTTGTGAAATATTGTGAGCCATTTTGAACCCCATATCTGAGAAGGTATGTGTTGGTGTTGAAGTGGTTCCAGAGGAGGTTTATGAGAATGATCTTGGGGATGACTGGGTTAACGTATGATGAGCATTTGACCCCCATTGGGCCTGTAGTCGCTGGGGCTTAGAAGGAGGAGGGGAGACCTTATTGAAACTTATTGAAACTTAACAAATAGTATAAGACCTGAATAAAGTGAATGTGGGGAGGATGTTTTCACGAGGAACAGAGGGCAGAACTTTAAAACGAAAGGATGTACCTTTAGAAAGGAGACAAGGAGGAATTTATTTCGTTCAAGGGTGATGAAACTGTGGAATTCATTGCCACAGATGTCTGTGGAAGCCGTCAATGGGTATTTCTAATGTGCAAATTGACAGATTCCTGATTAGTAAGGGTGTCAGGGGTTATGCGGAGAAGGTAGGAAAATGGGGTTGAGAGGGAATGATCAGCCATGATTGAATAGCAGAGTAGACTCGATGGGCTGAATGGCCCAATTCTGCTCCTATGATTTATGAACATTACTATGTTATTATATGCTTAATTATTGCTGTAACCATTAAACAAGATTACATTTATGCTCCATTGACATATGATGTTATTTTACTAAAAAATCTGTAAACTTTCAGTTACCATGCAATAAAGGATGAGATGTTTCTGAGATGTTCTTTGCAACGACAAGCACCTATGCTGCACCGTGCTTTTGCACGTTATTCAGTAAGTACCAATTAATGATATCAGCAATTGTAGAAATATTCACCATAAGTATTCCAACATATAGTTTTTTGCCAGCTAACGTTTGACAGAAATTTGACAAAAAACTCCACCAAATGTGTGAGGCATGATTTCTCATGCACAAAGCCATGATACAGTGGCTTGGAAAAGTATTCATACCCCTTGAACTTTTCCACATTTTGTCACGTTACAACCACAAACGTAAATGTATTTTATTGGGATTTTACGTGATAGACCAACACAAAGTGGCGCATAATTGTGAAGCGGAAGGAAAATGATACATGATTTTCAATTTTTTTTACAAATAAAAAACTGAAAAGTGTGACGTCCAAAAGTATTCAGCCCCCTTTACTCTGATACCCCTAAATAAAATCCAGTGCAACCAATTGCCTTCAGAAGTCACCTAATTAGTAAATAGAGTCCACTTGTGTGTTATCTAATCTCAGTATAAATACAGCTGTTCTGTGAAGGCCTCAGAGGTTTGCTAGAGAACATTAGTGAACAAACCAGCATCATGAAGCCCAAGGAACACACCAGACAGGTCAGGGATAAAGTTGTGGAGAAGTTTAAAGCACGGTTAGGTTATAAAAAAATATCCGAAGCTTTGAACATCTCACAGAGCACTGTTCAATCCATCATCCAAAAATGGAAAGAGTATGGCACAACTGCAAACCTACCAAGACATGGCCATCCACCTAAACTGACAGGCCGGGCAAGGAGAGCATTCATCAGAGAAGCAGCCAAGAGGCCCATGGCAACTCTGGAGGAGCTGTAGAGATCCACAGTTCAGGTGGGAGAATCTGTCCACAGGACAACAATTAGTCGTGCATTCCACAAATCGGGCCTTTATGGAAGAGTGGCAAGAAGAAAGCCATTGTTGAAACAAAGCCATAACAACTCCTGTTTGCTGTTTGCCACAAGCCATGTGGGGGACACAGCAAACATGTGGAGGAAGGTGCTCTGGTCTGATGAGACCAAAATTGAAGTTTTTGGCCTAAATGCAAAAGGCTATGTGTGGCAGAAAACTAACACTGCACATCATCCTGAACACACCATCCCCACTGTGAAACATGGTGGTGGCAGCAACCTGCTATGGGGATGCTTTTCTTCAGCAGGGACAGGGAAGCTGGTCAGAGTTGATAGGAAGATGGATGGAGCCAAATACAGGGCAATCTTGGAAGAAAACCTGTTAGAGTCTGCAAAAGACTTGAGACTGGGGTGGAGGTTCACCTTCCAGCAGGGCAAGGACCCTAAACATACAGCCAGAGCTACAATGGAATGGTTTAGATCAAAGCATATTAATGTGGTAGAATGGCCCAGTCAAAGTCCAGACCTAAATCCAATTGAGAATCTCTGGCAAGACTTGAAAATTGCCGTTCACAGACGCTCTCCATCCAATCTGACTGAGCTTGAGCTATTTTGCGAAGAAGAATGGGCAAAAAATTCAGTCTCTAGATGTGCAAAGCTGGTAGAGACATACCCCAAAATACTTGCAGCTGTAATTGCAGGGAAAGGTGGTTCTACAAAGTATTGACTCAGGGGGGCTGAATACTTTTGCACGCCACACTTTTCAGTTTTTTATTTGTAAAAAAATTTGGAAACTATGTATCATTTTCCTTCCACTTCACAATTATGCACCACTTTGTGCTGGTCTATCACATAAAATCCCAATAAAATACATTCACGTTTGTGGTTGTAACGTGACAAAATGTGGAAAAGTTCAAGGGGTATGAATACTTTTGCAAGCCACTGTAAGTCATCCTCATCAGTCCATATGTGCACAAATGCTGGTAGTTCCCCCCTGTTTTCAATTGTTTTTCATATTTCTACCAATGCTTCGGGCATACTGGGTCCTCAACCACTGAGAATCTATATTAATGATAGCTATATGAGCTGTCTGTACAAAGATATGTGTGTTAGCAAATTATCCAAAAGACTGAAAAATAATATAAATATAGGCTAGGTGAGTGAGCAAGAAGTTGGCAGCTGAAAAAATAATGTAAAAAAATATAAGGTTATCCATTTTGAAAGGAACAATGAGACAGGAATAATAGGGCAAAACCGTGGCACAAAGGTAGAACTTCTGCCTCACAGCCCCAGAGACCTGGTTTCGATCCTGACTGGGTGCTGTCTGTGCCAAGCTTTTAGTTTCTCCTTGTGACCGTGTGGGTGTTCTCCAGGTGCTCCAGTTTCCTCCCATATTCAAAGATGTGAAGGTTTGTGGGTTAATTGGCTTTTGTAAATTGCCACTCATGTGTCAGATGCGAAAGTGGCATAACATGGAACTAGTGTGCGGTTGATCAATGGTCAGCGTAGACTCAGTGGGGCAAAGGGCCATACTGTTCTGAGAATGATTTTTTTCAATATTGGTACATCATGAATCTTTGGTATTGTCCACCCTGGACTGCTGTGGAGGCAGACTTGTAAATATTTCAAGGCAGGGATTGCAAGATTTTTGAATGACAAGGGAGTTGAGGTTTATGTATGTAATGTTAAGGTCAAGATTGTGTCAACTATGATCTTATTGAACAGTGGAACAGATTCAAAAGAGTGATTGGCCAAATCTTGCCCCTGTTTCTTCTGTAAATAATAAAGCACGGACACAGTCCATGAAATCTGTCTTTCAGTTTGAAGTTCAGAAGAATGGAGTAGAAACTTGATCCTAATTAATTTGAATTTATTTAACTTGTTAATCATGGTTGGAGTTCAAGCCAAGGTGACTAATGAGAACTAATGAGAATATAATGAAAATTGATGCCAAGTAGAACATAGAACAGTACAGCACAGGAACAGGCACTTCAGCCCACAATGTCTGATGCCATAACCAACTTTTATCTGCTTGCACATAATCCACATTCCTCCATTGCCTGCCTATCCACGTGCTTACTCAAAAATCTCTTAATTGCCACTATCATATCTGCCTCAACCAACACAGAGCGACAGAGTGTTCGAGGCACCAAATACCTTTTGTGTAAAAGATTTGCCACGCACATCTCCTTTAACTTTGCCCCTCTCTCCTTAAAACTATTTCCTCAAGTAGTTGATTTTTCCAAGCTGGGAAAAGGTTTCTGATTGTCTACCCTATCTGTGCCTGTCATCATTTTATATATTTCTATCAGGTCTCCCAATCTCTAGCATTGCAGCAATTACAATCCAAGTTTGTCTCACCTCTCTTTGTAGCTAATACCTTCTAATCCTGGCATCATTCTGATAAACTTCCTCTGCACCTTCTCAAAGCCTCCACATCCTGCAATGCACCAACCAATGCAATGTTCCTAATGTTGGGGGAGTCCAGAACCAGGGGTCACAATTTAAGAATAAATGGGTAAGCCACTTAGGACTGAGATGAGGAAACACTTCTTCACCCAGAGAATTGTGAATCTGTGGAATTCTCTGCCACAGAAGGCAGTGGTGGCCAATCCACTGGATGTTTTCAAGAGAGAGTTAGATTTAGCTCTTAGGACTAAATGAATCAAGGGAAAAACAGGAACGGGGTACTGATTTTAGATGGTCAGACATGACCCCTACTTTGCCATCCTTATTCCTCCTCCTTACTGGAACATACCAGTTCTGAAATTTGATCACCTGCCCTTTAAATAACTCCCACATGTCAGATGTGTAATTACCCAATAACAGCTAATACCCAACCCAATCTACCCTCTGGTTCCCATTTTATTTCCATCCAATTTTATTTGTTATGTTTTTATTATAATTTGTGAAGTGTTTTATCTCAAAGGTAATAGGAGATCCTGGAGTTGATTTTCGACCAAGCCATAATATGTCTCCATATTTCACATTGGTAGGTAAATAATAATACTATATAAAATTTAAAACTCAAATACGCTTTGACTGTAAGGTTGACTTTGTTTTCATTGCTTTTAGCCTCAAATAGAGTCCCAATCGGCACCGCAAACAGCACAAACAAAGCGTAATGTGGACAGACCTCCTAGTGCTCCTAGTGCTGTTGATTTAAGGTAAAATATCTAATAATCAACGGAAAATAATCATTTGATCAATGAAGTAGTTGCATTTATCTGTTTTTTCAAGTATGAAGGCATTATGCCTAAATAATCAAGAACATGACCAACATTGTATCAAGCAAGATAGCATCAAGCAGGAAATTAGGGATCCGTGCAGCAAAGGTACCGCAGATATCATGGGTGACTAATCTACATATAGTTTGGGCCAACCAATTGGTAACAGCGCTGAGGAGGAGGATTTCCTGGAATGTATACGGGATGGTTTTTTAAACCAATATGTAGAGGAATCGGCTGGAGGGTAGGCCATCTTAGACTGGGTAGTGGGTAATAAGAAAGGATTAGTTAGCGATCTTGTTGTGCAAAGCCCCTTGGGCAACAGTGACCATAATATGGTGGAATTCTACATTAGGATGGAAAATGACACGGTTAATTCAGAGACTGGTATCCTGAACTTAAAGAAAGGAAACTTTGAAGGTATGAGACGGGAATTGGCAAGGATAGACTGGCAAATTATACTTAAAGTTGACGGTGGAGATGCAATGCCAAAGATTTAAAGACCGCATGGATGAACTCCAAAAATTGTTCATTCCTGTATGGCGAAAAAATGGGGGGAAAGCAGGTACGGGATACTAATTTTACATGATCAGCCATGATCATATTGAATGACGGTACTGGCCCGAAGGGCTGAGTGACCTACTCCTGCACCTATTTTTCCGTTTTCTATGTATTGTTAACAAATACATTTTCTGATCAAAAAATAGCTGATGTTTTTAATGAAGTTATTAAGCAAGTAGTGCTGGTCTTTGTTTCAACAATCTTGGCACAAATCCAACATCAAAGTTGTCAGTATAATAGGAGACTTTATATGTTCTGTTATATAATATCGGCATTGGTCAGTTAACCAAAGCCAAAGGCTTCACCATATTTTCATATTCTATTCGCTTAACCCTATCTCTAAACAAATATCTCTTGAAATTTCTTACTAATAGTAATTTAACCCAAATATCAATGCTATTGCTCTGGAACTGAAAAATGGCAAGATATGTGTGTTGCATGAATGGATAACTCATTCAGACGTGAACCACTTACATGAACAATCAGAGGACCAATACACAGAGATACCTACATCAGCATATTGAGACTGTTTTAGCATGTTTCATTTGAAGCCTGTAGGACAGGAAATATGACCGTGCACATGAAACATTATTTAAATGTTACTTTATTGGATCATACAAATGTCACTTTATCACATGAAAAATGTTCTAATGGTGTGCAAAACCTATCAGCCTTCCAGCATGTAATTGAAGACACCAAGAGATTCACATGCGTTGGATTAAAAATTGCCATAATCTGAACAGGTAGCAGGTTTATATTAATTTAATTCTTATTTTCATAGTTAAATAGATCACCTAGCAAATCCAAGAATAGCATATCTAATACATTTATAAGGTTGTACATCAAAACAATAAACACATACACACAAATTTACAGAGAATACATTTTCCTCACTGAGCAGTAGCTGGGATATTTCTAAAGGAGGCCCAGTTGCTGGAATACCTCTTAAATGTGTTTTTTTCTCTCCCTAACAAAATATAATGTACATTATAGTTACTTAAAATTGGCCTAATAGGTCCAGTTCAATTTAAATTTTGGAAACCTCTTTTTATAGCAGAATATGGTACTTTTAATTCTCAGTTCTATTTTTCAAATGTTATTGTTAGTAAAAACATGATTGGGGTAAACCTATGTTCTATTTGCAAAGGATAGCCATTCTTTATTTAAAAGAAAGGATATCATTTTCATCATATGTGCCAAGATGTTTCGACAAGTTTATCTTTTCATTTTGAAGAAATTGATTTAAGTAAATCCTTATACTAGTCACAGTAGAGTACAAGCTCCATCACTTAATCTTTATGACTGTGTAATTTATGCACAATGTAACTTGGCGTGAAGCAGCAATCACCTGTTTTCAGATTAGTTATAGACGTCCTCACAAAAGTAGTCGCTTTTTGCTACTTATTTATTTACTTGGACCGTCATATGACATTCCAAGCAATGAAGGCTTCCAAATCATTTCAAACTATATTTCTAATCATTTAAAAATTATTCTCTGAACATGTAAAATATACTAAAAGTCAGAATATATCTATACAGTGAGAATACGTTACTTATTTATTTAGTTAGACATTCATATGGCATTCCAAGTAGTGAAAGCTTCAAACTCATTTTAACTATATTTCTAATAATTTGAAAATTATTATCCATGGTATATCTATATATTCAAGAAATGCCGGTAATGCCAAGATTCTGAGAATGTTTTCTTTAAAAAGAGTTAAAGATATAATGTTTATCTTAATTTCAACAGTAGTTATTGCTAAATAATCTATCAGCTGAGTATAATGATACCACTGTCATAAACATAAATGAATAATAGGCATTGAATTTATACAACATGAGAATTCCAGCTGATCTTACATTAAATGCATTCCTACCATTTCTACAAATTTAGTCAAGAGGTAGTTTAGTGCTACAAAAAATTGGAAGGGCAGCATTAAAAAAATAACTATATTGGGATGTATTTCAAAATCATTGAAACCAACTTTCTGCTTTCTGCTGATTTACAAGAAACGTCTGTTCTCACCTTTTGCAGTTGTCCCAGTAAGACTTACTGCAATATGCCAGAATTATCATAAAGCAATTCAAAAGCTTGAAAATTATTTGTCAAACAACTTTGAAAAAAACTTTAAAATATACAAAATTGTATACAAAAACACTTAAAACACATAATAACGCCTCAACTAATTAATAATATTTGACTAAACTAATTTAATTATAACATTTACATTAGTTGGTATTTCCGTTGCTCAATGGTAGCCATTCCTCGCCATTTAAAGAAATAGACTCCAACTTTGTGCAAATGTGGTAGGTAGATTCGATTGTGAGCAAGAACAATTTGTGACAACTTCACACTAACTTCATGGTTTCCAACACTTAGTTCAGAAATTCACCAGCAAAGAATGACAATCAAATGTGTGACTTCTGTATATATGTCGGAATCCCAAACTTATTTTCCCTTTACAGCACTGAAGAAGAACATCAACCTGTTGATTCCATGTCAACTCCAACAAAGCAATTCCATCGGTCAGTATAATTATTTACTTTCTCTCTTGTTCATATTCTCGCCGTTAGTTCTTTTCTGATTTGCCTACACTAAGGCAACTTACAGATGCCACCGAACCTACCAGCACATATTTGGGTTACAGATACAGTGGCCTCCATAATGTCTGGGACAAACACCCTTCATTTATTTGCCTCTGTACTCCACAATTTGAGATTTGTAATAGAAAAAAATCACATGTGGTTAAAGTGCACATTGTCAGATTTTATTAAAGACCATTTTTATACATTTTGGTTTCATCATGCGGAAATTACAGCTGTGTTTATACATAGTCCTGTGCCCCCCCCCCCCCCCCCCCCCCCGGCATTTCATGGCACCATAATGTTTGGGACACATGGCTTCACAGGTGTTTGTAATTGCCCAGGTGTGTTTGACGGCATCCTTATTGCAGTTATAAGAGAGCTCTCAGCACCAAATCTTTCCTCCAGTCTTTCCATCACCTTTGGAAACTTTTATTGCTGTTTATCAACATGAGGACCAAAGTTGTGCCAATTAAAGTCAAAGAGGCCATGATGACACTGAGTAACAAGAATAAAACTATTAGAAACATCAGCCAAACCTTAGGCTCACCAAAATCAACTGTTTGGAACATCATTAAGAAGAAAGAGAGCACTGGTGAGCTAAGGGACTGGTAGGCCGTGGAAGACCTCCACAGCTGATGACAGAATAATTCTCTCTATAATAAAGAAAAATCCCCAAACACCTGTACAACAGATCAGAAACACTCTTCAGGAGTCAGGTGTGGATTTGTCAATGACCACTGTCCGCAGAAGACTTCATGAACAGAAATACAGAGGCTACACTGCAAGATGCAAACCGCTGGTTAGCTGCAAAAATAGGATGGCCAGGTTACAGTTTGCCAATTATATCAGAGTGACGGCAAGAGCAAAGTATGGAGGAGAGAAGGAACTGCCCAAGATCCAAAGCATAACCACCTCATCTGTGAAACACGATGGTGGGGGTGTTATGGCCTGGGCATGTATGGCTGCTGTAGGTATTGGCTCACTTATCTTCATTGATGGTACAACTGCTGATGGTAGTAGCATAATGAATTCTGACGTGTACAGACACATCTTATCTACTCAAGTTCAAAGAAATGCCTCAAAACTCATAAATCAATCAATCAGATTTATTCATCACATACACAATAAAGTGCAGAAAAATGAACTTGCCAACAGCGGTACAATAAAAAAGAACACACAACACACAATAAAAAATTAACACAAACATCCACCACAGCATTCTTTACTGTGGTGGAAGGCACACAGTACACTCAGTCCTCCTCCATTGTTCCCCCGTGGTCGGGGCCATAAACCTCCGCAGTCGCCGCTGCGGGCGGCAGATGTACAGACCCTCTCATCTGGAAGGTAAGTCCCGAATCGGTGCTTCCCTATCGGAGACCGCGACTTCAAGATGATGTAGGCCGCAGGCCGGCAGTCGGAGCTCTTCTCCAGGGATTCCTGGCAAGGGATCCCGCTCCAGATGGTAAGTCCTCGCCACACCCGCGGCTTGAAGCTCCGCAGACCATGGCTTCATAATGCTGTAGGCCGCGGGCCAGCAGTCGGAGTTCTCCTACGGGAATGCCAAACGAGGGATCCCAGGCTCCGGATGCCACGCCCGCGGATAGAAGCTCTGGAGACCTCGGCTTCAAGATGTTGAAGGCCGCGGTCCGGTGGGTCGGAGCTCTTCTCCTCCGGGGATCCCCAACGAGGGATCCCAGGCTCCGGAAGCCTCGCCTGCGGCTAGAAGTTCCGCAGACCGCAGCTTCAGGCTGTAATAGTCTGCGGGCCAGCGATCGGAGCACTACCTTCTGGCAACGCCGGCTCGCCCCAGCTCCGCGATGAAAAAGGTTCATGCTGCGCCGTTGCTGAAGCTCCGGGCCCGACTCCAGGAAGGCCGCACCAGTCCTTGGTGTTTGGCCGTGAGGAAGACGACATGGAAAAAGTCGCCTCTCCGTGGAGGAGGCGACCAAAAGCGGTTCCCCCCTCACCACCCCCCCTACACAAGACACATTAAAACAAACATTTGGACATACTAAAAAAACAAAAAAAGTAGAAATGACTAACACACTGCTGGCAGGGCAGCCGTCTCGTAGCACCCCCACCGACCATATTGCCCAGCGGTTCATTCTACAGCAAGACAATGATCCCAAACATACTGCAGAAGCAGCAAAGGAGTTTTTTAAAGCTAAAAAATGGTCAATTCTTGAGTGGCCAAGTCAATCACCCAATCTGAACCCAATTGAGCATGTCTTTTACATGCTGAAGAGAAAACTGAAGGGGACTAGCCCCCAAAACAAGCATAAACTAAAGATGGCTGCAATACAGGCCTGGCAGAGCATCACCAGAGAAGAAACCCAGCAACTGGTGATCCCCATGACTTGCAGACTTCAAGCAGTCATCGCATGTAAAGGATATGCAACAAAATACTAAACATGACTATCATTTACATGACATTGCTGTGTCCCAAACATTATGATGTCCTGAAATGGGGGGGCTCTGTATAAACACTGCTGTAATTTCTACTTGGTGAAACAAAAATGTATAAAAATACCGTTATTAAAATCTGACAATGTGCACATTAACCACATGATTTCTTCTATTACAAATCTCAAATTGTGGAGTACAAAGGCAAATAAATAAATACTGGGTCTTTGTCCCAAACATTATGGAGGGCACTGTAGAAGTCTGAACAATCCCCACAGAATCACAAAGAGAACACGTATGCTCCACGTAGAGAGCAAGCACAGTCAGGATCAATTGCGTCTTCCGGGAGCTGTGAAGTACCGATAATCGATCATTGGCAGCGGTTTTCACGAAGTATGCAGATGTTTGTTGTCAATAAAATACCACCAAGATTCAAATGAGTTGGGGCTACCCCTTGTGCAAGACTTACCACCAAGAACAGACGCTGAACCTAGTAAAGTACAAAGGTCAGAGAGATGCCCCTTGTTTTGTATGCCGCTAGTGGGCATGTGCGCCAAGGTGCTTCGTTCTAGAAAATCTGTCATTTGAAACAGACCCTTTAAGCGGATACAACTGAGGAAGGACATGGAGCAGAAATGAAACAGATAGAGAGACATTAAATGACTAGAAAATCAAGCAGTAGAGTGTTTAGATTACTGTGTTCAGTTTTAGTCACCATGTTATAGGAAAGATGTTGTCAAGCTGGAAAGGGTACAGAGAAGATTTACGAGGATGTTATCAGGACTCTTGGGACTGAGCCGTAGGGAGAGGTTGAGCAAGCTACGACTTTATTCCTTGGAACACAAGAGAATGAGGGGTGATGTTATCGAGATGTACAAAATCATGAGAGGAATAGATTGGTTAAATGCAGTCTTTTGCCCAGAGTAGGGGGTAGGGGGGTCTTAGGTAAGGGGGGAAAGATTTACTATGAACCTCAGGGGTACATTTTTTTACACAAAGGGTGGTGGGTGTACAGAATGAGCTGCGGGAGGAGGTGATTGAGGCAAATACTATCACAATTTTCTAAGAAACATTTAGATAGGTACAATATATGGATAGGAAAGATGCAGGCAGGTGGGACGTGTAGATGGGGCATGTTGGCTGGCATGGGCGAATTGGACTGAAGGGCCTGTTTTCACATGCTGTATGACACCATGACTCCATGGATGGGCAGAAATGGGGAGACACGGAAAATATTTCTAGCAATAGATGAAAGGTGGCACATACATTAAATGAGCTGGAATTTATAAGGAGTAAAGTCCCATCAGGTTTACAATTATTAACATTTATGAATGATTTTACCAGCAAACAGTATAAATTGTTATTGTCAATTATGTTGGCGCGATAAATCCATAATTATGTCACAGCTGTAGATGTTGCTGCATTCGGATTATTTATTTCTCATTTATAACACATAATATTTCATTCTGCCAGTTTCTCCATCTTTGTCATATCTATTCTGATGAATGGACTTTCCATACAATTGCCTCTGAGATGTCTTCTTTACCATTGCTTCCCCTCTATCACAGTTGACTTCATTTTCAACTACAGCACTTATATGTTATCCCTCCTCCTCCGCAAACCAATTTTGACACTGTAAATTCCCTATCAACTGTAAATGGTTCATGTATGCATGCAACTGAAGGCTTTGAACATCTGGAAACATTGTCAAACAGATTTAGAAGCTCTAATCAAAAATGTTAAACTGTCATCTTTTTATCAAAACAAATTATGATCTTCAAATTGGCTTGGTATAAATCTTAATTGTCCCCAGGATAGTGTTAATGTGCGGGGATCGCTGGTTGGTGCAGACTCGATGGGCCGAAGGGCCTGTTTTCGCTCTATATCTCTAAACTAAACTAAATTAAACATAATGGTTATCTATCTCACTATAATATAAATCAAATATATTCAGACAATTGCTTTTTGTTCCCTCTGATGCCTCAAATGCTTTGAAAAACTCAGGTTTCCTGAAAGCAAAAGTTTAGATTTGATATTTCTGTTGTCACCATAGCTGAATTTGGGCTGCAGTGCGCAGACATGTATTGAGAACCAATTTTTTCAATTTCACCCAGTTTGTGCTCAATAATTTTCACATTTAATTCAACACAAGCTAGTAAATGAATCTGAACATATGATGACGGTGAGATTGATGTTGAATTTTTTTTAAGCTGAATCTCTGTATATATGTTATTTGTGCATGTGTATGTGTGTGTGCATTTGTGTGAGAGAGAGGGTGATAGAGAGACTGAGAGAGAAATACAAATATGTAGGAATTTGTCTTTAGCTAATGGAGTTAAATGCAAATGTAAGTAGCATCTGCATTTTATGTTCACCTCTGCATATTCAAACCCATTTAAATCAGTGGAACTATGACACAAGGTTAAGATAACCATTATAGCTGACTCCTTTGGAATCACACTTTGGTACTTTGGACCTAGCAAACAAGGATGAACTTCTCCCATGTTATATCCAACATGCACCTTTATTGTACTTAGAAATAGGATATAGAATCAGATTGCTTCTATTTGAGACCATTAACAAACATGCTGCTGGAGGGGATGCACATGGATCCTACAATTTGATTTTTTACAAAAACATGTTCCATATTTATAATTACAGATCATTTTGAAGGAAATAAAGGAAAGGGAGACGAAAGATTAAGGTAGTGAGGATATAGGACCAAAAATGTTTGAGGGTCTAGTGAAAGTAAATGGTGGTCAAGGGAGTGGGTGAGAAATTAAGTTAGAGAAATGAACAGCACAGCAACCCTTCGACCAAGGAACTAATCCTTGACATCAAGAGCAAGTCGGGAGATCAGATACGTTTTCATTGGTGGGTGAATGATAGAGAGAATTAGCAACCTCAAATTCCTGGGTGTTAACATCTCGAATAAACTATCCTGAACGCAGCACACAGATGTAATCACAAAAAAGGTGTGCCAGCACCTCTACTTTCTTAGAAGTTTAAAGAGATTTGTCATCTCTAAATATAGATGCGCTGGGATGCATCCTCAGTGATGTGACCTGGGGACATCGGGTGTTTCGGGTCTCACAGTATCAGACACCCTCGCCCAGGCGACCCAGCCGGGGTTGATCAGGCCCCGACTTGCATCCCAGCAGCAACCGCCCACGGATCAGCCATCTTAATAACCACTCTGCAGGGGTTGGGAGACTCTAGTGCGTGGAGGGACTGGGCTCTGTGGGGTGAATCCTGACCGGGCTCCTCCTGCGCCTCACCAGTTTCAAGGCCTGTGCGCTGCACCTCTTTCTCCTTCTCCGAGCATTTCATTCTCGCCTGATGGATGTTTAGGCCACGGTGGTTCATTAGGCCTTTCTGTAGCTTTATTGGGTGACTTTCTCATGAAAGACACAGACTGGGGTGCTAACCCAGCCTTTCCATGCCGTCCTTCCGTGCCGTCAACTGTCTTTCCAGTGGTCACCAAACTATTCTTGGTTGTCACCCAGTCTATTCCTAGGTGCCACTGGCTGAGCCAGACTTCAGTGTAAAAGATATAACCTTCTAGATGCGCTGGGACGCATCCTCAGATGAACTGTGTCTTGACTGGTTGCATCATGGCCTGGGATGGCAGTTCCAACACCCAGCATTCTAATAAGCTGCAGAGAGTGGTGGTCACAGCCCTCCCCACTATCAAATGCATCTACATGAGGCGGATTCTAGGATCATCCAGAATCCCCACCATCCAGGCCATGCTATCTTCTAGTTAATACAATCAGGCAGGAGGTACAGAAGCCTCGTCTCACATTACCAGAATCAGCAACTGGTACTTTCTTATAACTGTAGAAACAAGGATGCGGAAGATACTGATTTACACAAAAGGACACAAAATGCTGGAATAACTCAGTGGTTCAGGCAGCATCTCTATAGAACATAGATAGGTGAAGATTTGGGTATGGACCCTTCTTCACAATGATTGTGGGGGAGATAAATTTGGAGGGAGGGGGGGGGTTGAGAGGCAGATGGTTGGAACAAATGCCAGAGATTAAAGCAGAAGGTGTGACACAGACTGAAGAGTTGCAAATTGTGAAGCCAGAGGAAGAAATGTAGGATAAGGAAAAGGGCGTGAAGAAAATATGGCAGTCCAGGCGGGGGATAGGGAAGAGTAGGAGGGGGGAAGATAAATGAGGGAGGGGTGGGGAAGAAAAGAGAGTGTGGGGGTATTGTTAGAGGTTACCTAAAATTGGAGAATTCAGTGTTCATACCATGGCTTGTAAGCTACCCAAGCGCAATATAAGGTGCCATTCCTCCAGTTTATGTGCAGCCTCACTCTGGCAATGGAGGCCCAGGACAGAAAGGTCAGTAAGGGAAGGGGAAGTTAAAATAGCGACTGGTAGATCCAGTAGGCCTTCTTGAAACAAGTGCAAGTGTTTGGCAAAACGGTCGCCAAGTCTACGCTTGGTCCCACCGATATACTGTAAGCCACATCGGAAACACCAGATGCAGTAGAAGAGGTTAGAGGCAGTGCACGTGAATCTCTTTCTCACATGGAAGGACTTCTGGGTCCCTGGATGAAGGGAAGGGTAAGGACCTATCCATGTCCTCCAGAGATGCTTCGTAACCCGCTGAGTTACTTCAACATTTTGTCTTTTTTCAGTAAACCTGCATCTGTAACTACTCATGTTTCCTCGTACTTCCCTTTCTCAGCGACTTAGCTACTGGTTTTGATAAATTTGAACCTGCTCCTCCTATTCCCTAAAAAAATATTAAAATGCTTAAGTAATTCAGCAGTCAGACAGCATCCCTGGAGGTACGTGGATTGGTACAGCCAGTGAAGAAACCTAATGGCATGTTGGCCTTCATTGCGAGAGGATTTGAGTTTAGAAGCAAGGAGGTCCAGTTACCAGTTGTACAAGGTCCTGGTAAGACCACACCTGGAGTATTATGTGCAATTTTGGTCTCCTAATATGAGGAAGGACATTATAGTTATTGGGAGAGTACAGAGTAGGTTCACTAGGTTAATTCCCAGGATGAGGGGATTGCGTATAATGAAAGAATGGGTCGACTGGGCTTGCATTCGCTGGAATTTAGGATGAGAGGGGATCTTATAGAAACACATAGAATTCTTGCAGAGGTAGAATGAATGCAGAGGCAGAATGGATCACAACCAAAGAGCAAGACACTACCATCATGAACATTTACAAGCCGCCTCCAAGCAGGTTGGTCCCAACATCTCTGCCAGATGTCCCAGCCCCTGCCGTGTATGCTGGTGACTTCAACAGCCATCATACAGACTGGGCATACAGCAGCTCCAACGCTGACGGCGACTTCCTGGCAGAATGGGCCTCGACTGCTGATGCAACACTCCTATACGACCCAAAGGAGCCACGCACTTTCTACTCTGCACGCTGGAACAGCACGACCAACCCGGACCTGGCCTTCACAAAATGTCGCAACAACGAACCTCTCCCAGTAAGACGCATCCTGGACAGGTTTCCCCGGTCACACTTTCGACCATCGCTCATAACCATTCCATCTCTGGTCCAGCCCGTGGAAGGGAAAGACGTCAAGAGGTGGAACTTCCGGAAAGCAAACTGGGTTGGCTTCACACAACAAGTGAATAAGACAGCCGCTGGCCTCCCACACCCACGCCCCACCAATCTGAACAACGCCTATGACCCATACTGCAAGATGCTGCTGGCCGCCGCCAAGAAGAACATCCCCCGCGGTGTACGTAAAGCCTATGTTCCCTGCGGCTGTCCAGGTGTCCACATAATACTCCAGGTGTGGTCTTACCAGGACCTTGTACAACTGATAACTGGACCTCCTTGCTTCTATGACGAACGTGAAGTCCCACACAGAATCACAAACCAGCGAAGACAGGGACAAAGCAGCGAATGACCTAATCTGTAGACTACATGAGAAACGCAGGCAAAGATGGACGGAGACAGTGGAATCAATTGATTTCACACACTCCAGCCGTCAGGCGTGGAAGACCATGAATAAGCTGATGGGCAGGTCGACAACCCCAGCACAGTGTCCCATCGCTGCAAATTCCATTGCGTCGCTACTGCTGAGCAACGGCCGCTTCCCCAACGCAGACAAGGACTTCACCAGAACAACATTGGCGAGAGTCCAATAAGCTGCATAGGGCCCCGAGCTGCGACTCCAACCTATCCCACGATTTCACAACACAAGAAATCGAGCAGGCCATCCGTCAGCTGAAAACCGGTAAGGAACCAGCACCGACGGCATCCACCCAGAATACATAAAACACCAAGGCAAGAAGGCAAATGACTGGCTGTGCTCCTTCCTCTCCACGTATTTCCGCTGCCTGAAGCAGCCTAAGATCTGGCGCCGTGCCAAGGTGATCGCTCTGCCGAAGCCAAACAAGCCTAGCGAGGGATACCGACCCATTTCACTGATGTGTGTTCCATACAAGCTCCTGGAACGTCTCCTCCACACACGTCACAATCTGGTGATCGACCCCCAGCTGCCTAAAGAACAGGCTGGCTTCCAAAGCGGTAGGTCAACGAGGGACCAGGTGACCCTCCTGTGCCAAGACATAGAGGGCAGCTTCCAGGCAGGGGAGAAGGCAGGCGCTGTCTTCTTGGACCTCACAGCAGCATATGATACTGTCTATCTGCATGGACTACACATGAAGCTTCTGGAAACCATCCCAGACAAGCACATAGTGACAAGCACATAGTCATCATGGAGATGCTAAGCAACTGCAGCTTCAGGCTACACACCAGCAACGGGCAATGCAGCAGGGTGAGGAAACTTAAGAATGGCGTCCCAGCCAACATCAGACGAGAAGCAGCCACGCTGGCCCTCTCTCGAAAGGCACAGACCAGTGAATTCCACCTCCTCCATCAGATTGTCACAGAGACATCACGACGAGTGCGCCTCAAGTCACGGCACCCCTTTGCCACCCAAGCCCAAGAGCTGCTCTGCACAACACCGGCTGACGCTTCTAAGACTGCCTGGGTCAAGACAAGATGGAGAAGTTAGCGGAACCATCTAGGCTACACCAGTACATCAATGACCCCATGGACGACCTTGGCCAGGAGCTGCCCCCGAAAGCAGTGGACAACCCTCAACCGCTTGAGGACAGGCATCGGATGCTATGGAGTAGCGATGAAGAGGTTGGGCCTCGTGGACAGCGCCTCCTGCGAGTGTGGGGACCCAACACAGACAGTAGAGCACATAGTCACCAGTTGCCACAAACACCGAACGAGGTCTGATTGACCTGGACGATGATACATTGGCCTGGCTCGCCTCAACAGAGCTGCAGGTCTAAAAGACCCAGGGCAGAAGAAGAAGAAGAAGATAGACTTCTTAGAGGATTGGACAAGGTAGGATTGCAGGAAAAGATGTTGGGGGAGTCCAGAACTAGGGCTCACAGTTTAAGAATAAGGGGTAGGCCATTTAGGACTGAGATGAGGAAAAACATTTTCAGCCAGCGAGTTGTGAATCTGTGGAATTTTCTGCCACAGAAGGCAGTGGAGGACAATTCACTGGATGTTTTCAAGAGAGAGTTAGATTTAGCTCTCAGGGCAAGAATCAAGTGTAATGGGGAAAAAGCCAGAACGGGGTACTGATTTTGGATTATCAGCCATGATCATATTGAATGGTGGTCCTGGCTCGAAGGGCTGAATTGCCTACTCCTGCACCTATTTTCTATGTTTCTATGACCCCTTCAGGTCAGCCCCATCATCTCCTCTCCATGTCTCCAGAGATGCTGCCCATCTGCTGAATTACTTAAGCACTTTAATGTTATTTTAGGGACGAGGAGGAGCAGATTCAAAATTATCAAGGCTGTAATTTTCCAACATTACCCCTCCTGTTGCAGCCCACAATTACTGAATTATCTCCATGCCATATACCTGCTGCAGATAAAGCTAAAGAAGGTACAGAAATTGACAGAAGTGTAGCACTATTGAACCTGAAGATAAGAGAAAGAACAAAACCAGAAGATAGGTACTCGTGTTTGAGTACGATTGGAGGGGACAGCCTACTTGGGGGCAGCAACAGCGGCCGGGCCTCCGGCACAGAGACCGTCCCTGATGCTCAGAAGGGTAGCAAAAAGGGGAGAGCAATTGTAATAGGGGACTCTATAGTTAGGGGGTCGGATGGGCGATTCTGTGGACGCAGTTGGGAGACCCGGATGGTAGTTTGCCTCCCTAGTGCCAAGGTCTCGGATGTGTCGGAACATGTCCAAAAGATTCTGAAAAGGGAGGGAGAGGAGCCTGATGTTGTGGTACACATAGGTACCAATGACATAGGCAGAAAAAGAGAAGAAGTCCTGAAAGGAGAATTTAGGGAGTTGGGGGGAAAGTTAAGGAGATGGACCAAAAGGGTAACAATTTCAGGATTACTGCCTGTGCCGCGTGACAGTGAGAGTAGGAATGGAATGAGGTGGAGGATAAATGCGTGGCTGAGGGACTGGTGCAGTGGGCAGGGATTCAAGTTTCTTGATCACTAGGACCTCTTTTGGGGAAGGCATGATCTGTATAAAAAGGACAGGTTGCACTTGAACCCGAGGGGGACCAATATCCTGGCTGGGAGATTTACAAGGGCTACTGGGGAGACTTTAAACTACAAAGGCTGGGGGGAGGGACTCGGGTAGAGGGGGCTAGGGGACAGGGTGTGGGGCAAGAGGCAGAGAAGGAAAAAGATAATAAACAGAGAATAAGGGATGGTGGGTTTCTAAAATGTGTATATTTTAATGCTAGGAGCATTGTAAGAAAGGTGGATGAACTTAGAGCCTGGATTAACACCTGGAAATATGATGTTGTGGCAATCAATGAAACATGGTTGCAGGAGGGCTGTGATTGGAAACTAAATATTCCAGGATTCCGTTGCTTCATGTGTGATAAAATTGGAGGGACCAGAGGTGGAGGTGTTGCATTGCTTGTCAGAGAAGATATTACAGCAGTGCTTTGGCAGGATAGATTAGAGGACTCGTCTAGGGAGGCTATTTGGGTGGAACTGAGAAGTGGGAACGGTGTAGCAACACTTTTAGGGGTATATTATAGACCGCCAAATGGGGAGCGAGAATTGGAAGAGCTAATATGTAAGGAGATAGCAGATATTAGTAGTAAGCACAAGGTAGTGATTGTGGGAGATTTCAATTTTCCAAAAATAGACTGGGAACCACATTCTGTAAATGGGCTGGATGGTTTGGAGTTTGTAAAATGTGTGCAAGATAATGTTTTGCAGCAATACATAGAGTTATTGACCAGAGAATGGGCAGTGCTGGACCTCCTGTTAGGAAATGAGGCAGGTCAGGTGACGGAGGTATGAGTTGGTGAGCACTTCGGGACCAGTGATCACAATACCATTAGTTTCAATATAATTATGGAGAGAGTCAGAACTGGGTTGAGATTTTTGATTGGAGAAAGGCTAACTTCGAGGGAATGAGTAAGGATTTAAAAGGAGTGAATTGGGACATTTTGTTTTATGGAGTACAGAATCTTTATGTCCCTGTGTTAAAGAAGGAACTGCAGATGCTGGAGAATCGAGGATTACACAAAAAGCTGGAGAAACTCAGTGGGTGCAGCAGCGTCTGAAGAAAGGTCTCGACCCGAAACGTCGCCTATCTCCTTCACTCCTTAGATGCTGCTGCACCCGCTGAGTTTCTCCAGCTTTTTGTGCAATCATCTTTATGTCCCTGTTCGGTTGAAAGGAAATAGTAAAAATTGGTAAGAGCCATGGTTTTCAAGGGAAATTGGACACTTGGTTCGAAAAAAGAGAGATATCTACATTAATTATAGGAGGCATGGAGTAAATGAGGTGCTAGAGGAGTAAAAAGAATGTAAAAAGAATCTTAAGAAAGTAATTAGAAAGGCTAAAAGAAGATATGAGGTTGCTTTGGCAAGAAAGGTGGAAGTAAATCCAAAGGGTTTCTACAGCTATATTAATAGCAAAAGGATAACGAGGGATAAAATTGGACCATTAGCGAGCCAGAATGAACAGCTATCTGCAGAGCCAAAAGAGATGGGGGAGATATTGAACAAGTTCTTTTCTTCGGTATTCACCAAGGAGAAGGATATTGAACTCTGTGAGGTAAGGGAAAAAAGTAGAGTAGCTATGGAAACTATGAGATTCAAAGAGGGGGAAGTACTGACACTTTTGAAAAATATCAAAGTGGATAAGTCTCCAGGTCCTGACAGGATATTCCCTAGGACATTGAGGGAAGTTAGTGTAGAAATAGCAGGAGCTATGACAGAAATATTTCAAATGTCATTAGAAACGGGAATAGTGCCGGAGGATTGGCGTACTGCGCATGTTGTTCCATTGTTTAAAAGGGTTCAAAGAATAAACCTAGCAATTATAGACCTGTTAGTTTGACATCAGTGGTGGGCAAATTAATGGAAAGGATACTTAGAGATAATATATATAAGCATCTGGATAAACAGGGTCTGATCAGGAACAGTCAACATGGATTTGTGCCTGGAAGGTCATGTTTGACAAACCTTCCTGAATTTTTTGAAGAGGTTACTAGGGAAATTGGTGAGGGTAAAGCAGTGGATGTTGTCTATATGGATTTCAGTAAGGCCTTTGACAAGGTTCCCCATGGAAGGTTGGTTAAGAAGGTTCAATCTTTGGGTGTTAATGGTGGAGTAGCAAGATGGATACAACAGAGGCTGAATGGGAGATGTCAGAGAATAATGGTGGATGGTTGTTTGTCAGGTTGGAAGCTGGTGACCAGTGGGGTGCCTCAGGGATCTGTGTTGGGTCCACTGTTGTTTGTCATGTACGTCAATGATCTGGATGATGGGGTGGAAAATTGGATAAGTAAGTATGCAGATGATACTAAGATAGGTGGTGTTGTGGATAATGAAGTAGATTTTCAAAGTCTACAGAGAGATTTGGGCCATTTGGAAAAGTGGGCTGAAAGATGGCAGATGGAGTTTAATGCTGATAAGTGTGAAGTGCTACATCTTGGCAGGACAAATCAAAATAGGACGTACATGGTAAATGGTAGGGAATTGAGGAATGCTGTGGAACAGAGGGATCTAGGAATAACTGTCCATAGTTCCCTGAAGGTGGAATCGCATGTAGATGGGGTGGTAAAAAAAGCTTTTGGTGTGCTGGCCTTTATAAATCAGAGCATTGAATATGGAAGTAATGTTAAAATTGTACAAGGCATTGGTAAGACCAATTCTGGAGTATTGTGTACAATTTTGGTCGCCTAATTATAGGAAGGATGTCAACAAAATAAAGAGAGTACAGAGAAGATTTACTAGAATGTTGCCTGGGTTCCAGCAACTAAGTTACAGAGAAAGGTTGAACAAGTTAGGTCTTTATTCTTTGGTGCACAGAAGGTTAAGGGGGGACTTGATTGAGGTCTTTAAAATGGTGAAAGGGATAGACAGAGTTAACGTGGATAATGTTTTCCCATTGAGGGTAGGGAAGATTCAAACAAGAGGGCATGACATGAGAATTAAGGGACAGAAGTTTAGGGGTAACATGAGAGGGAACTTCTTTACTCAGAGAGTGGTGGCTGTGTGGAATGAGCTTCCATCAGAAGTGGCGGAGGCAGGATCGATTTTAACATTTAAAAGTAAAGCGGATAGGTATATGGATGGGAAGGGAATGGAGGGGTATGGTCTGACTGCAGGTAGATGGGACTAGGGGAAAATAAATGGTCGGCACGGACTGGAAGGGCCGAGAGGGCCTGTTTCCGTGCTGTAATTGTTATACGGTTATATGGTTATAAGAGTGATAAAGCAAGAACAATAGCACAATGTCAAGCCAGACTGACCAATTGACTCTCCAGATTAACAAATGCTAATCTTCGAGATATTGTCAATCCCTGTCAGAACTATTTTGGTCAGACAATTGTGGCAACGTTTGGGAATAACATCTATTCAAGTAGATGTTATATCAAGTCGGCTATATCCTCCATACTCCATCTGAGCCTGGAACATTTAGAGGAGAAGAACACCTATGTGCGAATGCTGTTCGTGGATTTCAGTCGACATTCAGTCGAATGTCGAAAAAACAAAGGAGGTCATCGTCGACTTCAGGAAAAACCGGCACAGTCCTATACCACTTCACATCAATGACAGCGATGTGGAGGTGGTCAGTAGCACAAAGTTCCTGAGGGTGCAGATCACTAACAGTCTGACCTGGTCGAATAACATCTCATCAACAATTAAGAAAGCGCAGCAGCGGTTGCACTTTCTGCGCCGGATGAGAAGAGCTCACCTCCCCCATCCCATCCTCACCACTTTCTACAGGGGCACCATAGAGAGTATTTTGACCAGCTGTATCTCTGTCTGGTTTGGGGACTGTAAAGCCTCTGACTGGAAGTCCGTGCAGAGAGTGGTGAGGACAGCGGAAAAAATCATCGGGACCTCTCTCCCCTCAATCGGGGATATTGCGACCAAACGTTGCGTGTCTAAGGCCAGCAATACTATAAAAGACCCCACACATCTCCAACACGGACTGTTCACTCTGCTGCCCTCGGGCAAAAGATATCGCAGCATAAGGAGCAGAACATCAAGGTTCTGCAACAGCTTCTTCCCACGAGCCATCAGACTCCTGAATGTCATGTAATGGGCTGCCACCATTGTCTATTTATCCTTTTATCCTTTTTATCCATTTTATCCAAGTTTATCCTTCTGTTAATTATCGTGTTGCACAGGGAGCCAAATGCAACGGAATTTCGATTGGAACTGCATATATCAATGTATTTCTAAATGACAATAAAGTTTGTTTGACTTGACTTGACTTGAGTCAATAGAGTCATACACCATAGAAACAGCTCTTACGGCCCAGCTTGCTTTTGCAAACCAAGATGCCCCATCTAAGCTTGTCCCATTTTCCTGCTTTTGGCCCATATCCCTCTAACTCGTTTCTATCCATGTACCTGTTCAAGTATCTTTTAAATACTGTTATAGTACCTGCCTTAACTTCCTTATCTGGCATCTGGTTCCATATGCCCACCATCTGTGTGGAAACGGTTGCTCCTCAAGTTCCTATTAAATCTTCCCCTTCTCACCTTAAACCTATGTCCTTAGTGCATTTTCTGCATTTACCATATCTATTCCCCTCATGGTCGTATATACCTGTATAAGTTCATCCCTCAGCCTCCGGCAGTCCTAACTTCTTCCCCTTTCTCAAGTCATGGCAACATCCTCGTAAATCTTCTGTGCACTCTTTCCAACTTAACAACATTCTTCCTGAAGCAGAGTAACCAAAACTGAACACAACACTCGAAATGTGGCCTCACCGATGGCTGTACAACTGTAACATAACACCCCAACTTCTATACTCAAATTAATAAAAAGAAACTGCAGATGCTGGATTATGCCAAAGATAGACATCAAAATGCTGGATGAAGGCCATTGTAGCCAAAACCTTCTTGACCATCCTATCTACCTGTGATGCCACTTTTGTTACTATTTACCTGCACTCCTGGATGCCACATTCAGGGAAGCAATACAGAGCAGAGGAATCCGGTTCTCCTAGATCCCGCTGCTCTTCAACATTCTCCAGGGCTCTACCTTTCACTGTGAAGGTCCTGCCCTGGTGCAATACCTCACACTTATCTGCTTTAAACAGCATTAACCATTTATCAGCCCTCGTGCCCAACTGATCAAGGTGCTGCTGTAATTTTTGATAACCATCTTCGCTATCTACGATATCTTATCATGCCTTGTATATTCTCATCCAAGTCATTGATATAAACGACAAACAGCAATGAGCCCTGCACTGATCCCTGAGAGGCACGCCACTAGAGTCATACATACAGACCCTTCGGCGCAATTTACCCACGCCGAACAACATACCTCATTTGCACTAGTCCCACCTGCCTGCACTTGCTCAATATCCCTCTGTCTATCCTATCCATGTACCTGTCCAAATGTGTTTTAAACATTGTGATTGTGCCTACCCTAACTACCTCCTCTGACAAGTTGTTCCATACACCTACCACCCTTATGTTCCTATTAGTCTCCCCCACCTGATCCACCCCTCACTTTAAACGTATGTCCTCTGGTACTCAATTCCCCTACTCTGGCTAAAAGACACAGAGCATTTTTCCCATCTATTCCTCTCATGATCTTATACACCTCTATAAGATCATCCCTCATCCTCCTGCACTCCAAGAGTTCATATCCTGCTCAACCTCTTCCTATAGCTTAGGCCCTCGAATCCTAGCAACATCCTCATAATTCTTCTGTGCACCCTTTTCAGCTTAACAACATCTTTCCTATAACAGGGTGACCAAAATTATAACAGGGTGACCAACATTAGACACAGGCCTCCAGTCCGAAATAACAACCTTCCGCCATCAACCTCTGCTTACGTCCATGGAAACACTTCTATATCCAGTTAGCTAGTTCACCCTGGATCGCATGCAATCTAACCTACCATGCGGAACCTTGTCAAAGGCCTTGCTGAAGTCTACTTAGAGGTCCATGGCTTTACCTTCATCAACCTTTTGTTTACTTCTTCAAAAAACTCTACCAGATTCATAACACACAATCTTCCACGTACAAAACCATATTGCCTATCCTTAATTATACTCTCATGATTATAAAATCATGAGAGGAATAGATCAGGTAGATGCACAGAGTCTCTTGCCCAGAGTAGGTGAATCAAGGACCAGATGAGCACAGCACAGGTTTAAGGTGAAGGGGAAAAGATTTAATATGAATCTGAGGCTTATTTTTTTCACACAAAGGGTGGTGGGTGTATGGAGCAAGCTGCCAGAGGCGATAGTTGAGGCTGGGACTATCCCGACATTTAAGAAACAATTGGACAGGTACATGGATAGGACAGGTTTGGAGGGATATGGACCAAATACAGGCAGGTGGGACTGGTGTAGCTGAAACATGTTGGCTGGAGTGTGCAAGTTGGGTTGAAGGGCCTGTTCCCACACTGTATCACTCTATGACTCTAATTAGCCCCTATATTTTTAGAAAACCATGACATTTTAATAGATATTTAAAAATACATATTTCAAGAAAGTTAGGTAGATCTAATAATCTTACCTGATTGTAGTAAATTTACCCCAAAATCAGAGTACGTCTCTTCCATGAGCTTTTCACTATGTTGATGGGACTATAAACAAATATTTCTGTGAGGATCTACTATTATATCAATGCATCACATCAGCAGAAAAATAAATTAAAAATCAATTACCTGAACATATGTGGCTGCTTATAAAAATATTCATACAAAAGGAATGAGTCAATATAAAGGAAAACCTTGTTTTAGGACAAAACTTCAGAATGTTTTTGCACCATGTAAGCAATATCAGGTCGCCTACTATAAGAAGACATTAAGGTGAAACTGGTAGTCCTTAGCTTGGTTACAGACAAATGCAAGCCTGGATCAAGTCAATGAGTTGCATTATCCAACAATGTTTCTATTTTATTAATACAGGAATTTTATCTCAGATTATTGGCTATATGCTAGAAATTCTGATAGTTTGAAACATTTTAAGAAGCCTCCACATTAAGTGCATTAAAGTGCTCTTTAAATTACATTTGTTTTGTATGAATGATTGAAATATTTCAAAATGGTCCAATTAATAGAATTAAAAGAATACGACATATGAGCTGACAGTTTATTTGGGAGAAGAGTATAATAAGTGTTAATTATGCAATTCTGTGTGACTTCACACACTTTTTGTCTGTATCAGTTGTAGTTGAGTAGAAGCAGCATGTGAATTGTGTCCAACACTGCAGTTTTCAAGCTGTCTATGACATTTCAGTTGTAAACGCACATAAAAATGTTGGATGTTATTTGGAATGTGTATGAATAAAATCACTGGGAGTGCTTGTAAAACAGTTTCAAGCCTATTGTAAAGGAGGAATAATGGATTTCTCAGAAGCCATTTTGATTTTATGCATGTGCAGTGCCATTGTGAAGTTGTAGCATTGTGCAGCTTTCAGTGACATCATTTATCATTTCAACACCTCACCCCACCCCTCCCCCCCAAAAAATCACACACAAAACACTTCTATCAGGATTTGCTTATGTTCATTGCAAACATTGAGGCAGAATCAATGATAAACCACAATGGAGTTTTGTCACTTAATGGGACATGCAGAAGATTGACAGATTTACGCAACTATTGCAACTGGCTTTTTGTTTTTTGGGGAGTAGCTTACTAGTTCTGGCGTTGTTTTTATTTCATAGTCCTTTATGGGTCTTATGCTTAAACCATGGGATTTCTAAAGACAAATATCAATGATAGTACTATATTCAATGATTTGAGTTCATGTAATCATTAGAATATGATTAAAGATATTGTAAGCTTGTGGAAATCATAAGATAGGTCAAATTGTTTAAAGCTATTGATGCGATTTTGTTAGATCTGTGACTAATTTTGATTTTATAAATCAAATTTATAAATTTTACAAAATGTATGGATTCATTCTTAAATGTTGCAATTTTCCATAACCTTTCTCTATTTTGCAAGCTAAATTATTCTATGCAACATGTTGGACAATAAGGAGAAAATCTTGATTCACTTCAATTTATCAGTCACAATTAATCAAACATAACAATGGAAATAATGATGTGTTCAAATGATCTGAGAGCTCTAGGTCATTTCCAGGGCAAGTTTCTTGTCTCTTTATAGTTTACATCTTTTTTTTAATACTGTTTTAGTTTTATAAAATATAAAGGAAAGGGCATAATTGGCACCCAGCAAAGCTAATTATGTACAGACCATGACAGAATATCTTGAAATTTGCTCAAACATAAATATTACCTATTGATCATGTTTCTCTGGTTCCATGAGTGGCTTATTATGAGTTTGCCAATTCCGTTGATAGCAAAAGGGCTAACCTGCAGCTTGAGCTGGTTACACGCTTTAGTTAAGTGCTCCCACCCACTGCCTTTGGGTCTGTGCAAGGTCCGTGACCTTTTTTAGAATTGTCAAGTGAAATGTCATGTCGCCCCTCCCAAATGGGAGTTTCTCCTCTCATTTGATCAACAAAAAACGATTGGGGATGGTAAGATCTGTGTCTCTGTGTTGTAATGTGAGCGAGATCACAAAAATGCAGCATGGCAAACAGCTAATAAGTTGTATTATCACTGAAAGTCCACAAAACTTTAAACACATAATTTAGTGCTTCGACATCTGAAATATAGAAATTCTAATGCATGTTAAATGCAAGGAAGTGTAAATATGTTCCAAAACAAGATGGTAATGCTAAAATTATACTGTGGCTAACAAGATGATCGGGGTCCCCAGAGATGGTGCCAGCAAGTGAAAAATCCTAGATTTATAAAGGATATGCAATTATTTAATCTGTTCCTGTCTTGAAAGGAAAGATGGCGAAAATGATACAGTAAAATAAACTAGCCTTCCTTTCAGTCCCTCTCTGATTCTTTTGTTTTCAGTTTATCAAAACATTTATTTTTGAAACTGGAAACGTATTGAATTATCCACTTTTTAAGAAAGCAAAAATGTGTTGTGGGATATCATGATAGAATACACACTGGTAAATAGTTTGTTTTCCAATGTATTCATGGATAGAGCAAAATGTTGAAATATTAGTATGTTGAGAGAACCTGATGAGAGAACGAATTAGACTTCCAACTATTTCAAAAGGTGTGATCTTCACCATTGCAAACTGTACCCCAAAGTGCTTTGTCTCTGCCAGCAGCCTCAGATTTGCAGTAATTTGTCTTTGCAGATTTCTTCCCTTGGCCCTAACAAGAAGATCCTATCACGTTAAATTAGTCATGATCAATTCTACCAATAGCACTGCTTTCATCTATGTTGATAGAAAAATTGATAGTATTATTGGTGTAGTTGAAAAACAAATATGATTGAAAGTCAAATGCTGAAATACATTGTCCTAAACAAAATCAGAAGTGCTGAAAATACTCAGTAAATCAAACAGCATCTTCAGAGGAGAAATGGTTGATGTTTTAGTCCATACATCAAAACAGGGAAAAAGAGAAAAACATGTTAATTTTCAGGAGGAGAGAGGTTCAATCAAAGGAATATCTGAAATTGGCGAGTCTAAATTGTTTAATAGCCATTGCAACCAGCACATTAAGCTTTTTTGCCCATGTAATATGTTGTAAATGGCAAGGCGATGGGACATACATAGAAACATAGAAAATAGGTGCAGGAGTAGGCCATTCGACCCTTTGAGCCAGCACCACCATTCAATATGATCATGGTTGATCATCCAAAATCAGTACCCTTTCCCTGCTTTCTCCCCATATCCCTTGATTCCGTTACCCCTTCGAGCCATATCTAACTCTCTCTTGAATACATCAACTCTCTCTTGAATACAGCATCCCAGTGGTCTCCTACACATTGGAAAAATCAAATGCGGATTAGGCAACTACTTTGCATTGCACCTGCATTCAGTCCACATCAGTTTCCAAATGCCTGTCTCCATAATTCACCACACCACTTCCTCTCTGAGCTTTATTGTCTGTGGCCTCCCACAATGTTACAATGAGACACAATGCAAGCTTGAGAAACAACATATTTTAATCTACCTGGGCACATTGTATTCATACAGACTAAATATCAAATTTTCCAACTTGAGGTAGCTCACTCTTTTTGACTTACTATTGCTGCATGTGATTATGATGGCTTAGTCTTTCTTAATCTATTTGTATAGTCTGGCCTGCTGGGCATATCCCGGAACATTAACATTGACCACACATCAGACAAACCAAGAAACTAAGGCAGCATCCTCAGCATCCCTCACTATTGCATTTAGTCTCAGACTTGATGGCAGCACGGTGACACAGCGGTAGAGTTGCTGCCTTACATGCTTGTAACGCTGGAAACTCGGATTCAATCTTGACTACGGGTGATGTCTGTATGGAGTTTGTACGTTCTTCCCGTGACCACGTTGGTTTTCTCCGAGATCTTCAGTTTCCTCCCACACTCTAAAGACGTACAGGTTTGTAAGTTAATTGGCTAGGTATGAATGTAAATTGTTCCTAGTGTTTGTAGGATTGCGTTAATGTGTGGGGATTGCTGGTTGATGCGGACTCAATGGGCCAAAGGGCCTGTTTTTGTGCTGTATCTCTAAACTAAACTTGGAAAGGGCATCCGGCCTCCAGTTTTCTGAAAAGGGTGAGGTAGCTATATCTAATAAAAAGGAAACTGCTACAGCGCTAAAGCACCTCACATACATTGCAAATTCGGGTCTGGGGTATCAGGTGCATCAATCTTTGTATTAAATGGTTGAAATGTCTTAATTTCATGAAATTTGATTCCTGGTGTCCCAATTTGAGTGAAAATGGTAAAAACTTTCTCAGGACTCAAATGAGATATATGTGCTTATTGTATCTTTGGCTCTTTTATTGCAGGAAAGAATGACAGAGTAATTGCAATGATGCAATGACAACGAGCCCTTTGGCCCACAATGTTTGTGCTGAACATGCCAAGTTAAACTAATCTCATCTGTTTGTACATGATCCATATCCAAATCCATGTGCCTATCTTAAATGTTATTAAACCTTAAACACCACTATCATATATGCGTCCACCACTATCCCTGGCAATGGATCTCAGTCCTCCACCACACTCTATATATATAAAACTTGCCCCGCTCATCACCATTATAATTTCCCTTTTTACCTTATAGCTATGTCCTCGATTTTTGGAAATATCCACCATGGAAAAAAGGTTCTGATTGTCTAATCGATCTATGCCTCTCATAATTTTATATACTTCTAGCAAATTTCCCCTCAACCTCCAATGTTCAAGATAAATCAATACAAGTTTATCCAACCTCTCCCTGTTGCTGATGCACTCTAAGCCATGGTTTAATATCTGCATTTCCCCAATATTACACTGACTAAGTTTTGATACTCGGCTCTCTCGAAAGTGACTTGATTCCAGAACTCAATCCCTCTAAGCCAGGCAGCATTCTGGTAAACCTCCTCTGCACCCTCTCCATAGCTTCCACATCTTTCCTATAATGGGGCGACCAGAACTGTGTGCAATACTCCAAATAAATGATGCAGAGTAATAGTTATAATCAAATACAATTAGTTTAGTTTAGTTTAGTTTAGAGATACAGTGTGGAAACATGCCCTTCGGCCCACTGAGTCTGCACCGACCAATGATCCCTGCACATTAATGCTACCCTATACACACTAAGGATAATTTTACATTTATACCAAGTCAATTAACCTTCAAACCTGTACGCCTTTGGAGTGTAGGAGAAAATCAAAGATCTTAGAGAAAATCCACACTGTTCATGGGGAGAACGTACAAACTCCACACAGACAGGCACCTGTAGAGAGGAAGAACACGGGTCTCTGGCGCTGTAAGCCAGTAGGTCTACCACTATGCCACTGTGCTGCCCTAAATTAGTTAAATTGATGTAACTTACTTCTGTAATGATAGACGGTATGAAAGCATACCATGATTCCCCAATTGTTCAAAACATTATACTTAAACAATGTGACTGTTAACTAGGTTCCTTCATTTCTAACCTTGCAGTCCCTTACAGTATTGATTTGCCTTCCCATTTAGACATTCAGTACAATGACTGAGATGCTTAGTTTATTTGGACAAGCTAATAAATTGCTTATTATGTAATCTTTCTGAAAATTATTTTTCAAGAGGCGTCACCTATAATCCAGTTTTCCAGTCAAAGAGTTCTGGATTCAAGTCACTTTCGAGAGAACTGAGTATCAAAACTTAGTCAGTGTAATATTGGGGAAATGCAGATATTAAACCATGGCTCTGAGGCTGGTGCTGCATTCTGAAATATGGACTGTCTTACCGAATATTTATTCCTCATTCAGCATTACTACAAACAAAAGCAGGCCATATGTCAGAGCTTGCTGTGACAATTAGCTGTTGTGTTTCCCATATTACAACAGTTTTGACCTGATGTCAAAATGACTTAATTGACTACTTTGCATTTTCAGACATCATGAAAATGACATGCAAAAATGCAGTATAACTACAAGTCTTTGTTTTCCTTAATATAACAAATTCAGCTTGTTAATCACCAACAGTGCTTCCAGCGACAGTCAATGATATTCATCAGACGTTGATCTTTGGTACAATATTCTCTTCCTATACAGTAGGAGCTGGTTTGCAGATTTTAGAATGATAAGATATGTTTTTATATTGTAATATTGCTGTATTTGTAACCTGCTTCTCTTCAGATTGCTTATCAGAAATTTCAGCTAAATTTACAGTAAACATAAAAAGGTGTACCCTTTTTATGAGAAAGCACTTCAGTGGTCGAGGCTGCCTTTGAAGTGCTCAATTTTGAATAGTGCTGCCAGTTTCTCAAAATGTTGTCAGCTTTATAATTTTAAGAACAAAATATGCCTGGACAACTAGTTGTTGAAGAGAAGAGAGTAGGAATTTATATTGTCCCCTCAGAGCACTCTAACGGCAAGTGCTGGTGTCCAGCTACACCATAAAAGGAGCAATAACATTGTTGTTGTATAATTTACAGGTACATGCTAATTGTTTTCTGCTTTGATAAATCTAAAATTGGTTTGATCCAATAAAATTAAATTTTAAAAGTCATACAAAGTTTTAGAGTAACTCAGCAGCCCAGGCAGCATCTCTGGAAAAATCAGTCTGCAAAAAAGTCCCGTCTCAAAACTCAAACCTATCCATGTTCTCTGGGGATGCTGCCTGACCCGCTTTTTTTTGTAAACCAGCATCTGCAGTTCCTTATTCCTACGTTTAAGATGTTATGTTGCTTTTACTTTAACTTTATTCTTGAGCTAGCAGATATCACATTTTCTTGGATCATGTGGGAACATATATAACCATATCCTGCCTCTAGGAAGTGGCTGTGCAGCTTTTAAGAATGGCAAATGATGCTTTTATTTTGCTAAGACACATATTGAGAACCATATTGTTATTGAAACAAACATTAAGCAAGATATATTACTCATAATCTGATAAAAACAGAGAAGCTTTTGGAGTTCATGCAGCATCTCTGAAGCAAGGTTGGTAAGTTCTAATGGAAGGCAATTGACCTAAAACAATTCTCAAGCATCTCCAGCTGCCTGTCATGTTGTGTATTCCAATCTTTCTCTTTATATTTCATAAAAATACACACACCAATTAGGAGTAGGAGTTGGTCCCTTGGCCTGCATGTCTCATTCAACATTTTATAAGATCATGACTCGTCTGATTATAACTACAATTCTTCCTTCTCATCTCCCCTCAATAACCTTTCACCCCCTTGCTTACCATATCAAGATCCTTCCCTGTTATGCCAAAGGGTCTTTGACCTGAAACTTTATCTCTGCCTCTTCCCACAGATGGATGTTTGGCCTGTTGCGTATTTGCAACATTTCCAACAATCGTATTTTAGATTTTCAGTTTCTGCGTTTTTTTTTGTTATTTTCATCTACGTACCTTTGGTTTAAAAAAAAATCATAGAAATTAAGAACCTTTAATAAAAAGAACTCACAACAGAAGATGCAAAAGAACTCCAGAACCAGGGGCCACAGTTTAAGAATAAGGAGTAAGCCATTTAGAATGGAGACGAGGAAACACTTTTTCTCACAGAGAGTGGTGAGTCTGCGAAATTCTCTGCCTCAGAAGGCGGTGGAGGCAGGTTCTCTGGATGCTTTCAAGAGAGAGCTAGATAGGGCTCTTAAGGATAGCGGAGTCAGGGGATATGGGGAGAAGGCAGGAACGGAATACTGATTGGGGATGATCAGCCATGATCACATTGAATGGCGGTGCTGGCTCGAAGGGCCGAATGGCCTACTCCTGCACCTATTGTCTATTGCCTATAACACTGAGGGATTAGTTTTGGCTCATCTATGACTTTAATGAACAACACAGTGGTGCAGTTGGTAGAGTTGCAGCCTCACAACGCCAGAGACCTGAGTTTGATCCTGACCTCGGGTGCTGTCTCTGTGGAGTTTGCACATTCTCTCTGTGACCACATGGGTTTCCTCCATGTACTCCAGTTTCCTCCCACATCCCAAAGACATGCAAGAGTTATTACACTCTGGTCATCACTCCTGCAGAAGTCACGGGTTTCCAATGTTCAAACTAAAAGATAACTGCTTAAACCCCTTGTGTAAGTTTGTAGGTTAATTGGCTTCTGAAAAATTGCCCTTAGTGTGGAGGGAGTGGATGTGAAGATGGGATAATATAGAACAAGTGAAAACGGGTGATTAATGGTCAGCGTGGACTTGGTGGGCCAAATGTTTCCATGCTGTATCAGTAAACTAAAAACTAAACACCTTATTTTTAAACCGTCCCCGTACAGCAGAAAACATCATCCATATCTACTCAGTCAAGACCCCTCAGGGCCTTAAATGTTTCAGTCAAGCCACCTCTCATGCTTCTAAACTCCAGCAGACACAAGCCTAGCCTATCAAATCTTTCCTTATAAGACTGCCCACATGTATCAGAGTCTAGTAAACCATTTCTGAACTTTGTCCAACACATTTACATCCTGTTTTTCAATAAGGTGGCTCAACTCCAGATGTAGTCTCACTCGTGCTCCACATAACTGCAGCATCAACTCATTACTTGTGTACCTGATACTACTAATTACTTACAGCACTTCCTGCTTTTATATTTCAGATTTCCAGTGTCTGCAGTTTCCTTAATTTCGCAACACTTTTGCATTCAATTCCCTTTCCAATAATTAATAATGTTATGTTAGTCTTCCTATTTACTTGCTTCTCAAGCATGATAGCCTTCCTAGGTCTTGCTCAATGATCCTTTGCATCTCAGAGTTCTGCAATACCTTACCACTTGCAAACATCATATGTTTCTTTTGTTGTCAAAATGAATAATTTCACATTTTCACTAATTGTATTCCTTTTGTCAGCTCTCTGGCAATCTATCTGTAACCCTTAGTTTCATTCACAACTTAATTTCTCTCTACGTTTTTGCGATCAGCAAATGTAGCCAGTCCATCTTCAGTGCCTACATCCAAGTCATTTATATCAGTTGTAAGTAGTAGAGGCCACAGCACCCATACCTGGAGCACGCCACATTACTTATTGCCAATCAGAAAAAGCCCCAATTATGTCCATTCCTAGTTTCATGTCTTTTTGTCTTAACCTTTTGTCTTAACGTTTTGTCTTTAAGGTATCCTTTTGTCTTAACTTCCTACACTATTAAATATTATTTTCCGCAAAAACCTTTGGTGTGACTTTTTATCAAGTGCCTTTTGTAGATCAAACTCTGATATATCCAAGAGTTCCCCTGTATTTAGAAAAAAAACTTGATTACCCTGTTTTTAAGTGCCATCCTATAATTTAGTTTACATATTTTATAATCAGGGTTAAATATCTTTGCAAAATATCTGAATGCGATTTGTTTTTAAATATAGAGACACGAGGAAGTGCAGTTGCTGGAATCTTGCGTAATTGTATGTAAATAAGAATTTGGCTTGTATGATACATTTGTACCATAAGGGGGCATCAGGAATCATACCCCAACTTTAAAAGTTTGTAAACTGTTCATATCTTTCCATTTTTTTAAATGTATTTGCAGATCACCTGACCATCTATGTTAATGAAAACAGAAGTGGCGGAAACCCAAGTCACACATCAGCAGACGAGGATGTGTTAATAAATTGGCTAGATTTGTAATTGAGAGACATACATGTCCTTTGCTAACCCTAAATTTTCAAGGTAAACTAAGAATGTCGTCCAAAATTCACAACAGAACTTGCATGAACAATAAACGTGCTGAAATAAACATTTATTGCAGTTGCATCTGGGCTTTTTTGTCCGAAACAAACAGATAAAAGATGAAATAACTATTCCAAAGTTGGTTAACAACTTAAAATTGCAAAGCGTCTATCAATATTTTTTTTTACTGGAGGATTGGCAATAGGACCATGGTGAATGGGTTTGCAATGTTTTTTAATGCACTTGATCGTCATGATGGTATAAACCTTAAAACCAGTAAGTGTGATATCTGAACTGTTCATCGTGTAGTGGGGCTGTTTATTACTTTGTTAGATCTTTTACCATTTTCAACTTAAAACTCATATGCAAATTGATATTAAGTATTTGTAGATGTTGGTTCATCCATATCAAACAGCGCCAACTGGTTGTACGGGCACGAATTTACACTCTGTTTCTGACACAAAATGGTTTATTCTTCTCCCAATTGTGCGGTGCAACCGGTGGCGTCTGCCGCAACAGCAAGAAGATGCCAGAAAGATTTGAATAGTCAAAAGCTTTCGTTTTCAAATGCGTTTGTCATGGTAAAATACAGCCCCGGTCTTTCGCCCTCTCATAAATCAATATCGTCAGACAGAAAGTTTTATGGTGAGTGTAACACTAATTTAAATATTTAATAGGGAACTCACGGATTTGAGTTTTGCTGGGCATTCGAGCGTTATCACAGGTTTCTAATATTACAGCATTTGTTAGAATGCTTTGTGGTTTTGAGGTCACGTTCTCTTTGTCGCCGAGAATTTCAAAGTTATAGCCATTGCGAAAGCTGTTATACATTTCCACGCTGTTCGTCAGTCTTTGTCGAGGTGCCCCAGCTCGTCCATAAAATCAAAGCAATGCGCTACGACTGTACGGAAATGGAAGTTTTAGTAGCTATGTATGTTTCTAACCAAATAATTCATTTATATAGGAGATCTGGGCTCAAAAGGGAGAGCTGGGCTAATGTTACTTGTTCGTGAACTGGGTCTCGGAACTGCTCGACCGTCAACTTCACCGAACGGGTTAATCGTAATCGGACTGGACCTTTCCCCAAAACTGGCTTTCAGACATTCCCACAAATGTCTGTGTTGACTAGTCGCCTCTGCAGTCAGACCTTCATCCACCACATTTAGCAAGCTCTGCAAGTCCTCGTTGCAGAATTAAACACGTCCCCTACTAGTTTCTGAAAGGAAGAGTGGCTAAATAGACAAAGGGCAATTTAACCAAAGGATTAGACTATTAATCTATGAAATCACTGGAACCTTTCAGTTGAGTTAGTGACATTATCCCATCAAATCCATTCATAAAGCGGTCTCCTTGGTCCCTGTCTTCTGCGCTGAAAGGATAGATCTCTATCAGGGACAGTCATTCCTTTGCACAATTCACAGTTCTTTATGACAATAGATTTCTAATGGAGAATTTGACGACATCAGACAAATTTACATAAAAATCCACCGTTTTCATTTTAGCTAAAGTTGAGGAGAGACCATGTCTACGTATAAACTATAATGTGTCGATAACCAATGATGTATTATTTTCGCACGTCCAATGATAAAATTGAATATTCAAAACAAACATTTAAATCAAGGATAATATAATCTCCCATGTCACCACACTCGAACAAGAACTCGAAAACTTTGATTTATCTTTTCTCAAATTTAACATGGAGGTTTCACACCTCGTTGTTTACGGTTGGAGAAACATTTATCTCACATACCTGTTTCACCGCTGTGATGGCAAATTTATTCATTGCTCCTCGCAGCCGCATTGGTCTTAGAAAACAAAACGCTGATGAGAAATGCAAGCAATACGAAAATCAGAGTAATTAATGCCTAAAAGGGTTTAGGGCTGGTTTGATGTTTATCTTTCCAGGATGAGTCCAATGAACAGTGGCGACACTTGCTTTTTCACTTCGGAAACTGACGACTTCGAGGAACCTCTACTTCAGCTATTTGAACGCAGAGGTCCGTTGAACTAGAGAGGCTGTAACAAGTTTTTCATGTCCCCAGCATACAAAGTACATCTGAAAATGTGCATCGAAATACTTCATGCGAAAAGTGGGTAAAAGAAGAGCGCCATTCATCGAACTCGTGAATGGAAGTACGAAGACTAAAGAATGAATTATGTTACGAGAAAAAATTTGATTTCGATATTGCTAATAATGTACTGAATTAAATATTTTTAACATTCATGAAATACGGGGAATCGCTCCAAATTACATTGTTAAAAGTACCATTCAAATTGTTGTGCGTACGTTTTTTTTAAATTTGTATTTGAAAATGAATAACAAAACTTAAGATACTAAATTGTTTTGAAAAATATTATCATTTAAAAGTCTGCTGGAAGTATTCTTTGCTCGCTCGTATTAGCGTTGCATTGCTCGCTACAGAGTCTCTCCCATCCGCGCTGCGCAACATGGCTTTTAACCTCAGATGTGCCTGAAAAGTTAAAAGATACAAAGATACTATTATATAGCTAAACACAAAAAAAGCTAAACACTAAATAAGATCTTCAACTTGACCTTGGAAAGGGTTTTTGTGCCTCTCGCCAATCTATCAAATCCATGATCCACGACAATGATGCATTTAAAAGTATTGTCAGATGAATAGTTTGATAAATTCACTGCTGAAAACATTGGGGTCATTTGTAATGATGTGTTCAAAAGTAAGCACTTCAGCAAGAAGTTTTGTTGCACGATATAAGAAAACGAATCGCCAAATCAGTACTGTAATATTTCTCAGGGCCAAAAGAAAAGCTGGGAACAATACTTCTCATATTTAACGCGATATTTAGATGCTTTGGTTTGGAACAAAAGTCATAGCAAGACGTCTTTATTGCTAATTCAGTCAAAGGCACATCGCTGGTTTTCCCGCAGAAAGGTCACTGTCGTTGTGTTTGGTCCACCGAGGGGGTGTTTTCAGATTGAAAACTGAGCCAGCTGTCTCTGTCATACTCTCGCCATTGGAGAGCACCAACTGTGCATGGTTGTTAGCCACATTCTACACCTGCAAAATCTACCGATTACCAACACTTTTCAATTTTTAACATTGAACAAACAATGCGAGTAGTGGCTGACAGCATTTGACCGTGTAGAAACGACGGTAGGTACCAGCTTCGCAAATGCATGCGCTGCCGCATTGTGGGGTCAGTGGGCGTAGATCAAAGGACCTTCAAACAAGTGTAATAAGTTTGAATTCAAGCTGCTCAATAACTCTTCAAAGTGAACTTTCACCTTCACCATTCCACTATTATTATCAGTTCACTAACTTCCGAATTCTGGTTGTAATGTGATGGGACGGGCCACGGGATAAGTAAAGCGCCGTAAGTGCACGCGAGAGGTGTGCACTTAATGCACGACCCAAACTATTATTGCTTTACATGCTGCAGTGCGTGGATGTAAAACTACGTGACTTCAGCATGAAATTAAGTCCCCCCCCCCCCCCCCCCCCCCACACACACACACACCTTTACCCGCACCGGGCATCTCGTAACTCGTTATAAACTAATATGGTTAGCTGCCATTTCAAAACTACAGTTTGTAAAATCAGATTTTCCAGTGAAGACCTCAATCTTCCATTTCATTGGAGATTGCAGATTTAATTACATGTGAGCATTCATTTGGGGTTGTGATCAGTATGTACATGAAATCCCTTATGGGCACAGTGATTCCATGATTGTTTGGTTAATAAATAAATATTGAATAATAGCATAAGTCATTATTGGTTCCTTGGTGTATATTCTGTATCATGATTTGCTCTGTGAGCATTGTTGGTTAGTATATCATGCAGAGCACTTCAACATTAAAAATGGTTCACGTTTATCCCAGGGGATTGAACGCACATGGTTCCCAATACACCTGCATTATTTTTACCCTTTTCTAGATTCTTACTGTGTTCCAGTCATCTCTAGGAACAACTAATTTACTATTGATCTGCAGAGACGTTATTATAACGTGTCCTGGGTGCATACATTATTGGAATTATTTGCGAGTTTCCAGTGAAATATTCTCGTTA